>JAQPPZ010000735.1:0-1200000 GCA_028583015.1 Wollemia nobilis
AACTCCTCTTGTGATTTTTGAATGCATTAATTTTTTACTTCCGATCGATGCTCTATTGACACCACTGGAAGAAGAGAGCTGCGTTTGAAAAACTTACGGAGTGCTTGTTCGTTGAAGTGGTAGGAAGTATGTCTTATCTTCATTGGCCTTGTGGGCTAGTGGTAGTATAGGCTACGTTTGGGCTTTGCGTAGGGCGGAGGTTCGCATTTCGATTCCTATGAAGGAGCTGTACATGGATTAAGTCGCGTTTTGTTAAAACGTATTTTGTGCCATGTTTTTTGGATTCATCAAAGGCCTTCATTCAGCAATTTTTGGATTGGTCAGAGGGCAGCATTCCATGATTTTGAGATTCTTCAAGGGCTTGCCATTCTAAGGTGTGATTTAATTTCTTGATATAATTTTTGGCATTGTTTAGCATTGTTTAAAAGACATAGGAGAAATAAAGGATATTTCTTTGGTTGTATTTTTGAGATTAGTCTTTTACTATGCTAAATTTTAAAATGGAGATATAAGGTGTAAGTTTTGGTTGTGTTTTTGGCTTCTTTGGTGGTTGTTTTCAAAAGAAGATAAGCTAAAAGGTGTACTAAGGAAAGTTTTTATATATGCTCATTTATCTTGGTTCTAACCCTAACTTGGTTGGAATTTTGAGGGTTGTGTGTGGTGACAGCTTTAAGGGTTAAGTTTCTTCTACTCCAATAAGGTATGGGCACATTCTTCCTTATAAGTATGATTAGTGTATGTTTTCTGAAATAAGGTTGGAGTGAAAAGGTTTTCAACTAGGTTTTCTTTGATTGGGTGTAAATCCTATTTTTCGTTTGTTGAAGACTACTTTATGCATTGTTATCCTTAAGGAGAGTTTTTTTGATGAATGCATAATTTCTGGTTTGAGATAGTGGAAGCTTTGTGCACTAGGGTTTGTATTTGTGAGACTAGCTACTTGCATTGAGTTGGTGGAACCCTTGGTTGGCTTTTTTGAGTTTGATGGTTGAGTTGCTTCCACAGAGGTTGTTTGATCAAGTTATTGCTTTACTTGATTCATGATATTGGGCTTACTCCATTGAGTTGATTTGAGCAAGTTATTCTTTGCATTTGGTGATATTGTGTTGGTGGCTATTTTGTTCAAATATCTTTGGAGGGAAAAGGATTTCTACTTGTTTCCTTTTCTTGTGATGATTAGTTGAATGCTTCAAGGTTAATGTTGAGTTGAATGATGTTGGTTAAACCTTGTCTATAAGCATTATTTTTAAAGCCCTAATTTTTTGAGAAAAGATATTGGTTGTGGAAAGAACATGAGTAGCATTGTTATATGAGATATTGCATGTTTGGAAATTGTTGGGTTGTGTTTCATGTTCTTGAGAAAAGCATACTACATCTATCTTATTCTTTTGAGATTGAGATTGAGTTGAGATTGATATTGGGAGTCAAGTATAGATCATATTGAGTCTCTAACAATTCTCTTTATGTTTCTATGAGATTTGATATTGAGTTGAAGATTGATATTAAGAGTTAAATATAGAACATATTGAGTCTCTAACAATTCTCTTTATGTTTCTATGATATTTGAGATTGAGATTGGGAGTTAAGTATAGAACATATTGAGTCTCTAACAATTCTCTTTATGCTTCTATGAGGTTGATGAATCAAATTGGGTCTCTAACAATTCTCTTTGTGGGTTCATGCTAAGCAAGTTTTTTTCTTGGTGGACTTGTGAGATTGTTTTGGACTAGGGTTTCGTTGGGGACTTATGAGAAGGTTTTGAACAGGTTTCGTTGGGAACTTGTGAGCAAGTTTTGGACAGGTTTCGGTGGGGACTTGTGAGCAGATTTAGACAGGTCCTAGTAGAGGACTTGTGAGCTGATATTGATAGTTCTATCAGAGAACTTGAGGACAGGTACATTGGTTCTTTGAGAAGAACCTGAGGATATATTTGGCAAGTCTTTGAGAAGGCTTGTGTGCAGAGGATTGATTTGTTCAAGAGTTGGACAGATCTGACAGACAGAGGAAGACTTTTACTATATCGACTGACTATGTTTGGTATAGGTTGCTAAGCTGTTGTGGATGTGATCATAGAAGGCAGAGGTCTCTTAGGATAAGCATTGAGGACAAGAGGTCTTCAGTGGAAAGGAGTTCCACATGCTGGCAAGAGGTAGATACAGTTGATCTTCTAAGGGATCATATCCAGAGGAGCGGAGGGGAAGGTATCTCCTTTGAGGGAGAGGCTCATAAATTTAGATTGGGAAGGTTTCTCTTTTGAGGGAGAGGCTCATAAATTCAGATTGGGGGAAGGTATCTCCTTTGATTTGAGGCTCATAAACATTGTAATTGGGAAGGTTTCCCAAAGAACTTTGATATAATTTTTAGAGAAAAGTTTTGTGGAGGTAGCCTGACCATTACGGGGGTGAACCACGTTAAAATTGGTGTCACTTTGTGGATGATTTTGTGCATTGATTTGATATTTCTTTGGGTATATTGCTTTATTGTTTTGAAGTATAAAGGAAAAAATAAAAATAGGTCTTATACTGTTCACCCCCCCCTCTCAGTATAATCTTGTGTTCTTCAGAGACTTCCAACTCCTATCAATCCATTTTTTCAAGGATGAAGACCCTAGCCAATACCCATTAAATTTACCAAAAAATATCCTATCTTGGAGCAACGAGTATCTCTATGAGGTGTGCTCACTAACCTCTACCACTAGAGGTGATTCTAAGACCCATGGAAAGGAAACTAAAAATTAAAATCTATTGAAATTTATCTGAATGACCTATAGCAAATATAATATTTGTTAAAAACTTTATAATAATTTGCATGCAAAATTTGTAAGATAAATAAAGGGTAAATAAACATAGCTAAAAAATTCTATGTCTAGATAGAATGTCTTGTCTCACTAAACTCCTAGCCCTTCAATGCTCTTCCCATCATTTGAACCCTATTTGATAAATATTTACAATTTTGTTTTTCATGACTTGAAAAACTATCACTACCCTTGTTCTGGATGATTTATTTCATAGGGTTGTATTACCCTCAACATTTCTCATTTTATTTGATATGGCCACTTATTTTAAATCTAATCAAATTCCACACAAGTTGGTCCAAGAATCAATTAAATCAGATAACCCTTCGAACCCTTCATGAAGATATCAGTCCTAAAAGATGAGATGTTTTTCATAAGAAAATAAAACCTGAATCCTTCAAGCTCTAGTGAATATTTGTAGTGGATTTATCATCAAGTTAAATTGATATGTAATATTTGTTTTAGATGCTTTTATAGAGGAATGAACTAGAAAAGGATGAATGGTTCTTGTTTGATTAATGCAAACTAGGTTTCAACAAAAAGTTTACCTTTTTGTATTTTCTTTATTTTTTATTTGGTGCTAAAGTATATTTACGAGCTAAAGTATGTTTACTTGTAGTATGTTTTGTTTATGGTTAAATATTGAATTTTATTAATATATAATCATAAATCATTTATAAATGGAGAAAATTTGCATTTTTTGAATAATTTAAAGTATTTTGAAATAAAAAGATCATTTTAAAGACAAGATATTGTTTGCTAGATAAATTGTTCTTATAAAAGCAAGTGAATGATAATGAACATGACATAATTATTATAATAATTGTAACAAAGGTCACAAACTCTTGTATTTATATTAAAATAATAATAATTAATTAATAAGAAGTGTAAGTAGAAAGAAAACATGGATGGAAAGTGGAGACCCTTCCTTCTCCTACATATATTTATATTATAGAGTGAAAAGGATAACTATTCTAATGAAGGGGTCCCTCCCATTACAATATTTTCATTATATGTAGAAGATGGTATTTTAAAAATGAAAATTAAAAAATTTCTATATTTGTTCCCAGATCATAGTATTTTATTTATTTATATAAATTCTTATTAAAGGTTTTAATATTTAAAAATGTTAACTTATAGTAATAATATGGAGATAAAATAATTATGTGAAGGAAATTATCATTGTTTATTTTTTTTAATTTATTTAATTTAGTTTGTAATTATTATTAAATTTATAATACATTGCCACAACATTAGCAAGTATAAGAAAGTTTCAAAACTTATTATACTTGTCTATGATGTATTTTTTAGGTTGTTCTTGTTTAAATTTCTAAAAAACATATTATAAAACATAGAATATAATGCTAAATTCAGGATACATAAATTTGAATCACATTGTAATATTATTGAAAATTAGTTTACAATACTATTTATTTTTAAAATATTCTACATTAAGTTGAACATGCACCACATATTTTAAGAAAGGTAATTTTGGTCATAAATTTTGAAATTGATAGTTGTCATCTTCATTATTGTTGTTGTATATATAGGTCTTTAAAATGATAAATTTTCTAACATTGTATGAAATTACTTAGAAAATTCATATCTTAATGTAAAAACAGAGGATACAACTATAACAAGACTAGAGTTAGCTCAAAAAAGTATTATGAGAAGGATAGAGAGATTGAGTTCTTCATTGCTTCTAGATAATAGCTTAGAGAGATGAAACTTATTAATTTGATAGTGTACGTGTGTGTGTGCGTGTGTAGGTGTGTGTACATGTGTGTGTGTGCGTGCATGCATGCGTGTATGGATGCGTGTGTGTGCATGCATTATGTGTGCGTGCATGCGTGCATGCGTGCATGTGCTTGCCTGTGTGTGCATGTATGTAAATTTTTATAACTTTATAACTACAAAGTATGTCCATCACCTCACTTTATAACTTTATATATAATACATATACATACATATATATATATATATATATATATATATATATATATATATATATATATATATATATATATATATGTGTGTGTGTGTGTGTGTGTGTGTGTGTGTGTGTGTGTGCATGTATGTATGCATGTATGTATGTATGCTCAAAGAAAAAAAACTTGCTTAGTGAATATCATAATATTTGGAGTAAGGAAGAGAAATTTTGGAGATTACAATTGAGATAAAATTATTTTAAAGAAGATAAAAACAAAAAACAATTCTATAATATGGTAATAGTACATAGATCAACATACAAAATTAGTAAAATTAAATCAGTATAAGGGGTTAAAAATCCTTTTCACGCTTGTCACATGAGTCTCTTTGGGGCTAGCCCGAAATCTTGCAACCATGCAAACCGCTCTGTAAGATATTTGGTCTGGTGGCTGTCAAATACAGTAGGCTCCCAATCATAGATCTGTACATTGTTTGATCAACATCTGGAGATTTGTCATCCTTGCTCAACTTGCAGCTTGTTGTCATGGGAGTGCTAACAGGCTTGCTATCCTCCATAGTGAAATTTTTCAGCATTTCTTTCACATATTTAATTTGGGAAATAAAAATCCCCTTTTCAGTTTGATTAACTTGCAGTTCGAGAAAATATGAAATTTCACCAATCATAGACATTTCAAATTCTTTTTGCATTTTATTTACTGTCTTTGCATGATTCATCATTGCTGCTCCCAAATATTATATCATCTACATAGACAACAAGGACAATGAAATTGCCATTGTCAGTTTTGATATATAAATTGCTATCCACCATACCTTTCTTGAATCCTTGCTTAGTGAGATAGCTGTCCAATATTGCATACCAAGCTCTAGGTGCTTGTTTCAAGCCATACAATGCTTTCTTCATCTTGCAGAAAAAGTTAGGATTATCACAGAGTTGAAAACCATCAGGTTGTTCAATATACACTTCTTCTTCAAGATTTCCATTTAGAAATGTTGATTTCACATCCATTTGATACACTTTGAAATTCCTATGAACTGCTAAAGCCAAAAATAGTTTGATTGCTTCAAGTCTGGCCACTGGTGCAAAAGTTTCTTCAAAATCAATCCCCTCAACTTGAGCATATCCTTTACAGACCAATCTTGCTTTATTCCTTACAACCTGTCCATCTTCATTCAATTTGTTTCGAAATATCCATTTAGTACCGATTATGTTTTTATTTTCAGGCCTTGGTACTAATTCCCAGGTTTTGTTTTTCTTAATTTGATCTAGTTCTTCATTTACTGCCTCCATCCAGCTTTCATCTCGTGCTTGCTTCAATAATATTTTTGGGCTCAATGTCTGGATAACGAGAGTAGTTGTTTACTACTCTTCTTCTTGTTTGAATACCAACTGTGGGGTCCCCAATAATATGCTCTCTGGGATGATTTTTTTGCCAGTTTCCTGTTTTGAATTTCCTATTTTCTTCTATTTCTAAATCATCTGAATCTGATTTTTGTCTCTCTTCTTTTTCTTGATCTTCATCTTCTTCAATAAATTCTTCACAAGTCGGGTAGTTTTCATTATGGCTGATTTCTTGTTTCCTACCTTCATCAACCTTGACATCCGCACTCTCCACAATTTTTTTTAGTATTTTGTTATAGCATGTGTAGGCTTTGCTTTTTGTTGAGTAACCAAGAAATATTCCTTCATCAGCTCTATCTTCAAACTTGCCAAGATTGTCTTCAGTTCGTTTAATGTAACACTTGTTGCCAAACACTTTGAAGTATTTTGCTGTAGCCTTTTTGCCAAACCACAGTTCATAAGGTGTTTTGCTTTCATGCGGCCTCAACATGCACCTATTCTGGATGTAAACTGCAGTATGAACTGCCTCTTTCCAAAACTTGTCAGCAATTCTGCTCTCTGTCAACATGGTCCATGTCATTTCCTACACAGTTCTGTTCTTTCTTTCTACTACTCCATTCTGTTGAGGTGTTCTTGCTGCCAAAAACTATCTTCTAATCCCATGTTTTTCATAGTATTCTGCAAACTCATCTGAAATAAACTCTCCTCCTCTATCTGATCTTAAACATTTAATTCTTTTTCTTGATTGATTCTCAACAAGATTTTTGAAAGTTTTAAACATCTCAAAGGCTTCTGATTTAAGTTTCATAAATAGTACCCATGTCATTCTTGAATAGTCATCTATACACAGCATAAAATATTTGTATCCATTTATGCTTTTCGTTCTCATGGGTCCACATAAATCAGTGTGAATTAGTTCTAACGACTTGCTCGTGAAGTACTCTTTTGCTTTGAAAGTGGCTCTGGTTTGCTTCCCTTTTTGGCATGACTCACAAATACTATTTGAAGGTTTACCAATAGTGGGTATGTCTCTTACTGCCCTTTTTGAGCTGATTTTTACCAGATTATCAAAGCTTATGTGATCGAGTCTCTTGTGCCACAACCAATTTTCTTCTTCCTGTCCAACCAAGCAAGCTCCTTCTGAAGTCTCTGAGAGACTATACAGATTTCCAGAAGTTCTCAGTTCGGTAGCTATCAACTTCCCATTTTTTGTCTTTCTTACTTCACAGCCCTGCTTCTTGAAAATTACTTCATGACCTCTCGTCACAAATTTGACTTACACTCAGTAAGTTATGCTTCAGACCCACCAGAAAAAGGACTTCTTTAGAGTTGATTTTTTCATCACTTAAATTAACTGATCCTTTACCCACTATCTTGGCTCCATCATTGTTTCCAAATTTTATAGAACCACCTTCGTAAGTCTGTAACTTATCAAACTTCTGTTTGTCTCCGGTCATATGACTAGAGCATCCACTATCCAAAATCCATGGTGCAGATTTGTTCTGGGCTTTGAGAGTTGTTTGAACGATCAAGGATTCCTTATATTTCTTAGGTTGTTCCTTTTCTTTCCATTGTGATTTGACAGTAGATCTGGTCACTTGTTTTCCCTTCTCCCTTTCATTGGCTTGTGCCTGTTTTTCGAGAAATTTTCTATTTTGTTTCAATCCAGTTGGTTGAAACTTTCTTCCTTGGTATTTATTTCTTGCAAAAGAGCTACGATAATTTCTTGCAATATGTCCAAAGTTATGACAGTTATAACATTCTACAGCATAATCTATCAAAGGTGAAAAAATATTTCTACTAGTGCAATTCCTTTGTTCTACATTATATCTACAATTTGAAATTTTATGACCATATGCATTGCATTTAAAAAAATAACTAGAAAAAGAACGAGTGTACCTGGGTAATGGTTGTTGCCATGTTGTAGTAGGAGCCATGGGTCTTCTTCTTCTTTGATATGTGACTTTGGTGAATCCATCATTGGCAGTACTTCTTTTATGCTTGGCCTTATGGTTTTATTTTGCATGATACGGTTTTTCTTGATCAACCCGGATCTTATCTTTATTCTTTATTGGTTCTATAGTTATAGCCTTTGAATCCTTTGAGGATTCTCCTTCATCAAAGCCCAAACCAAATTTGATGCCCGTAGGCCTTTGATTATTTAACATTTTATTCGACTTCACAGAACTGTCTTCAAATTTATGATGACAACTCAATTTCCGATTCATCTCTTCTAGCTGCATCCTTAATCCAACTATGTCTTCTAGCTTATTGCACTCATCTATTTTCACGGTTAGCTGTGCTTCAAAATCTTCATAATTTTTCTTAAATTCTTCAGTCTATACTTTCAAACTGATTATTAATTTGTTTGCATCCTGAGTCTCCAGAAAGAGTAATCTGTTCCATCGAACAAAGGAGCTTTGTTGGAAGAAAATCCTTCACCATCGGCCATTATGTATCTTCCAAGATCACCTTAGCTGATTAAGCTTGTTCAGGTACCTTTCTCTGATACCAATTGATATTCTCACAATGACATTGAGAGGGGGGGTGAATCAGTGTAACTATTTAAAATTTAAATCTGCAACTCTTAATGCTTAAAAATGCAAGTTTAAAAATAGATATATCAAACATAACAAAAGAGCATCACACAACACAATATTTAACGAGGTTCACCGATTTGGCTACTCCTCAAATAATGACTGTTTGGACTACAATCCAAATCTAGCCTTTGCAAGGATTCAATATTTACAAATAGTTTACCAGCACCAACTGGAAGGAGCACCAACCCCTGATTTATCTGCAACAACAGATAGGAGCACCAACCCCTTATACCAAGCACCAACTTGGATTTCTATTTTGAAAAATATATTGACATAAAAATGCCTTCTCTTTTACAAGACCCTCACTGGTCTATTGCTCATTCAAATCAATCTCATAGAAGCATAAAGAGAATTGTTGGAAACTCAATATCTTCTATTGCATACTAAAACCTCTCTGTCTATTTTTCAAAAAATAACCAGGCTTCAGTTCTGTAGCTGTTTTTCTTACAGCACTCTTACTCAACCACACTTTTTGTTTTTCAAAATAAAACACGGTTGCAGTAACCTCTCTTACTGCGCCTTTTCGATTCTTTATACTCGGTTTACTCGAACGACTCTTTTCAAAATGGCTCTAATTTTCCCTCCAATTTTTTCATGCATTTACGGCTAAGTTCAATCTGTCAAACCCTCTCTGACGCGCTCTGTCTTTTAGCCGCTTTCTTTCTGACTTATTCTGACATTCTTCTCTGCACATTCTGACAACCTTTTCTGACAGCCTTTTTTTGCGTATCCTGACAACCTTTTTGCGTATCTCGGCGCTCTGTTATTCTTCTTTCTTCTCTTTTGAATTTTGTGCTACCTTTTACTTCTCACGTGACTGTGATTTCTTGATATACACAACCTGTTAATGAATTTCTCTGTAATCACGATTCTCGATATATCCACCCCTGTAACAGTTGTTCTGTCTTTAATGCTCTGTTCCATAACTTCCCCTTGTAACTCCAGTTAACTTTTACGTAACTGGTTGCATGATTTTCCTTTGCGCTTTCCCCGACAACTGTCACTTGTAACTACAGATTTGACTCCAGTTAACTTTTACATGGTTGGCTGCATGATTTTCCTCTACGCTTTCCCCGACAGCTGTCACTTGTAACTGACTCCAGTTAACTCTTACGTAACTGGCTACATGATTTTACTTTACGCTATCCCCGACAACTGTCACTGTGCATGCTTCTCGGCTTTTACCTACCAAACTGTTACCTGTCGCGATATCACGACGTTTTTTGCCTCCTAGTCCTTATCTCGGCATGCAACTGCAAAAATAGAACATGTCACGAAATCGCGATGCATTTGCTCCCTCCAGCTCTTTTCTATCTCCTACCCGCAAAAACGGGACATGTCACGAAATCGTGACACATTCACTGCCTCTCGCTCTTTTCTGCCTCTTGCCCGCAAAAATGGGACATGTCACAAAATCATGACACTTTTTGCTTTCCTGCACTCTACTTCACTTGCACCCACAAAAATGGAACACGTCACGAAATCGTGACACATTTCGCTGTCGTACACTTTTCCTCGCATGCCTCAGCGAAATCGAAACATGTCACAAAATCGTGACGCTTTTCTGCCTTAGCGCTGTTCTTTGCCTTTCGCCCACGAAAATGCAACATGTCACAAAATCGTGACATCTTTCTCATCTGTACAACTCTCTCTTCATGCACTAGTGAAATCAAGACATGTAGCGAAATCGCTACACCTTTTTCCCTTTGCACTTTCCTTTGCTGCGGCCTCCGAAAATCTAGCATGTAGCGAAATCGCTACAACTTTTCACTTAGCACTTTCTTTTGCTTCGGCCAGCGAAACTTCGACTTGTAGCGAAATCGCTACACCTTTGTGCCTTGCACTTCCAGCCTTGCTTTGGTTCGTGAAACTTTGACTTGTAGCGAAATCGCTACACCTTTGTGCCTTGCACTTCCAGCCTTGCTTTGGTTCGCAAAACTTTGACTTGTAGCGAAATCGCTACACCTTTGTGCCTTGCACTTCCAGCCTTGCTTTGGTTCACGAAACTTTGACTTGTAGCGAAATCGCTACACCTTTGTGCCTTGCATTCTCTCTCCTCTTCGGGTCGTGAAAACCCGACGTGTCACGATATCGTGACACTTTTCGTCCTTCTTCTCAGAATTTGTCATGAAATCGTGACACTTTTCATCCTTGACGCCTTTACTCCAAACATGTCGCAAAATCGCGATAGTTTTTCAACTTTGCTTCTTTCCTTCCAGCATGTCATGAAATTGCGACAGTTTTTCAACTTTGCTTCTTTTCTTCCAACATGTCACGAAATCACGATAGTTTCTCTAGATTTTTCTCTCTCCTTCGATATGTCACGAAATCATGACATTTTTTGCTGTGCCTTCTCTCTCCTCATTTTTGTTGCGAAATCGTGACATTTCTGGTTGCGCCTTCTCTTTCCTCATTTTTTTCGCTAAATCGCGACATTTCTGGCTACGCCTTATCTTTCCTCATTTTTGTCGTGAAATCACGACATTTCTGGTTGCGCCTTCTCTCTCCTCAGTTTTGTCACGAAATCACGACAGAAAATATGTCGTGATATCGTGATAATTTTCTTGTCTTTTTCTGCAAATTTCTGAATCTGGGCCACTTCTTTCTTCTTGGAAATTCACTGTACTTGTTCTGACTAACCTCTGAACTGCATCAACTGCATCAATCTGTCTGTGTTGACAATAATGACAATACTTTTGCAATGCTTTTACTGCACCTTGCTCAACACATCTTAGTAGAGTAATATTTCCAAAATATCGTACCATCATAGTCCGCTTTACCAAATCTAGATTTCTAGTTTTCTTCCTAAAACACAAGTGCAACCATAAAAATTATAATAAATAGTTTTTATGAAAACACATTATTGTTATAAAATAAGTAGATATTACCAATGGAAAATATTAAAGTATATCTTAATCATTATTTGATTCAGGCAGTCAACATTTTCTTGTCATCTTTAGCTAAACTTACTACTTCCTCTAACCATGGAAAGGAAAATTTAAATTCATGATCCTCAATAAAAAACCCTCTATTAGCTAGCCTATCTACACATTTATTTCCTTTCTTTAATGTATGTGTAAACCCGATTTCTTCAAACTCTTTAGCAAGATCTTGAATTTCCATAATTATCTCTTGTATGTTCCATGGAGCCTTTGCTTTCCTCAAAATTACATTTATTACTATGAGAGAATCACCTTCCATCCATACTTTGTTCCATTTCATTTGTTTGCATATTTTTAACCCTTCTAAAGCTACCCAAGCTTTAGTTTCATCATTTTTCTTCAATCCACTATTAAAAGCGTAATGAAACAAAATATCTCCTCATTTATTTCTAATTATTCCTCCTGTGCTGCTGGTCTTAGATTTCCTTTAAAAGCTCCATAAAAATTCAATTTAACCAACTTCACATCTGGTGGTTTCCACTTTATATTCTTTGCCTTCTTTTTGCTTCTCTTGTGCCCAACATCATAATTCCATTTAATGACTTGACTCCGTCTATCAAGCTCTTTGCTTCTAGATTAGGGACTGGGTTAGTTGATAGGGTTGGTTTAGACTCCTCTATGGCTAAACATATCTTCATTTTTATTACCACTAAATTGCTTTCTTTTACTTTAAATATTCTTCTATTCCTTTCTAGCCATACAATCCAAAGTATTGTATCTTTTGATATATCCCATATTGTCTGTAAAACCTTACTTTTATAAGTGCTCTACCATTGCTTTAACCAATCTTCAATTTTACTATTCATCACCATGCATTTACCAAACATATTAAGTATTGCCATAGTTTCTAGACTATTGAGCAATGTCCCAAGAGATGGTTTGTACTATCCTCCTCCTTTTACAAAGAACACATTGATAGGGGCCATGAAAATCCCTTTCCATAAGGTTATCCCAAGATTAAATTCTTCTATGACCTACTAGCCAAAAAAACATTTTGACTTCTGGAATGTTTGGGCTATCCCAAATATATCTCCATATTCTAGTGATATTACTATTTTGTTGGTGCTTTACGTTATATCCACTTATTGTTGTGTATTCTCCCGAGCTATTCAACTCCCAAATCAATTTATCCTTGGAGTTAGAGATAGAGTATATTACATCATTTGGGTCATGTAAATGTACCTTTCTAGGTACATACTTAGGACATTAGAATACTTTAGGGGGAAGTTATCTAGTTACTTCATGCAATGTAATAAATGCACAAGTGTCAATATGCAAGTTGTATATGTGCAAGGTGTCCCTTGTACAGTTAGGTAGAGTGTTGGCCAAGGAACCTATCTTCCTATATAAAAATAGCCTCATTGTAATAATCTTATAACAAGCTCATAGCATACTCGTAGGCAGTAGTATAGTGTTGTGTAGATCACCATATATTGGTGATGGGTACAATGTAGTCTAGTAGCTTTATTCATAGAGTGTCCATTTCCTCCACAACTACATTGTATTCATTTTCATCATTTTTATTTATAGCATATTTTAGTCATCTCGTAGATTTACTTTCTTTCATATTATTTTGCATCTTGTGATTATTATCTCCCATTGCATATTGCATCAATACGCTCCTTGTAGTATCAAAGCCACAATATATCTAACCACAGTAGATTGATAGTAAAACCACCATTATCATTAAGCCTGAGTTTTTTGTCAACCTGACACGTCTTTGGATCAACCACTATAAAAAAAATTTAGAAGAGTCTAGGTGGTAGAATTAGGGAGATCCACAAGTGAGGACTGAAAGAAATATCAGTTCCACAAATATTGAGATTACATTTGGCTAGGGTATTTCTATAGAGTTGCAGGAAAAAATCATGAAGACTAGGACTTAGCATTCAATCCACTAGATTGAAAAATAAACTAGTAAAGATCATTCAAGATATCTAGAATTTTTAACTATTGCCCAAAGTTTATTTTGTTGCAAAAAATTAATTCTTATATGATTGGAACACCTCCTACAACATAAACCTAGGAGATTTCAACTTCATTGCCCAAAGGTCAACGTGCCTTCATAGTGCAAAGATTAGTTCCTTGTGCAAGAAGAGAATATTGCAAAAGAAGACTCCTGGAGAAGATTCGTGGTGAAGTTAGGAGACTAGATATCTCCATTGCTAGATTGAGAACTTCATAGAAGAAAATGCCATAAAAGCCTTGATCTAGAAGAAAATGCCGCAAAAGCCTTGATCTAGAAGAAAAAGCCACAAAAGCCTTATTCTAGAAGAAAAGACCACATAAGCCTTAATCCTATAGAAGATTCTAGATAAGGGATCCTAAGCTAGAAAGAAGACTCCAAAGAAGATTTCATGAAATAGGAGGTTGGTGATCTCCTTTCAAAGAAGTCGAAGAGATAAAGAGAAGATCTCATTGAAGAACTTCCAATCTTGGAAGAAGAAGAAGAAGAAGAACTAGGAGAGTCGTACTCAAATCCAGAAGCACCAAAATCAGAGATCTAGAAGAATATCTCACCACCAACACTTCTAGAAGCAAAAGGTTGAAGAAAAAATCTCAAGGAATATCGAAAGGAATTGCAAGATGAAAGACCTTGGAGAGGTCTCAATGAGCATCCAATAAAAGGCTTGGAGAGCCTTACTGAAAAAATCATCAAATAAGTTTCGAGGAGAACTCATTAGAGAAATTCACTATAGAAGAGAGTGAAAATTTTGGGATAATTGTCGCCATCCGAAAACAAGCCCAAAAGAAGAAGAAGAATTTGGCAAGGAGTGCCAAATATTAGAATAAGATTCAAAATATCTAAAGACATTCAAAATCTTGAGAAGAAGATCCTGCTTGAAGTTAGAATTCGACAAGAAGACTTGAATATAGGAGAAGCCTACCAAATCTAAGATATTTGAAGATTACCTCTCACAACAAGAAGGCATCATTTTAGAGACAAAGACTTCAAATCTACAACAAAAGGAGAATATTACTTGAAGGATCAAATCACCAAAACCTAGGCTCGTAAAAGAAAGTTCAAGATCACTTTTTAGTGAAGAAGAAACTGAGCAATGACATCCTACTCAAAGCAGCAAGTTGGTGGTCTTAGATACCAAGATCTACATCCTCTATAGAAGCTACAAAAGAGCTAAAAAATCTTTCAAAAAAGATAAGCAACTATTGGTGCAAGTAAATTCATTAATTGGATTACTTATCATATTTTTTAAAGCACCTTATATTGGATTAGAGTTTCAAAAGAGAAAAATTGAATTACAATCTTCAAAAGTGCAAAAAGGAAAAAATTCCTTGTAAGGTTCATTTGCACATTAATTTTGGAGTTGATTAGATTACGAAATCACAACTATCTATCAACTACCAAATATCTACTTTGGAAAGAAAAATAAGACTAGTTCCTACAACTTTGTTTGTAGTAAATTGTAAAATAATTCTTGAAGATTCATGTCATATTATTCTTGATTAGTTGTAGTAAATTGATTAAGTGCACTTATTAGTTATTTTGAGAGTTGATTGTAGTAATAAGGTGATATTGTTACTGCATTAAAGGTGAAATATTAGTGGATTCATTTGCACTACTATATTACTCTCAAAAATCTTAGTGTTTGTGTTCTTGAGAAAGGCACAAAATTATATTAGCATAAAGTGTCTAAAGATACCATTAATGCATAAAAAATTGCAACTTTTAGTGGACAAAGGAAGCCACCAAAATCAGCTCAATTCTCCAAGTTTTATAAAAAAAATAGCCACAGAAAATCAACAAGGATTACCTCAAATCGAGACTTGGTGACTCTCATATTCAAAGCACTAAAAGTGTTATATTGCATATACAAAAGTGGTTATAAGTTGGGTTCATAAAACCAAAAAAAAAAAGGAGAGTTGCATATTCAAAAGAACATCTCCAAAAATCTGCCATAAAATCAAGAGTGCAAAAAGGTGCAAAAGGGGTGTTTTTATATCCCAAAATTATTACATATTGTTGCACCATTCTAAGCTATTTTATGAAGGTGATAAGGCAGAGTTTGAGGTGCCATAAAGGCACATTATACAAGGTTAAAATAGTTTGAGGTGCCATATTTTGAACTCTGATTTTAATCCTTTCCAATAAAATGATTGTTTTACCCGCATATATGTCTTCAAAAAACTGGAATATCCTGTTGATGGGGAAGCATGTGATTCTTCAAGAATCCTGGATTTGATGTTAGAATTGTGCGAAATGTAAATGTGATTCTTTCTTCTTAATATCTTGTCATCATATGCAAAATGAGGGTTCTTGGATGATCCTAGCATCACATCTTGAATTATTTGAGCAGTTTCTGTGTTTGATAACCATTCTTCTTGGAGTTGAGAAACCCATTGGGAACAAGGACCTGAAATGGCATTGATAACCACTTCATCTTCGTATTTTTGAGACAATGCATATGTTGCCATATTTTCTTTCCCTTTTTTATACTCAATAACAAAATCATATCCCAATAATTTTTTTAACCACTTGTTTTGCTCTGGATACGAAAATTGTTGTTCTAGAAAATGCTTGAGACTACTATGATCTATTTTTATGATAAAACAACTACTAATTAAGTAGTGTCTCCATTTCTCAACTACATGTAGAATAGCCAAAATTTCTTTCTCATATGTGGACCTTCCCAAATTATTACCCAAAAGTTGTTTACTCTCAAATGTAAAGGGATGCCTTTCTTGCATTAATATTGCCCCAATACCTATTTTTGAAGCATCACATTCAATCACAAATGGTTTGTGAAAATTTGGGGTTGCCAAAACTTGAGTAGTACACATTGCTTTCTTGAGTGCCATGAATGCGTGAGTGGCTGCTTTAGATAAATGATAAGCATCCTTCTTTATGATAGTTGTGAGAGGGGCTACAATTTTACCATAATTACACACAAACTTGTGATAGTAACTAGTAAGACCCAAAAAACCATGAAGTTTCTTGATGGTTTTAGGTAAAGGCCAATCTTGAATGGCCTTAATATTATTAGGATCCACTTTAACACCTTCATGAGAAATGATATGACCCAAATACTCAACTTCTTGAACACCAAAAGAGCATTTGGAGTGTTTGACAACAAGTTTTCCTTATGTAATAGATGAAGAACCTTCCCCACATGCATCAAATGATCCTTTCATGTTTTACTATATACTAGAATGTCATCGAAGAAGACTAAGACAAATTTGCGAAGGAATGGATGAAATACATGGTTCATGAGACTTTGGAATGTGGAAGAGGCATTAGTGAGACCAAAAGGTATGACTAAGAATTCATAATGACCTTCATGAGTACAAAAGGCGGTTTTAGGAATGTCCTCATCCCTTACTATGATTTGATGAAAACCCAAGCATAGATCCAATTTTGTGAAAAAAATTGCACCATGCAATTCATCTAATAAATCATCTATGAAAGGCTCTGGCGATTTTTTCCTCTGAACTAGGGTTTTTGGAACTTCGAAAAATCTAGGGCATCAGCTGGATTGCAGAAGTGCTTTCGGGGTACGGTAGATCTGAAGGCTATATTGGTGCCCCAGGAGGGTCCAATGGGGACTTCTTCGACTCCTTTTCCAGGGAGTAGCAGCTCATACATAGATTTGTTTAAAGAAAAATCTCCTCCAAAGAATGACAAAGCTCAAAAAATGGCATATAAAATGCCCTTCACAGTTGCTGGGAATAGGCCGACAACACATCGTGTGAATGGATGTTTGCCGCAGGCCGAGACTAGGCCAAAAATTGTCATTGAGCCAATTATGGTTGAAGAATCAGTCATTTACAGAGCTAATCATGATTTAATCTGCAAGTTCATGGGTATACGTCCTTCCCTAAATTTTTTGCACTCTTGGATTTGCCAAAACTGGGAGCCTCACGGTGAGTATTCATTGTGGTTTATTAGCAATGGATATTTGATTGTTAGCTTTTCGTCTTTGGCCGATAGAAATAGGGCTTTCGAGTCAGAGAAGAAAAATCATGGCCCGACAGGGCTATTTGTTCAACCATGGAGAGTGGGATTCGATCCCCGAGTTGAATCTACTGCAGTCCCAGTATGGATCCGACTATATGCTCTTCCAATGGAATTCTGGAGTGAGCAGGTGTTGGCAAGGATTGGCAATTCTATTGGAAGACATCTGGGTGTTGCCAAAGACACAATTGAAGGGAGCATGGTGGTGTATGCAAGAATATGTGTGGAGATGGATCTTAGCCAACCTTTGATGGCAGAGATGGAAATTGAATTGGCAGGACTCTCCTGGATTCAACAACTGGACTATGAGGCCCTACCCTTTAGATGTAGGGTTTGTCACAAACATGGACATTTGGCCCGTTTTTGCCCTAATAATATGAATGCTAAAATGGAGGCTCCTTTAGGAATGCCAAACCTGCCTAAAGAGGATAAGACAACACTTAATAAAGATTATAATAGCACCGTTCAGGGCTAGGAAGCTCAGAGAGAGGGTTTTGAATAGCCCAGAAGAAAAAGATGGATAAAGAAAAAAGAGGGAAAGGAGCAATCCCATCTCAGACCTACCAATAGGTATGAGATATTTAAGTCACTGGTTGATGAAGAGGAACAATTTATGGAGGGCATGGAGGGTAATAAGGAAAATTCTAATATTCCCATGCAACTCCCCCTCTCATCTCCTCCTGTCATACAAAGGTATTTGAACTCTATGAGGTATCACAGCCAGTGTGTTCAGGGGCTTTAGTAGTGCATAACCAGGAGCAAGCAGTATCTCAGGATGTCAGCATGGGAATAGCAGAGAAGAACAAGGAAAGGCCAACTTTGGGGATTACCCAAGTAGAAAAAAGATAAAAAAATAGCAATTCTCAGGGAGTAGGTAGAAGATCCAATAAGGAGTTGCTAGCGCATCCAAGGAGACAAACTGATCACGGGAGGATCGGTGAGGCCAATAGACTCTTATTGCTCCTAGGGTAACCAATGATTATACAATCATGGAATGTGAGGGGTTTAAATAGTATAACCCATCAATCTGTTGTTCGAAGACTTTTAGAGAATCGTAATACTGATTTTTTGCTTTTACAAGAGACTAAGATGTCATTAGATCTTATGTCCAAAATAGTCAACAAAATTTGGAGGGGTGCTGGTCATATGGATGTGGCTGCCCAAGGTGCCTCAGGGGGGATTGTTACTCTATGGAACTCTCTTGAATGGTCTACAATAGAACATCTTGCCTGGAGGGGTGTTCTCACTTCTCTTTTTAGGAATAATGTCACTACGGAACACGTTCTAATCACAAACTTTTATGGGTCTCAAAACCTAGATGGTCAGAGGCGGCAGTGGAAGGCTATGCATAACATGTGAACCTCAAGGGAAGATCTAGATTGGATTATAGTGGGGGACTTTAACACTAAATTATCTTCTAGAGATCAGGAAGGGGGAACACCATTTTTGGACCCAGGGGATCGTTTCATGATTGCCCAAGTCCAGGCTTTGCACTTAGTGGACATTAAATGTCCTGGCATTAACTACAATTGGAATAATAAAAGGCAGGAGCCACATAGCAGGAAGGTTAAGCTAGATCATTTTCTAGTTTCAGAGGAGGCGTTTGTAAAATGGAATATAAATTTTCAGATTTTAGAAGGCCCAGCTTTCGGATCACTATCCCATTTTGTTGGAAGGCGGGACTAGGATGGGGCAGAATCACAAACCTTTCAGATTTGAGAATTTTTGGCTTTAGAAAGAAGAACTTCAGGAGAAAATTCCATAGTGGTGGGAAGAAGGCCGCCCAGCTTATGGGAGAGCAATGTTCAAAATCCACAAACAACTACAATATGTCAAAACTCAGTTGAAGTATTGGAGGCGTGTTAATAAAACAAACTTCCAGGCCCAAAGAGCTCCATTGGTGGCCAGATGGGATGAGGTCCAAAAATAGTTCAGAGAAGGAGTAATTACAGACCAGCTCAAAGCTGAGGATGATGCCCTACGTACAACGGTTGAGGACATTGACAACCAGGAGGAGAGCTATTGGAAGCAAAGAGCAAGGACTACCTGGTTATTAGAAGGGGACAGAAATAAAAAATTCTTTCATTGGACTGCTTGTGCTCGAAGACAGATGAACAAGATGGAGGCCCTTCAAGATGAGAACAGTCATTCCTTTGATACACTTCCAGGTATGCATTCCCAAGCTATGGATTATTTTTCTAAGCTTTTTAAGGAAAGTGTGGTTCAAGATGTAGAGGACCAAAATGAAGTTATTTCTATCATACCTGCTATTATTTCTAAGGATGAAAATCAGGCCCTCCTCAAACCCATTGATAGAGATGAATTGAAAACTATGGTCTTTGGAATGAGCATTGGTAAAACTCCAGGTCCAGACGGCTTCCCAATGGAGTTTTTTCAGGCTTTCTAGGACTACTTAGAGGAAGATGTAATGGCTGTTGTAGAAGAGTCCAAAGAAAATAAGAGAATGCTTAAAGCTATAAACCACACTTTCATTACCTTAATTCCAAAAGGGGAGGAGGGGGGTTCATATTTCAGGATTATAGGCCTATTGCCTTATGTAATGTATTGTACAAAATAATCACAAAGGTAATGGCTGAGCGCCTAAAACCTCTTCTTCACAACATTGTCTCCTTTGAGCAAGGGGGTTTTGTTGAGGGACGACAGATTCTAGATGGGGTGGTTGTGGCCCAGGAAGAAATCCATTCAGTGCACACTTCTGGTAATAAAGGGATGTTCATAAAATTGGACATGTCAAAGGCTTATGATAGGGTTGAATGGAGGTTCCTGGCTAAAATGATGGCAACCTTTGGTTTCTCTCAGGACTGGATAGAGTGGGTCATGAGCTGTGTCTCTACCCCGACTTACTCTATGCTTATCAAGGGCCTTCCTTCGCAACCATTTGGAGCTACTCGGGGACTGTGCTAGGGGGATCCATGTTCTCCTTATATTTTTCTCATTTTGGCTGAAGGTCTTGGCGAGACTTTTCTTGAGGAGAAGACAAGCAAGGTAGATTATTGGGTATCGGGGTGGGTGATGAAGTTTTAATGCACTCGCAGCTTTGTGGATGACACTGGTTTGGTGGGAGTGGCCAGCTTCAAGGAAGCAAGAATGATTAGGGATACTCTTAATGTCTATCTCAGGGCTACTCAACAGGTCATTAATGACAAGAAATCCAAAGTGGTTTTTTTAATCTGGAGCAAAGGCTTTAGAACAAAATTTTAGAAATCCTGGGATTCACAAGGACTTCTCTCCCAGTGGTTTACTTGGGGGTCCCCTTGCACTTTAAGAAGCTAAAATTAGACACATGGAGGAATATGTTGGAGTGTATCAAGGAAAAAATTAATCACTGGTCTCACAAGTGGTTAAGTTATGGTGGCAGATTAACGTTCTTATAGTCAGTCATTCAAGCCATGCCAATTTACAAATTCTCTATCCTGGCTACCCCGATTACAATATGGAAAGAGATGGACATGATGGCTAGAAATTTTTTATGGGAAGGAGCAAAGGGAGAGAAAAAGTGGGCCTTAGTGGGCTGGGACAAAGTTACCTAGCCCAAGGATAAAGGAGGTCTGGGTTTGAGAAAATCTAAGCTAAATAATAAAGCTTTGGCTGGAAAGCTGTACTGGAGATGGATCTCCCAACCCACCTCCCTTTTCAGTATAATCCTAACTAGTAAATACCTAGGACATGCCAAGCCAAATGATGTAGCTCGCATCCCCTTGGATGGTACTGGGTCCCTAGTTTGGTAGGCTCTCAAGTTAGGGTCTCAGGTTGTTAAAGACCGCTTATTTTGGAAAGTGGGAAGAGGGGAGAAGGCTCGTTTTTGGACAGATTCTTGGGATCAGTTCCCACCCATCATTGCTGAATTTCCAGAATTATAGCCAATAAAAGCAGCCATTGAAGCCAAGGGATGGATCCGTATTGAAAGTTATTTCACAACTACTCAGCTGGGGGAGTGTAAGTTTAAGCAGTTCAAGAAGTTGGATGAGTGGCCCATTTCAATCCCTCCGGATTTGACTCCCATCATGACTAAAATTCTGATAGAAAGATTTCTTACAGGGGGAGACATGGAGGATGAATTATCTTGGGGCTTTGGGAGTCTTGGCATCTATACAGTAAAGTACGGATATGACAACATTCTCCTAGAGCCCCCCCCTCATACTTTTTAGGTTGAGGACTAGAGGAAAATTTGGCACTCTAAAGGCTGGCCGAAAGTTAACTTTTTTCTCGGCAAGTGCATGCACAATGGAATCCTCACTTTTGATAATCTCATATCAAAAGGTATCATCGACCCTTCTCAATGTGTACTATGCTACAAGAGAGAGGAAACTATTGACCATTTGTTGTTTGGTTGCCCTTTCACCCGATGCATTTGGTCGCGTTGGTTTGCATACTTTAAAATTCAAGTGGTGACCTGAATCAGATGAATATCTGGGCAAAATGGCAGAAAGGTATATTCAAATCTAAAGCTCTTCATATTGGCTGGGAGCTCGGTTTAAGCTTTATCTGGTGGCAAGTATGGCTGGAAAGAAATGCCAAAATTTTTAGAGAAAATTTTACTGCTCTAGACGGGGTTTGGCGGACCATTTGGAGCAAGGTTACCGAAACCGTGGCTGTTCATGCTGAGGGAGGAAGCTCAAATTGACATTGGAGCTATGGAAGAATGCGTTGAACTGCAAGAGGGATAGGACATAAATTGTTGGAAACCTCCCCCTAAAGGTTGGATTAAAATCAATACTGATGGAGCTGCAAAAGGCAATCCGGGTAGAGCCGAAATTGGAGTGGTGTGCCGAAACCATGCTGGGATTGTGCTCTATTGGGAATTGCAAGGCCTGGGAAGAACCACTAACAATGAAGCCGAAGCCATTGACATCAAGTCTGCTTCTATTTGGGCAGTGAAACATGGCCATCGCAGGATTATTCTTGAATCAGACTCGCAAATAATGGTTGGAGCTCTAGACTACATGAGGAACTTTGATCTAAAATCTTGGAGGTTGAGGGCTCTTGTTACCCAAATTAAAGAATTATGGAAGGAATTGGAGGACATGATCCCAGTTTATGCGAGTAGAGATTTGAACAAAGCAGCTGACTTTCTGGCTAAGATTGGTTTAGAAAAGGAGGTTGGAGTTCAGTTGCACAGTGACATGGATATTGAGGATGAGGTGATTAGACAAGGTCTTGAAAGGTCCTTGAGCTAATGACCTTCGAAAAATAGAGTACGATGGGGGACCCCATGGCAGCTAGTTTTTGGTTCATGAAAATTGGCTCTGGTGCAGTTCTTCCTTTACTATTGTATGACTGTGTCCTCTCGGACTTCGGCTGGGAAGAGGCTCTTCCCACATTGTAATTGATCTATGTCTTAATACAAGTTTTTTTCAAAATTGTCAAAAAAAAAAAAATCATCTATGAAAGAAATAGGGAATTTATCCTTGATGGTGATTTTATTGAGAGGATGAAAATTAGGACACATACACCAAAAATTATCCTTACGACGGGCCAACACCACTGGTGAAGAATAAGGACTAGTGCTATGATGAATGACTCCATGTTCTAAAAGTCTTGGACAATCTTTTCAATTTCTATTTTTTGAGGTTGAGGGTAGAGATAAGTATGGACATTAGGAGGAAGGCTTCATGGGACAAGATGAATAGCATGATAGTGGAACTTTTTGAGAGGTATCCCTTTTGGTTCTTTGAAAACATCATCATAATTAGCCATAATATCTTGAAGGTATTTTGAGTGAATTTCAGGAATATATTATGCTTGCACATCCAAACAATTGATTTGAGCTATGAATCCATAACCTTCTTTCCTTAAAAAAATTTCCATGCTATGATAACTCATGACCTTTGATGTTGGAGTTTAAATTCCTTGGAGGTGAATAATATTTCCATTCCATAAATAGTTTTCTAAAATTAAAACTGATAGTGTCCAATTGTTCTAACCATTCAACTTCCAAAATAAAATTTGAATTCCCTAAACTCATAACAAAGAGAGTTACATGCCAAGTATAACTTCCCATTTGTATTAAAAATGAAGATGTTCTGATGTGTTGTCGTTAAGAACATCATTAAATCTCAAAGATATTATCAATCCAGGGTGGTGTCCAAGGTTGTTTACGATAGAAGGCTAGGGCAGAGTACAATTCAGATATTCAAATTTCAAGCATTTATTGGGTGAGACAGATTTGGTTTAGCCTTTTGGTGTCACACTAAACCTAATCTACAGAATGGAAACTTGCAGGAACTAAAAACTAATTCTAAGTTGCAAGAATTGAAATCTAACTACAATTGTAGGAATTAGAATTGCTAAATTGAAAGTCTAATATACTTTTGCATAATTAAAATAACAAAATTTAAATTATTGAATTTAAATGTTGCTAAAATGAAATCCTAAGTTACATTTGCAGAATTGAAACCTAGTTACTCTTGCATAATTGAAATGATGCTTGTAAATGAAACTTATGCTAAAAACACCTATCAATGTCCTGCCACAAAAGGTCGTCAAGCTTTTGCTACAAGAATTGATAGCAAAATAAAATATGCTGAAAATGGAAAGTTGCTAAAATAGAAAAGCAGGGAAAACATGGAAAGTAAAGGAAAAATGCATAATATAATTTTTCAGCTGACACACACACAAATGATGTACACAAACATAATAGAAAATATAAAGAACATTATACAAACTTAAAACAAGAAAAGTAAACTTGACAAGTAATCTGTTAATTCTGCTACATCAAAATTACAGATTAAAACCTACCATAAAAATCCTCCTTCTAGATATGAAAGTGGGCCCATACTTCCTGATCTAGAAGGAGGTGAAAAGAACTCCTTAACTAATTAACACTCAGAATAGAAAATGATAAAATAACTACACTTTTATTGATGACAAAACATGTTGAAAATTGTTACAGAAAATTACTGTACAGTACTAATTGCTGCTATTGAAAACTCTCCTCTATTCTAATTTCTAACTGGCTCAACCAAGGAGGGAGCTATGTTATTTATATAAATATTTACAACATATCCCATGCTCAAATCATCCTATGTGCTACTTTACAGTGATTTATCAATAATTCTGGATCTAAAATAAATGTAAATCTAGATAATTTGTGTTGCAGTAGTAGTCATTGGCCCTTAGAAAGCATCTTCAGTGGTGGGAGTACATGGGATGAGTCTAGAAATATCTCACACATATTTCTCCACTTCATAATATGCCATTTCTATCTTGCAAACAACTTCCTATTATGTTGTAGTTATTTCTGGGTTTATCCTATAAGAGGATCAATTGATCTTTTTCCATTAATGGTGGCTTTAGACGGCAAGTGCGACAAATACAGCTGGGGGATATTTTCCCTTAACCTTCTCAACCTTATTTCCCTTTTTCCACCTTAAAAAAATAGTCAAAATTTCAAAAAGCACTTTATGTTCTCAATTCGGAGCTAAGTGGCTCAATCCAAAGAGACTGTATTTCTCAATCCGAAGAGACTGTATCTCTCAATCCGAAGATACCTGTTCAATCCGAAGATCTTTGAAATGACCAATTATGTGCTCTTCAAGTGATTTTAGCTGCATTTCTCAGGTTTATTAGCCCTTAGGATCATATTGCAATAGCCTTCATTCCTCACCATGTGTGAATTCCATGTCTTGCCATTCATTGGTACCTTGCTATAATTTACATGGTAAATTACTACATTTTTTAGCTCTGTTGCACAGTTGTAAAATATTTACATTTCTTGCAAATTAAAAAAAAATAGAACATGGAAAAATTATTCAAATATCAACATAAAGGAGTACATCAATTTGCTACTGAATTTATACACTTCATTCATCAAGTAACCATGCTAAAATAGTACAATAGTGCTGCACAATTGTCCTTGCTCTGTTATACCCTATTGTTGCCTATTTAGACCATGTGGGAATGCTTTTAAATAGGTCATATGTCTTATGTAGTCCTTTTAAACTCATTCCATCCATATCTGCATGCTTTGCTTGACAACTTCAAGGTGTTCCTATAAAGTGACAGGTTGCTGATTTTTATATGGCTATTTTTTTTAGATTTTTAGATTTATGATAGTCCTAATAATTTGGCTTCAATGTGGACTTCAAACAAGTTGAATGGCAGGAAAACATTCATAAACCATTGTGAAGTTAATGGATATCAGCATACCACATTTGGTTGTTTGAAATGCATATTTTTATTTGCTACTTAATCAAGCAAAAGCAGTCACAAAATGCTGAAAATAGTCAAAAACAGAGATATAATGCTCCTAACATAAAATCATGCAAACACTTAATAAATATATATTCTAATCAACTATTTTGCATTTAACTTAATAATATGATAGTTTTTATATGTCAAACATAGTGTAAAAATGAGGTATTTTCAGGCCTCATCATCCCCCCAGCTTGAACTGATGCATGCCCTCATGCATCCTAGTAGGCCATAGTAATATGCTAGTTTTATCCTTATGAAAAACATTTATTGCCACCTGCTAGCTGAGAAATTTCTCTTTGCTACGCTACACCAAGCATTTTTCAATTTAAGCACAGGTATTTCACTTTTCTACAACCTTGCAAAAAAAAATTCAATCAATTTTTTTCAATTTTTTTTTATTTTGTTTTTTTTTTCTTTTCTTGCATATCTTTTTTTTTCATTTGCAACTTGCAACTTTTTGACTTCTACACTTTCATAATTCAATATTGCAATTTCTACAACTACTACAATTTTAATTCTTTTTCTGCCCTTCTACAAGTTTTTGTGCTGCAAGGTACCTCTTAAAGGCTTGGTATCATGTGATTCATCTTGCAATAGCCTTATTGTGGAACCATATTTGGCAGATGCACTACTATTGGTGAAATTTTCTGTTCTTAACAACATTTCAACTTGAATGCCTATTTCTATTGTTTGCACCTTTTGAACAAAATTGATAAAATTTTGATTTTGAAATTCTTGAGGGATGTACTTACATGTGGTAGAGCCTTAGGAACCTCAATATTTGATGTACCCTACTATTTTTACTATTCTGCAACATTTTTAGCAATTTTGGTATAGTTTTTGCTTATTCTGAAGATATCTTGTTCATTCCGAAGATAACTTGTTTTATTCTGAAGATTCATCCAAAAATGCAAAAACGACCTTCTATGCAAAAGTTAGCTACAAATTCTATTTTAGATCCATCTCTAGGGTATGTAAGCCTTCCATAACATCAAAAATCTCATCTCTATCCTTTTTTTTAGATGTTATTCATTACTATTTTATTGCAGTAGTAGTAAAATAGAATCTTCAGATGCTCCCGTGCAACTAAGGGCAGAAGGGGGTGTTTCTTGACATCTTAAACATGTTCCATTTTCAACTTGTCAATATTGTATGAATAGTTTTATGCCAAATACTGATTATTATATATTAAACGCTAAATGATTACTATGACTTAAATGCAAGAAACACATACCTTATTGTCTTGAAAATTGATCATGCACCTTACAAGCTACTTCTGATGATTGTTAGAAAGCTATTTGAAATCATAAATATACACATATGTAGTGTGAGATTTTTACAATGGTGAAACAAGTATGGGTGGATCAATATGACAATGCACGTCGAAAAAATGGTTTTCATGCAAGCCAACTAAGCAGCGCCTCAATGAGGTTTTCACTACTGAATTATTATTTTTTTTTTCTTTTTTTTTTCTTCTCTTTTTTTTCATATCTTTTTTTCATCAGAAGAGGCTGCCATTTCTGGTTGTCAACCAAGTTTTGTCATTTTTTTTTCAAGTGCTTCAATGAGAGAAAACATCTCTCACTCTTATTTGGTTAAGACCAATCCTTATTCTGCAAAAACATGTCAATTTTTGTATGAAAACACCATCTCTTTCTATTGAAACCTGCAACATTTATGCAACCTTCCTTTCTAGATGAGCAGTAAGAATCTTCTTACATCATAATTGCCTCCTTATTGCTAGAAATGAAGTATTGGATCCATTGTTCCTCTTCCTTGTTGAAATTGATGTTTGTCCTCATGTATCCCCATTTTGTGGGACATGCCTTTGCTGTAATTTTTTTTCTCTTTTTTTTTTCAATTTTTCTTGTCTTACTTGTACCCAAGAAGGAAGTTCACAAACAAGACTATTCTTCTTTTTGCTTTTCTTATATTTTTTTTTTCTTTTTATCAAATTTTTTATCATAACTCTGAATATGATATTGAAGAGAAATTCTCTTCCATTATGTGTACATCCAATGGAATCTCCTTCAAGAACTCCTCCTTAGTTAATGGTGCATGGTATACCCAAAGGCAATGTCCATTCACCACTAACATTCTCCATGAATTACCAATGGGAGAAATAAGCACTGCTCCATATCTAAAAACTTCTTCAATCAAGTGTTGTCCATGCCTCCTAGTCTGCAAAATCTTGTCAATCTATACTTGAAATAATTAAATACCAATTCCCAAAAGATGTTAAGTGCTTACATCAAGATAAAATCTTGATATACCCTTGTAATTCCATGTAAAGGGATTGAAATATTGTTTCAAAATAGCAACAATTTTACTTTTGTTTATAAGTCAGCTGACTAATAATGTTCAAGTAATTTTCTTGGTTGCACTTCAATTTGTTTCATTCCTAGGAGGACATAATTTACCCCTTTGTAATTTCTTACTAAGGAGTTCAATGGAAGTAAATTTTTTATGTGTAGTTTTTCAAGTTTTTCTCCTTTATCCAAGGCTAATTTATGTGTTTTGGGACTGAAGGTTTCTTGTGTATATCCATTGATTTTTATCTCTTCAAGCTCAGGTAAGTTCTTGTTTGAGCATAGTTGGATGTTGCTGCAGTCAATAACATTTTCTACAGGTTTTTTTTTTTGACCAGATTCAGCTACATAGATAGGGGTTGCCTATTGTATCGTTCCAAATTTTCCGCACCCTTACCTTCAGGCTAAAGGATCCGCACCCGAAAGGGGGATGCGAGAAGGATGGGACAATACCTCGGACTGAGAGGCCCTTTGAAGGTCTTGCCTCTCGAGGGAGGGGTATTAAGGTGATTTTTTGACGGATGGTGGGGTTCACCAGGAAACGTTTAGTGGTAGTCTCCACGCCTAGGTTGGGAATGTGTTTGATGTGTTCAATTTTATATTTAATCATTCAAATCCTAGGTTTGGCCAAATGAATCTAAGTTGTTCTATATGAAATACAGATTTAAATGAAGACAAAAAATAGATTTAAGAAGAAAACACAGAGAATAAATTAAGTGAAGAAATTCATACCTGATCCGGATTTCTGATGGAGGTTCTGATTTTTGAAGCAATCAAGATCATCTTGAATTTGACAGGATCGTCTCCGATCTGACAGGATCATCTGAGATCTGACGAATTCGTCAGAGACCCGCAATCGAGAGAAATGGACACATAATACAGAAAATGCAACTATGTTGATAAAGAAAAATGATGTGAAATGACAAAATGATGTTAATAAGATAATCCCAAATAGAAATGCAAGTAAATTATCATGCTTTAATAGCTAATCATGATTTTATTATGTACTTAAGCTACATGGGTGAACTCCAAGATGCAGGATAAGAGAAAATAATAATAAAACTAACTAGATGCAGAATAAAATAGCAGAAAGGTATAGGGAAAGCACAAACTTTGGGCATTGATTGCCCCCAATGTTGACTGCAGTCGAAATCGTCTCGAATTGGGACGTGATCATCCAATATTGTACAAGATCGTCTGCAATGATCTGAGCTTGCTCTGGCTAAAGAATGACAAAGTTTCTGCAAGAAAATTCGAAAAGCACAAATGCAGATAATGGTCCAGAGTATTATAATGCATGCAAAGATTGAATTATAGGGAAATTTAGCCAGGGGAATGTCAAGGGGGGGTCCTAAGGTTTAAATAGGCTTAGGAGGGAGGTTAGGAGGTTGGGGATCATCCTAATTTGGAAGATCTCCAACAGGGGAGGCTCTAACGGTGCAGACGCATCTCTGCCCGAGTTAGAGAAGTTGAAATAGAAGCTAATTATGAGAAATTAGTTTTGGGACAAAATCATCTAGATGTTATGCTCCAGACGAATTCGTCTGATCTGAGGCGATATCGTCTGATCGGTGACGATATCATCCAACGGTAAAAAAAAACTCTAAAAATGGTGCGAAAAATGGGGAAAGCGGTTTAACAGGTGGTTCGAGGTTGAAATTTGAATTTGAATTATTACTAAAGTAATTTTAATTGTTTACTAAGGTTTACTGCGTCAATTTTAGGGTGCTACATTTTTCCCCCTCTTTAGCGAATTTTTTGAAGAAAATACGTTAAATATGAGTTCTTCTCGATCTACGAGAAAGAAAAAATTATTCCCATTTTTAGGCGACGATTCTAGGTCGAATCGTACGACAGCTTACTATGGTGCCCCCTCCGTGTTTTTACCCAAATCGAACGTTTAAGGTAAAAACGCGGAAAAGCAAAATTAAAATGTTGTTAATTTGTTTTTGAATAAAATTAAGAAAATAGGGTAAAACCCTAATTCATTGTTATTGTTCATTTTCTTGGTTTCTAGAGCTCTGCAGACAAGATGGTCGAGACAGCGCACAGATCGATAGAGGTCCGACGCGGGCTACGAGTAAGGGTCCAAACTTAATTTAGAATGCTTTTATTTTGAATTTCATTCTTTGTAGATTAATTTTGAATGATTTTTGAGCATCACGGCCGTTTTTAGGCCGTCGACGTTGTCGGGACGAAATCGTCTCAATTTCGTCGAAATCGTCTCGATATCGTCAATTTCGTCCAATAAGGGATGATTCCCTCTTACGAAATCGAAGACGAATTTGCTCAAAGTTTGGACAATATCGTCCAATAGTGGACGATATCATCATTTGTATGAAATTAAACTTGTTTTACTTGCATTTTTAATCACTGTTTTATTAATGATTTTTATTGTTTTGTTGTTTATGTTGCAGAGAGGATTATTAAAGAGCCGGGAATGGAAATACAGCGGGCTAAGGTATGACTTGGCCACTCTATCTCAGGTAGAGCGAGATCAGTTGGCTCAAGTCGGCTTGTAGCATGTGGCAGATATGCCACAAGTTTCTATAGATATGGGGCTATTGACAGCCCTAGCAGAGAGGTGGTATCCGGGTTCTTCTTGTTTTCGGTTATCGACAAGGGAGATGACTCCTATATTGGAGGATGTATGGAGGATTTTGAGGATCCCCATACAAGGATGGCTAATAACTCCCATGGAAAATCAGGGCCATGCGATGATGCAACTGTGTGGAGATCCGAGCTTCACCCTGGAGAAGGGCGGAGTGAACATCGAGTCGCTACGCCAGATGCCTAAGGCATCTAGACTGACACAAGTTTTGGCTGGGGTGGTAGGTGGTCTGCTGCTATGCCATCAGAGTGGATTCAGAGTACCATGGCTACTGATAGATGTGGTCTACAACATGAGATACCATGGGTATAGATTTTCTTGGGGGAGCTTTGTACTATACCGATTGTATAGGATCCTGCATGGGGTCGTATACAAGGGCGGTCGATGTCTTGTCATGACATCACTACTACAGGTTTGGTGTTGGGAGCACATCACGATGCAGAGGCCGGTAGGGCTCCCACTGATAGGGATTGATGGGGAGAGGCCCCAAGTTTTCTACTGGTGGCTCCAGAGAGGGTCATAGTGGTGGATAGATCTGCCAATGTCCTAGAGACTACTTGATGATCTTGTCTTCGACCAGATCACCTGGAGGCCTTGTAGAGATCATCCAGGGTGGGTTGAGGACGAACAAGAGCTGGCTCACATTAGGCGAACCTATTGGTTGAGGATGGAGAGGGGAGAGGTGGAGCTCCACTACTATGACCAAGTTTTGAGGCAGTTCGATCTATAGTAGGGGATCCCATCTCTTAGGGACTACGAGTTTTCCTAGACCGTCTGAGATAACACTACAGGCAGCGAGGCTCCAAATATGCAGCGCTTCGAGAGTGAGGATGCGGACGATACCCCCATTCAGCCAGTGGATGGGGACAACGTAGGGGTTGCTGACGGCTATGATGCTTGGTACTCAGGCATCCGCCCTCCTCATATGATGAGGGCTTAGGGTCCGATTCATGTAGTTGTGCATCAGATGGGGAGGCGATTCCAAGTGGCCATTGAGGTGACACAGGGTCATGGTGGGAGAGAGTAGAGGAGGCCACAGGCTTAGCAGAGGCCGTGACAGCAAGAGAGGAGGGAGGAGAGACCCCCTTCTCCACGGAGATAGAGGCCACCATCGCCCGATAAGGGCAAGGGTGTCGAGGTAGGAGAGAGTAGCGATATGGCTACTCTTTGGGTGGAGACTGTTCGTCTCTAGGCTTAGGTGCAGTCCTTGCAGGATGAGGTTGCATGACACTGAGAGGAGGCCACATAGCTCAAAGATGAGGTCGCACACCTTAGAGCATGAAGCGGAGGGGCGAGCACTCGGGACTTAGCATGGGTTATTGCCCAGATCACATTCTATCAAACGCTATACCACAATATGGTACCAGAGGGGCAGAGGTTACCGTTGTTGGCCCACACTGCAGAGCCCATTATGATGATGTCATCAAGGACATCATCATGATTAGAGTCCAGGACTCATAGCACCACATGGACTATGATGGGGCCACCTCATCCACATTAGGGTAGGGGAGGATATGAGGTTGAGAGCTCGAGGGGTTCTCGAGGCTAGCTGCTACAGACTGCACTATACAGATTGCTACATAGTGTTTATTATTTTTGATAGAGGATTGAGTATGCCGAGGTACAGATTGTGGCATACCGATCCAGTTTTGAGATGATGTATATATTGTTGATATATATATAGATGAGATATTTTTGATCATATTACTTGTCTTATGTGTTTGTATGATGCTTTAATGTTTTGATGTGATTGATTTGATGATTCATGTAATTATGTCATTTGGAAATATTATGGTTTGAATGTCATGCTTTTAAAATTTAAATGAAATAATCTGATGTAAACAAATTGGTTGTTTGTGGGATAATTTGATAAAAAATAAAAAAAGGGACTTCTAACAATAATTTCAAAGGACATTGTCGCTATTATAGACCATTTCATGGAGTCGCCACTCACTTGGTCGTCAAGCTAATCCTGGTATAGAAATATTGCTAAAAAGTAAAATAGTGCTTAAGAGACTGTCTTAATATTTTGTTGTGATGATGCAAATGATGATGATGATGGTGATTTGTTTTCAGATTTCCATGAAAATACTATGCATGAAACATAGAAAATGATTTTTTCTAGGCATAAATTCCTAAGTGTGATAAATTTTTTGAATAATTCCCTAGGAATTATACCATCATTGCAAAATTGAAGTTGGACATAATGACATGAAATAGAATAAGTGTTTGTTTGTTTGTAAAGCATAATTGTGTAACATAATGATTTAAGTCACATGTTTTGATGAATTTTGTTTTAAAATAAATGGGAAAGAAAATTAGAACGATGGTTTGCGCTAGGCATAGAATTATAGATATAAACTTATACCATCATCGCAAAATCCAAAGAAGAAAATAATAGTTTTATTGCATGGTTGATTTTTAATTTTTGAAAATAAACAGAAAATATAAAGATGAGGACTTACGCTAGGCATAAAATTCCAATTTTGGTTTTGGAACTATACCATCGTTGCGAAAGTCAAAAATTATATATAAATGTAACTTTATTGCATGTTTTTGTAAATGATTTTGATTTTTTTGATAATGCATGTAGTTGTATTTATACTAAACAACTGTTCTCAAATAAGAAAATGAAATTATTCCAAACAATTTGCAAAAATATTTCAAAGCATCTTAAATACAAAAGGTAGATTTATAAGGAATCCCATGTGCATATGTGAGTTCATTTCCGATCTTGATTTATCATAATGATACACAAAATCTCTCAAATACAAATGTGTGTCCAATTGCTTTGTGCATTTACCAGTTTTGAGCAAGATAATTTGATACAAGTGATTTGAATTAACCAAATAAGTGTTCATTAACCATGATTTATATGCATATAACCATACTAGGCTACTATGTAAGTTAGGTTATCAAGAGCTAGCTAATCCATAAGCAGACATAGGTCTATACAAAAGAAGGTCGCTAATGTGACAGACATATCACCACGCTAGGAGTTACCCAAGGCCAAGTGGGTTGGGCACAAACCACCTATTATGGGGCTTACCTCACAGTTTTCGAATAATTAAGAATTCCAGGGATTCAAGCTCATCAACCCTTCTTTTCTTTTCAATGGGTAGGGAAAGGGATTTTATTGCTTTTGCTTTGGCTTTCTCTTTTGCTCTTTTGCTCTTTTTTCTTTTTTCTTTTTTTTCTTTTTGTATTTTTGCTTTGATATTTGAGATAATGCAAAAAGAACTTTTTTTTTTTTTTTCTCTTTTTTCTTTTTCTTGAAATTTTATTTTCTTCCTATGCTAGGGATACTTGCTCGGATTAGCTGTAGAGCAAGGGATTTTTATTCTGGGTAGGGATGAGCTTGTCCTTTTGTCAATTCTCAAAGATTCTAGACCATGTGCATGATAGGATAGCAGGGGAAACTTTTCGCTCAGGAAACCATTTCTACTGTGTAGCATCATATTGAATTTGCAAATGAAATCATTTTAATGTGAAAATATATACTTGGCTTAAGTAAATAACAAGATCAGTTCTCTATGCTCAAAACTTTATTTAGTTGAATTTTGTGGACTTTGATATAAGAGAGATTAGTAATCATGCCAGATAAAATCAAGATATTTATTTTTGTGAGTGTGAAAGTGCAGGATTCCAAATAAATGCTAATTTATCCAAAATAACTAAAAATAGAACTGCAATACTTCATAATTTGAGAAGTATGAAATAAAAGGTGTTTTTTGAATATATTGATAATTTTGATGTTTTTTTTATTTTTATATTTTGATCTTAATTGATGAATTGAAAGAAATACAATGTGATTGTGTTTTTTTTTTTTGGAAACTTTTTATATAAGATACTAAAAAGGAAATAATAGACAAAACAAATATATACAATGATGGAATGACCAAATTTTATGCGTAATATCGCTTAAGATGCAAAATATTCATAGGTTCTTTTAAATCTTTACCATCTAAGGTAGCTAATTTGTATGCTCCCGATTCAAACTTAGCAGTGATAATATATGGTCCAAGCCAGTTGGGCTCAAATTTACCTTTAAGATCTTTAGTTGCATTAGTATTTTTTTTATTTTCTTTTAAAACAAGGTCGCCGACCTCAAAGGATCGATGACGAACTTTCTTAGCATATGATCTTTTAAGCTTGTTTTGGTAGGCACGAAGATGCTCCAAAGCATTGATGTGCTTTTCATCTAGGAGTTCCAGCTGACTGAGTCTGCCAGACTTGATATTCATCTCCTACTTCAGTATCTTGAAGTAGTAGATCCAAAGAAGGAACTTCTAATTCAAAGGGAAAAATAGCTTCAGCGCCATAAACCAAGACAAAATGTGAAGTACCTATGGGAGTACGAACACTGGTGCGATATGCCCACAAAGCTAGATATAATTGAATGTGCCATTCGTGACCAGATTTATTGACCAATCTTTTGAGGATTTTAATTAAGGTTTTATTAGATGCTTCTGCTTGGCCATTACCCTGAGGATAATAGGGAGTGGACCAGCAATGTTGAATCTTATATTTTTGGCATAATTTCTTAACATCTTTATTTTTGAAACAAGTTCCATTGTCTAAAATGAGATTTGCAAGAATTCTAAACCTACAAATGATTTGATTAAAAATAAATTTAGAAACTTGTGTTCCAGTGCAGGAAGCTAAAGGCATAGCTTCAACCCACTTCGTGAAATACTCAGTGGCGGTTATGATGAATTTGTTTCCATCAGATGACACAGGATTAATTTTGCCAATAATGTCTAAGCTCCATTTTGAAAATGGCCAAGGAGATGAAATAGCCTGCAGTTCTTGTGCAGGTGCATGGACAAGGTCAGCATGTTTCTGGAACTTGTCGCAATGGCGCACATAATTATGTGCATCATTTTCCATGGTAGGCCAAAATTAGCCTATCCTAAGGAGATTTTTAGCAATGACACTACCACTGAAGTGTCCTCCACAAGATCCATCATGGACTTCACTCAAAGCTGATTTAGATTCTTCTAGATTCAAACATCTCAATGGGATACCTTCAAAAGATATCCTATATAAAGTATTGCCAATTATTACAAATCGACTTGCTCGTCTACGTAATAACCGACGCTGGTTCCTATTAGAACTGGCATGGAAAGTCCCATTGTAAATAAAATTAAATATATCCGTATACCAAGGTTCAGGAGTAGTTTCATTGATTAGAAACACATCCAAAGGTTCTAAGCATGACTTATTTGAAGCAGGTTTCTAGAGTCGACAAATAATAATGGTAGCATATTCATCATCTAACTCCAAGGGTATAAGAGAGGCAGCTACGGCCATAGCGTTAGCCGCACGGTTGCTAGTTCGAGGAATAGCTTCCAAGGTAACTTGATCAAACAAGGACAACAACTGCAAAACATATGCTTTATATGGGCGCAATTTATCATCTATGGTCTAATAAACTTCATTAATTTGGTTTATAACAAGTTGAGAATCACCAAAAACTAGCAGATGTTTAATTTTTAGTGCCAAGGCAACTCGTAATCCAAGGATTAGAGCTTCATATTCAGCAGTATTATTGGTGCAAGCAAATGTTAATTTAAAAGACAAAGGTATAATGTGTTTTTGTGGAGATATTAAAATAATACCTGCACCAGCCCCACTCATGCATCGGGATCCATCAAAGTATAAGGACCATTGTTCAACATGGTCTACCTCTAATTTAAGGCATTCATCAGAAAACTCAATGATGGGGGGATGGGTAGACTCTAAGGGTGCAGCAACTAGTTGATCTGCTATGATTTGACCCTTAACAGACTTTTTTCCTATAAACGTGAGTTCAAACTCACTTAGAGCAAGAACCCACTTTGTTGTTCGACCTGATAAATAAGGTCGACTCATGAGATATCGCAAGGGATCATATTTAGCAACAACATATGTTTTCTAACTAAGCATATAATGGCGTAATTTTTGCGTAGAAAATATGACTGCTAGACATAATTTTTCTAATGAGGTATAACAAGTTTCATAATTGATGAGGGTTCTGCTAATGTAATAATTAGCACGTTCTTTCTTCTCATCATCAAGCTAAGCTAACATAGCTCCTAAGGCAGAATCAGAAGCAAAAATATACAAGATAAAAGGACGATCAGATCTAGGCGGTGAAAGCACATGAGGATTAAGGAGATATTGTTTGAGAAGTTCAAAAGCTTTCTTACATTCGTCGTCCCAATTAAAAGGGACATCCTTCTTAAGAAGCTTAAGAAAGGGACTGGTTTTTTCTGCTAGCTTATCGATGAAGCGACGGATGGCTTGAAGCTTACCTTGTAAACTTCATAACTCAAATATATTGGTATGTGTGGGCATATCAGTGATAGTTGTAATCTTGAGAGGGTCAATTTTGATACCATGTAAAGAAACTAAAACCCCTAATAGTTTACCGGACTTAACTTCGAATATGCATTTAGCTAGATTTAATCGAATAAGATATTCTCTTAACCGATCAAATCATCTAAATGATCATCTACATAATCATGTAGGATATCATGCATCATATCATGAAAGATATCATTCATGGCTCGTTGATATGTTGTGCCTGCATTCTTTAAACCAAATGGCATCACTTTCCAACAAAAGGTACCCCAAGGGGTAATAAAGGTTGTTTTAGCCTAATCTTCAGGAGCTATCCTGATCTGATTATAACCAGAAAATCCATCCATTAGGGACATCATTCCACTTTCGGCAGTAAATTCAATGATCTGATCCATGTTGGGAAGAGGAAAATCATCTTTAGGGCATGCAGCATTAATGTCTCTAAAATCGGTGCAAACCCTAACTTTGGTGGCTTATTTCTTGGTGACTGGAACTACATTTGAGATCCATTCAGCATAGTCAATGGCTTGTATAAAAATGACTTTCAACAGTTTTTCTAGCTCTCCTTTGACTAGCAAGGCCACTTTGGGATGCATTTTTCTAAGTTTTTGTTTAACAGGTTTAGCATCCGAATGGACTACTAGGTGATGCATGACTACAGAAGGGTCTAAACCTGGCATATCTTCATATGTCCAAGTGAAGACATCTTCATATTCTTTAAGGAATGCAATGTATTGCTCTTGTTTTTCTTGACTTAATTTTGATCCAATACTGATTATGTGAGGATTATCCTCAGTTCCAATGTTAACCTTAATGATGTTTTCTACTTCCATGTGTAGATCTCTTTCAAAATTAGGTGGGGCAGGTGAAACGCCCAATTCTTGTAATTCTTTTATGGTTAACTTGGATAATTCATTTTGAGGAGTCGTGGCCTCAAGCTGGGCTATAGTAGGTATAGAACCATCAAAATAAAAATCATTGTGTAACAACTCTTCAACGGAGACATCATGGAAAATATCTCCCTCCAACTCATCGTCGGATTCGACAATCATTTTAGGGTAATCTATGGATAGCATATTACATGTAAAATAATTATTCTTGGGATACAAAGAATCTTGTTTATCTAGATAATCTTGATAACATATGAGTTGATCATCATCTTCAAAAGGGAAGGGTTGACCCTTATTAGGAAATAGGCCCACACCACATCGGGTGGGTCATGGCTCTATCTCAAATGGTTCTTTCATACCATCTTGGAAAGGTCCCAAGCCTTTCCCTTTATAGCCCATTTTAAGCATTATGGGTTTAGCTTTAATATATTCATTAGCAAAATAGCATCGAGCATATCCATCACAATGCGTCTTGATATTTTGGGGTATTCTTCCCCAATCATATCCTTTATAAACAAAAGCACAACTCCCGACTTGATAAGTACTTCCCATAGGTTGTGGGAGGCCCAAAGTACGAGGAGATGGTGACAAATTACTTTAGATAATGGAATATTGCATAGAAGCATTTGTTTTTTCTAATATAAGAATTTTAGATAAATCACGTAAGAGTTCATCAGAAAGAGCATAAGATGTAGAAGGATCATTCCCTATATCTTTAGATGTGGAAGGTATGATAGATTTAGATGATGTGGAGGTGTTAATAAATGGGTCTATAGATTTTGAAATTATAGGGATGGAACATGAAGGATTGGTTGTGGATTTAAGATCTTTTTGGGGTTCTAGTGTGGTTTGTTTAGAAGATGGTTGAGTTAAATGTATAGGTGTAGTTGATGGGGTATATGATGTTATGGGTGTGTGTTTCACACATTTGGACGGATGATAAAAACTAGGATGTGTTGATGACAGGGCAGGGCAAAATTGCACTCCCACGAGTTCTGCCAAAGCACACATATCAAAGGGTCTAGGATCACCATGAATAGTGACCAACTGATTTTTAAATTCAAATTTAACACACTGATGTAGAGTAGATGGAACCACTCACATTGCATTGATCCAAGGGCGACCCAAAATTATATTGTACGATGCAGGGCAATGTACAATAAACACGATCGTATCTAGGGTTCTAAGACCAACTTGCAAGGGTATAGTAATGACTCCACACGTTTCTTGTGTCTCGTCATTGAAATCTTTGATAATCATATCCATTCTTTTCATCTCATCACTTCTAAACCCAAATCGTTGGTAGAAGTCAAAAGTGCATATGTTTAAAGATTAACCATTATCAATCAAGACTCGTTTAATGACTACATCTCCAATTAGGGCAGTAATATATAAGGGGTTATCCTTATGTAAACTATGTTGTGGGATATCTTTATCTCGAAAGTCAATACAATTGACTTCTCAAGTGATGAAAGTATCGGACATGGCTTCAGGTTGAATATTTTGAGGTACCATCATTTTTCTTAATGTAAGCATTAACTCATCCCTATGGGTAGGAGAAGATCTTAACAAGTCCAAAAGGGAAATTTTGGCTATATTATTGGATAATTGTTCATTAATATTGTAAGGAGGCTTAGGTTGAACATTAGACATATGATTCCCTTTATTGGGATTTTTCAAAATAAATGAAGTTGATCCATCATTCTGAGTTTTATCCTGTTGAGAGTTTTGAGCCTGTTGTCTAGTAACGGCTCTGATGGTACCCACAATGTTATATTGAACACGCTAAATTGGTCTTGGTTGAGTGTTTATGGCTTGTTCATTAGGAAGGAACTAATTAGAAGAGGGTCGAGTAGTAACTCTTCTAGGAAATGGTTCTTTCGGAACCATAGCATCTGTGATAGGTTGAATCGGATCTGATTCATTTTCAGAATTATTCGATTGGTTTGAGGTGATGTCTATTTCACTTTCAGTATCCGATTCTACATCACTAAGATCTGGTGTTTGAATATTATGTAGGGGCCTTGTCGTGACCATGGATAAAGTTGTGCCAAATATTTGAGGATCCTAAAAAGATAATTGTTCGCTAATAGTCCCTACATATCGGGTAGGAGGGGAACATTATGATGTTCGATTTGATTAGCCACCTCTTTGCCATGCTACAATAAAGGATGTTGAAATATGTCCAATGATTGATTGGCATTCTAATTCTGATTTTGGGGAATGTTCTTTTGAGCATTATTAGAAGCATTTTGTTTAGGTTGGAAGGCTTGCACCTCCATTTCATTATTATCAATCAAGTCTTGTATTTTATGTTTTAATATTTTGTAATAGTTTGTAGCATGTCCAGGTCCTCTATGAAAATCACAATGTAAATCAGCTCTGTATCTAGGTATAGTTGGATCAGGTTCCTGGATAGCTGGTAATTGAATCAAGCCTTGTGCTAGTAATTGAGGAAGAATGGTTGATAAAGGTTGATTCAATCTAGTAAATTCTCGAGGTGGTTTATCAAGAGGTTTTAATATAAACTTCTCCGTTGTTTTCATAGTATTAACATTAGCAAGGTTTCTACTATCAGTGACTCCGTCACCTACAACTTGTTTGTTTTTGTACTGATTTCTGGATGTTTTCTCATCATATTTCTTTTTGAGATGACCTCTTCTAATGAGAGCATCTTTCGCCCTTTGAGCTAAGTCTATAGCTTGATCGAAGGTGGTTAAGGTAGCAGTCGATGACTCATAATATAGTTGTTCTTGCAAATTATTAATAAAAATGTGCAACATTTCCCTATAAGGTAGCACAAAGTGCAGTTTTCCTGTCAACTGCCTCCATCTAGCTAAGAAGTCAGCAAAACATTCATCTTTGTCTTGTTTTAAGTTGTACAAATATTTAATGGTTACATGTCTTTCGATGTAGGCACTAAATTGATGGACAAAAGATTCAGCTATTTCTTCAAAATTCCTCAAAGAATGAGTGGGCAATTGATAGTACCACTCTAATGCCATTCCTCCTAAAATTTTTGGGAACATTTTTAGTAATAGCAAGTCATCATGTGATATATCATGACATGATATCCTAAACATGCGAAGATGCTCTATGGGATTTTCAGTTCCTTTATATATAGGCAGGACGGGCATGGGAAAGTGTTTAGGGTATGGTTGTGCTACAACTATGGGATCCAAAGGCTAACTACACATCTCTCAATAATTATACGAGGGATGGTAGGGATCTATCTGGTCCATGCGGGAAGCTAACTGTTTCACCATGGCTTCCAAATTACTAGTTTGCCCACCATATTGGTTCGATAGGGCATTAATATGGGATTTGTGAGCATATGATGGAGGGATATGAAGATTAGATGCTATATTGCTATTGTTTAAATTGTTGGTAGGAAGGGTGTTATGAAGAAGTTTTGAAGTTGTATTATGTTGTATCCCAGATTGTTGAAAATTGGTGTTTGGCTTCATTTTAGGTTTTTGTCGATTTGAAGCATATTGATTAATAGTTTGGAAAAATAAAGCAATGAATGAAGGTCTCTTTTGTGTGGAAATGATTTTAGGCTCAATAACGGGTTCCTTAGGGGGTTGGGTAACTCGTTGTTTTTGCATGTTCTGAATCATAGTGACCATATCTCTATTGGATGGTCCAGCTTTATCACTTTCTTGATCAACAAAGGACAAGGGATTAGTGTGTATGTTAAACATATCTTCCATGGCTGCTTGAGTGTCACTAATTTGTCCTCTATCAATACAAACTGCCATATTAAGAGCACCAATGTTATTATTGAAAAATTTCTAGAAATGATCTAAGTTATCAAAAGCAATAGTTCCATTTGGAGCCATTCTAGGGGATGAGGATCCTTCCTCTTTAAGATTTTCTTCTTGTTCATCTACAACAAGCTCATCTTCTGGATGTTCTAGAGTTTCTCCTTCTAGAATTGGATCCTCAGGAAGGGTATTTGATTTTTTTGTTTTCTTTCCTAACCAATCTTCTTCTTCTTCTTCTTCTTCAGTTTGTTTACCATTCCTAAGTCTAGTCATTGTGCTTAAGTTTATATTTCAGCAAATATATATATATATATATATATATATATATATATATATATATATATATATATATATATATGCAACAAGCTTAAGAGGTATATATTTTAATTATATACCTACTATAGTAAAAAAAAAAATGTTTTGGTTTTGTTATATTTTTGGTTTTTTTTTTTATAACAATATTATAAAGATAACAAACAACACACTAAATGCAAGAAACAATAATAATGAAAGCAATGATATAGTTTTCTATAAACAATTTATAAATATCATTAACGGGCTCAAGTTCTTCAGGAGTCATGAAATGTTCTTCTTCAAATTGAAAATTTTCTTTCAAGAATTTGACAAAAAGTGCTATAGTGATATTATCTGTCTCAGACTATAGTTGGTAGAAATAAAGTTTGTGGCAATACTCTCGATATAACACAGCTCTATGAACTCTCCTCCACCTTTCCCTATCCGTAAGAACGACCTCTTGGTCTTCTACACGACCTAGGAATTGGTGTATAATAGCTACATTCTCGAGGTATTCCTCGAAGGTGAACAATTCTGAAGACACAAGAGCTCTCCTATAAGCTAACCACCTATGGCAAGCTCTCTGAAGTTCATGATAAAAAATGAGTTTATGAGGATCCAAGATTCTATCTAGGGCAAACCTCTTGATTTGTCTAAGTTCGGTTGATCTAGATGAAATGATACCTAGTCTCCTATTAAGTTCGTCCCACAAAGGTGGAACTCTATATGTTTGAGATAGTCTAAGCAAAGAATTAAACTCTATGGCTATTATTTGATTTTTAACATTAATGGTGACAGTTAGTCTTTTCTTAGGAGCTACCATCTAAACATGATATGCAACTTAGTAGTTTTCTAATGATTTTAAATGCATCTATGTTTTTTTTTGTTTTCAAAAGGTTTTAGTTTCACGTCGGGTTCACCAAAATGTATCGTTCCAAATTTTTTGCACCCTTACCTTTAGGCTAAAGGATCCATTCCCGAAATGGGGATGCGGGAAGGATGGGAAAATACCTCGGACTGAGAGTCCCTTTGAAGGTCCTGCCTCTCGGGGGAGGGGTATTAAGGTTATTTTTTGATGGATGGTGGGGTTCACCAGGAAACATTTAGTGGCAGTCTCCACACCTAGGTTGGGAATGTGTTTGATGTGTTCAATTTTGCATTTAATCATTCAAATCCTAGGTTTGGCCAAATGAATCTAATTTGTTCTATATGAAATATAGATTTAAATGAAGATAGAAAATATATTTAAGCAGAAAACACAGAGAATAAATTAAGTGAAGTAATCCATACCTGATGCGGATGTCTGATGGAGGTTCTAATTTTTGAAGCAGTCAAGATCGTCTTGAATTTGATAGGATCATCTCCGATCTAACAGGATCGTCTGAGATCTGACGAATTCGTCAGATAAATTTATTAGAGACCTGCAATCAGATAAATGGACACAGAATACAGAAAATGCAACTATGTTGATAAAGGAAAATGATGTGAAATGACAAAATGATGTTAATAATATAATCCCAAATAGAAATGCAAGTAAATTATCATGCTTTAATAGCTAATCATGATTTTATTATGTACTTAAGCTACATGGGTGAACTCCAAGATGTAGGATAAGAGAAAATAATAATAAAACTAACTAGATGAAGAATAAAATAGCATAAAGGTATAGGAAAAGTGCAAACTTTGGGCACTGATTGCCCCTAATGTCGACTGTAGTTGAAATCATATCGAATTGGGATGTGATCATCTGAGATTGTACAAGATCATCTGTGACGATCTAAGCTTGCTTCGACTGAAGAATGACAAAGTTACTACAAGAAAATCTGAAAAGCACAAATGCAGTTAATGGTCCAGAGTATTATAATGCACGTAAAGATCGAATTACAAGGAAATTCAGCCAGGGGAATGTCAAGGGGGGTCCTAAGTTTTAAATAGGCTTAGGAGGGAGGTTAGGAGGTTGGGGATCATCCTAATTTGGAAGATCTCCAACGGGGGAGGCTCTAACGATGCAGACGTGTCTCTGCCCAAGTTAGAGAAGTTGTTGAAATAGAAGCTAATTATGAGAAATCAATTTTGGGACAAAATCGTCTGGACGTTCTGCTCCAGATGAATTCGTTCGATCTAAGGCGATATCGTCTAATTGGCAATGATATCGTCCAACGGTCAAAACAAACTCTAAAAATGGCATGGAAAATAGGGAAAGCGGTTTAACAGGCGGTTCGAGGTTGAAATTTGAATTTGAATTATTACTAAAGTAATTTTAATTGTTTACTAAGGTTTACTGTGCCAATTTTAGGGTGCTACACCTATTTTGTATTATTTAGATTGATCACAGGTTGGGTTGAAAAAGATGTATTTTTGGTTTGCACAATAAGACAAGAAGTGTACAACTTTAGCAGATCAACTACTTGTCAGGTAGGATCACCTCTAACGAGATCAACTATTTTTGATGTAGGCTAAGAATTTTTAGGTTGCAGTTTAGCATGGTAAAACCCTAACAATATTTAAGCAATAATGGCAAAACTCTAAGATCACTGTTAAGTTGTAAACTTCTATTTTGATTGTGCAAAAAAATTTGTGATTTTTTTTTTTAACTGACACAGCTTACATTGACAGGGGTTACCTGTCCTGTATTATTCAAATTGACCACAGGTTGGGCTGGAGGTAGTGGTTTTACTTTCTTTTTTTGTTGTTGTTGGGATCTCCCTTGAGAAGAATTTAGACCAAGCAACAAATTTTGCATCTATGAGTTGTGGAAGTAAATGGCATTTATCAATGATATGTCCTTGTGAACAAATGCTACAAGTAGTTGATATGATTATTTTGTTCAAGGGATAGTCTTGTATATCTGCCATGATGTCTTCCCAACACCTAGTACAAATTTGTTTATACTACCCTAATGATATGGATATAAAAACAATAGTACTAGCAGATGGCTCCTCTAAGAGATCTTATGTTTCTTGATAATGAGGATGATGAATTCTTTCAATTTTTATCAAAAATTTCAAACATAAGCAATTTAACCCCTAGGTGTGAATATCACCTCACTATGGTTGCTTATTTTCTAAATGGACTGAAATGCAATTTACCAAAAACTGTTACTAATACCAATAATTTATCCAGATTTTACTCTGAAGTTCATAATTTAGTATAATTAATAATTATTGGGCTACTTTTACCCTCTAACAACATCGTGTTCCCTAGAAACGGTGCCAAAATGATGCATTGCCATTAAGCACATCATTAAATCTCAAAAATCTTATCAATCCGAGGTGGTGTCCAAGGCTGTCTATGATAGAAAGCTAGGGCAAAGTACAATTTAGGCATTCAAATTTTAAGCATTTATTGGGTGAGACAGATTTGTTTTAGCCTTTTGGTGTCACACTAAACCTAATCTATAGAATGGAAACTTGCAGGAACTAAAAACTAATTCTAAGTTGCAGGAATTAAAATCTAACTACAATTGCAAGAATTGGAATTGCTAAATTGAAAGTCTAATCTACTTTTGTAGAATTAAAATAACAGAATTTAAATTGTTGAATTTAAATGTTGTTGAAATGAAATCCTAAGTTACATTTATAGAATTGAAACCTAGTTACTCTTGCATAATTGAAATTATGCTTGTAAATGAAACTTATGCTAAAAACACCTGTCAATGTCTTGCCATAAAAGGTCTTCAAGCTTCTGCTACAAGATTTGACAGCAAAATGAAATATGCTGAAAATGGAAAGTTGCTAAAACATAAAAGCAGGGAAAACATGGAAAGTAAAGAAAAAATGCTTAATATAATTTATCAGCTGACACACACACAAATGTTGTACACAAACATAATAGAAAACATAAATAACATTATACAAACTTAAAACAAGAAAAGTAAACTTGACAAGTAATCTGTTAATTCTATTGTCGCAAAATTATAGATTAAAACCTACCATTAAAACCTACAAGTAATCTGTTAATTCTATTTACAACATATCCCATGTTCAAATTATCCTATGTGCTACTTTACAGTGATTTGCCAATAATTTTGGATCTGAAATAAATACAAATTTGGACAGTTTGTGTTGCAGTAGTAGTCATTGGCCCTTATAAAGCATCTTCAATGGTGGGAGTACGTGGGAGGAGTCTAGAAATATCTCACATATCTTTATCCAATTTAGAATATGCCATTTCTATCTTGCAAACAACTTCCTATTATGCTGCAGTTATTTTTGGGTTTATCCTAGAAGAGGATCAATTGATCTTTTTTCATGAATGGTGGCTTTGGATGACAAGGACGACAAAGACAACTGGCAGATATTTTACCTTAACCTTATCAACCTTATTTCCCTTTTTCCACCATAAAAAAATAGTCAAAAGTTCAAAAAGCACTTTTTATTCTCAATCCAGAGCTAAGTGGCTCAATCCGAAGAGACTGTATTTCTCAATCCGAAGAGACTGCATCTCTCAATTCGAATGTACCTGTTCAATCTGAAGATCTTCGAAATGACCAACTGTGTGCTCTTCAAGTGATTTTAGCTACATTTCTTAGGTGGATTAGCCATCAGTATCATATTGTAATAGCCTTCATTCCTCACCATGTGTGAATTCCATGCCTTGCCATTAATTGGTAGCTTGCTAGAATTTACATGGTAAATTACTGCATTTTCTAGCTCTGTTGCACAGTTGTAAAATATTGGTATTTCTTGTAAATTCAAACAAATTAGAACATAGAAAAATTATTCAAATATCATCATGAAGGAGTACATCAAGTTTCTACTGAATTTATACACTTCATTCACCAAGTAACCATGCTGAAATAGTGCAACGGTGTTGCACAATTGTCCCTACTCTATTATACCCTATTTTTGCCTATTTATACCATGTGGGAATGCTTATAAATAGGTCATATTTCTTTCGTAGTCCTTATAAACTCATTCCATCCATATCCTCATGCTTTTCTTGACAACTTCAAGGTGTTCCTATAAAGTGATAGCTTGTTGATTTTTATATGGCTATTTTTTTCATATTTTTAGATTTATGGTAGTCCTAATAATTTGGCTTCAATGTGGACTTAAAACAATTTTAAGGGTAGGAAAACATTCATAAACCATTGTGAAATTAATGGATATCAGCATACCACATTTGGCTATTTGAAATGCATATTTTTATTTGCTACTTAATCAAGCAAAAGCAGTCACAAAATGTTGAAAATAGTCAAAAACAGAGATATAATGCTCCTAACATAAAATCATGCAAACACTTAACAAATATATATTATAATCAACTATTTGGCATTTAACTTAATAATATGACAGTTTTTATATGTCAAACATAGTGTAAAAATGAGACATTTTCCGGCCTCATCAGTTATAGTGAAAATCCAACAAGGGTTGGTCTTGAAAACTCTTTTAATCAACATGTCATAGGTTTAAATTCATCTGGGCTTGCTTCTACCATTTTTTTAGACACCAAAGGATATATTACAGGTGAGGCATATCAAGGAAGCTTGCAAGGATCCAAATCCTTATCCAAATGACTTTCAAAGTCCTTTGGAGAGCCATAAATTTTTTAGGAGGTGATATTAAGGATTTTTTGGCTTGTTATGGATGCTTCTACAGTAGTACATACTTTCAAACCTAGTTACAATATGCAACCATATTCTCAAATGGATGAAGGTTAGGTATTGTAAATTCACTTTGATAATGGTTTCTATTCACCCAACCGTAATTAGAAATCAACCATAAAGGAGGAATATGGTAGACCAGGACAAGTCCATCTTGGAATTCATTTGTAGAGATGATTTTAATAGAATTTAAAACAATCATAGGGATAAAATTCTAGTCTTCATATCTCAATCAGATAAAATATTTCATAAAGAAATTCAATAGCAATGGACTAGTATAGATCTCATTAGGTTTAACTAAATTATTAAAATCAAGAGAACTCTCTCAATCACCTACATTTTAATATTTTTTATCTAGCCGACAATGACATTTTCTATTCTCAATGCATACATCTCATATGTGTTGTGTTGTAGAAGTAGTAGGGTATAAAATTGCTTTCACATCCTAAAATCAGTAACCACCAACTGATGTCAAGGGAAGCTTCGTTGATGGTGGTGGTAGTAGTTTTATTAGATAGGTAGATATCCTAGTTTACTAGAAATTTGCTCTAAGATAGGACGAATTACCTTCCTTTATAGCATTCAACACAATATCAAAAGGTCTTAACAATTATTACAAGGAAATTTTTACCCTTAATATAGAAATTTTATTCCAAAGGTTTTGGTAGTAATCAAATATAACAAATTCACATCCTTATTAAAAAATACAAGCATTCAAGGAGAAATTAAGGCATTATGGAACCTAGGTAGACTTGTTATATTTGATTTTTGCCTAGCTCTCAACATTTCTTCCTTATTCATGTTGACTCCCAAGGCTCCTCCTTAAGACTTTCTTCCCCTTAATATACCCTCCCTTTGAGCATATCAAAGTATATATAGACTTTCGGAATACTCCCTATTCCATCGTCAAATTAGGAAGAAGGTAGAAGGAAGGATCCAAAATAGACAATTTCAACTAAATGCCCATGATTTTAGAATTTAGCCCCTTATTTTGGTTATATTTTCTTCCTTTCTAGAATTTGGCTCAATTTTCTACTACTTATAGAAATTGGTCCAATTTTCTACCTCTTCTAGAATTTATCTTTTCTAACTTCTTTTTTCTTTTGTTTTATTTTGTCATTTTTGTAACAACAAAAATTATTAAACAAATACCATTTAGGCATTTAAATAATTATCTTAATTTAAATCATAATCAATTTTAATTATGGTCATCCTCCTTCTTTGATGGTTATTTTGCTAAAGTGATCAAGTATTTTGATCTTAGGTGATGATTTTCCTTGCCACCTTGGGAAATACCTGAAATCCATAAATCATTAGCAAAACCATACTCAAGATATTAATGATAATTGACTACTGATCATATTTACCTCTACAAAATATGATAGTCTACATCATCAATGGAACCTACAAAGGGAGGGTTGTGAAAAATAAGGCCTTCTATGGATATAATTTCTCCTATCAAATGTTCACAAAATTTCACAAAACCACCATCATTAGAATATGATCAAAAAGATATTTCCAATGAGTATACATATGTCTATACTTTGATAACAATAAGTACCTCAAAATGTAAAAAAGTGGTACCTTGGTACCATGTGCCTTGATAAGTCAAGGCATAGGCATGATTTTTCCTTATCAAGTATAAAAATTCAAGTTTAAATTCCTCCTACCTAACTGATCTATAATGGTCAAACTAGTGGAATCATGATATCATAATTGAATGTGTGATTTTTTCCTATCAACTCATAATTTCAAATTCTTATATTTCTCCATACCTATTGAGCCTTGTGTCATTAATGGCATGACAAGACCCATAGTACTTTCCAATGGTTGAATTTTCCCTCCTAAACCACTCCACCAAACCCAAGAATTCAAAATCCAACATCAAATCTATTAGGAACCTCCTCCTAACATACTAATAAACTATTAATTATATTTATTAAAGGACTGTAATGTCCTTTCCACACCTCTTAGATAGATATATTTAGACAATTAAAGATATGTCTCTAAGGCATCCAAGAATATAAATTACTTCTATTGTGGGTTTTACCTTACAATCAACAGTGATTCATTCCTTTTATTTTTGCATTATAATTCATATCTTACTAGTGGTATCCTAACATCTGGTACAGAGCCATTATCAAGTCAGGCATCTTAGCAAAGAATTTTTTTTTTCGAGATACCAAGCATTGGTTATTCATCCATCACACTCGGTGCAGAAAAATGGATCATTGAACCTGATAAACCAATTTTATCATGTTGCCCTCCACTATCCTCACCTCTTCAAGGCCTCAAAATAAACACAGTAAGCTCGGTTTTCAACAGTCGCACTCCGGGTTTCTGACGAACGCTCATCAACAAAGATAGTTACAATTTGATGACCAAGACACATAGAAATTTGATAAAATTTACACATACGACATTTTTAAGGCCACCCATTAGCTAAAACTCGAAATTCATAGCAAAACCAGGTGTAAAAATAGTGTTTGAAGACCTCTACATCAATTTTCGATGACTAAAGTTCGTGGTAGGCAAAAATTAAAAAAATTTATAAGGTTTAGGCCTAATTTCATGAAAAATATGATCGCTAGAGCAAGTTTTTCTGATGTTTACCTCTGCCTCCACCTGCACCCAGCCCCATGCTCAGTCGCTCTGCCCTTACTACTGCCATCGCTCGCACTTAGTTTCTATACCCCATGCTCAGCTTCGCTTCAACCACCATCATCACCCACGCTCAACCACTCCATCTTGACCACCACCTCCACCCCACGCTCAGCTCCACTTCATCCTACAGTTGCCACCGCTCCACCCTATTGACAACAAAACAATTTTTTTGCAAATTTTGCAAAACAAAATTGACAAGAAAACCAAAATTTTTTAAATTATTGTTGACAAGACAAAATTTTGCAAATTATTGTTGACAAGAAATAATTTTTTTCACACAATTTAGTAATTCAGTGACAATAGCACCTTCTTACAAAAAAATATTTGCAAAAATCTTGTCAAAAACATATTTTTTTAAACTAACCCTTGAAATCTAAAACCTCGTGTAAATCAAAATCACGCCCTAAATGGTCGAGGGAAGGTGATCTTAGGATACGATGAAGGATATTGTGAAAGAAGTATCAAAAGAAGTGGTAAAGTATATTGTGAAAGAGGTATCGAAAGATATTTCAAAGGAAATGAAAGAAGTGATGCAATGAATAGTGTTTTGGAAGGATAATTTAGAGGATAATATCGCTGCCAAAATAGCAGACCTAACTATGAGCATAAACAACTCTAATATGGAGATATCCACTAAGTTGGATGCTAGAACCCACCCCATGGACTTGTTACAATAAAATTTGATGTTAATGCATCACAGACAACAAAACATGATGCCATCGCTATAGTCGTTAATTGGGATACTGCATACATCAATCCTTCCTCATACCACAAAGCTAGATTTTCCAAAATTTTATGGAGGTGACCCCACAAATTGGATATATAGGGCAGATCAATATTTTACCTTATATCAAATTCTAGAGATTTGAAAAGTCTGTATTGCATCATTTCACTTAGAACAAATTGCTACACAATGGTACCAATGGTATGAAAAAATAAAAGGTCCTCACACATGGACCGAATTCACAAAGAACCTAATGTTGCAATTTGGCCCTACCAAATTTGAAGACTTCACAGGAGACCTCACTCAACTTCGTCAAACATCCACTATAAGGGAATACCAAGCGCAATTCGAGAAGTTGGTGAACCTTACATCAGGACTCGATGCATCATTCTTCCAAAGTTGCTTCATCAGTGGCCTAAAATAAGACATTCGAATTGAAGTACAAATACAAAACCCTATCAATATGATGCATGTAGTGGCATTAGCACAAATGATAGAAGAGAATAACAATAACCAAAGGTGAATAGGAAGAGTTTTCATAGGAAAACCACCAAATACCTACACCAACCAAAAACCGAATAAAGTCATGCCAAACAAATGAATTAGCCAAGATAAAATAAAAGAAAGACGAGAAAAGGGCCTTTGTTTACATTGTGACAAAAAAATTACCCCCAACCACAAATGCATCTCACCAAAATCATATATTTTGGACACAATTGATTGCACCTCCAAAGAAGAGGATGACATCGAAGTGGAAGTAATAACTGATGTTGCAAAATAAAATCAAGAGAATAAAATAGAAATATTTTTTAATGCACTAGCAAGGTATTCGGCCCTACAAATGATGAAGGTAAAAGGGTATTTTAAGAAACAAAACCCTATTGTGCTCTTAGACTCTAGTAGCACTCATAATTTTATAGACCCCAATTTGTCCAAACAAGCTAATTACTTTATATATCCCTGCAATAACTTCGAAGTCATGATTGGCAATGGCAAAAAAATTGCATGGAAAGGCAAATGTAGGAATATCAAACTCACTATGGGAGCGTATAACATGAAAGTATATATGTATGTACTACCATTAGTAGGATGTGACATTGTTTTGGGAATACAATGGCTATGAACACTCGACAAAATTCAATGGGACTTTGAAAAATTATGGATGCAATTTATACAAAACAACCAAACTTACACAATTCAAGCTTTAAAAATGGGTCCCACACAAATCATAAGTTCCCATAGAATGAAAAATATTCTTCACAAATGAGGAAGAGGCATGGTTTCCCAACTATTTTCCTTATAAACCACTAACGAAGAACAACCAGAGGCACCAGAACTCCTAGAGAAACATGATAAAATATTCAAAGAACCATAGGTATTGCCTCCACAGCGAAGCCATGATCATGCCATCCAATTACTTTTGGGATGCTAACCTCCTAATATTAGACCTTACCGATATCCATACTTATGGAAGATAAAAATAGAAAATTTAGTACAAGACCTACTAAGAGCAGGGGTCATTTGACCTAGTAGAAGCCCCTACTCTTCTTCAATCATACTAGTAAGAAAAAATTATGGATCATGGCACCTATCTATGAATTTTCATGCCCTCAACAAAATAATGATCAAAGATAAATTTTCTATTCCAGTCATCGACGAATTACTCGATGAACTTAATGGAGCCGCATATTTTTCTAAACTTGATTTAAGATCTGGCTACCACAAAATTCAAGTTAAGGAAAGTGATATACCCAAAATGGCTTTTCGCACTCACGAGGGGCATTATGAATTTTTGGTGATGCCATTTGGTCTTACCAATGCTCCATACACATTTCAAAGTCTTATGAACAAGGTATATTTTCCTTTCTTTTGAAATTTTATTTTAGTTTTCTTTGACAATATTTTGATTTACAACAAGACTTAGGAAGAGCACTTAAAACATATAGAGCATGAACTCAAGATATTGGAGTAAAATAAATTATATGCAAAGAGATAAAAATGTTACTTTGGCTATCAAGAAATTGAATACCTCTGACATATTGTCTCCAAGGAAGGAGTTAAAGTAGATCCTCAAAAAATTAAATATGTGGAAAATTTGTCAATTCCAAAACCACTAAAAGGATTGCATGGGTTATTAGGATTAACTAGCTATTATCACAAATTTGTCAAGTATTATGGTAAAATAGTGGCACCCTTAAGAAGAATGCCTTCTTATGGTCTCCATAAGCTAATGAAGCCTTCATGACCTTAAAAAATACCATGTGTACCACCCCTATCCTATGGTCTCTACAAGCTAATGAAGCCTTCATGACCTTAAAAAATACCATGTGTACCACCCCTGTCCTAGCCATGCCAAATTTTTCCCAACCATTTATTATTGAAAGTGATGCTTCGGGAGTAGGAATGGGAGTCGTGCTCATGCAAAATGAAAGACCCTTAGCCTTCACTAGTAAGGCATTTTCAAAAAATAATTTAGCACGTTCCACTTATGAAAAATAAATATTAGCTATTTTCCATGCTATCCAACATTGGAGACCATACCTTATTGGAAAACATTTCATTATCCACACCGATCACCATAGCTTAAAATACCTTTTGGAACAAAAGATAACCACCCCAGAACAAAAAAAGTGGGTGATAAAACTATTAGGCTATGATTATGAAATAATATACAAAAAATGGAAATATAACATGGTTGTGGATGCACTTTCCAAAAATTTCGAGGAAAATTCCTAATTACATGCTCTTTCCTACCCTATCCCGAGATGGATCGAACAAGTCAAGGAAGAATGGTATGTAGACCATACCACATATACTATAATTCAACACCTCAAACAAAACCCCATGAGAAAACCTCACTATTCTTAGCAAGATAAAATACTCCATTATAAAGAATGTCTTGTCCTTGCACCCACATTTGCTTATCATACAAAGCTTCTACATGAGCTACACACTACACCTATTGTAGGACACTTTGGATTCCTCAAAACCTACAAAAGAGTGACTAAATCCTTTTATTGGATAGGGATGAAAATTGATATCAAGATATTCATCAATACATGTGAAATATGCCAAAGAAATAAAGGTGAAACAGTGGCAATACCAGGCCTTCTTCAACCCCTCCCCATACCAACAAAAACATGGGTGGATATTTCAATGGATTTCATTGAAGGCCTTCCCAAATCGATAGGAAAAACAACCATCCTAGTGGTGATCGATCGTTTATAAAAATACATCCATTTTTTCCAGTAGCTCACCCCTATACTGCTAGTACTATTACCCAAATTTTCCTGGATAATATCTTTAAGTTATATGGCATACCTTCAACTATAGTTAGTGATCTGATCCCACTTTCACTAGTAATTTTTGGAAAGAATTATTTAAACGCTCAACTTCGGATGAGCTCTGCTTACCATCCCTAGATAGATGGCCAAATGGAAGTTGTTAATAAATTCTTTTAAACTTATCTCTGATGTTTCATTTCCACAAAAACTCTCTATTGGGTTAAATGGCTTCCACTATCGAAATGGTGGTATAATACTACATATCACACAATCATAAAAATGACCCCTTTCAAAGCACTATATGTCCAATCACCTCCATCTATAACCTCTTATATTCCCATAAATACAAAGGTTCCTGCTATAGATAAGGAGTTTGTTACTAGAGAGAATATTATTCAAACTTTGAAAGACAATCTACACATTGCCCAACACCGCATGAAGCAACAGGCAGACCAACATCGAATCGAGCGAGTTTTTCAAGAAGAGGATATGGTATTTCTTCACCTTCAACCATTTCGTCAGACTTATTTAAAAATCAAGGGGTCTCAAAATTTAGCACCTAAATTTTATGGCCCCTACAAAGTTCTACAACATATTGGACCAATCACATATAGGCTTGAGTTACCTGAATCCTCCAAAATCCATCAGGTATTCCATGTTTCTTGTCTTAAATTTGTAGTAGGCACTCACATTACTACTCAAACTCAACTTCTAGAGTTTACCAACAATGGGGCCTTCATGGTTAAACCATAAGCTATCTTAGATCATCGCATGCGCCCCCTTCATAATCGCACCATCACCGAAGTATTGATTCAGTGGAAAGGTCTACCTTAAGAAGATGCTACATGGGAGACCCTCCATCACATTAAACAACAATTTCCACAAATTTTAACTTTGAGGATATATTTTTTTAAGGAGGGTGGCATGTTAGGACCCTACTCCTAACATACTAATAAACTATTAATTATATTTATTAAGGGACTAACATGTCCTTTCATACTCACACCTCTTAGATAGATATATTTAGACAATTAAAGAGATGTCTCTAAGGCATCCAAGAATATAAATTACTTCTATTGTGGGTTTTACCTTACAATCAACAACGATTCATTCTTAAAGGCAATTTTTTCCCTCCATTTTGCATTATAATTCATATCTTACTAGTGGTTTCCTAACAAAATCCCCATGCAATGTTGCAAATACCCAATCAATCTCATCAAGATCTATGTATTTCCATCTCAATTTCATTTTCCAATTATTTTTCCTCTCTCCAAAGGCCATGGAATTTTTTTAAATTGGACCCTTGGGATGGCCTCTCAATGAAGCAATTTGAAGCATCAAAATTTTGTTGGTTTTTCTCTAGGCTCTTAACTATTGTTTTCCAAGCAAGCTTCTCTCAATAACTTAAGAAGCATTCAAGTTTTTCAGTAAATGTCTCAAGGGGTATCACCAAATATTCAAGCATCCAATCATAGGGAGGAGGTCACCATCAATCTCCAACCAAGACGGGGGTAACTCATCTCTAAGGGTTGTGCTCTCCCCCTTCTTTTCATCTATTTATCTCATTAAAATTTGTTTAGATGTGATTAGGAATTTCTATTTCATAGATAGTTTATTTTAACCTCTTAATTTTGCTTCTAACCTTGTCTATTCTTCTTGTTATTCTAAGTATTTTCTATTACACAATTACATATCATGATACCACTTACTTTCAATACATTTAGTCATATTTTTATTACACTTTTAGTGCATTTTTATCATATTTTAAGCCATATAATCCCTCTGTAAGGTGCCCCCAATCTATAACATATCATACTCCTTGATATTTTACAATTTGTAAAATTAGTTTTTCCCACGGGCTCAATCACACCATACAATTCTAGGGTGCGATTGTGTTTTCCATGCACTTTTGGTTATCTTTTTACATTAGTTTCCAGTCATATAAAAGACTTCAAGGATTTGAATTCTTGGAAAGGAAGTATTATGTTCCCATACATAGCAGAACCACAAAAAACTAATCACTTTTCCATATTTGATTTATGTTTTACAAGTATTGTAGAATTACAACTTGACTCAGAGAGGTGTGATATTGTAGAATCGTAGGTTGTAGATATAGAGAATATTTTTACTTTAAACACCAAATCAGGTAACTCTCTTTGTTATTTTTATTGGCTTTCTTTCACTTATTTGTTGTTTGCTATTTTGCATCCTTTCTATTTTGTTTTAAGATGCCTTAAATAAAAAATCAAAGAATATTTAGGTTAGCTTTTGATTTGCTTTGTTTTAAGACATCTAAAAGAAAAGGTAAAGTAAAGGAACCTATATATTAGTTTCAAATTTATCTATCTCTTTTTCTAATTTAGGCAAGGATAGTTTAATATAATGTAGTCTTGCATTAGGTTAGTTATTGTACATTGCATTCTCTTGAACCCTTGCCTTAACGAAAAAGTTTTATTTTCTTGCAAACTTAGGGATCTCATTCATTCAAAAGAAAAGAATCCTTCTAGGATAGAATTTGTATGTTGCATACTTTTTTAAATGCATTTAGTTAAGTTTAAAATTCTATCATAATTTTAAGCATATCTTGTAGAAACCTTAAAACTTAGGTGTTTGTGTTAGATTTCCTAATGGATTAACTCATAGCAAACTTATTCCAGAATCAATACTACTAACAATATCAATAATCTCTCATAAAAATGAACAAAAATATCTCATAGAATATCATTCAAATAAACACAATATACAAATATTAAATTAATGATACAACTTGGTTACAATTCTTGGAGCTTTACCTTCAATATATACGTTTTCATGACTTTTTAGTTCTCTAACTATTGCTCTCCTCTTTAATATGAGAGATGCAACCTTTCATATACCTCTAATAAATACAAAGCTCTCAACTTACCACATATCATGTGACTCTTCATACTCTCTTGACACTTTGCACTATTTCTCATATTGCCACATACATTATATAAAATATAAATCATATTGCAAGGGGGTGAAATAATGTAATATCTCCAACACCCTCCTGTATTACATTATTTGATAGGAAGGTTATTTACCTTAAATATTTAAACCTTATTTCCCTTCATTATTCATATCTATCATGGTTGGATACTATTATCTGTGTCTACCTTTGGATCAATGTATCTGAGTTACCTCTAGATCTCTATCTCTGGGTCATTGCCTCTAGGTCACAGCCACAAGTTCTACCTCTAGGGCATTGCATCTAGGTCATTGCTACTAGTTTTTCCTATGGGTCACTACTTCTAGATCTTTACCTCTAGGTCACTACCTCTAGATCACTTTCACTAGATCATTGCCTTTGGGTCACTACCTCTAGGTCACATCTAGATTATCATTATTTATAATTCATCCACTATAAAATCATCATATCTATAGGATCATCACTGCAAATACTTTATCTATGAACCATCTTCCAAGATATGCTTGGGTCTTCTTTCTCTCTATCTACTATGGGATTTCTTTCCATGGATCTGCTTTTCAATTTGTTATAGATTGCCTTCTATTCCAAATATATTCTTTGAATAGGTAAACTCAATCTATCTTATATTTTTTCTAAATTGATTCTTTCTCAAAAATTCTGAAACTTATTCTTCACTAGTTGTTCTTCAACCTAGTGGTATTAATCCTTATCTTCACTAGTTTTCCTTCAATCTAGTGGTAATACTTATTTTTTACAACTTTCAAGAACATTAATTATACTTGGTTTCCTTCTATAGAAACCATAAAACATTCCTTTCATTTTATCCCATTCATCTATGTTCGTCCATCCACAATCTATTTTTATTCTATAGTCTTTCTTTTCCTTTTATAAATAAAAAAATTGTGAATGATTATGTGCTTCACAAATTTTACAACTATGGAGATTCCAAAATCTCTCTATCTTATGTCCATTTCTACCACAATGACTACATCTATTTTCTATTACAATTTTTTTTTGACCATTTTATCCTTTATTGCAATTGATCCTATCAGTCCCTATTATAGATTTGATATTATTATTTCATGTTATCCAATACCTTCATATTTTTGTCTTATTTTTTGTATAATTGGTTCCTTCATTCCTTGTTCATGTTTACCTAAAATTGTATTTTTATATCCCATTTTATTAAATAACTCTAAACCAATTCCTTTTGTATTTTTTTTAAAATAACCAAACATATCGATACACTGATATCTATCTATATCACCACAACTCTGAGCATCATTATTTCTATTATAATTTGAATCCATATCAACATCAATTTTTATAGCATTAGCCTTTTTCTAAACAATCACAAACTATATTCAAATCACTTGTATCACATATAGCATCTATTTTTGTAATGAGTTCTTCTACCTTTATCATGAATTTTAAATTACTAGTTTCATTGCTTGCATCATAATATTTCCTTTCATTTTGATAAGAATCATAATTTGCACCTTTTCGTTTTTGAAGAAGATCACTAGTATCACAACATGCGTCAATCATAAATGGTTTTGATTCTATAGTATTGCAACATGAATCTATAATCATGGGCCTTAAATCATTTGTATCACAAGAAGCATCTTTCATCATTGATTTGTTCTCTACTTCTTCAACATTTTCTTGTTTTCTCATCTTAGAAATATTAAGAGTGATAATTCCTTTGTAGATTATTCTCCATAGATTAATAGGTATAGTAAAAAAATCTTCATAACAATCATTAGCATCATTAAGAACACTTTATATACATTTTTGAAGTATTGAAAATTCCCTTTTTCTGCTTCACTAGTAATATCAACAAGCCCATTATTTGAAGTATTTGTTTCTTCAATAAATTTATTATTCAAATCTTTAATCATGTCTTCTTCTCTTTGATAAATCCATTAGAAAGTAATACTATTTTCATGATTGTTCCTATATCATAAGGTAATGTGAAAATATTTTTAGAGTCTTCAATTGCTTCTTCAAGCTTTGAATTTAGATAATTGTGAAGCATTGAAAAATTTTCATCTTTGGCTTCTCCCATGATTGTTTGTAAGATTTTATTTTCCTTAATTGATGTATCCTTTTGTCCTTCAATTTTTGGTATCATGTATTTGATACAATATTTCAAATTTTACAACATTTCATTAGTTTCTTCTAATGAGTCATCTTCAATGTATATTGGTTCTTCTTGAAAACATAAGTTTTCTATTTCAATTGTTTTCAACTCATGTATTTTTGTTTCTATTTTTTGATCATTTGTTTTCTTTTTCATTTGCTTTTTTATTTTCCATGTTCCTTTGAAGTTTACTACCTTATAACTCCCTAAGTTTTGAATAAATGATTACTAACTTCTAAATTTCAAAACTATTGTTGATGTTGAATACCTTTTGACTCCCAAATTATAAATTTAGAAATTTTGTAAAATAATATTTGCAAAAATAATATTCTAATTTGATGTTGAAATCCTTATTCCTCCAAAATTTAAATTACAAATCTTAAATAAAATACTTAAATTTCAAATCTAATAAGCCTTATTACTCCATTTAATAAAAGTTCAAAAAAATAAAAAATACATTCCTTATCTGTATACCTCCAATTTTTCAACCTTAGGAACAAAATATTAATTAAAAAAATAACTTTTCAAACCTTAATTGTTACCTCTATTTCTTCAAATGGTATTTTTTAGTGGTGTACATCACCCAACCCTCCAACTAGTCGTTATACACCCTGCACTTTTTGGTGACCGTTACACTCGAACATTACACTTCACTACCTCTCCATGTGATAACTTATTAAAACTTGAATTGGTGGTGATTTCCAGACAACACAATGTTCCCAAATGCCAGTATATTAGTAATGGTGGAGGATTTTGGCAATCATCAATATCATTCATGAAATTAAATATTGCCATCGCCTAGAATTTTTGAGATGCATGATATACCAGACCCAAATTTAGCAACTTGTGTTAAAGAAAACTTAGGTATTCCACTGCATAAATTTAGTCTCATGTCAGTTGTCTACAACTGCTCATTTCACTCAGTAAAATGAGCATTTCACTATCCCCATGAGAACGTTCATTATCTTTATGAATTTTTAGAGCCTTCTTTTGCAAAGGTCGGCTTTGTCAGCAACATCACAGTGGTAGATGATGGAGATTCCCTTCCATTATCTGATAAGAATAGTAAGTTGTAACATTGAACCAAGTGCATTGTAACATTTGCTCAATAACATCTACTCAATAAATATTGAATGGTTACATCTCTCACAGTTTTGCTATCTTGCCCCATACAAACTAGCACTAAAATTATTGTTGGTGATAACTATGGATGGAGATTGGGTATCAATTATATGCAGTAGGCAACAAATAAAATTACACTATCTACATCTCAAAGCAATCTCATGACAGAAAAAGATATCCTCTCTCATTTATTTATTTTAGTCAAACTTGCTTTCTTATCTAACAAAATGGTCGCTAAATGTCTTTCCACTTTGCTCAAGCACATACTCAGCCTCATCTTCGTTAGCCTTGATTTTTTGTCAAATTATAAACATTGAAAGCTAGCCATTTCACTCCATTCACACACAAAGTCACCAACTTTCATAAGCCTAGGGTGGGCCTTTTTGAATTTATCAACTACCAACAAAATGGTACAACCCTCTTGCCTTAACATTTTCTTAGGCTAATCGGCCTCTTACAGTTGCTTCTCTTACAGGGACGATGTTGTTTTGGTAATTTCTCTACTAGTAACTTTTGTAATCAATCTGCAACCTCCTTCTAGTTCCCACGTATTGATTGGTGTTTTTAGGGTGAGCACTTCTTCACTACATCACAGTCCTTTAGAGCCTCTGATATAGATACAAAATGATAAATCAAAAATGACCCGTAAAATCTAAACTTGCACAAATCAAATAAATGGAAGGGCTTATCATTGGATGGTTGCTCTGATACCATTGTTAGCTTTCCTAATAGATTAAATCATATCAAACTCATTCTAAAATAAATGCTCCTAACAAAATTGATAATCTCTCATAACAATGAACAACAATATCTCATAGAATATAACTCAAATGAACATAATATACAAATATTACATTAATGATACAACTTGGTTACAATGCATGGAGATTTACCTCCAATATATACTTTTTCATGACTTTTTAGTTCTCTAAATATTGTTCTCCTCTTTCATCCGAGATATGCAAGATTTCATTTTCCTCTAATAAATACAAAGCTCTCAACTTGCCATATATCATGTGACTCTTCATACAACATATACTATACACCATATTTGATGTGAGATGTAGGATTAGTCTTGGATTCCTAATTTTACATCTTACATTTTGGTGAACCTAACATGAACACCTGAAGAACACAAGCTTATACTGAGAGGGGGGTGAACAGTATAAGACCAAATTTTACTTTTCTTTTCTCAAAAAATATTATCCAATATATCAATAGAAATATTAATAGCAGTAATCAAAGCAATGCATAAATAATCACACACAATAGAGACACCAATTTAATGTGGTTCACCCAATGTGGGCTACTCCACAGAGAAAATATTTCACTAAAATTTTCTCAACAAATCTCTTTGGAATCCTTCCCTATTACAATGTCTATGGACCTCTATCCAAAGGAGATACCAATCCCCTAATCAAGCTCATGGACACCTATCCACAGGATAACTCTTTACCCTTTGCTGATTCTTGGATCTCTATCCATAGGAGAACTCCTTCTCCTTTTCTTTGGCTAGTGATATTCTAGAAGACTACTACCTCCACTGCACTAGCTTGTGGATCTCTCTCCACTAAAGACCTTTGTCCTCACTCAGAATACCTCTATCCTCACTACCCTATCTAATGGATCTCTATCCACTAAAGACTATTATCCTCTACTTTGTCACCTCCAAAGCTTGCTCTTAACTCTTCTAAATATTTGTCTCAAATCTATACTAAACACTATCCTTTTGTATAGCACAAATATACTCACAAGTCTATCTTTGGTCTAGCACAAATTTACCCTCAAATATGCACCAAACACTATTCTCAAATATATCCTCAAGCCTTAACACAAAGCTTTATCTAATCATAAATCAACTATGCTAGATCTACCCCAAGCCTTAACTTAAAGATTGAACAAATAAATCAATCAACTCTACTCTCAAGTCTCTTCAAATACTTACCTCGAATCTATCCACAACAAGTCCTTTAAAGAACTTTCTCAATTTGCTCTCAAGTATTCACTAAGACCTACCTCGAATCTACTCAATAAGTCCTCTCTAGAACTTGTCCAATCTGCTCAACAAGTCTTCACCAAGACTTACCTAATCTTCTCAACAAGTCCTCCCTAGAACTTTTTAAATCTAATCAACAAGTCTTCACTAAGACTTACCTTAAATCTGCTCAATAATTCCTCTCTACAACTTGTCCAGTTTGCTCAACAAGTCTTCACCAAGACTTACCTCAAATTTTTCCACAAGTCCTCTCTAGAACTTGTCCAATCTTCTCAACAAGTATTCACCAATACTTACCTAATATGCTCAACAAGTCCTCCCTAGAACTTGTTCAATCTGCTCAACAAGTCTTCACTAAGACTTACCTCAAATATGCTCGTAATATTTCACAAAATCTCACACAAATATATCCTTAAGCTTTCACAAAATCTTACTCAACTCTGTCCTTAAGTCCCCTCTAGGACTTACTCAAATTTGCTCACAATATTTCACAAAATCTTACTCAAACAACTGCAATACTTGCATACAAAACTTAACTTAATCTCTTTTATAAAATCTCTTCAATCACACAAACAAGTTTCACTCATAATCTTGTTTAACCATAGAAAAATATAGAGAATAGTAAGATTCTCAATATGTTTCACATTCACTAATCACTCTATCACTTTCAAACTCACTTTCAAATCAATTTCGAATAAATAATAATTTGTTTTACAAAACTTGAACTATCACTCCAATGCTTTCAATCAATAATGCTTAATAAAATTCACTCAATCATCCACTCAATGAAACACAACTTGCTTACAAACCCTAACCAAGTGTTTCACTATACTTCCAACAACTCACACTATGGAACTCAAACCTTGACTCAAGATGATTCTAGTTTTCACATAACAATGATACTCATGTTCTTTCACAAACCCTAGTTCAAGATAGTTCTTAATTTTACATAATAATGATACTCATGATCTTTTACAAACCCTAGTTCAAGATAATTCTCAACTTCTCATAACAATGATACTCATGATCTTTCACAAACACAACTCATGCATATGAAATCACACAATATTTCCAACAATGCTCAACAATCCTTTTCACTCCAACTTTGCATTTCACAACATTCAAGCCAACAATATTTCACTCACAAGGAATATGTTCCCATACCTATTGTTTTGATGTAGATATGTCTTCAAAACCTATCTCAATTATAATCAAATCCTCTTTGCCAATTTTAAGGTTAGATAGCAACAATCTATCTCAAACTCTCCACCCAAATATTTCCCTCAATAATTATTTCACCATACAAAAATATCAAGTCTCAAGTACACCTTATAATCTTCAAAATTCACAAAATTAATATTCAATTCATAAACAATCAAACTCCTTTGAAAACACTTTATAAACCCAATATTCACACTTAGCAAAATAAAAATTAATTCCTTTGTTTTAACACTTTTAACTCCAATCTTCACACAATAACATTCAACACAATTAATTTCCTTTCTAACACCTTATATCTCCAATATTTATTTATAATGCTAATTAAAAATTAAAATATTAAACAACCTTATGACTCCCTATCTTTTACATTAGCAAAAATTAATCACTTTGATTTAAGCGCCTTCACAACTATCACATGGCCCCCTGGCACTATTCACACCTTGGCAAAAATTAAATAGAGTTCTTACCTTATACGATGGCCCACATCAAAATTTTTGTGCCCACAATGAATGCACCCAAACTCAAACCCACAACCTACCACTGTCGCAGCACCCTAGCCCAAGGCTAGGCTACCTTTGGGCTACGTGCCCAACACAAAACCTTAAGCGCACGATCTGCGCTCTATCCCTTGCTTTTTTGTGATTCGAAACTAATCAAAAACTCTTGTCATGTTCAAAATGAAGGGGACGCGAATCAAACCCCTAACCTTCCTTACACGAACGCCTTAACCAGTCGTTGATCTCTGCTTGCACTACCAAACACTTTGGAAATTATTTTGCACTCCACTTAGATTTATCATGAAGTCTTCCCTTTTAAATAACACATGTGAATTCTTTTCTCTCCTCTTAAGCAATGCACAAATTTCTTTTCACTTTGGGCATTCAAATTTGCATGGATGACTTTAAATAAAAATCATTGCCCCTTTTATACCTTTTGCTATGCACTTCAACATGTCGACTTTCAAATTTTAATTCAAAGTTTAAACTTAAATTTTGGCACCTTTAATATTTATTTAAATTAAAATTTTAACTAATGGTTAAAAATATTTTAGTTTAAATGAATTAAATAATAACCTTTACAATCTTCCAAATGGGTCTTTTGAAGGAATTATTTCTTAATGAATCCTTAGACCTTGTTTTTATTCATCTCAACCTTTAGCCTGGAATATTATAATATTATTATTTCCTTTTAAACCTGCTTCTCCTTCCTTGGGATTTCCTTTTAAACCTTCTTCTCCTTCCTTGGGTCTTCAAACTTTTAGGCCTCTTTAGGCATATAATATTTAAAATAAATATTATATCCTATTCCTTTTAAAAACTTCCTTACCTTTTGGAAAAACCACCTGATGACACTAATGACAATGAAACTTGGACACCAACCTCTTGACATCAATGACAACAAAACTTGCTCAAATTTTCAACAATACCTCCTTGCATTTTAAAACCCTTTACCTAATTAAAGATAAAAATTATTCAAACTTAAATAAGATCACTTAATATTACTTATGTAGTTTAGATCATCTAATCAAGATTAACAATTGGTTCATCTATGATTGTGAAAGTATTAATACTAAGTCATGTATCTAGGTGTGATTGATCCTCATACCATTCCTAGTATAGTACCTAAAGATTTTCCCTCATGTATAGTTGCGTATATCGATGGAACTGAATCACTTCCAGTACCAATGGATATATTAAAAGGGTAGGTATATCGAGTAGGTTTAGGTATATCAAGATATTCTCCTAAGGTCTATCAACCAATTGATTGATATTAATAGTATTTGATATCTTTATTGATCAAGATCTAAGTAATTAATCAATTCTATCTTTCCAATCTTATTCAATGGCCATATTCCTAGACCTTCTTGCCATATTAATGTTCATTAGTTTCTCTTTTCAAATCATGTTAGTATCTAAAAAGCACCCTACAAATCTTAAAACAACTCATATAAAACCTCTAATAGAATATTATGAAGAATATTCCATTCACAAAAACCACGATTCTAACAAATAAAATATGGAAACCTGTTGGAGCCAAATTTGACTCAAACTTTGAAACCCCTAAATTTAAATTTTTGGTTTCATCAAAGTAAGCAAGTTGTTGGTCCATTTTGCATCTGATTAAGAAAGTTTAATTTCTTATGTGTTTGTTTGATAAAATTTAAAACGTGGTTGTTAATAAGGTGTGCCCCTTTCAATAAAGTTCCATCATCTTCAATAAGGGATAGGGCAAAGTTATTAATCAGATCTCTAAAGCCGAAATCCGACCTTCATAGAATAATTTTCCCATGGGCCTAAATCAATTGTTAAACCTATAAGTCCAAAGTTTTTCTAAAGTAATGGACAAATTTAATTAAACACTATGGTCTAGAACCCAAAAAACCTAAGTCCGAAGCAAAAATCTTAATTGAAATCTCGAGGGCATGCACCATCTTAATTAAAATCGAGCAACTCGTATTAATCCAATGACATCGCTTCATCGAAAAATAATCCGACAAATGCACTATCGCAATGAAGCCCGAAGGTTAGGTCAAAGGTCAATAGTGATTAAAAATATTAAAACCATGCTACTTTCCTAAGATCTGGACAGATGCGCTCAAAGTTTAAACTGATCTAATGGTTGCAAGCTCTCCAAAGAGTCAAAACTTTAAAACAAAGTCAACATAGGTCAAAGCTGCCAATTAAATAGCGAGCAACTTCGACAGATCGGACGATAGCGCTCAAGCGAACTCAAGATCACCGGTTGTGCTCATGTTAATTAAATCACATGTTAAAGTGCTATGGTAATAAGATACTAAGGGTACACACCCCCTTTGAAATAACCATCGAGCAAGATGGGTAGATCAAATGGTGGCGCTCAATTTAGATCCGATCCAACGGTAGTGCTCCCTTGAAAGGCGCATTAAAAGAGGTAAAGACCCCATGTGATTAATTAAAATTATTAAACAAGGTTAACAAGGGTCTAAGCACGTTGGCTAATCATTCCCCCTTCCAACTTAATCAAAGTTTAAAATTATATGCCCCTAGGTAACTAACCCCGCAGGTTGAAGGAGATCAATGGTCGTGCAAACATCGATCAAGATCTAACGGTCGCGCCAAAATGAAATCTTGGTAAGATACTAGGTGAAACAAAGGTAAAGTTAAAAAATTAATTATGTAATTAGCGAGGGTATAACACATTGGATAATCATTCCCCCTTTTGGCTTAATCAAGATTAATCAAATCTAATGATGCGTCCTTTTGGTTATTAAGTATGCAGTTACAGGAGATCTGACGGTTGCGCTCTGTTTAAAATGAGATCGGATGAAAGCGCTCAAACGCGATAAAACAACCTTACAAAGATTGATAAGAGATCCAATGGTAGCACTTCATTGAAGTTTGATCCAATAGTTCCCGTTGTAAAAAAGTGATCAAATATTAGTCTTAAATGTTTCCTCCATCGAATGATTAATTAAATTGCATGATCAAGGCTAAAGAGAGCACTTAATCAAGTTTGATACATGGGTCCCAGGACATCAACGGTTGCGCTAATCCTTTCCAGGATCTGATGGTAGCGCATGAATCAAAGACCAAAGTATTAAAGCAATACCAATAATCCAACGGTAGCACTCCGTCAAGGTTAAAAAGATCCAACGACATCGAGCAAGTCAAAGTCAACATAATGGAATACAAATGAAACTAATCCATAGGGTATCTTCTGACGGATCCAATGGATGCGCTTCATCTCGAATCAATCCAACGGCAGCGCATGCTCTAAAGGTAAACCAAAAGGTAAGCTTAAATTGACACTTGATTAATTAAATCCTAAAACACATTTAACAAGGCTTTAAACCCATCATTAATTACCATCCTTATTGGTCAAAATTAAAAAGGTTCGAAGCATGTTTTCTTTCGGATAACTAACCTACAGGTTTTAAAAAGATCCAAGGTTGTGATAGAACATAAGTACATCCGATGGCTACGCTCGATCATGGTTGACTCAGGGGAGCTAAGGACATTCGAGATAATAACATAGGCACTCACACCAAGAACCGAATCTTGTGAAGATCCCAAGGGTGATTGCTGCCTAAGTGAAATATAATCAATCCCAAATATTTAGTTATCATTCGGGTCCGAGGTGGCACGAGATTCAAAATGGAAGCCATCCCCATTACACATCCCAGTTCCACGTTAGATAAAAAGGGTTCCAATAGCAAATAGCGGAAGTTTTAATAATTATAGGCACACAAATCAAAAGGCCCCAGGGCACATAGGATGAAGGACATTACCCGTCATAAACGCTCAACTCCAAAAAAGATGCGTTGGAAAAATTTCTTTGGCCAATTTTAAACAATAATTGGTGGCCTCGTATTGATGACAAAATATGTGAATTTATCGAACCCATTACGCCACCTTGTATATGAGCTCACTAAATCAGTCAAGGTTACCACCCTAGCGAGCTAAGAGCAGAAATTGATACACAAGAAGTACAGAGAGAAGAGGATCTTCAAGCTTCACTATCACAGAAAGACCTGACCTACTACTATGAGATCAATGGCATCATGGGGAGATGTTTTTGTACCCGAAGACACTAGGGAAGTTGTAAAATTCATCACAGATAGGTCACCATACTCTGTGATCTCTGGACCACCTGTTCTCGGTAGCACCATGTATGAATTTGCTCAAAAATGTGGAGCTGATAAAAGACCTACCCCAGCGTAGCAGTACGAGATTGACAATGCATGTATCAAGAGTTTCGCTCATGTGATGGAGAACGATGACCGGACCCCATGGATAATGGCCGATTTGTTTCACAAAGCACAGAGGTTACAGTATAAAGGTTTCCCTAGAAATAATAGATGGAATAGTAACCTTGGGAAGCTGGTATGTCCGAAAGTTCACTTCTCCTCAGATTTGATGGCTTGGCTGGCGGTGGCGTATGATGAAAGAACGAGGACATTTTGAGACAATAAGGATCGACCCGTGTTTAGTATTAAAGTCGAACACATTCAGAAGGTTTTCAAGTTGATAGAGTATACCACCTTTCTGGTAGACAAGGTAATCGAACATCAATCTCAAATGTTTACAGATATGGAAGTTTTTAAAACCTTGTTTGATACACATGAGAAAATAGAAAAGGAATTCCCAATTAGGAAAAATGCTTTTAGGCCATGGGTCCAAGATTTTTGTGATATGATAAACATAATTTTGGGAGTACAGGATCTCAGTAGAATAACTAAAAGGGTTTTATATTTAGCTGCACAATGCAATAGGGCATATAACACCCCAATTTATGCCTGGGAATTAGAATTAAGTACCCAGATGCATAAAGAAATGGTAGAATTGAGAAAAGCAATTTTCGAGCAAAGGCAAGAGATGCCCCATTTTTCTCAATATTCAATTTTTATCCATCTGATAGCGGGTCAATTGGGAGAAGAAGCCAGGAAAAGAGTAAAAGCCATTGACAACCCCTATGTCCAAAATAGTTTTTGGAGAATACACGAAGGACGAACTCACTTTGGCTGGTTCTGTGACCACTTCATGGTGGAAATCCATTGGGTTTTAACTGGCATGGTTCCTGAGAGATTAGGGCCAGGAGTAAGGGCTTTAATCAAAGAAAAGGAGATTGGGGATTTATTTTTCACAGAAGGTTTTACATATATCAGACTATATGGGGCTAAAATTCCCCCTAAGTTGTTACCAAAGTATTGCCCATTATCCCTAGCAGCTTTGGAATTATGCAGGCAAGTGGCCGAAGAGGCTAAGATGAGGTTGGTGAAGAAACATGGTAAGGTCCCCTGGCTCGATGTTCCCTGTCATTTTGGAGATTTTATATTTGTTGGCTACCCTTCCCTGCTCAAGGGAATGTTTGAATTGGATAACAGGGGATTCGATGAGATAACTTGGAGATTTTATGACCCAAAAGGAACATACAACAAAATGATGGTAAAAAGGGAATACACCCGAATTCTGCATCGTGAAGACGCTTTTGAGGAAAGCTTATTAGAAGCTATGGAAAAAGGATTAGATTTGCAGGGAGTATGGGATAATTTCCCTCCCAAAAAGAGGGGCAGCACATAGGTTTGTGAGGCCTATGATTACCCCATAGAATTAAGGAGGCTTCGAGAAGGTTCAGTAGATGTTGTAGCACCTATTTTACCAGGGGCAGGCCAAGCAATCAGAGAAGACCCTCTGTTGGAGTTGATAGAAGAACAGGGTATTGATCTAATGGAAGTCACTATCAAAACTATAGATATAGTAGAGCAATAGGTCAGGCCTCCTGGAAGTGCTCATCTCAAAATAGAATCGACACCAAGCACTCCTCAAGAGGTTTCCCAAAAACCCAGTGCAGGTAAAGGAAAAGAAATTGTAATCACATCTGCTCAGAAAGCTTCACCCACAGAGCAAGTTGTAGTTCCCATTTTTGACAGAGTATTAGCTATAACTAGTGTAAAGAAATTGGTGCCCATGGCCATCCCTACCTCTTTAAACATAAAGGGATAGGAGATTAAAATCCCATCAGTAATACAAATGAATAGTAGGAGAACTGGTGGATTTGGTGGTCTGTTCCAAAGTCATCTAGTGAGGAATCAAACAAAGATAACTCCTATAGAAAAGAAGAAGCCCAGATTATCTTTACCCTCTACAAAGGTTGTTTTGGAAAGAACAGATGAGCAGACTACCTTCACTATTGCAGATGAACAAGAATTACAGTTAGTAGCAGGGATGGGAAATATAGGAGAACAATTTACAGAAGAGTCACAATTAGAAGCACCTATATCAGATATAGCAGAGATAAATCTTCCTGCTCTGCAAGACCCACTTGTTTTTAGAGTCAATGAGGAAATCGGAGGCTCGTCGATAATAGGGAAAGAAGGTGAAATAGCCAAAGTTGTCAAAACAATGCAAAATCAAGCTATAGACCAATTCATTGAAAAAATTGCAGAGTTAAGGAAACAATTGGAAAAGGAGGAGAAGGAAAAAGTAGAGATGAAAGCATTAATAAGTAAGCAACAGGAAGAATTGGCATGAAAGGATACTTCGAGTGCACAACCCCCTTCAGTGGTAAAGATTCAAGATCATACCTATTATTTAAATGCAATGAAGAAGAAAATATCAATAAAAATACAAGCTCATGCTAGAGGATTCACTGAAATGTTTAGACAGATAGGGGTGATCCAAGTAACTGCTCGAGAAATTTTGATATTAATACAAGAGAGAGCAGAATATTTTGAAGTCATTCATCCTACCCTTGATTTCATAGGAGATAATTTTGAAGAGTTGCAGGGTCAGGAGATGACAACAGATAATGGCAATAAAATCCAGCTAAATTTTGAGTTTTTGAAAGCAGCCATGTTTGGGGTAAATCGAGAAATATGGATCAAGGTTGTGAATGAAATGGATAACTTAATAGAAGAAGCAACAGGAAAAATGGCAGACATCGGTCTATCCTTAGACCAATGCTTGGAAGCCCCAGATATAGAAGAACTACTCAAGCATACCATAGAAATATTTGAGTGTGAATCAGATGATGAAGCAGAAATGACTAAACAAACTACTTCTCTGGTGAATACTGTGGAGATGTTGCTCTTCCAATATGAGATGAACAGGTCCATTATAACCACACAAAAAAATATGATTTTGCAAGAGATGAACATGCTAAGGTTTGTTGCCTCCTTTGACACAGAAGTTTGGAGATTTATCAATGAACAAATAAAACAGTTGCAACAAGGTCAAAAAGGAAAAGGGGTTAAGGTTTGCAGACAACAACAAAAAATTAGTTCAACACAGTAGAGACCTGCACCTGCAGAAAAAGTCTCTAAAATAGTAAAAGAAATAGTTGAAGAGAAAACAACTAAAGAAGGAGAAATAGGTTCACCCAATACCACCATCACTGGTTAAACTGAGTCACCATTTTGAAAAAGTCAAAGAAGAGAGCATAATCAAAACTATAAGGGTAGTGGAAGCTAGCTGTATCAATTTTTGAAGACCGATCAGATGCTGATAGGTGTAGGATCAGAAATAAACCAAGAATAACAGAATCAAGAACTAACAACTATAAAAGGAAGCAGACATGTTCAGATTCTGCATCAAGCAATTAGAGAATAGCATTTTTGCTAAGAGGTATACTTGAGTGCCCTGTTAGTTGTGTTGTTGTATCCCCTTCTGTGTCTATTTTCTTCCTCATTTCTTATTCTTCCCTTTGTTGTGCAGGATTTTGATAGGAAAGTGCTCAAGAAGTTGAGATTATTTCCTATCCTATTGAGCCTGAGATTCAGAGACTCTGTTGTTACCAGATTGGAACAAGGAGAGTAGGAGAGACATGTTACATTATTTGAACAAGATCTTTTCATTGTATTGATACTTTTTCTTGAGATAAACAGAGTTGAAAGGCATTCTGCCCACTCTGCATGTAAATTTTATGAAATCAATACAATTTTGAGTCTCATTTTTATTATATCTTTGTCTTGGTATTGTGTGTCACTGTATAATGGGTTACATTATTTGAATGCATTATATACGTTTCTTTCATTGGTTAACTTTTGGTTTTATTACGATATTCGAATGAAACTTTTAGCGCCAATTTTCTTTTCCCCATTCTCTCTGTTCATGATTAAAATTGTTGTTAAATTGCTATAACAACCCAATGAATCTAGGCACTGGTCTACATAAGGCATAAAAATTGGTTTTTCTCTTGCTTGGTCATTTTAAAATACTTGTAGTGTTTCATAAATCTGGAGCATGTAATTAGAGTTTTAGTCATAGAATTACCACTGGGGTTTCCTTACCCATTCTATAGTTTTCTTTAGCAATATTTGTGTTTAGCAGAACAATGAGGCAGGTCGACCAGAGCCTATAATAGCTCGTTGGTTTCAAATAGATTCTTGTAGCGTGACAATCGAAATCCTACGGATGCAAGAATCGGTTCCAATAGTTTTTTTGTGTCGTTGCCATGGAGAATTTTTACATTCTAATCCTAGATTTTATGATATTATTTTTAATCAACGGGTGGCCAATTAGAATAAAGAATGTTTGTTTTAATTTTTACATTTTCTACGTTCTTTATTTTACCCTTAGTTTTCAAATTTTGATATTCTTTACGTTTCTTGATCTTCTTGAAATTTTTGGTTTCTTGATTTTCTTGAATTATCCCAAGAACCGACTCCCGTGAGGATGAGTGATAATATCAAGCATTCTTGATAAAAGCATACATTGTTATTTCTGCACCCCGGTGCTGGTGACTCTGTTGGACGAACCCAAAAGAAAAAAAGGAGAGAACATAACGTGCTGGCGAACACAAGGAGAAGTGGTAAGGAGCTATTCCCGAAACTCGAGAATCCAGAGGTATTTATACATACCCAGAAAACTCCACTTTTCAAGAATATTGTTTATAATAGTAGATCAAATTCTAGCGGTAAAAAGTACATAAAGAAAAATCAGAATACTATTACTACTGATATTACTGTAGATGAACATTTGAATTCTATTGTAGAAGATATATGTGATTATTCTCATTATCCAATAAATAGCAATACTATGGTAGATAACCCATTAGATTACATTCAGGCTACTCAAAACCACATCCCTGTAAGTAGCGTTGCTATGAATTTGAATTCTACAATAACAATGGCCCAGGCTAATGTTCATCTATGGAGGACTAATAGATATAGGCCCTTTGCATTACCAATAAATCTTAATACCTTACCTAATAAAGCTCACAAATACCTTCCAAAATTCTTAGGAAATAGTGCAGTAACTGGAGAAGATCATATCAAAAGTTTCTTGTATGCAATGGATAGTCTAGAAGTTGAACATGAAGATGTAGTCTTAAGACTGTTTTTATAGACTTTAGAAAAATATGCTAGAGAGTGGTTCAATTCCCTTCCTAACAATGATATCCCAAACTTCACCAAAATGGAAGTTGTGTTTCTAAAGAAATATGGTGAAAGGAAAAATGAACAATCTCTATTAACTGAGTTAGCCACTATGAAGAAAAAAGAAAATGAAGTTGTTAGTGACTTCAACACAAGATTTTCAAAGACTAGGAACAAAATCCCTGCCAACCTTAGACCTAGTGATATTCAGTCTATTTGTTTTTATAAGAATGCCTTTCAAGGAGAGTTTAACTATGAGTTAAGGCAAGAACAAGCCACTACCATTGATGGTTGTATGGAAAAAGCAATGGATATAGAAATAAATATGCTTGACAGTGGTAAGATGAAGCCCTATTCTCTAGAAGTCAACCTACCCGAGAGAAAACCCAAAAGGGTGGCATTTGATATACAAAGAAGAACCGAAATTGACCCAATGGAGAAATTGACCAATCAAATGACTGAGATGTTCAATACCATGAACAACAGGTTAGCAAGAATTGAAAGAAATGGAAATAATGGTGAATCTTCACAAACAGAGTGACCACATGTTGACAACCGTCCCCATTTTAAGAAAAATTTCAATAGGAATTGGGGAAATAACAATGTTTCTGAAGAGGGAAATAGGAATAGGAGTAATGGGAACAATAATTAGAAAAATAGAGATTCTAATAGGGATCAAAACAATGTTCCTAACCCTATACCATATGCTAATGTAGCAGAAGGCTTCCCCTATTTTTGCTCTACTTGTGATGCACCCCATAACCCTGATGCATGTGGAATTCACCTAAGTGATCAACGTAATGTAGATATGCATGCAGAATCAGAAGAGGATATAAGAATCAATGCTTGTTGGTCTGTTGAAGATGAATCCAGAGAGAGGTTGTTTGAAGAAGATATGGATAAATATGCTTCAAATCATCATCCTCAAATTTTAGTAACTGAAGGAACTAAAATCTTGCAGAAATCACATGAGTCAAGATATGATAAGATGAAGCAAGGGAAATTAATCCCCACTACTCAAGAGGTTGAAGAATTAGAGGCAACCCATGTTCTTAATTTAAGGAATAGGATAGTCCCTGAAAGGATAGAGAAAGCCTCTACAAGTGAAATAAGAAAACAAACTTTCCCCAATAAAAATGTCAGTAAAGAGAAAACTGATAGAAACCTCAAAAAGACTACTCCTGAAGTAATAGAATCAGAGGAAGAGATTCCCAAAGAAGAAAGTAATAAACCACTGGATATAAAGAAGATAGAATTTGATGTTGGGTTAGAACTCAATAAGAAAAAGGTTAATATCACATTTGGAGAACTTATGAAAGTTCAACAGTACAGAGAACAAGTCTGCAAAGCATTTGGATTAGTAGAACAAAAAGAAGACCCAACTTGCCATGTTGCTAGACAAAATCAACATGATACAAGATCACCATCATCTGTCAGACCCTTCTATGTGTCATTAAGATATAATTCAGATGAAGGGGAAAGATATGTGATTCATAATTGCATGCTAGACAGTGGAGCTTCACATAATATCATGCCTAAGCTAATAGCTGACCAAATGGGATTAATCTGTACTAGAGATTCTACCCCTATTTTAGTAATGGATAGTAGACAAATTCCTTGTGTAGGGGTGATAACTGGATTGTTAGTTTTCTTAGATCAACACCCCAAAAAAGGCATTGTTATGGATGTTGCAGTAGTTGATGTTGACCCATTTTTCTCACTATTACTCAGTAGGCATTGGGCAGAACAACTAGGAGGTTCAATTCAATTGGATTGGTCCTATGCTACAATCCCAATATCAGATAAGGAGAATATAATTTTGAGAAGGGAACCATTCAAAAAACACTCCGTAGAGTTAATTCAAATAGATGAAACCATGATTAACTTAGTCAACTCTATGGAAGAAAAAGAGATGGGAGTTTACTCCATATGGCACAACCCATTCCTGGTGGAGGTACCAAATGTAAAGAACATGGATCCAAAAGATATAAAAATAGTAGATGTTGAATCAGATAGAGTTTTGACTCAAGAAATGTGGACCATGTATTTTGATGGAGCTAAATCCCAATCTGGAGCAGGTGCAGGTGTTAATATGACTGATATAAAAGGAAATTACCTTGGTATTCCTTACATACTACAATTTCCTTGCACAAACAATGTAGCTGAGTATGAAGCTTTACTACTAGGGCTAAGGAAAGCAAAAGAGCTAGGCATTAACTACTTGACTGTAACAGGGGATGCAAAGCTTATTATACTACAGATCAAAGGTAAATATCAGACTAAACATCCTAGGCTTAAGCAATATAGAAATGCAATGTTGGAAGAAATTGATAAATTCTTAGCTTTCAATATCTCTTATATTCCAAGAGAACAAAATCATGTTGTAGATATTTTAGTTGTAAATGCCTCAGGTTTAGATCACCCAGAGATAACTACAGAATATATGGATATATTCCCAACTATCTCAGTCTATAAACCATTTGTACCAGACAACATAGTCTATTTGCAGGTCTTTCAAGATGACATAGATATTAAAGATTTTATGACTCTGCAAAATCAGTATGCAGATGTAATCTATGATGAAAAAGATGAAGAAAAGCTAAAAGACCAAATAGGAGAGCCAGTAGAAGTAATCCAGTTGAAAACTAATAGAATACCCAAAGGATTGGTTTCTCTAGAGAGTCTATTTGATGATTTTGACAAAGCCTATAAGCCTTTACGTAGAGAAGTAATATCTGAAGATATTAATATTGGTTCAATGAAAGAACCCAGAATAGTGAAAGTAGACATGGCCTTACCTGCTAAAGAAAAGGTTGGATATATTAGTTTCTTGAAAAAGAACAAAGAACATTTTGCTTGGACTTATGAAGATCTTAAAACATTCAAAACAGATGTAATGACACACATAATACCCTTGAAAGAAGATTCCAAACCATTTAGACAGAAACAAAGGAAGTACAACCCAACTCTGCACCCAATAATGCAAAAGGAGGTACAAAAATTACTGGATTCCAAAATAATAAGAAAGGTAAGATTTTCTTCATGGATATCCAATCTAGTACCAGTCAAAAAAAATAATGGGGATATTAGACTCTGTGTAGATTTTAGAAATTTAAACAAGAGTTCATTAAAATACAATTACCCATTACCCAACATGGAACAATTATTGCAAGTAGTGGTTGGCTCAACTAGATTGTCTCTGTTAGATGGATTTTTAGGGTACAATCAAATTCAGATAAATCTAGAAGATAGACATAAGGCAACATTCACCACACCCTGGGGCACATTTGAATATTTAAGAATACCTTTTGGACTGATGAATGCAAGTGCTACTTTCGAGAGAGCAATGGACTTTGCTTTCAAAGGATTAATGTTCAAAATTGTAGTAGTGTACTTGGATGATATCATAGTATTTTCTAAAAATCCAGAAGATCATCTAGAACACTTGACTGTAGTTTTTACCCGGTGCAAAGAATTTGGAATTTCTTTAAATCCCAAGAAATGCATATTTGGGACTACACAAGGAAAGTTGTTAGGTCATATAGTCTCAGAAAAAGGAATAAGCATTGATCCAGAAAGAATAGAAGCTATTTCCAAAATTCCCCCTCCCAAGAACTTAAAAGGAGTTAGGTCATTCTTTGGCAAGATAAATTTTATCAAAATATTTGTCCCAAATTTTGCAGAGATGACCAAACCTATAAATGACATGGTTAAGAAAACTGGAGAAATAAAATGGACAATAGAGAATATGGAAGCATTTAACAAAATCAAAGAAGCCATATCAACCACTCCAGCCCTAAGCTGTCCAGATTATGCAAAAGATTTCAATATCTACTCCTATGCATCTGAACATTCTATTGTTGCAGTCCTTTCACAAAAGGATGATGAAAATAATGAAAGGCCAATAGCCTTCATGAGTTCAGGATTGAAAGGAGCACATCTTAAATACACCTTACTAGAGAAACATGCTTATGTAGTCATCCAATCTTTAGAACACTTCAAAGGTATATTTGGTTCAAATAAGGTTTACTATTGTATTCCTTTTATAGCAATAAAGGATATTTTTTTCTCAATCAGAGCCATTAGGAAGACCAGCAAGATGGATGGTAAAGCTTCTGCAATATGATGTCGAGTTCAAAATAGTCAAAACCATCAAAGGGCAAGGTATGGCTAAACTATTGGCCAACAAAGAAGAGGAAGGATTTAATAATGTTGTCACAATAAATGAAACTAATGATGACAGAAGAATCAACAATGCAAAATGTAAATGGTATGAAGAAATTTTGTCATACTTACAAACTCTGTCTTTTCCTAAAGATATGTCAACAAACAAAATAAAATCAGTCAAACTTCAAGCTCAGAAATATTATATACAAGATGGAATGTTATATTGGAAGCACCCTGACGGAGTTTTATTAGTCTATTTATATGAAAGTGAAGTCCCAGAAATAATTAATGAATTTCATGATGGATTTTGTGGAGGACATTTTGCTCCAAGAGCTATAGCTAATAAAATTATGAGAGTAGGATATTATTGGCCTTCCATTTTTAAATATGTATATAAATATGTTAGGAACTATCATAATTGCCAGGTTTTTGCAGAAAAAAAGCATCTAGCCATGCCCCTCAAAATAGTAATCATTGAAGCACCTTTTTCTCAATGGGGTATTGACCTGATTGGAGAGATCAAGCCTAATTCATCTGGCCAACACAAGTGGATCATAACTACAACAGATTACTTCACAAAGTGGGTAGAAGTTGCACCTTTGAGAACATCTACAACTGCCACAATCATCAAATTCTTAGAAGAAAACATCTTGACCAGGTTTGGAGTTCCTAAAAAACTTGTAACGGATAATGCTCAATATTTTGTGTCATATGAAATGGTAGAATTTTGTGTTGAATATGGAATTGAATTATCTCATTCTGCAAATTATTACCCCCAAGGAAATGGTTTAGCTGAGTCATCAAATAAGAATGTAATAACAAGAATAAAAAGGTCATTAGGCAAGAACAAAATGGGATGGGATAGTGAACTTAAATTTGCTTTATGGGCTGATAGGTTGTCTGTTAAAAGAAACACAGGAAGAACCCCCTATGATATGGTTTATGGAGAGAAAGCCCTACTACCTCCAAAAATGGAAAAAAAGGCACTTTTCCTCTTATTGAAAGACCATGAAAACCCCAATCCCATTTAGATAAGGCTTGACCAAATTATCTTGTTAGAAGAGCAAAGAAGTGAGAAACAATGGTGAAATTGTTCTATTGATCAACAATGCATTACATAGTTTTAGAGTTCTTTAAAGAACTAAAAATAAACACGGTGGTTGAGAGAAATCCTCTTAAACTTATTACAAAAAACTAACTTAAGGATAGATCTTATCCTAACAGCATGCTAATATTGGACTATGGTCAAACATTGACCAACCAAGCCAAAACCTCAACATATGCTAATCAAATTAACTAGAAATATGTAAATCAAAACATTAAACTAAAACTAAATATTAGGACTTAATACTTAGGACTAAGGAGGCAATGTTGAAAATATTCCAACATTCTCCCCCTTGATGCTAAAGACACTCATGCAAGAGTTCTTTAAGCATCACAAAGTTGGAAGAAAATATTTCTCTTATGTTTCCTCCAATCTTGAATCAAGAAATTAGAATTTACAAAATACTTATGGTGGCACTCCTTCCACTCTTCATGTGGAATTTTATGCAAATGCTTGAGTGCTTTCTTTTTTTGATTAGCTCCCCCTTCAAAAAAAGTATCTCCTCTTGTGGTTTTTAGCAACCACTCTCTTACATATTTATCATTATGGTCTTTAAACCATGCTCTCACATTTTGATATTCTTTTACATCTTCAACACTAAACAATACTCCACATGAGTATTTATAATTAATCATCTCACATAGATGATTATACCGTAAAACTGTTTCACATATTTCCACACAAAATATCACAATAAAAATGGCCATATAATGACCAACTACATATGCAACATAAAGTTACTCCTCACACAAATATTATCTCACAACAATGACTTTACAATAATCCTTCTCCCAAGGAATTTTGAACACATCATTTTGATCCATGTGACCCAAGTTATCCATCACTATATTCTCTCCAAGAAGACTCTTCATCAAAGTTATCTCAATGAGACAATCATTTTTCTTTTCATTCCTTCTCACAAAAAACAAATCATTAATCATAAATTCATTACCTTTACTATGAGTAGATTTGGTGCTTCTCATAAAGCTATTTTGTAGCAGTTCTCCTTTAGGGTATGTGCTTCAATATCAACCATCAACTCTTCACTAAGATTTCTCCTCCTTTTTTTAATCCATGTTGGTGTGTTAAAACACCATTCATTCAAGCAATCATACATTGTTGCCTTTTCAAGACAACTCTCTTTCTGCAATGTAGTCACTCCAAGTGAGTGATCTTCATCCACAATTGCTTCTTCAAGACAATTCTCAATATCCTTTGATGATGCCTCCATTACATCATGAAGTCCATTAATGACTATCTCACTATTTTATATCTCCTCCTTGAGATAGTCTTTCTCAAAATATTATTTTCCTTTTATTATCTCAGCCTTGAGATAATCTTTATTATGGAGCATGAAACTTATGCCCTTCATTTATTCTTTATGTACAACACTTTGGAAATCATCCCACATAACTTCATTTGCTCTTTCAAGAGAGCACTCATTCATTCCAAGTGAATGGTTTTCAGGATAAGTGAGTCAATGGTCTTCCATGAACATTGCTTCTCCATCATCATCTCATAAAACTTCTTTATTCTCCTCCATGAGAACTGTAGGTGCATTCTCCAAAATACACTCTCCATTTGTCTCCTTCATGAGATTTTCTTAATCATACATCTCACCTTGGTGATCTTCAAGCAAGGAACACTCCAATGTGAGTGTTTCTCTTTCTTTATCTTCAAATTCTTCTTCTTCTTTGCTATCAATGTGAATGCTTTCAAAGCATACCATTCCTGCAAAAAATTCTTTAGTACAATTTTTCTTTTCAAATTTTTCTCCTCCTAAAAGAAATAATTGTTTATTACAATTTTCAATGCCTATACAAGAAATGTCTTCAATGATATGTGTCCCACAATGACTCTCTCCAAGGAAATTTGTACAAGGCTCATCGTCTTTCTTATCCTCTTCTTCATTAAGGGATTTTTTTCTCTCTTTCACACAAGGCTCTTCTTCAAGTATGTCTTGCTATTCAAGAAATAATTCTCCATTATAAGAATGTATGTATTCTGCAAAAGACATATTTTCATATGAGTCTTCACAAGACTCTTCAAAAGCTCCTTCAAAAGGATCTAATTCAGAAACTTCTTCAAGGAAGCAAGGCTCCTCCTTGCTTAAACAATCTTCATGATTGTCACACATGGCTTTATGGGTATTCTCATCAAAACCATAAGCATTCTTCAATACTTGCCATGCCATTGTAGTTGATCTACAATTGTCTATGAGAGGAAAAACATTATTTTCCATTCCTCTCCTCAAATCCATAAGAGCTAAGCAATTTGCATATTGCTACTCCTATTTTCTCTCCTTGCCTTGTAGCTTGCTCCAAGTGGGTTCCTCATAGCCCTATTTAACTATATTCCATAAGTCTTGAGCCTTCAAGAAGGTCTTCATCATTATGCTCCAAATAGCATAATTATCTCCATCAAATTTTGGTACAGCCAAGTTTGCATACATGGCTTCCTTTTATTTACCAAAGTCTCAAGCACCCAATTTATCATAAATCGGCCAATACTGATTGAAACAAACTAAAAAATTTTCTATAAAATTTTGATATACTTATCTAAAAATCTATTAAATTTTAGATCCAAATTCACATAAATGAGAAATATGTGATCAATTTACTTTTGCCCTTTCTAGATCTTAGAGTGTTTTTGAGACAACCTCAATGTTATTCACATAAATCAATCCATACAACTCCAAAATTTCTAAAAATTAAATTCTGTATTCCTGAAAAAATAATATGAAAACCCTCTAAATTTTTGAAGAAAATTTGCAAAGGTGAAAAAGATGTGATCATTTACTTTTTCCCTTTTTATCACAATTCTGGATCTAGGATTTTTAAAGAAAAAATCAATATTCACATAAATCAATAAATACGGATCCAAATGACCTAAAATTTTGTCAGAATTATTATTTTATCTAAATAATATTTCTCCCAAAATTTGAGATGCAAATACCTGTTTTCCACCGTATGCAACCATTTTATTTAAAAACTCAAAATACTAATAAAATTAGCAAATTAGCTCCAAATCACCTAAAATTTGTACTACATCCTCTTTATACAATTATCTAACAACCCTAAAAATTTCATAATCAAATACCTCAGGATTCATGAGATATTAATGATTTACTCAAGATATTCCTTGCAAATCTGTCAAGTGCTAGCCACTTGAGTTTCTCTGACAAAGTGCGTGCTTCAGATCTCTTCACGCCACTCTCCACAATTTTTGATCCATCTAAGAAAACCTGCTCTGATACCAAATGAGAAACAATGGTGAAATTGTTCTATTTATTAACAATGCATTACATAGTTTTATAGTTCTTTAAAAAACTAAAAATAGACACGGTGGTTGAGAGAAATCCTCTTAAACTTATTACAACAAACTAACTTAAAGATAGATCTTATCCTAACAACATGCTAATATTGGACTATGGTCAAACATTGACCAACCAAGCCAAAACCTCAACATATGCTAATCAAATTAACTAGAAATATGTAAATCAAAACATTAAACTAAAACTAAATACTAGGACTTAATACTTAGGACTAAGGAGACAATGTTGAAAATATTCCAACAAGAAGAGAGACCCTTAATAGAATGATGGAACAAACCCATAAAACTATAAAATTATTTAATAAAAAAGCCAAAGTTATTCCCTTTTCTCTAGGAGATACAATCATCTATTGGGATCCTAAAAATGATAAGCATTGTAAAAAAGGGTAAGTTTGAACCTAAATGGATTGGACCATATCAGATAGCTCATGTTATAAGGTAGAATACTTGCAAGCTATAGACTTTGCAAGGAGAAATGATGGTTATTTCTATCAATGGCCAATGCCTCAAAATGTATAATCCCTACTAAATACGGAAAGAAAAAAAAAAAGGATATGTGAAAAATAAAAAAATATATAGAAAAGCAAAAACCCCAAAAATAGACTGATGCATCTTTTCTTTTGTTTGCTTTATTAGGTAAAAGTTTTTCTTTTCTTTTTTAAGTTTGAAAAACTCACTGTTTCATATGATATTATTAGTTTGATGAGTAGACATTACTATTGATTCCAATAAAAGCAATAAAGTGAATAAGAAAATCAAAATAAAGTGAATAAGAGTCACTGCCCGAGATATCTTGGAAAACCTCTACCGGGGCTATAGACGCCTGATTAGCAGTAGGGAAAAACTGGATGGGATTAGAATCAACTCCATTGGGGCTATAGATGTCTGACTGGCAGTGGAGCCCTCCATAATGGTGAAAATATTTAAAGAGTGAAATCATACATTAGGCTTAACTTTTTTCTCAAATATAGCAAAGTTTTGGAAGATCTAAGAATAAAAAATGAATGCATAAAACACACATTGGGCTAAAAGATAATGAAACTGGTAGCTTTGGCAAATAAAGTTTAAACATATCATATGACCTTGCCAAAAAGACATAACAAATTAACGAAAATATCTTCTGATCTAAAAATTATGACTCTTGGTATTAAATTGAATAAAAGGAATCACAATTTTTTATACTTTGTTACTTTGATATCATGTTACATGTACAGCTTTTCAATTTGAAAATTGTTATGTTTTATCTTTAAAGTTTTAATCATCAATCTTGGTGATGTGAATTTTTGTCCAAAATTGAAATAAAACCAGGAGATTTTATGGTTCTCAAGTGCTTCATGTTTTTAAAAAATTGTCCCAGATAGATCCTATGTTGGAGCCAAATTTGACTCAAACTTTGAAACCCCTAAATTTAAATTTTTTGTTTCATCAAAGTAAGCAAGTTGCTGGTCCATTTTGCATCCGATTAAGAAAGTTTAATTTCTTATGTGTTTGTTTGATAAAAAGAAAAATGTGGTTGTTAATAAGGTGTGCCCCTTTCAAAAAAAAATTCCATCGTCTTCAATAAGGGATAGGACAAAGTTATTAATCAGATATCTAAAGCCAAAATCCGACCTTCATAGAATAATTTTCCCATGGTCCTAAATCGATTGTTAAACCTATAAGTCCAAAGTTTTTCTAAAATAATTGATAACTTTAATTAAACACTATGGTCTAGAACCTAAAAAACCTAAGTCCAAAGCAAAAATATTAATTGAAATCTTGAGGGCATGCACCATCTTAATTAAAATTGAGCAACTCGTATTAATCCAACGACAATGCTTCATCGAAAAAGAATCCTATGAATGCGTTGTCGCAATGAAGCCCGAAGGTTAGGTCAAAGGTCAATAGTGATTAAAATATTAAAACCATGCAACTTTCCTAAGATCTGGACGGATGCGCTCAAAGTTTAAACTGATCTAACGGTTGCACGCTCTCTAAAGAGTCAAAACTTTAAAATAAAGTCAACATAGGTCAAAGATTCCAATTAAATAGCAAGCAGCTCTGACAAATCGAATGATAGTGCTCAAGCGAACTAAATATCACCAGTTGTGCTTGTGTTAATTAAATCACATGTTAAAGTGCTATGGTAATAAGATGCTAAGGGTACATGCCCCCTTTGAAATAACCATCGAGCAAGATGGGCAGATCGAACGGTGGTGTTCAATTTAGATTTGATCCAATGGTAGCTCTCCTTTGAAAGGCGCATTAAAAGAGGTAAAGACCCCATGTGATTAAATAAAATTATTAAAAAAGGTTAACAAGGGTCTAAACATGTTAGCTAATCATTTTCCCTTTCGGATTAATCAAAGTTTAAAATTATATGCCCCTATGTAATTAACCCTGCAGGTTGAAGGAGATCAATGGTCAAGCAAACACCGATCAAGATTTGACGGTCGTGCTAAAACAAAATTCTAGTAAGATACAGGGTGAAACAAAGGTAAAGTTAAAAAATTAATTATGTAATTAGTGAGGGTATAACACATTGGATAATCATTCCCCCTTTTGGCTTAATCAAGATTAATCAAATCTAATGATGCATCCTTTTAGTTATGTAGTTACAGGATATCTGATGGCTACGCTCTATTTAAAATGAGATCATACGGAAGCGCTCAAATGCAATAAAACAACCCGACAAAGATCGACAAGAGATCCAATGGTAGCGCTTCATCGACGTTTGATCCAACGGTGCGCATTGTAAAAAAGTGATCGGAGATTAGTCTTAAAGGTTTCCTCCATCAAATGATTAATTAAATTGCATGATCAAGGCTAAAGAGAGCACTTAATCAAGTTTGATACATGGGTCCCAGGACATCAACGGTTGCGCTAATCCTTTTTAGGATCTGATGGTAGCACACGAATCAAAGACTAAAGTATTAAAGCAATACCAATAATCCAACGGTAGTGCTTCGTTAGGGTTAAAAATATCCAACGGCATCAAGCAAGTCAAAGTCAACATAATGGAATACAAACAAAATTAATCCATAGGGTATCTTCTTACGGATCCAACGGATGCACTTCATCTCGAATCAATCTAATGATAGCGTGCGCTCTAAAGGTAAACCAAAAGGTAAGCTTAAATTTACACTTGATTAATTAAATTCTAAAGCACATTTAACAAGGCTTTAAACCTGTCATTAATTACCATCCTTATTGGTTGAAATTAAAAATGTTCAGAGCATTTTTTCTTTCGAATAACTAACCTGCAAGTTTTAAAAATATCCAAGGTTACAATAAAACATAAGTACATTCGATGGTTGTGCTCGATCATGGTTGACTCAGGGAAGCTAAGGATATTCGAGATAATAATAGCAGACACTCACATCAAAAACCGAATCTTGTGAAGATCCCAAGGGTGATTGCTACCTAAGTGAAATATAATCAATCCCAAATATTTAGTTATCGTTCGAGTCTAAGGTGGCACAAGGTTCAAAATGGAAGTCATCCCCATTACACATCCTAGTTCCACATTAGATAAAAAGGGTTCTAGCAACAAATAGTGAAATTTTTAATAATTACAGGCACACAAATCAAAAGGTCCCAAGACACGTAGGATGAAGGACATTACCCATCATAAACGCTCAACTCCAAAAAAATATGCGAAGGGAAAATTTCTTTGGCCAATTTTAAACAACAATTGGTGGCCTCATATTGATGAAAAAATGTGTAAATTTATCAAACCCATTACACCACCCTGTATATGAGCTCACTAGCTTAGTCAAGGTTACCACCCTAGAGAGCTAAGAGCAGATGTTGATACACAATAAGTACAAAAAGAAGAGGAACTTCAAGCTTCGCTATCACATAAAGAATTGACCTACTACTGTGAGATCAATGGCATCATGGGGAGATGTTTTTGTACCCGAAGACACAAGGGAATCTATAAAATTCATCATTGATAGGTCACTATACTCTGTGATATCCGGACCGCCTGTTCCCGGTAGCACCATGTATGAATTTTCTCAAAAATGTGGAGCTAATAAAATACCTACCCGAGTGCAACAGTACGATATTGATAGTGCATGTATCAAGAGTTTCACTCATGTGATGGAGAACGATGATCGAACCCCATGGATAATGGTCGATTTGTTTCATAAAGCACATAGGTTACAGTATAAACACTTCCCTAGAAATAACATATGGAATATAAACCTTGGGAATTTGGTATATCCGAAAGTTCACTTCTCCTCAGATTTGATGGCTTGGTTAGTGGTGGTATATGATGAAAGAATGAGGACATTTCGAGATAATAAGGATCAGCTCGTATTCAGTATTAAGGTCGAACACATTTAGAAGGTTTTCAAGTTGATAGAGTATACCACCTTTCTAGTGGACAAGGTAATCGAACATCAATCTCGAATATTTATAGATATGGAAGTTTTTAAAATCTTGTTTGATACACACAAGAAAATAGAAAAGGAATTCCCAATTAGGAAAAATGCTTTTAGGCCATGGGTCCAAGATTTATGTGATATGATAAACATAATTTTGGGAGTACAAGATCTCAGTAGAATAACTAAAAGGGTTTTATATTTATCTACACAATGAAATAGGGCATATAACACCCCAATTTATGCCTCGAAATTAGAATTAAGTACTCAGATGCATAAAGAAATGGTAGAATTGAGAAAAGCAATTTTTGAGCAAAGGCAAGAGATGCCCTATTTTTCTCAATATTCAATTTTTATTCATCTGATAGTGGGTCAATTGGGAGAAGAATCCAGGAAAAGAATAAAAACCATTGATAGCCCCTATGTCCAAAATAGTTTTTGGAGAATACACGAGGGACGAACTCACTTTGGCTAGTTTTGTGACCACTTCATAGTGGACATCCATTGGGTTTTAATTGGTATGGTTCCTGAGAGATTAGGGCCAGGAGTAAGGGCTTTAATAAAAGAAAATGAGATTAGGGATTTCTTTTTCACATAAGGTTTTACATATATCAGACTATATGGGGCTAAAATTTGCCCTAAGTTGTTACCAAAGTATTGCCCATTATCCCTAGCAGCTTTGGAATTATGTAGGAAAGTGGCCGAAGAGGATAAGATGAGGTTGGTGAAGAAACATGGAAAGGTCCCCTGGCTTGATGTTCCCTGTCATTTTGGAGATTTTATATTTGTTGGCTACCCTTCCCTGCTCAAGGGAATGTTTGAATTGGATAATAAGGGATTCGATGAGATAACTTGGAGATTTTATGACCCAAAAGGAACATACAACAAAATGATGGTAAAAAGGGAATACACCCAAATTCTACATCGTGAAGACGCTTTTGAGGAAAGCTTATTAGAAGCTATGAAAAAAGTATTATATTTGCAGAGAGTATGAGATGATTTCCCTCCTGAAAAGTGGGGTAGCATGTAGGTTTGTGAAGCCTATGATTACCCCATAGAATTAAGAAGGCTTCGAGAAGGTTCATTAGATGTTGTAGCACCTATTTTACTAGGGGCAGGCCAAGCAATTAGAGAAGACCCTTTGTTGGAGTTGATAGAAGAACATGGTATTGATCTAATGGAAGTCACTGTAAAAAATGTTGATATAGTAGAGCAATAGGTCAGGCCTCCTGAAAGTGCTCATATCATAATAGAATCAGCAACAAGCGCTCCTCAAGCGGTTTCACAAAAACCCAATGCAGATAAAGGAAAAGAAATTGTAATCAGATTTGCTCAGAAAGCTTCACCCACAGAGCAAGTTGTAGTTCCCATTTTTGATAGAGTATTAGCTATAACTAGTGTAAAGAAATTGGCACCCATTTCCATCCTTGGCTCTTTAAACATAAAGGGATAGGATATTAAAATCCCATCAATAATACAAATGAATAATAGGAAAACTGGTGGATTTGGTGGTCTGTTCTGAAGTCATCTAGTGAGGAATCAAACAGAGATAACTCCTATAGAAAATAAGAAGCCCATATTGTCTTTACTCTCTACAAAGGTTGTTTTGGAACTAATAGATGAGTAGACTACCTTCACTATTGCAGACAAACAAGAATTACAGTTAGTAGCAGGGATGGGAAATATAGGAGAACAGTTTACTGAAGAGTCACAATTAGAAGCACCTATATCAGATATAGTAGAGATAAATCTTCCTACTCTGTAAGACCCACTTGTTTTTAGAGTCAATGAGGAAACCAGAGGCTCATCGGTGGATCGTCGATAATAGGGAAAGAAGGTGAAATAGCCAAAGTTATCAAAATAATGCAAAATCAAGCTATAGACCAATTCATTGAAAAATTTGCAGAGTTGAGGAAACAATTGGAAAAGGAGGAGAAGGAAAAAGCAGAGATGAAATCATTAATAAGTAAGCAATAGGAAGAATTGACACCAAAGGATACTTCGAGTGCACAACCCCCTTCAATGGTAGAGATTCAAGATCATACCTATTATTTAAATGCAATGAATAAGAAAATGTCAATAAAAATACAAGCTCATGCTAGAGGATTCACTGAAATTTTTAGATAGATAGGGGTGATCCAAGTAACTGCTCAAGAAATTATGATATTAATACAAGAGAGAGAAAAATATTTTGAAGTCATTCTTCCTACCCTTGATTTCATAGGAGATAACTAGTGTAAATAAATTGGCACCCATTTCCATCCCTGCCTCTTTAAACATAAAGGGACAGGATATTAAAATCCCATCAGTAATACAAATGAATAATAGGAAAACTGGTGGATTTGGTGGTCTGTTTCGAAGTCATCTAGTGAGGAATCAAACAGAGATAACTCCTATAGAAAATAAGAAGCCCATATTGTCTTTACTCTCTACAAAGGTTGTTTTGGAACTAATAGATGAGCATACTACCTTCACTATTGCAAACAAACAAGAATTACAGTTAGTAACAGGGATGGGAAATATAGGAGAACAGTGTATTGAAGAGTCGCAATTAGAAGCACCTATATCAGATATAGTAGAGATAAATCTTCCCGATCTGTAAGACCCACTTGTTTTTAGAGTCAATGAGGAAATCAGAGGCTCGTCGGTGTATCGTCGGTAATAGAGAAAGAAGGTGAAATAGCCAAAGTTATCAAAACAATGCAAAATCAAGCTATATACCAATTCATTGAAAATTTTGCAGAGTTAAGGAAACAATTGGAAAAGGAGGAGAAGGAAAAAGCAGAGATGAAATCATTAATAAGTAAGCAATAGGAAGAATTGGCACCAAAGGATACTTCGAGTGCATAGCCCCCTTTAGTGGTAGAGATTCAAGATCATACCTATTATTTAAATATAATGAAGAAGAAAATGTCAATAAAAATACAAGCTCATGTTAGAGGATTCACTGAAATGTTTAGACAGATAGGGGTGATCCAAGTAACTGCTCGAGAAATTATGATATTAATACAAGAGAGAGCAAAATATTTTGAAGTCATTCTTCCTACCCTTGATTTCATAGGAGATAATTTTGAAGAGTTGTAGGTTCAGGAGATGACAACAGATAATGGCAATAAGATCTAGCTAAATTTTGAGTTTTTGAAAGCAGGCATGTTTGGGGTAAATTGGGAAATATGGATCAAGGTTGTGAATTTAATGGATAACTTAATAGAAGAAGCAATAGGAAATATAGTATACATTGGTCTATCCTTAAATTCACAACCTTGATCCAATGCTTAGAAGCCCCAGACATAAAAGAACTCCTCAAGTGTATCATAGAAATATTTGAGTGCGAATCAAATGATGAAGCAGAAATGACTAAATAAACTACTTCTCTGGTGAATACTATGTAGGTGTTGCTCTTCCAATATGAGATGAACATGTCCATTATAACCACACAGAAAAATATGATTTTTCAAGAGATGAACATGCTAAGGTTTGTTGCCTCCTTTGACACAGAAGTTTGGAGATTTATCAGTGAACAAATAAAATAGCTGCAACAAGGTCAAAAAGGAAAAGGGGTTAAGGTTTGCAGACAACAACAAAAAATTAGTTCAACACAGCAGAGACCTGCACCTACATAAAAAGTCTCTGAAATAGTAAAAGAAACAATTGAAGAGAAAACAACTAAAGAAGGAGAAATAGGTTCACCCAATACCACCATCACTGGTTAAACTGAGTCACCATTTTGAAAAATTCAAAGAAGAGAGCATAATCAAAACTATAAGGGCAATGGAAGCCAACTGTATCAATTTTTGAAGACCGATCAGATGCTGATAGGTGTAGGATCAAAAATAAACCAAGAATAACAGAATCAAGAACCAACAGCTAGAAAAGGAAGTAGACAGGTTCAGATTTTACATCAAGCAATTAGAGAGTAGCATTTTTTCTAAGAGGTATACTTGAGTGCCCTGTTAGTTGTGTTGTTGTATCCCCTTATGTGTCTATTTTTTTCCTCATTTCTTATTCTTCCCTTTGTTGTGCAAGATTTTAATAGGAAAGTACTCAAGAAACTGAGATTATTTCCTATCCTATTGATCTTGAGATTCAGAGACTCCGTTGTTACTAGATTTGAACAAGTAGAGTAGGAGAGACCTGTTACATTATTTGAATAGGATCTTTTCATTGTATTGATACTTTTTCTTGAGATAAACAGAGTTGAAAGGCATTTTACCCACTCTGCATGTAAATTTTATGAAATCAATACAATTCTGAGTCTCATTTTTATTATATCTTTGTCTTGGTATTGTGTGTCACTGTATAATGGATTACATTATTTGAATGCATTATATATGTTTCTTTCATTGGTTAACTTTTGGTTTTATTACGATATTTGAATGAAACTTTTAGCGCCAATTTCCTTTTCCCCATTCTCTCTGTTCATGATTAAAATTGTTGTTAAATTGTTATAACAACCCAATGAATCTAGGCACCGGTCTACATAAGGCATAAAATTTGGTTTTTCTCTTGCTTGGTCATTTTAAAATACTTGTAGTGTTTCATAAATCTGGAGTGTGTAATTAGATTTTTAGTCATAGAATTATCGATGGGGTTTCCTTACCCGTTCTGTAGTTTTCTTTAGCAATATTTATGTTTAACAGAACAATGAGGCAGGTCGACTAGAGCCTATAATAGCTCGTTGGTTTCAAATGGATTTTTGTAGTGTGACAATCGAAATCCTATGGATGCAAAAATCGGTTCCAACAAAACCCTTCTTCCATCACATAATAATTTTAATTAAGAACATGAAGACATTAACAATGAATTACTTGACAAGTACCTTCCTAATCAAGATAAACTGCCTTCTGCAAACTTAGGTTATACACAAGAGCAAGAAGAAATTATTCAATAATTCCCTAATAATATTGATAGTGACATTTCCAAATCATCCATTTCACAAGAATATACTATTCAAGAATTTATTAACCATATTAATAATGAACCTATCTTTCTTCCATAACAAGATGCCATGGAAGATAATCCCACCAAATCTAATCTTGAAAATAAAGAATAATATACTTATTTACCCTCCATCATTAACAACTCACAAGTGAATATTAATCCTAATTTTCCTCCTATCTATAATACTCCTAAGAACATTACGAACCAAGACATCCCTCATAGTGGGTTAATTGAGAATAACCTAGAGCATACTTTTCCTCCACAAATCAGTTTTAATTTGAACATCCTTACTAATGCTTCTATTCCCCCTTCATTTTTCAATATCACTTGTTCCTGTAAAATACATAGAATCTCAAACTACAATTATCATCAAAATACCCCTTTTCTTTCACAAACACCTCCTAAACCATCTGATCAATAACCTTCTCAAATTCAAACTCTTAAAACTCAAGTAAAACAACTAGAATACCAAATAAACTATATCCATTATATTTCTTCTCATCATAACCAATCTCATAAATATTTATTTAGTTAACCTCTAGATCCCTCTATACTCAATTAACCATTTCCTTCTACATACAAGACACTTAACTTCTAAACATATGAAGGTGATCAAGACCTTATTCAACACCTTAGATATTTTCTTGTGGCTTGCAATGTCATTCATGATGAAATAATATTACTCAAGATATTCCCTAAAATCCTTAGAGGTAGCACATTATAATGGTATTATCTATTACCAAAACATTCCCTTAAAACGTTTAGTGAGCTTACCAACATATTTACACAACACTTTATTTTTGTTGAAAGAAAACATCACCTTATCGATCTATTAAAACTAAAATAATTTTAAAACAAATCCTTCAAATATTTCCTTATTAGATGGAACACCACTATGAGAAAACTCAATCATATCCCTCCTTAATGTGAACTTCTCAATATCGTCATCAAAAGCCTCAATGACCAATTAGCCTATCCCTTAGAAAAAGCTAGGGTGTGGTCCCTCCAAGGTGCAATTGACTTTGTTGCATGTGTGGAGGTCACTCTCAAGAAAATAGGGCAATTAAGAGTAGGGTAAGACAAATAATTTCCTCATTTTCAACAAGTAGACCATAAATTACCCTTTCCTAGGCATTTTCATGAGTAACTAGGCCTACCCCTTGATCCAATCTAACCAAGTTACTAGAAGCTAAAATGATTAATCTCCCATCCCACAAACTTGTAGCATCTCAATTTAGAGGATGAAAACTTGTGTTATGGTGTGAAAATGTGTACATTAATTTTGTTAAGTGTTTTAAGTAATTTTGTTATGGATTTTTATTAAAAACATAATGAATATAATGTATAGTGGATGAATGAATGCTAACTAAAGTGAAATGAATGCAACATGAAATGTATGGATGAACAAATGAAAATAAGAAAGGGAGGAAGAAGAGAATAAGAAGAGGAAAAAATCAGAAGAAGAAAAACAAGTCTCCCAAAATGTCAAAAAGAAGGAGAGTAAAGAAGATAAAAGGAACATAACCCTACAAGGATGTATTCTTGCAAATTATCAAGATGGAGGCTACCCCTCGTGTGTGGCCATGAAGCTATCTGTAAAGGATGTTATGCTCAAACTAGATGAACAAGTGTGGAGTGATACCTACTATGGGAATAGTGCTCACTAAGATGACAAAAAAAGAGATATACCCACTAGGATGTATGCTCATAAATGTTTGAATGGAAGTTATCCCTCTCTCATGACCATGAAGCTATCCTATATGGGATGCTAAGTGTGATTTATGTGTCAACAATTACTACTTGATTGAGGTATGGTGTATTTAAAAAAGTGTATGGATAAAATAGAACTGAGAGCAATAAGATGTGAGTGTATGCTTGTGTTAGAAGAAGAGATCAAGGAGAAGAAAAAATTGAGGAACAACAATAAATAATAATTAGTGTGTATTCACCTGGAGGTTTCAATGGTTAAGAGGTGTGTGTGAGATAGTCAATTGTCGTAGGAGCACCATAAATGATATTCATGTGGTATCTAAACCATCCCATAAAGACTTTTTAATGATCAAAATTCAAGGAGGAAGTGTGAAACCAAATATGAGAAAAATGGAGGACAAGGACATACTAAAAAAATAATTGTATCCCTTGAATTGGAGAGATAGAAGCAATAAAAACTTTCAAGGTCAAGGAATATAGTAAAAGAAAGATGAGAAAATGGGATGGGTGAATGCAATTATTAAAATGCATAGAAATAGGTCCTAGGTTGGGGATTCACTAGGCATTAGAGCTTTACTGTGAGTGCAATACATGTGATCTATGACCTAACTAGGTGTTATCACTTGCCATTGTCATGAAATCCTTAAGAATCTATATGATCAAGCAGTCATGCAAGTATGAACAAGCAATAATTCAATCGAATGATAAGAAAAAAACAAGTGGAATAGTATGTTAGGCAAACATGCAAAATATGATAGGTATTCATGCAGTATAAATCAAGAAAACCAAAAGCAATATGCAAACTAAATGAGATGTAGATTCATGCATGGTATTTTTGTTTTTATTGTATATATGTTTATTTCATAGATTAGTGTGTTAAGTTTTAAAATTTGACACCAATTTTAATTGTCACCTATTTTAACAAAAATGATGGTAGTGCAAGGAACTAACCCATTATATAAAGGGCTATGATGGAGGATACCTTCATAATTATCATCACAAAGGGGATCGTCCATCACATATTCTCTAGGAGGTGCTACATGAAAATCATTACAAACTTTCATGGTGCCATCTTTTTTGATGAAATGAGGAGAAATACCCAACTTTACAAGGTCTATAAAACTTGATGAAGCAGTTTCCTCATTCTCATTGATTTCAATATAAAGAATTACAATGCAGTTGATTAACCAACTAGTTGGTTAATCAACGAAATCAGAGATCGCCTACGAGCGATAGTTTTGCAAATAATGAAATATTGATGCATACAATATATGTCATATGCTAACATCCCCCCTTATTACATTATTGGCAAATTCCAATAGTATCTCGAAATTTTTCATATTTGATACGTCCAAGTGCTTTGGTAAAGATATCTGCAACTTGCGCATCAGTAGGAATGTATTGAAGTTGTATATGGTGCTTTGGAACTTCATCTCGAATAAAATGACATCTGGTATCAACATGTTTGGTACGTTCATGAAAAATTGGATTTTTGACAAGATTCAAAACACCTTGATTGTCGCAAAACAAATGAAGTGGAAGATTCTTTGGAAGGCCCATGTTTGTAAGAATGCGACTTAACCACATTATCTCGCAGACTGCTTCACTGGTCGCACGATATTCTGCTTCTGTTGAAGATAGAGCAACCACATGTTGTTTCTTACTGTGCCATGAGATTGGTCCAGACCCGAGATGAAAAACATATCCAAAAGTGGATTTACGATCATCAAGAGATCCAGCATAATCTGAGTCTATGTATCCAAGTAAGAAAAAATTATTATTCTTTCTATATTCCAGGCCATAATTTGTACTACCACGAACATAATGAAGAACTCTTTTTGCTGCTTTCCAGTGACTCATCTTAGGCTCTTGCATGAATCTTGAAAGATATCCCACAGCAAAACTGAGATCTGGCCTGGTATTTGTCAGATATAGGAGACTCCCAATCAACTGGCGATAGAGAGTTCCATCTACCTGAGGTGACTCATCATATCGAGATAACTTAAGTCCTTGCTCCATTGGAGTTGCTTTGGACTTACAATTAGTCATCCGATATTTTTCTACTAAAGTCTTGGCATATTTCTTTTGTGTTACTCGAATATGAAATTGTTCTTGAGTAAATTCTAAACCAAGACAATAGTGCAGAAGTCCTAGATCTAGTCATTTCAAATGATTGCTTCAAGTCACTTTTCACTAAGCCAATCATACTTTCTGAGCTTCCTGTGATGATCAGATCGTCTACGTAAAGTACAAGAATCACTATATCAGAACCATTTTTCTTGATATAGAGATTTGCATCTGAAGGACTTCTTTCGAATCCATGCTGCACAAGGTGACTGTCTATCTTGATATACCAAGCTCGAGGAGCTTGTTTTAGCCCATACAAGGATTTGATCAATTTGCATACTTTTTGTTCTTCCCCCTTGACCACAAATCCTTCTGGTTGAGTCATGTATACTTCTTCTTGTAAGTCACCATTCAAGAAGGCACTTTTAACATCCATCTGATGTAATTTCCACCCAAACTGAGCTCCCATGGCACAAAGTACACGAATGGTAGTCATTTTTGCAGTAGGGGCAAAAGTCTCTTCATAATCTATGCCTTCTTTCTGAGCATATCCCTTTGCAACAAGCCGGGCTTTATGCTTATCAATAGACCCATCTGCCTTATACTTCACTTTGAACACCCATTTGCAGCCTATGGGTTTCTTCCCTGTTAGCAGATCGACTAACTTCCAAGTATTATTTTTAAGGAGAGATTGATGTTCTACATCCATGGCCTCTTTCCACTGTGGTTCATCAAGTGCGGATTGAACCGTTGTGGGTTCGTTTGTATTCAATGTAGACATATAAATTTTTTCTCCATCCTTATCTTCCTCTCTATCATTTTTTGTACCCACTGACAAATCATCAAAGTGTTGACAAAGTTCGTCAACCTCTCGAAGTAGATTCTTCTGCTCTCATCTCGTTGAGTCATACTTCGAGTACATGGTCTATCAAGAGATAGATCTGGAAGGGATTTCAACTTAGCATCTCTCAATGTGCTAGTATACCATTTTGGAACTTTCTATTTTTGTTGTGGAAGTTGAACCTCCTTCTTAGGCTCTTCTTCATCTAGGTATACAGTTGTGGATGTGTCTTTTGATGTGAGAGCTTCATCAAATATAACATCTCTACTTACATGTGTCTTCTTGGTCTTAGGATCAATCAATCGATAACCTTTTGAGTACTCATCATAGCCAAGAAAGATACATTGCAGGGTTTTCTCATCCAGCTTCCTCCTTTTCTGTTTTGGAATGTGCATGAATGCTTTACATCCAAACACCTTCAGATGAGCAATGGAAGGTTTCTTACCACTCCATGCTCCTTGTGGAGTCTTCCCTTGTAGAGCTCTAGTGGGTGCTCTATTTAGGAGGTATGATGTTGTGTTTATTGCTTCTGCCCAATATTGATCCTCAAGATGTGCTCCTTTTAGCATACATCGAACCATTTCCATAATGGAACGATTTCTTCTTTTTGCAACTCCATTTTGCTGAGGTGTATAGGCTGTAGTCAGTTGTCTTTTGATCCCATGTTTCTTAAGAAACTTTGAAAACTCTTCAGAGGTGTATTCCCCCCTCGATCCGAGCGGAGGGTTTTGATCAAACATCCCGACTCCTTCTCAACAAATTTCTTGAACTGTTGAAAGTAGAGAAACGCTTCGGATTTCAACTGAAGAAAGAAAACCCACATCTTCCATGAGTAATCATCAACGAATAGTTGAAAATACTTTTTCCCACCATAGTTGGTTGGCATAGGACCACACAGATCGGTATGTACCAGCTCTAAAGGTTTTGCAGCTCGAGAGGAGCTTGCTTCAAAAGGCACTCGATGTTGCTTCCCTGCTAAGCAATCCGAGCAAACCGGTAAGATAGATGAGAGGGGTGGAAGACCTTTCACCATCCCATATTTGTGTAATTCAAGCAAATATCCAGAACTGAGATGCCCATAACGCCGATGCCAGAGAGAGGTGGCCTCCTTTGTAGTTGTAGCCAAAGCAACATGTGGAGTGGAAATAGCATCGAGAATAAACAAGCCATGTTTGTAAGAGCCGGTTGCAACATGTTTACCACTGTGTGTGATAAAACATCTCTTCTTGCCATTGACAACGCGAAACACGACTTCCATGTTTCTATCCAACATTTGTGTGACTAATAGCAGATTATTGGCTAAGCCTGGAACATAGAGAACCTTTTCAATCTGACAATTACCATCAGGAAGAGACACAAAAATATCCCCTTCTCCTTTTACTTGATATACCTGATTGTCAACAATTGTGACTGGCTTACCCTCTTTCGCCACAAAAGTATCAAACCAAGATTTATCCCCAGTCATGTGTTTGCTAGCTCCTGAATCAATATACCATACAACATCTATCTGGGAAGACGAAGTATGAGTCATGAGCACCTTGTGTGCTCTTTCAGAGTCAGAATCTGAATCGGACTCAGGAGAATTTGAGTCTGAGTTGGATTCAGCATAAGCAACATGGCCTTTAGATTGCTTATGCTTATTGTATTTTTTCTTGTTCTTGCCCTTCTTGTGTGGACCTCTGTCATTTGGTTGCTTGTTTTTGAACCAACACCTGTTGGTGTCATGGTTATTCATGTCACAAATTTTGCAATATTTTGTATCTTGTTGCTGAGATTGCTTCCCTTTTCCTTTGGAAGAAGCACCTCCTTTTTGAAACTGACCTTGCTTTTTACCACTTTGTTGTGTGGAGAGAGCATTATCGGGCATATCATCTTTCTGGACCTGAGTTGCCTCCTCAGTTTGAAGCAAGTTTACCACTTCCACAAATGAGACTTGTCTACCAGAAACATTGAGAGAAGTGATCAACATCTTGTAGGAACTTGGTAATGCTCTCAAGATAACAGAATTCAAGACATCATCATCCACAGGTTTTCCCATAGCATTCAATTTTGCTTTCAAGTCTCGCCACTCTGCAAAGGAATATGTCAACTGTTTCTCTAGAACTCATATTGAGATTATGTAGTTGAGTTTGAAGATGAAGAATAGAGGATTGATTTTTGCCTTCATATACTGTGATCAGGGCATCCCAGGCTATCTTACTAGTTTTTGCATCACAAATATGAGGCTGCACCTCATCTGTAGTAGCAAGCAAGATAAATACGAGACTCTTCTTGTCTTTCTTATCCCAAGCATCTTGATCCGGTCTTGCTGTCTCGAGGACGTTTTGCAGTGCCGCTCACTACCTCCCATAAATCTTCCAACTGAAGTATGGCTTTCATCTTTGTCTTCCATGGAACAAAGTTAGGACCTTTCAACAATTGTGAATCTGAGAGATACTTATGAATTGTGGCCATTATGAAGGTTCCTTATATCACCAATTGGTCTCCCTTTCTTTATACCTGCCAGATCTTTATACTGTAACCATTCAATATACACCCGCCCTTACGTGAGGGAAACTATAGGTATATATGAATAGTATACTACTCAATATGTACTCGCCCTTACGTGAGGGAGACTATAAGTACATATGAGAAGCACAATATATTGAACATAGGCGATACTCGAAAGGGCATCGTGTTGTTAATGACACCTACCATAGAAAGTTTTATTCCGCATGCGTGGGGCGTAACTTCCCCTAAACACTTTGGAAAAAAACTTTCGTCAGGATTTACGCCTAACAACAATCACGATGTGGGTATGAAGTGGAAAAAAACAAAACTGGTTTGCCTTATTTCTCCCCGACGATTTATAGAGAACAAGCTCAGACGTCATTGTTGCAGCTATATTAGGCGGCGAATACAGTAGTCCAAAGCACGACAACATTACCTGTAAGTGTGGACCAGAGGTATCTCAAATACCGAACGCTGCTGTGCAATAAATTGCACAAATAGGGTATAAATTTGGGGTCTTATATTTTGTTTAATTTATGATTGTGAATGCAAGAAAACAAGTGTATTTAAATGCAAAAAAAAACAATCATAAATGCCCACAAATTATAGCTCCTATTACACATTCCCCCTTTATCTGACAATTTTGCAAGTGAAATCATGTGAAGTCCCCCCTTCAAATTGCAAAATAGATAAGAATGGGTAAAAAAATACCTGAAAACCCCAAAAAAAATAGAAAATGGGAGCCTTCAAGGCATCAAGATGGGTTTGTTTTGCTTGAATGACACCTTTTTGGCGTCAACGGTGCTTCACCGCCGTCAAATTTGCTTCACCGCCGTCAACAGCCCCTTGCGGGCGTCAAAACCATATGTTGGGCGTCAAACGTCCGTGTCGGGCGTCAACGCGGCCGTGCGGGCGTCAACAGGGCACAGGCGTCAAGAAAAATAAAAACAAATCCGCCAAAATTTTCCCCGACGGGTTTCAAAACCATAACCTTCCGCCAAACAAGGACCATACCAACCACGGGAGCCGAAGTCCCCGATGAAATCAACCAGGAGCCACGCCGGTATTATCCGCTTGGAGGGCGGAGAAGGGAGAAAAAAACCTTAATCCCACATGGCCTATGCGGCCACTGTGGGAGGGTTTAAACACTGTCGAAAGCGCCAAAGCTTTCGGTTGCCTTCGGGCAACCACCCCCTCCCTTTTGCCTCCACAGCCATCGTCGAACCACTTCGATCCACGAACCACCCCGATCCGTCGTCCTCGATCTGCATGTTCTGTCAGTCTATCATCCGACTATCTGTTGTCAGGTCCGCCAGTCTGTGTCATCCGTCTGTGGCTGTCTGTTGTCAGGTCAGCCAGTCTGTCCGCCAGTCTCTGTCGTCCGTCCGTGGCTATCTGTTGTCAGGTCCGTCCGTCTGTGTCGTCCAGTCTATGGGCTGTCTGTTGTCCAGGTCTGCCAGTCGATGTCATCCTGTCTACGTCGTCTAGTCTGTCCTTGGTTCGCTAGTCTGCCAGTATTGTTGCTTGCATCTGTGGCTCTGATGCCATATAAAACTTGACGAAGCAGTTTCCTCATTCTCATTGATTTCAATATAAAGAATTACAATGCAGTTGATTAACCAACTAGTTGGTTAATCAACGAAATCAGAGATCGCCTACGAGCGATAGTTTTGCAAATAATGAAATATTGATGCATACAATATATGTCATATGCTAACAAGGTCTCCATGAGATAGAGGAACAAGGTCTCCTTGAGAACGAGAAGACTCGACATGCGCAACACAAGGGATAGATCCATAAAATAGGAAGCTGCTCTAGAGGTTATACTCATAATTTATATCACAAGGGGTATCTCCTCTAGCATACTCCTTTGGGATAATTCTTAGCTTTGAATACCCCAAAGTTACCATATTGTAAAATAGAATGTTATATGGATAAGGTGGATCCTCATCCTCATCACTCCACTCCAAACCTTGATGACCTAAATATTAAACATAAGTAATAAGGTGGTCATCATTATCAAATGGTAAAGGTTGGTTTTTATTGGGTATGTAGCCTATGCCATATCTCCCAAGGTAAATCTCAAAATGTAAAGGCTCTTGAATGCCTCTTTATTGGGATACCAAACCTTTCCCTACATGTCCCATACTAGATAGGATCTATTTAGGGAGTGGGCAATCATTGGATAGGTAACAATGGGTAAAATATTGCTCTACAGGTCAAGTGTTTCTACCACAAATATTTTCTTTGAGGAAGACCCTTGCAAATATATAGTTACATGTGCCAATATGTACAACTTCACCTTTCTTATAGGGTAAATCCATAGTTCATAATGAAGGTGGTAGCTTGGCAAGATCTAGAAGAGGCTCTAAAAGAAAATTACTAACTTGATCGTATGATGAAACATTGATGAGTGGTTTCTTACTCACCTTTAAATTTTCATTTTTCTTAGTGATGTGAGATAAGGAAATTGATGGGCATAAATTGAGACCAAATTGATCTTGCTCAACCATTGAACAATATTCAAATGGGTGAGGATCACCTGGAATGGTGACAAGTTGATATTTGAATTCAAAATTTAGACATTGATAAAGAGTAGAAGGGACAACTCTCATCATATGAATCCAAGGGCATCCAATACAAATATTGAAATATGCAAGACAAGACACCACATAAAACAAGGTATCTAATATCTTAGGTCCAACCCTAATGGGGATAGATATAATACCGTAAGCCTCTTGGGAATCCTTGTTGAAAGCTTTGATGATGATATTGGATTTAGTTAAATATTTCTCTTTTAATCTAATTTTTTGGAAAAATTGATAGGTGCATAGATTGAGGGTAGAACCATTACCAATCAAAATCCATTTGATAAATGTTTCCCTAATAAAAGCAGTAATATAGAGGGAAGAATCTCCTCGTAATTCTGAGCAAGAAATATAATCATCCAAAAATGTGATATGATGTATCCCAAGAGAACCTACAACATTAGCTATAGCACTAGGGAAAATATCTTGAGGAACAAATTGTTGTCTTAGAAGCTTCAATAAGGCTTCCCAATGAATAGGAGAAGTTTGCAAAGTCTCTAAGAGAGATATATTGGCTGGGGTACTAGCTAACTATCATTGAATATCAAAGGAGACTTTAGGTTGTGGCCTCAAAAATAAAGGTAGATTTTCTAACCTTGTGCTCCTTTTTTGGGTATTCTTCAAAACTAAGGTAATTTTTGAATGTGGGTTGGATGAAGAACTTGTCTCCTCCTGAAAATATTGGGTCGATTGATTCTGCACCTATTACCTTCTATTTGTTGCTATCATACCAACCATATTATCATAGGGAGGTGGCACATTACGATATGATACTTGATTAGCATCCTATTGACCATGCTTAGGTAGGGGATATTGGAAGATAACCATGTCTTGATTAGTTGTGGGTGCTTGTTGAGTAGGAGGTTGATTGTTTGTTGGACGATTGGATCGATAACCTTATACAATATATCCTTCGTCAATTAGGTCCTAAACCACATATTTAAACCTTTTACATAATTTTTTCATGTGCCCCTCCACTCTATGGTATTTATAGTGTTGATCAGACTTATACCAATCAATTGTGGTATGAGGTTGTCTTATGGGAGGCAACTTAATCATGTTAGCTTCTAGAATTTGTTGTAGGACCACATTCATAGGTGTGTTGAGTCTTGTAAAATTTCTTGGTGGGGGTTTTTGAGGCTAGAAAAGCACCATATTTTGTAAGGTGATAGCAACATTGTTAATAGACCTACTATCTTTTACCCCATCACCAACTACGTGCTTATTCTTATATTGTGTTTTAGTGGTCCTATATTCCTTTATCTTAAGTTGACCTCTCCTAATAAGGGTTTACTCTACCCTTCTTGCTAGATCTATTGCTTGGTCAAAATATGTGATACTTGTTGTTTCCAATTTATAAGATATTTGTTCTTGTAAATTCCTAATAAATATCTCAAGCATATATCGAGGAGGTAAGGTATATCTCAAGCATCCAACTAAAATCCTCTAGAGAGAAAAAAATTTGAAAAAATTTCATCTTTACTTTGTTTTAACATATAGGCATCTTTCATGGTCACATTATTCTCGACATAAGCTCTAAATTGTTGAAAAAGCATTTCAACTATCTCTTCAAAGTTCCTCAAAGAATGATTGGGTAGTTGATAATACCACTCTAATATCATACCACCAAGGCTCTTAAGGAATGTCTTTAGTAATAACATGTCATCATATATGTGTCATGGCATGTTATCCTAAATTTCTTAGATGCTCAATTGGATCTTTCATTTCCTTATACAAAATTGGTGTTGGAAAATGCTTAGAGTCGATGCTAGAGAAAATTATAGGGTCTAAGGGCTGATTGCACATTTTTCTATAGTTTTACGTGAGACTAGGAGATTGTATCATATCCACTCTTGAAACCAATTGTTTCACCACATTTTTTAAACTTCTCATTTTAGGATTGTTGCTATGCAATGTCCCTAGGTTCACTAGGGGAGGGGTATAGGTAGGTTGTTGAAAGAGAACTTGGTGAATGTTGGAAGTATTGATATTGTTATGGTATGGATTTTGATATGTGATATCTTGATGTGGAGGATAACTAACATTTGGTGGAATAGAATCATGATTGTTGAGATGAGTATAATGAGGAGGAAATGAATATAATATTGATATGCACTACTAGTGAGATGGACTTTTAGAACCCTTCCAATTTTGGTGGTTATAGTAGTGGCATATGTTGGTTTATGTAATGGATTGTCATGATGTGAAGATTCAAAAAAAGGATTATCATGAATATTTCTAGGAGAAATGGCTAGAGGAGGAGGAGTCTTACCCCTTTTGTGTTGATCTTCCTACTCCATAGCTTTGATCAAAGACACCATATGAGGTTTAATGAAACTTGAAACATGACCAAATGATGTAAAAGTGAAGCCACCATCAAACCCCTCAAGGGGATCATAGTTTGTATCATTTTAAACATGTTCTTGCTCTTTTTTATCAAGGTTAGGATTATCTCTATCAACCTAATCATCTTCTTGAAGACTTTGATAAAATTCTATGTACCTTAACTAAATTCTAAGGAATGGAGCCATTAGATTAAGTGAAAGGATAGAGGAGAAAACTAAGGAAAGATACACAAGAAGACTCTTAATATATTTTTAAATTTTTCTTTAACTCTAAGAAAACAAAATTAGTCATCTTGCTTATAGTTTTTAAAATTATTTTTGCCACTAAGACGTGTGTTCACATCAAGTTCATCAAAGATGTAGAGGGGAAAAATTGTGCACCGCATACGATTCTTGACTGGATCCGTTGGGAGCCGAGGTGATTGTAATGGCTATTATATTCTCTACACTTAGGGACACAAAGAAATAGGTTCACTAGGAATAATTTTAGGACTCACTCCAAGTTTAGGGTGGAAATGTTTAATGTATAAATTCATCAATCACCTATGTTTGGCCTTTCAATGCTAAACTATGTAAATTAAATAACAATGCAAAAACACATAAGATGCAAGAGGAAAATGATTAACCCTAATATGATTATTTTATTCAATGGTCTCTAATCCTAGGTTGCAATAAATTAAATCCTTTTATTTGGGCAAGGGATCAATGGAATGCACAAACAAGACTAAATCCTAGATGCAAAAATATTTTTTTCTTTTAAATGCCTAGAAAGCAATCAAATGTTTTTCCTTTTTTATTTAAAACCTAGGTTGTGAAAAAAATGATAAAAAAAAACACACAACCTAATAGTTTTACTTATATTACTTATCTAATCTAGTGTTTAATCGAAGTTTTATCTTGCATCTAGAATGTTCCATATCTTCAGATATGCAAAATAGCTTCACAAAAACTCTAGAAAATATGGTCAGCATTTGGGGGCCTGCTTGGGCTACTATAAGACTTAGATTGGAGGCACAATAATCAATCCCCTAGGTCATTTTATATGACCATCCATATTAAAATGAAATTTGACCTTTGGAAGAAGCAAAATGAAATATGCAAGCATGGAACAGTAAATGAAATGTAAAATAGAATGGACACAAAGCTTGAACAAGAATGCAACTTTGAAATATAGTGTTTTGGGAATAAATACTTAACCCAAGCTAATATGATATGAAATGTAAGTGAAACGGAGTGATAGTAGTCAGAACACAATACAAACAAAGATGAAACAACATGTAGAGGAAACACAAAATGAACCCTAGGATTTTGGGATGAACAGTCACCCCAAAATCCTAACTAGATCAAATTTACATCCTATAAATTATCGAGCACAAATTTGGTAACATAAAATAAAATGGATGTAGAGCACCTAAACGATGAAAACAATTTTTTTACCTTATTCGTACCCTATAGTAGACAGAGTGAGGATTCACATATGAGGACTTAAAATCCAAAACAAAGATAAAAAAAATGCAACAAAACATAAACTAAGATGAATAAGTGAACTAATGAATGCAAAGAAAAAACTTGGTGATCTCATGGAAGAAGAAAGAGAAAATGTGGGAGACTTATCCCTTAAGAATACAAATTGTCATCAAGGCTTTCTCCCTTGTATATCACAAGAACACACCAACAACAAAGCACAAAAGCACCAAGAGCACCAGGATATTACACAAGATTATTAGTTAGATCACTTAAGAATTATTTGGGTAGTTGAGAGTAACTGGGAGAAAAAGGGATCCAATCCCTTTATATTATAAAGGTTTTAGAGGGATAAAAGGTAGGAAAAACAAAAATTAACCTTGATTAGGCTGATGTGCCAAAAGGGTCAGCTTAAAATTTAGGTTTTTGAAGAAAAACCTTAAATTTGCTTAATTTGCACCCCATAAATTACTGGGAATGGATTCGGTCAAGGTCAAGAAAAGCAAGGTAAAACACAAGAAAAAAGAAGCCAAACTTGCTTCTAGCAAGTTTTAGAACCTCTCAAAGGAGCCTAAGGAAATGTAACTCATTTGGGTGGGTCAATTTTCCATGTCTACACTCAAAAACAATCTTCCCACAAATATTGTGATTTTCCCCAAGGTTATGGTCATTCAATAAATTGATGAAAAACACTTATTAATCATATCCATGACCTCATGCAAAAGGGCCAACTTGTCCTTGTTGATGAAAAATCATAAATCCTTCTAAGGAACTACTTGCATTATACATTGTAAAATTATCTTCTATCTCCAAAACATCATCAACACCTCTTGTCGACTGTCCAAATTCAATTAGCTAAAGCATTCATCCCTTTAAACTTCTTGTTTAAAATGAACCACTACCAAGTTTAAAAAGCATATTTAATGTCTTCATCTACTTTGGAAGCCCTAACTACAACTATACATTCTCAATGTATGTTCGCACCAAAACATGCACATATAGGGATCCAAGCAACTATCAAGGTCTTATGTGTGTGCTCTTAGCCAATTCATTTTTACCTTGAGGCTCGATCTCTATCTGGTGCTCTTAAATGAGCCCTCAATTTTGCTTATCTCTATTTTGTGCTCTTAAATGAGCCCACAATTTTGATCATCATTTTGTCTAATGCTCTTAAATGAGACCATACTTTGGCAATCACAAGCTATCAAGGTTTTTCATGCACTCTCACAAAATGGGTATTCCACCTTGAATATTTCTACACATCATGATGCTCCTAAATGAGACCTCCAATTTTGCACTCTCTAATCAGCCTAGTTTTTATCTTCTAAGCACCTTGCTTAAGAGGGAAATAACACTAAAAATAACTTGGTGCACACTTGAACCTTAGAATGGACCACTTGTTAGCCCTCTATATTTCTTTATATCCCAATGAATTTCACTTAGCTTCCTCCTATTACATTGGCCATATTTCTTGTTCTTTTCCCCTACCACATTTTTTCTTTTTACTACAATCCTCTTTGTTAGTGTTTTGACTTTAAACTCTCCCATTTTCATCCACCTTTCATATTTTAGCATGTCTACCCCTTGAATATGCATTAATTAGTAATTCCTCAATGACTTAGGGGTATACACTCTCCTTCTTGCACTTTCTTCCTCTATTGTTCCTTTTGTTCATCCTCCATGTTCTTCGTAAGTTGTCCTAGATACTTAGCTTTTATTGATCAAGTAATTTTCACTTGCTACATTCAATCAATAAAAATATATACTCTTTAGTTTATCATCATCTCTTTCTCTCTTACCCTAATCTTCCTTGTTAGTCTTTTAACTTTTGAGGGATGGACTTAGAATAGGCTAGATACCTAAGAAATATTATATTTTATAGACCACTAGTGACTATCTCTCAATTTCCAAAACTGTTAACTAGGGTTTTCTCTAATTGACTTCCTCCTCTTTCATCCTTATCCTCAAAATACTAGACAAGTAGACTTACTCACCAAATACACTCATCACCACACCTCTCAAAACCCTATATAAAATACCTTATTTCTTGTAAACAAAATAAATTCACAAAACATACTTCTTCTCTTCTTAATTTTAGGAAAACCATCCCTAGTAAATTCAAACATATCCACAAATAGTATCCATGTTTAGAAATATGAAAATAAACCATATCTAATCAAATTATCCCAAAACCAAATTTTACCCTTAACCTACCAATCAAGAATACTCTTAACCCATTATCATGATAAACATTATCCAGCATTTCCAGATAACTAAAAACCTCATTATTATACTATAATAATCCAAATCCAACTACATTTCATATTTTCCCTTAGCAATAAAATCATTTTGAAAATTCTCTGTACCTAAAATTCTCCAAATCAAATGAACTTAACAAAAATATTAAATTAATTTCAAACCAATTGTCAATTCACATATGACTTACTCGAAAACATGTGCATCACTTCCAAATTTTTATTTTCCTAACCATAAATTTATTATCAAATTTTAAGAAGAGACAATAATATCACATCAACCAAACACATTAGCAAAATCAAGCAAGCAGTAAACATTTAGATCTTAACTGGTCATCAACTATACTATTCATTTAAGCCTTAATTGGTCATCAACCATCTTGTTCGTATAGGCTTTCATTGGACATTGTACATAGTTACTATACTACACTATATACATTATTATAGGCCTTAACTGGTGATTGCTCACTTTGCTCATTTAGGCCTTAACTCGTCATTGACCATTTAGGTCTTAACTAGTCACTATCCATTTTAGGCCTTAATTGGCCACTGTTCATATTATTTATAGGCCTTTGTTGGCCATTGTACATAGCTATTATATTATATACATATATAGGCCTTAAATAACCACTATTCATATAGGCCATAACTAGTTGCCCTTCATAGGCCTTAATTTGTCGCCCTTCATTTAGGCCTTAACTACCCATGTTTAAACACCTTGGGCCTTGAAGTGGATACGTTTTCCCTTTTGAAACATCTCACATCACCTAATAATTTTACCAATAATCAAGTTACAAGGCTCACTCTTACAAATGAATCACATATGTATCCTTTACATAGACCAATCTATGCATAACCCCAAACTAGGTGCACCAAAATATTTTTCCAATAATACTCCTACATAAATCATTCCCCTCTTATTCATTCATATTTCTACCAGTTCACATTTCCTTCCACATTAATTCACATTTCCTTCCACATTACAAATCAACCAAAATTGAACTACAATATACAAAAGCACTATATCTTATCTAAAAAATACTAGGGAGTTATAAGGTATTCTACAAAATCTAAGGATTGATATTAGGGAATTTAAACAACAAGCATGGATTATTGGTATATAGATTCAGGTGCAAGTAAGCACATGACAGGAAACATGCATTGGTTCAAATCTCTACAGAAGATAAAGAAAAGCTAGTTGTTGTAGCAAATAGAAAAACATATGAAGTAAAAGGAATTAGAAATATTCTAGTAAATCTTAAGGATGGAAGAGGTATTGTTCCAAGATTAACTACTAATCTTATTTCTGTTTCTCAACTTATGGATCAAGACTTAACTATTGAGTTTAAGGTTCTCATTGGTAGAAAACAATGTCACATATCTAGAAAGGAAAGAATGATAGCATCAAGATCATATAAAAATTATCTATTTATCCTAGACACTGCTATTCACTCAGCACTTTCAACCAACACTTCAAAACTATGGTATAAACGACTAGGACATACCAGTGAGACATCAATGAAGGAATTATTCAGATATCAAATGGTAGAAGGACTATCCAACTTATCTCCAGAAACTTTCGTATGTCCTAAATGCATAGCAAGAAAACAACATGGAATTCCTTTCAAAATTTGTCAACATAGAGCTCAACATCCTCTAGAAATAATATATACAAATTTATGTGGACCAATGAAAGTTGATAGTGTTGGAGGACATAAATACTTTCAGTTATTTGTTGATGATCACACTAGAAAAATGTGGGTATATTTCATGAAGTACAAATCAAAAGCATTCAATCATTTCAAATAGTTCAAACTTCATGTGGAAAAAGAATCAGGGAAGACCATAAAAGCACTTCATTCAGATAGAGGAGGAGAATTTGTTTCCAAGGAATTTAACTCATTTCTTGAAGAGAATGGAATTAAGAGACAACTGACTATAGCATATTTGCCTCAACAAAATGGAATTGTAAAAAGAAGAAATAAATCAATAATGGAAATGGTAAGATGTATGTTAAAGGAAGCACAACTTGATCATAAATATTAGGTTGAAGCAGTACAAACAATAGTCTACATACAAAATAGACTACCCACAAGAGTACTCAAGCATATTACACCAGAAGAAGCATGGTCAAGACAAAAGACCAACATAGAAAAACTAAAGATCTTTGGATGCAAAGCCTACATGCATGTTCTAAAATAAAAGAGGACTAAACTAGACGACAAAACTATGATAGGGATATTTGTTGGCTATGACAATGAATCTACAAGATACAAAATTCTAGATCCATCTACAAAGAACTTTTACATTAGTAGAGATATGATCTTTGATGAAAAATTCAATATTGACACAAATAAATCTAGTGGTGATATAGAAGTCCTCATAAATCTATCCGAAGAAGATATAATGAGTATAGAGTCAGAATCAGAATCTCAAGAACAAGATATAGAAGCATCAACAATATTACCTAGAAAAGAACCAATATGGCTCAGAGACACTCTCAAGGAATCAAATATAGAAAGAATACTGAATCTCACTTCTACAAAACCATAAACTCATAGTATGACCAAAATAAATAGAGGAATTCTAAGTAACTTAGTGGAATCAACATCAACTTCTCAAGCAATGAAAGACTCACACTGGAAAGCAATTATGGAATCTAAATATGCATTACTAAAAAATAATAAGATATGGAATCTAGTAAACCTACCTCCAGGAAAGAAATAGTGGGATGCAGGAGGGTTTTCAAAATCAAATACAAAGTAGATGAAACACGATAAATATAAATCTCAACTATTGATTATGAAGAAACATTCACACCAATAGCTTGAATGACTACTATATGAACAATTTGCACACTAGAAACACATCAGGGGTGGAAACTTCATTAGATAGATGTGAAAAGCACATTCCTTAATGGTGACTTATAAGAAGTTTATATGACACAACTTGGAGGTTTTATTATTCAAGGACAGGAAAGCAAGATATGAAAATTGAATAAATCTCTATATGACTTGAAATAAGCTTCTAGAGCATGAAATATAAAGATCAATGATCACTTATTACATCATGATTTTAAAAGAAGTTCATTAATCCTAGTCTATATACCAAGAAAAATGTAAATGATATCTTGATCCTCATAGTATACATTGATGACATAGTGATTACAGGAAGTTCAAAAAAGTTAGTAAATGACATCAAAGAGGATCTAGAAAAGGCATTTGAAATGACAAATCTAGGATTAATGAACTACTCCATTGGGCTAGAGATTTATTAAGAAAAATATAAAATAGTTATCACTCAATCAAAATATGTAAAAGCTCTTCTTAAAAAGTATAAAATTACAGAATGTAAGCCCAAAGATACACCAATGGATTCAACTATCCAAAAATTATAAAACACCATTGGTTTCAGCAACAATGTATCATCAGTTGATTGAAAGTCTTCTATATCTAACAAACAATCAACCAAAAATAGCATTTACAGTAAATTATCTTTCACGGTTCATGCAAGAACCAAGAGAAAGTCATTGGAAAGCTACAAAAAGAATATTACAATATATCAAGAAGACTATAGACTATGGATGTCAAATATTTTTTTTTGTAGGGATACTCAGATTCAGATTATGCTAGATCTATTGATGAAAAAAAATCTACCTCAGGTTATGTCTTCTATCTCAGATCAGGACCCATATCTTGGCACAACAAGAAACAACATACAATAGCACAATCATCAACTGAAGTAGAATATCGAGCAACAAGAGATGCAACCTGTAAAGCTCTATGGTTATAATACATACTATTTGACATGGGAATCAAGCAAAATCCCACTATGATATTCTATGATAATCAAGGAGTAGTGAATCTGATCAAGAATCCAATAATACATGAAAGAACAAAACATATTGAAGCTCAATGTCATTTCATAAAGGAATATTTTTAGAACAAGCAGATCATCCTCAAGTATCTTCCTACAGAAGATCAGTTGGCATACATCTTTACAAAAGCACTTGGAAAAATCAAGTTTCAAAAAATCAGAGATCATCTATGTGATTCAAGAGAACTTCATACCAAATAATGTAATACATGGGGCTGTTAGATTATATTACATCATTTTGCTATGTTAGATTACTTTAGGGGGAAGTTATCTAGTTACTTCATGCAATGTAATAAATGCACAAGGTGCCCCTTGTACATATAGGTAGAGTGTTGACCAAGGAATCCATCTTTCTATATAAAGAGTCACATATCTCTACTCGAATGTATCACACTCTATTCATGTAATAAGATGTTTTATTATTTTGGTCTCTATCTTGTGATGTAATGGATACTGCTAAAGCTAACATGCATGACCACTCATTTCCAAACTCTTCGAAAAAATTTATGTAAGAATCATTTGAATTGGATAACTTTACACAAAGATATGAATTTCACAAAATGAGATATTTTTTAGAAAAAATCTATCCTAATTCTATAATACACCAAAAAAACATAGTTAACTTTACCAAAATTGTCTCTCCGATATCACTTGTTATAAAAATTTATTTCCATTAACAAAAATTATTCACCAATATGTAAAAATAACAAACCATTTATCCACAATAACAACCCACACAAGAGATATAGATAGATAATAACCTTAGGGTAGGGTAACACCAATAATACCCCTTAAGGGAGGAAAACTCCAGAAGATCTTCCAAGATGAGAGCACCATTTAGAGAGGGTAAAGTCTCACAATCCACTTCGTGGGTAAAGTGATCCTGCATATGAATGATGATGATTACAATAGCAATATCCTTTATTATAAACCCATCTTATAAACCCTCATCCCACTCATTATATAAAATAGTATAATAATATAATCAACCTTGGGTTATGTGTGACCATGCCAACTATCCATAAAAAACCCATATACAACATACTATCATATCCCCATACACCTATTCCTAGGTACCATAGCATGCCATGCAAATGGACAAAGATAGAGGATACAAACTTCTCAATATCGAGAACACATCACAAAATACAATCATTTAAAAAAGTTACATTAGATTGGAGAGTCGTATGCATGCCAGGGTAATCATTATGGTATCCTTTCTTAAACTAAATGACTACATGACTGTTCCATAAAGTTAAGCAATGCACTCTCTAAACCTAAGAGCACTTGTTCCCTAAGAATGAGAAAGAGCCAAAAATTTATTTAAATTTTCTTGTCATGAATTTTCCTACCTTTGTGAATTCAAATATTTTTGCCTTCTACAAATTCAATTCTTTTTGTCCTGTAATATTGAAACAACATTTTTTTACTAGCTTTGAATCACATTTTTTGAAGGAATTGAGCATCTATTTTCCAAGACATTGGGAAAACTTGATGAGAGATTAAAAAAGGATCTCCCCTTGGCATTTTACGTAGAAATAACCTATAAGGATTTGAGGAATAATTCACCTTATATATGGAGGAAGGATTGAAGACTACAAAATAACTTTTTGTGTGACCAAGTAATGTTGCTTTATACTTGCTTTGATACCATATTGTAATTCATACCTATTTTCATAAATGAACAAAAACAATCCATCCACTCATATATTATACAAAAAACATGAAAAAAGAAAGAAAAAAAAAAAAGAGAAAAATATAGTGGACACTTGTAGGCACCATAAATAATCACTATATTATCCATAGATAAGAATCACAACACTCCAATACAATGGATGGAGTATGTGGGTATTTATACCAATACCAAAACCTCAATTACATAAATGAATTTAACCTAAACTAACCTAATAAGATGACTTTAATGTTAATTACAAGTTTATAAGAGAAATTTAACCATAACAAAGTTAATCACGACCCATAAGATTTACATAATAAAATATTACGATAAATTAAATACATTATACAATGAATATCTATAAACCCATCCAAGAATACATTATATAATATCGACCTTAACCAAAAATTAGACTACTCTTTAAATAAGGCTTCGTAAGTTTTTTATTTTGTAAATAATTTTATTGGCTTTGTGTTGGAGACTATATATAGCAATTTGTTCATGGTGGTTCATCTTTGACTCTTGTTATCCTAAGAGTTGAGTTCTCAATGCTTCTTGCCTTATGAGGATTGTATGCTTTCTCACCCTTAAAACTATAAAAGAAAGCAATTGATTAAGTATATATAGATAAATTAACTTTTAATATTTCAATTTATTTTGAATTTAATTAATATAAATATAAATACCTATAAAAATAATGTATATAATATGGATTTTTTTATCTTAAGAATGAAGATAATAAAAAATTTAAGTTCTTAGTCCAATATTAGATAAAAATGTACTCGTCAATATAAAGAGTTAATTTTGTCATCTTTTATGGTTGTTACAAACTTTCAAGGTTTAGGATTTTTTTTATTTATTTTTGTTACACAGTAGAGTTGGTTACAATCACACTATTTTTAATAACTAGCAAGCATAGGGTTTAAAATACACTATTTTTTTGTGTGAGGGTTTAATATTTTCATCCATAACCATCTGAGTGATATAACCATTAGAGTGACAAGATAATTTTAACCATCAATTAATTAATAATCTTAAACATCAATTAATTAATATGTATTTTTACATTGAAAATAGATTTTTTTTTATTTGGTTACTGCGAGAAACCTTTATGACCTAAGCATATCGCTGAGCAGTCTCCTCCAACCATGACCCCTCATACATTGAAAATATAATTTTTTTTGATTGGGTTATTGCGAGAAACCTCTATGATCGACGCATAGGGCTGAACAGTTTCCTCCCAACCATGACCCCTCATAAAGCCGAGAGCTATACTTATCAATAGATAATTTAACACAAAACCACCACACACCCACCCCTCACACACTTACCCATGTCGTAGTTTGAACCTTTGACCTCTCTAAAAAGAACCAAAGCTCGAATCGTTGCACTTCACCCCAGGTGTCACACACTTACTCACGTCACAGTTTGAACCTTTGACCTCCCGAAGAAGAACCAAAGCTCGAACCGTTGCGCTGCACCCTAGGTGCTACATTGAAAATAAAATATAATCAAAAGAATAGAATGCAATTATTTCATTGTAAAGTTTTTTTATTTTCATTTATTTATTTATTTTAAATATTTGGTTAGTGTGAGAAATTCTTGCGATCAACCGTTTAAGGTTAAACATCTCCATCCTACTATGACCTCTCATAAGGGAAAGTGTTGAGCTTATCAATAGAGAATTTAGCACACAACCATACATACGCTACAATTTGAACTTTGGACCTTCCCGAGAAGAGCTAAAGCTTGCACCGTTGAATTGTCCCATGAGACATTTCATTCTAAAGTATTATAGTAAGGAATGATAACTTCATAAAAAAACCCTCCAAAGTGAGAAGCAAGCATGTGATATCAAAACAAAAACTTTATATATTGTTCATAAGGATGGTGTAGCAGTTAGGGCTTTGGCCTTTCTTTGGGAAGGTCCAAGGTTCAAACCATTGCATACCTAAAAGGGGATAGGTTGGATGGTAGCGACCGAGTGATTGTCAGTTGGCTATTCCAATTCGATGCCTTGGAGGATCAGGGTTCTCATTAACTGTGCTTTACCCAATGAGTTTAGGGTTTATAAAGGCAGCCCATTCATGAATTTATCAATTTCCCTATGAATAAAAAAACTTTATATAGAATTTTTACAAGGACAATGCAATGATTAGGGCTTTGGATTTTCTTTGGAGATCCAAGGTTCAAACCATAATGTACTTAAAATGGGATAGGTTGATGGTAGCGTCTAGTGTTTCCTAGTTAGTTGTTTTAGTTTGATGACAAAGTTCAAACCATGATGTACTCAAAAGGGAATAGGTTGATGGTAGCGTTTGAGTGTTTGCTAGTTAATTGTTTCAGTTTGATGTCCTGAAGGATCAAGATTCTATTGACTTCTCTAACCTAACAAACTAAAGTTCGATGCCTTAGAAGTTTGGAGTGTTGTTGACTTTATATAACCCAACAAACTAGAATTTATAGTGACAACGCCCAATGGATCGGGATTCTATTGAATTCTCCAGCCTAACGAACTAAAGTTTGATGCCTTGAAAGTTTGGAGTGTTGTTGACTTTATCTAACCTAACAAACTAAAATTTATAGTAACAACTTCCAATGATATTAACGATTCCTCTATGTATTAAAAAAATAAAAAACACTATATAAAAAAATATATATATCATATCCTCAAAATCATAGGAAACCATGTGATCTCTTTTGAATGTGCAATATAATCACAAACTAGAATTTATAGTGACAACGTCCAATGATATTAACGATTTCTCTATGTATTAAAAAAATAAAAAAACACTCTCTATAAAAACAACATATCATATCCTCAAAATCATAGGAAGCCATGTGATCTCTTTTGAATGTGCAATAAGATTATAAGTTCAAGGACCCTCTTGTTGAAAGGAATTTGGGAACCCTACATGAAAATATAGGAAACTAGATGACAATCCTTCATAGTTGAAAATATGTCAACAACATCAAAGTTAAGATGCTTCTGAAAACATATCATATAATCAAGGTTTAAGAGATCATAGTTTAAGGGAGCCTACCTAATTTGATGCGTTGATCGTAAAGATTCTTGCACTAACCAAATAAAATAAAAATTAATATCATAAAATAAAATAAAAATTAATATTATAATACAATTTAATATTTTAATAAAATTCATCAAATCACTGTATGATTAACTAATTAATAAATTCCTTTAATAAAATTCACTATAAGTTAAACCTTACGAATACAACTAAGCCTAAAACATAAGACCATTATCACAATGTAAACATTTTTTAAATTGAAAATACTCTTTAAAATACTATGAATTAACTTGAAATTTATATTTTTTATATTTGCTTAAAAAAATTTAATGGACAAGACATTATTAATTATAATAACATTTTTTATATAAAAATATTTATAAGTTTATATAATAGTTTTTGAATTGAAATTTATTATATTTTGTTTTCAAAGGTTAGTGTATTGGTAATTGTTTGTCTAATCAACCATTTACTAAGAAAAAACTTAGGTTCAAACTTTAACCGCTTACTAAGAAGAAACCTAGGTTCAAACTTTGGGGGCATGCCTGTTGTAAGTAGTAGTCTGAATATTTTGAGTGCATGCCAAACCAACGATGATGGCAGAAATCCCAAGTGACTATGGTCTCCTCACGTAACTCGGATAAGCGTGTTGAGAGCAACCCCTTGATTTAAACCTTATACTTGCTAGTTATTAAAAATAATATAAATGTAATCGACTTCTTTATATATTTATTTTATTCATAAAAATATTAATTTTATTATAATTTTTATTAAAATAAACTCTATTATATTAATAAATTAAAAAATAATTTGTAAAATTTAACCCTATTTTTTTAAAAATAAATCATGTTCTACGTTGTTCAAGTCCCTACAAAAATAAAGGCCGAGTATATCTTCAAATATCTGGTTATTTTGACTTTCAGTTACAATAAATTAATAGTGATAGTTTAGGTAACGGAAATAATAAAAATAATTTTTTAAGAAATTTTTATAATTTTTAGTTTTTATGGATAAAGATAAAGTTAACAATTTTCAAAAATTTTAAGGAATTTAATTGTAGGCTACTCATAAACAATTTACCTTTATAATTGATCTCTTATTTTTTCGACAAAAATATTATATCAATCTTTTAAAGAATCTAATCAAAATAGTCCACCAACAAACATTTTACCCTTACAATTGGTTTATTATTTTATGAACAAAAATATTATAAGAGTGATGAGTGAAGGGGTGTTGGGTGTATAGAATAAGAGTTTGATACGTAAAAGTTGAAGATTTATCCCAACATAATGCAATGGTAAATTTGTTTGCACCGGAGGGTTAGGTGGATTGATAAGTGCTTGTCTCAACATAATGCAATGGTAAATTTGTTTGCACCGAAGGGTTAGGTGGATTGATAAGTTCTTGTCTCAACATAATGTAATGGTAAATTTGTTTGCACCAGAGGGTTAGGTGGATTGATAAGTGCTTGTCTCACCAGACATTTACTAAGAAGACATTTAGGTTTAAACCTGTTAAATTTGTTTGCACCAGAGGGTTAGGTGGATTGATAAGTGCTTGTCTCACCAGACATTTACTAAGAAGACATTTAGGTTTAAACCTGGGGGCAGCCCCTTTGTAAGGGTAGTAGCCTTATCTGAATTCTTTGAGTACTCGCCAAATCAATAATTTCACACCCTTGGTTTGAACCATGAACTTGTCAATTATTAAAAATAATGTGGTTGTGACCAACTCTTCTATGTTAAAAAAAATCCAAATTTGTTTCGTGGAAAATGTGACCTTTACCTTCAACTGAATACTTTAAAAATTATTATATGCTTTTAAAAAAAATAATGTGATTGTGACCAACTCTTCTATATAACCAAAAAAAAATTCAAATTTATTTCATTAAAAACTATTATTTTATGTTTTTAAAAAATTAAATACTTAAATATTTTTATATTTGAGTAAAATAACTACCCAGCAACAAAAGAACCCAAAATAGTGACCGTTTCAAAACCACCATCGAATCTCCTAGCGGAGAAATTTTCAATACTATTTTTATTTGGGTGAAACGGCCAGGAAATTACTCAACAACTATAATTTATTTGACCGTTAAACTTGGAAGTAGAAACAGTTGAATGACTAACTTCCACGACTATGAACTTAAAAAATTTATATCGCATCAAAATCATGGATTAATATAAAAAATAATAATAACAACTTAGCCTGACGCTTCAGTAATCCTGAATAAATCATATTTAAATGGAGGTTGCATTATTGCTTCAATTATTTGCAGGATTAGGGATGGCATCGACTAATCTAATATCAAAAATTCATGTGGGATAGTTTTGGCCTCCAAAACCGCTTTGAACAGCCCGAAATGGCGACATCGTATGCTGGCCTAGATGCCCTATAAAAGTCCTTTTGATTTTTGTTTTTTTCTTCGACTAATTTAAAAATGATAGTCTGAAATTTTCGATGGTCTGGGCTTCGATTTTTGCTGCCAACGAAGCCGGATACAGACAGCCGACTCTCGGATCTGTGAACCCAAAAACAAGGGGATTAAACTGGTGGAATTTGCACTTTGAAACCCTTGAAACCCCAATAGATTAGGGCAAATGATCCAGAAATTGATGCAAAACAAAGGGGTCAAATACCCATTTATTTGATCTGGTAAAAGAGGGCTGGACCAGTTCTGGAGGGCCCTTCTGAGCCTCCAAAGACTTGTAGGTTGTAATATGATAAGGGCTCTTTTGGGTTCTGAGATCACCCATCAGCCTTTTTAGGGCTTGTGATCTTGTTTTTTTGAATTGGGATCTGAAGATTTTGAGGAATAATAAGAATGTCCGGGGAAGAGTATTTGGAGCTCAAATTCAGACTACATGATGGCACAGATATAGGCCCCAGAAGATATTCGTCTGCTACCACAGTTGTTACCTTGAAGGAAAGTATTCTTGGACAATGGCCCAAAGGTGAGTGTCCTTTGATTTCCAATCATCAAATTTATGTATTGGTTACAATCTGAATCTGTGATGAAGCAAGGGATTTTTATTTCTTTGACGTAGATCAACGTCTATCTTGGGTGGGTTCTACTTCAGATTTTCTGTTGGCATGATTTTGATCCCGTCATAAAATGAATTATATACCATAGATCTAGGGTTGTGGAAATATACCAATCTCAAGTATCTGTTTTTTTAGCCAATATAGGTAAATTATTGAATGGGTGTTGAATAGAGTCAGGTCAACCGTTTTTCCTCCTCGAGTCCATCTAATAGAGGTAAGGATTGAATGGGTATTAAAAGACACAGAGAAGCAATAAAAGTAGCAGTGTTTGTTGGCCCAAATTAATTTTGGATGATATGGATCATGGATGTGGTGGTAGAATTATCCTTCCCTTGTCAATGCTTGATTTTGTCCGCAGTGAAATTGGATACAAAAAAGACTCTGGGTTAAAATGGTACGGGATTGGTTTTGGATCCATGCCTTTTGTTACTCCAAGCTTTAGTGCTATGATCCCAGAAAGGAGCATAGTATTCAGAATTATTAGATCTGGGTATTTCGCTGGATTGTAATCAGCATTCATTTTGGTGATTCAGTGTTCAATTCCAGACAGTTCCTTTGCAGACGGATAAAGGATTACCTATTAGTTTTGCTGCTTTAGGATAAAAATCATCCTCTAGAGGGAAATGTGAGTATGGAAGTGATATCCCAATGCTTTGTTATTTGAAGATTCTAGCAACACAGCCTCTGGTGCAACAAGACATGATATAGATTTCCTTTGGTTTAGATGCCACGTCTTAGGAGTGCCTGTTCTATCTCTGTTACGTGGCACATGCATCTGACCTCGATTGTTTTTGCTCCTGTGCCAATCTTGTGGAGTAGACAATAGCTGGAAGTAAACTTAGGTGACAGCTTGATTTGGAAACTCTTTCAAACTTATCTGTGAACTACTGCCCTGTTCGAAGGACTATGCATTTGTGACATTTGTTTACTAAAGTTTATCCAAACAAAAAATTATAGAAGGAAAGCGGACAAATAGATATTGAATGATTTATATCCACAAAAGGGATTGAATTCTACAGTCATCATTAAAGATGTATTTTTTAGGTCCCAGCCTAGCCAGCATGCTTAATTGTTCAAATTTGATAGCTCCATGGGTTTTATTTCCCTTTGGCAAAGCTCATGGTAGAGAGGTTGCAGGTTTGAGGAACATCAACAGTCATGCATTTTCTGAAAGTTTTGCAATAACCCTTTTTGAATCAAAAGATTGCTTTTAAACCCCGTTTTGGGAGTAATGTGATGATTGATACCGGCCATATTGTGCAAAAGCATTGATAATGAATGCAAAGATTTTGTTTTTTGTGATTTTATGACTAATTTGCAATGATTAGGTGTATCTAATTTATTTGTTGATGGGCTTAGATGAATTGATGAACTGGAAACCGAATTAGTTAAGTTTTGTTAAAATTTCAAAAGTTTCACTCCTTTGCAGAATATCTCGAGGCAGGTTCCTTGTTGTCTGACAAAAATAGAATTTTTTTATACCATCTATTATAAAAAACAATTGATGTGGAATGCATAGAAATGAGTGAAATTGTTTTTGAAGGACCACATTTTCAGGCTGGACTACTAGAAATCAAACAAATTTATTGCTCTGATGGCACCTGCTTATTATCCTTATTCTTGCTTATTGCAGACAATTATCTTTGCTTTGGAAATTGGATTTTTTCCCTCCCCAGATGTTGTTCATGGAGTTTTTGATCTCCATATTGCATAAGCTGCCAATTCTTCGCTACATTCATTAAAGTGAAGAAAATTGTTGTCGTCTTGTGTTTTATAGCGAACATATTTGCTGTTATATTGTCCTGGGGAATCATTGGAAACACATTTCTTTAACAGAGGAAATTTGTCTCATCCAACTGTCAGGCACTGTTTCAGTGTTCAACAATTCCACAGCTTCTAATACAAAGCGTCCCTCTCAATCTCTGTGGATTTTTGCCTCATGATTGGTTCTGAGCATGAAGACAGGAAATTAGTTTTCTAAAGTTGACTTTAGAAACTTTTTTCCTTTTTCTTTTGCTCCTTTTTAACCCTTGTATCTAGACCATTGTTCAAGTTTCTTTGGTTAGTGATGAAGTTAAGCATTCTGGAAGTGAAAGTTAATTCAGAGTTACAGACCTGATAATGACAAAGTGCTTGCCATGTTATGGCCGTTTTAAAAGGCATTCAATTTAATGGCGATTTATTGCTAATTACTGTTTATTCAAGGAAACAATTATTTCTGTGATCAAGTGGTTAATGCACCATTAATGATTCTGCATGTTGAATTTGGACGTATTATTCTTTTATAATGTTCCTCAAAGGAGAAAATGGCGTTTCTTCCCTTTGTGTTTTGTGCATTCATCATTCATCATTCAGGAAACATATTCAAATAAGTAGTTTACTTAGTTTTGCAACTGAAATTCATGATCTTAAAGGTATGTTAATTGCAGTGGGTTTCGAATTAAGCATGACTAATCTCAACTTGTAACAATTTAATGCATACAGCTTTGCTGTTGTTCAGTTCATGGAGTCCTTGAATGTGCAATGCAGAAAAATTCTGAACCAGAATGGATATATCCAGTATCAACTAGTTCACTTCACTATTTTTTTTACAGGACTATGATTAGAAACAAAATGATAAAAAATGGGAAACTTCTTGAGATCTTAAATGTTGTATTTTCTTGGTTGTAACCACATGAATCGGTATTCAGTTGAATGTCTGAATTGTTGTTGGTTGACAACAATTAGTTAACAATGACTTTTCGGGGGTCAGATTGAGAGATCTGCGGTCTTTTTTATCACACAATTAGTTAACAATTTGACCCGTTATTGCATGTTGAGTGTGTTACATGGCAGTGCTGGCAAGGATCGCAAGCGACGGACTTGTTTATTCTTCATGTTCTATTAGGTATATAATATATATATTAGTAATGGGTATATACTATATATATTAGTAAACAAATTTACTGTATTTTTTAGTATATAGAATAAACATTAACTTCACTGGGAGAGAGAGGGTCTTTAGTGTGGAGTTTATTTGGGTCTTTAGTGTGGAGTTTATTTTTATTTTCATTTTTTTAATTTTAATTTTTATTTTTGAGCAATACTTCTTATACACATCTGCCGTGGGGGTTGAACTTGGGTCTCATCACCGATAATGCAAGTAGCATTCTTGCCGTAGACCACACACCGGAGGCCAGTTCTTCTTGATGCTTGGGTCCCACTAGTCAACTTTATATGTAAACTACATTAACTTTAATTTCTTTCATACAATTTGTATACTTGTGTCATTGTCATTTCCATTGATGCCATGCTAGGAACAGGAAAATAAAGATGGAACAAAGAGAAGTGCAGAAGCCAAAATGAGAAAAAAAAGGGTAAAATCATACGAAGGTGACTGTAAAGTGTGAAGAGGGCTAGTGCCCTAATCTTGATTGTATTTGTGCCTATTGGGTGAATTGAAAGAGGGTGTGCATGTGGGGGAACCAAATATGGCTAATGTCCTTGGGTTATTGATCTAAGTTGGTCACGTGTTCACTTCAGTTGGCTCTGGGCATACATATATAATGCTGAATGTCCCATGGAGATTTTTTACTAACTTCAACTCTGCAATGTCACAAATAATTTTTACACCAAATTTGTACAGCCATTTCTGTTTCACTGTTTCGGGTAGAAATGAGAATTGGGAATGTACTTATTTGTGATGTTTTTGCTCCAATGTCTTCTCTAACTGCAGACCACAGGAAAGCATTCTATTGGTTATGTAATCCACTTCGATATTCCACCCATGTTTGTAGGTGGACTTTCTGAAGTCTATGTTGTTCTTTCCTTTTTTGTTTATTATATGGAAGAGCTAGGGTTTGAGAGTAATAGAGAATATGAGAGACATTATTTGGATTCTGCCACCATCTGAAAGCATTTATTTTGCAATAGATTGCAAACTTTTAGATTGATCATCTCTGTTGATTATTACTTATGATAGTAACATTGTTACCTCTGCTTTTGATGGTTAAGTTTAATATTTCATCCTTGCATTGTTTCAGAGAAAGAAAATGGCCCAAAGACAATCAATGATGTGAAATTGATCAATGCTGGAAAGATACTAGAAAACAACAAAACTCTAGGGGAGTGCAGGGGTCCCATCTGTGATCTTCCTGGTGGAGTCATAACAATGCATGTTGTTCTGAAACCACCATCGGCTGAAAAAGGAAATGGTATGAAATTTTTATTTCCAATTTAATCCCTAGCTATGAGGTTATTGGATAGGAACCTTTAGAAACATGCAGCTCTCGGAAAAATGTCTTTACTAGAGTATCTGAAGTGTTTGGAAAAACAAATGTTATTTTATTTTATTTTTTGCTTTAAAATCTGATTTTATGTTTCTCTCTATTGAACAGAAAAACAGCCATCAGATGTGCCAAAAGACAACAAATGCTCCTGCACAATTCTATAGAAATATTGAAGCGAATGGAAAAGTTTGACCTTTCAAGTAGATATGATCTCCATATTTAATTTTGCTCATTGTGATCAGAGGTGACGTGTTTGTGAGATATATTTGTATGTTGGATGTCCTCCCCCAGCAACTGATTTTTTCAGCACCAAAAGGTGAATCCATTTGCGTAGAAGATATAATTTATCAGAAGCTAGCATTCATTGGTAACGTAAGTTATTAAGGTTATTGTCAATCAAGGCTTCCTCTGGCAAAGCTCCTTTATATATGTATTTTTTGGTAGAGAAAGAAACACACATTTGAAGAAATGCCTTTTGAAAATATGATTCCACACCATCACCTGCTCTCCGAAGTTATTTGTATGCCAGGGTGTTGTGGGAGCGGAATTGTTTTGGGGTTCTGATGGTTGTAGTTCATATCAATTGCACTATTAGTGTATGAGAACATGGACATGCTTGGCAGGTAATTAAAAATTGACAAAGGAAACTGAGGTTCATTGCAATATAAAGATAGAAAACTACTTTAAAGGTGAGATTGGTTGTAGATATTAGCTGGAAAATATTCCATTGATTTCCAATAGACATTATCTATTCTGAAGTTGTGCGAATATTAACTTGTTGCTCTCAATTAACTGGGTCTCCTTGCTAATGAGGTCAGTGCTCTATAGCATGGTTTACTAGGTCTTGTTGGTGCTGCTTCAGCTTGTCTTATCAGATCTTGATGTTGGTGCTGTATTGTTTGCGTTACAGAATTTTGGTCATGTTGCTACTTGTGTCAGAATGTGCTTTTGAGTACTGAATGAGGATATTAGTTTAAATTCCAACCTAATAAGATGTTCAATAACAATTTAATATATAGTTTATTCATGGTTCACCCAGTTATGGTTCCAAAATGATTTTTATTTGAGGTGGAATTAAGAGGTAAATCCATCAGTATCACAAACCATTTTGTGTTACACTTTTGCATACTATATTTGAAGGTTAGTTTGATATCTATTTCTCTGTTTTTGGCAACTGCTATTTCAATACTCGATTCAACTTGCAAACCAATTATAGTTGCAATTGTGATTATGCAAGCTGATGTCACAAGCCCCCATTTGAAATTTAAAAACGTTTGGCCAAATTGAATGTAGAGCTCCGGTGTTGTAGTAAAATGAAAATGTTGCCATCAAGGATGAAACATGAATTTATGCTTGCAGAAAGATTGTACTATTGGGCTTGTGACAAAATCTGATGGGGATTCAAGGTGGTCACCATGAGAATATTGCTTTATATTGTTTTCAGGTGAAAATTTTAAAGAGAATCACTGTAGAGAAAATAAATGTAGGCATTCAATCTTGGGAAGCTTCTTTCCCTTGATTTTTTTTCAAGGTAGAAACTAGGAACATGATGGATAGGAAATGAAATCAACATGGAACTCTATTTTGTGCCTACGACCAAAATAGTTTAATGGAATTCAAGCAGAATGTTTAAGATGAATAGTTTTGTGATTACCTTGGAGAAAATTAAAAGCTTGGGACATTTTCATTAGGATTGAGATTGCATATTGTCCAATTGAAACACCAGGATGCAATCCTGGTCCCTTTATTATCTAATTTCATATATCTATCTATATAGTGTGTATTGTACATTAGAACATTGAATTTTATAAAACCAAGTAATTTAGTAAAGCATTGAGTATATAATAAATGATTTATTTTGTTGTCCCATGGATTGACAAGTAGTGGGGAGCAAAGAAGAGTAAAGAGGAAGCATCTTTTAACCATGTGAATTTAAGGCTAAGGTTCCAATTGCATAGGGGAGGCATCTTCTAAGCATATAGATCTAAGAGTCTAATGGCAACAGAGTTAAAATGTATTGAAACCATATTATAATTCTTCATCATTTTTTATGTTTTTTTTTTAAGTTTTGTTTCAATATTAACCTATAAACATTTATTTAAAAATATTGTTAAGCAAATGGTAAATGGTCAATGGGATGGTATCATATGAGCATAACTCAAGTTCAAATCTTTGTACTATGTAGTTTGTTGAAATTCTATGATAATACGGGGATGATGCAACACGAGTGGTGCTTGTTTCAACACTACAATTTTTAAAAGGAATTTATGTAGCTATGTTACGTTTTATTTTTTGAAATACTATTTTTAAAGGTTATATTTTAAGATAAATTTACCACGTGTTATCTAGATATTTTGATTTAGAATTAGCAAGAAAAAAATATTTTTCATTTTAAATTTCATTAGAACTATAAAATTTATAAATTTATGCCTTTTAGTGTAAAATATGCATATATTGCTTAGCAAGATTTGAATTTCTGTCATTGCATTGGAAGTCCACTACAATGAATAGTTGGGGTTTATTGTAATGGATTTTTATTTTTATTTTTGAAGTTAATTTAAGGATGACTTTGGCCTTTAGCAAAAAGTCTATTGAGATTAAGGTTGTATAGCTGACAACATTTTTATATTTATGTTTGTATGGTAATAATATTTATTTATCTTTTAACAAGGTATGACTTTTATTAGAGTCACTCCCATCAAAACAACAAAACATTGCATCTGTTCATAGGATTTAGGGAAAGTGGTGGGGAATGAAGAATTTCATACTATAAACCAAATTTCAAATTCCATGGGTGAACTTTAACATTTAATCAAATGCCATTATTGTGATACTATCGTTATACCCCTATGTGGTCATGATATAATACAAGTGGGGTTTGTTTCAATGCCATATGATTGATTAAACAAAAACAAAACATTGCAGCTGCAATTAGATTAATCAGATCATGTCTACTTTACCTTTCTATAAAAAATAATTTACTATCTCTCTCCAATTGTTAATTTTTTTCTATTAAATTCTTAGTATCATTTTCATTAAGAGATAGAATTTCCTATGGCTAGTTGCCTTCTAAAATTTGAATTTTGCTAAGATAAAGATCAACGTCTTGAATAATGCTATTGTTGATACAATCATTGCATTTATTTTTTAATTGGTTATATGGTATTGAAACAAGTCCCACTTGTATTACATTATTACCAGATAGTAGGATTACAAGAAGTTGGCTATTACGCATGTATCATTTGACAAGATTTAAACTTTTGTCTCCTTGAAAGTTGAGAAATTTAATTGTTTGAGCTAATGTTATTTGATCATCACATTGTTTATATAATTAAGAATAATCTATAAATTTCCCTCAATGAAAATATATCTTCATCCTTTTTCTATGGCCATCTAGATCATTGTAAGATGTTAAGATCCTGCTATAAAATAAACTCAAATAACACACTCTCACACAATTGCTTGGAAATAACTCACATAAACATCACATTAATATAACATAAATTTGCATAAAGAACAATCTCACAATAGAACTGAATCGCAGGCCTCTTCGAGGGGGCAACCTCCTTCAATACTTCATTAATTTTGCAAAAGATGGTTACATTGGTGCCTTTTCGGGTATTTAAGGAGTTTCCTTCCAAGGTTGGCTTACATGCAAAATGCCACCTGGATTACATGCATAATGCCACCCGAATTACATGCATAGTGCCACTTTGAATTACATGCACAATGCCACTCGAATTACATGCACAATGCCACACGAATTACATGCATAATGCCACCTATCTACCATGTGTTACATAAAAAGGGTGCCATTTGTCATAGGCACTACCTAAGCTAAAACTTACAACATTACAAAATATTAATCATGGGTACTACCCACGTTCACTAGGAATTATTACAAAAGGGGAGTTATTACATTAAGGGTTAGGATGAGATCCTAACATGCCCTTCTCCTTAAAGGAGCTTTGTCCTCAAAGCTGAAAATGAGGAAGCTGTTGCTCGGAGTTGATGGAGAGACTCCCATGTAGCATCCTCAGGTTGAAGTCCACGCCACTGAACCAGGACCTCTGTGATGGTACGGTTGCGTAGAGTGCGAGTTCGACGATCTAGTAGCTGTTCCGGTGCAAGTAAGATGGAGCCTTCTTCATCCAATTCAGGGAGTCTCGATTGAACTCGTACCTTTGTGCCCACAACTTTCTTGAGAAGGGAAACATGAAAAACGGGGTGGATCTTGGAAGTGGGGGGAAGAGCCAATTTGTAAGTCTGTTGGACCAATCCGTTGCGTAACCCGATAAGGACCATAGAATTTTGGAGCAAGCTTCGACACTGCGGAGTTGTAGGGATGATTGTTTGTATGGTCGCAAGCGAAGGAAGACCATATCACCCACATCAAAACTACGCTCAAAACGATGCTGATCAACTTGTTGGCGCATCCGATTCCGGGGCCATGTTCAAATTTTGCTTGAGTTGGCGGAGGACCTCGGTGTGTTGACTCAGAGCATTGTCGACGGCCTGGACCTTGGAGCTGCCCGGAATGTAGGAGGAAGGCGTGAGTGGAGGGCGCCCATAAACTGCCTCAAATGGTGTGATTTTGGTGGCGGTATGATAGGAAGTGTTGTACCACCATTCAACCAAAGAAAGCCATTTTGCCCAATGAGTAGGATGATCGGAGGCAAAGCAACGAAGGTAGGTTTCCAAGCATTTATTAACAACCTCTGTTTGACCATCCGTTTGCGGATGGTAGGCTGAACTCATTTTGAGCTGAGTCCCCTGCAACTTAAACAACTCTTGCCAAAAATTGCTAGTAAAGGTGGGATCACGATCAGATATAATGGAGGCGGGCATGCCATGAAGGCGAAATATGGAGTCAAGAAAAGTTTGGGCAATAGTGGATGCTGTGTAAGGATGGGTTAGGGCACAAAAGTGAGCATACTTTGAAAGGCGGTCCACTACCACAAAAATAACAGACTTGCCTCCAGATTTAGGTAGCCCTTCTATGAAGTCCATGGAGATGTCAGTCCACACCTGATCTGGTATCGGCAATGGTTGAAGAGTGCCTGGGGAGCGCACTGTTTCTCCTTTCATCCGTTGACAAGTGTCGCAATCCGCTACAAAAGAGCGAATGTCCTATTTCATGCCTTTCCAAAAGAAGGTGCGCTTGAGTCGTTCATACGTTTTTAGGAACCCTGAATGGCCAGCAGATGGAGTAGCATGTGATTCCTTCATGAGGAGTTCTCGAAGTGGGGACTTAGGAGGAAGAACCAGACGTTGATGGTAACGCAGATCTTGGCCATCCCAACTATATCCTGGTGTAGACTCTGGATCATCCCTAAGTGAAGCAACCAGGTCTTTCAAATCTGCATCCTGAAGTATTTCCTGACGTAAGGGCTCAATCCATTGGGGCAATGGTGCAGAGATGGCACACAACATACTAAGGGCCTCAAATTGGCGAGAGAGAGCATCTGCCATAAGAATTTCCTTCCATTTTTTGTACGTGATGTCATAATCATAGCCGATGAGTTTTGATACCCACTTTTGTTGCTCAGGAGTGGCAACTCGTTGTTCTAGAAAGTATTTAAGGCTCTGGTGGTCAGTTTTGATGGAGAAATGGCGCCCAATGAGGTAAGGCCGCCAATGTAGGACTCGCATGCAATATTGCCAACATTTCCTTAGCATATGTGGATTTTCCCAGTTGCGATCAGATAGGGCTTTCTCTGGTAAAAGCCAAAGGGCGTCCTTCTTGCATCAATACTGCCCCAATACCACGACCAGAAGCGTCACTTTCAATGAAATTTTTTTTTGAGAAGTCTGGCATGGCTAAAACCGGAGTGGTGGTCATGGCATGTTTGAGGTCCAGGAATGCTTGCTCAGTCGGCCTTGTCCACATAAAAGAATCCTTCTTCAACATGGAGGTGAGGGGGGCAGCTATCTTTCCATAATTGCAGACAAATTTATGGTAATATCCTATAAGCCCTAAAAATCCTCGAAGTCCCTTGAGTGTGCGAGGTTTTGGCCATTCTTGGACTGCTTGGATCTTCTTAGGGTCAACCTTGACACCATCCTTTGAGACAATGTGTCCCAGATATTCTACTTCAGTCAAACCAAAGGAGCACTTGGACCTTTTTGCAAACAATTTATGGTCGGCCAGTAGTTGGAGAGTTTGATCTACATGATTGAGATGCTCTTCCCATGTGTGACTGTAAATCAAGATGTCATCGAAGAACACAAGGATGAACTTCCGCAAGAAGGGGCGAAATATGTTGTTCATCAGGCTTTGGAATGTGGAAGGAGCATTTGTGAGACCAAATGGCATTACCAAGAATTCATAATGACCTTCATGAGTGTGAAAAGCAGTTTTAGGAATATCTTCATCCCTAAGCCGGATCTGATGGTACCCAGAGCGAAGGTCTAGCTTGGTGAAGTACATGGTCCCATGTAATTCATCTAGTAATTCATCAACCACAGGGGATAGGAAATTTATCCTTGACCGTTATCTTGTTGAGCTCTCGGTAGTCAATACACAATCGCCAAGAGCCATCCTTCTTGAGGACCAGTAGGGACTAGTACTAGGCCGAATGACACCCGCCTTGAGTAATTCCTGTATCATCTTCTCAATCTCTGACTTCATGGCATGGGGGTATCTGTACGGGCGGATATTGGGAGGTGTACTATCTGGCAACAATGGAATGGCATGGTCATGAGAGCGATGCGGTGGTAGTGTGATTAGTTCTAAAAATATGGCCTCATGTTTGTGGAGAACCTGTTGCATGTCTGGTGGAATTTCACCCATTGGGGATGTGGATGGTTGGATGGAGAATAGTTGTGCAATGACCCCACGTGATGATTTCTTTAGCAATTTCTCCATGCCGTTTGAACCGATAATTTGAGGTGTTCTGCTTGGGGAGCCCTTGATGATGTGTGTTTGGCCATTCGGGAGAACCGCATCCAAAGTTCAACAAAGTTCCAAGCCGATAGTGCCCGAGTGTACTCAACCATTGAGATCCCAAACCAATATCACATCCACCCAAGCTGGAGGGCAAACATGTCCTGCTTGAGTGCATAGTCCCCTATCTGGATTTTAACATTGCGACACTTTCCCTTACAAGGTAAGGTTCCCCCGTTGGCTACCATGACCTCAAAGGAGTTACAAGTGTGGATATAGCAATTTGCCCGCTGAGCAACTCTAGGGTCAATAAAGTTGTGTGTGCTTCCCGAGTCCAAAAGGATGGAAAGACGTTGGCCCTTGAAAAATCTTGTAACCTTCATGGTTTGAGGGGTAGTAATGCCTACAAGGGCATGGACTATAATTGTTGTTTCATGTTCCTGTTTCACTTCTTCTTGTGGAGGAGGTGTTTCTGGAGGGTCCTCATCCTTATCACTCTCATCAGAGGTATCAGGTTCTTCAACATCGATCAGGAACAATTTTTTGTGTGCACACTTATGCCCTTTGAAAAAATTTTCATCACAATTATAGCATAATCCTTGGGCACGACGTGCATCCATCTCTTCGGTGGTGAGGCGCTTTGGTGCAGCCGGTTTATTATCAACTGGGTTTTGGGCTCTAGGAGGAAATAAAGGTCTATTTTGCAAAAACTTTGATGGGCATATTTGGGCAGAGAGTTTAGATTCGGCCAGACGGGCCAAACTGATAGCTTCCATCATAGTTCGTGGTTTCAACATTTTGACTTCTGCTTGGAGTTCCATCTTCAACCCACTGATATAACAACTCTGAAAGAACCCTTCACTCAATCCTCTTGTTCGATTGGCCAATTTTTCAAATTGAGCTTGGTACTCTCGAACTGACCCTGTTTGTTGTAGTTTGGATAAGGCTCCTGTGAAGTCCTCAAACTCACTAGGACCAAATCGAGTGAGTATTTGGGATTAAAAATCCTCCCAAGAGAGATTTGGGTAGGTAAGACGCAACCATTGAAACCAAGTGTAGAGCCTCGGATTCCAAGTTAAAGGAAGCCATCCGGACTCGATGAAATACTCGGTACATTATGAAGTCGAAAGAATTGGTCAACCCGACATAGCCACCCATCAACATCCTTCCCATCGAATTTGGGAAAGTCCAACTTGGGCATTCTAAAGGGTGTATCATGGTCACGATTCCTTGTAGAACTCTCAGCTTGGTATTTTGATTTGGGTGGTTCTCTTCTCAGTTTGCTGTCCACTTCAGTCAATGCTTCTTCTAAGCGATTGCTAGTGGCCTCATGCTCTAGGAGAAGACCTTGGACTTCTTCCCTTATGGAGTGAAAAGCCGAGTTCAAGTTCTCAATGGCTTTTGTTAGGGAATCCAAGTGTTCTAGTTCTTTTTGGTGTCCACGAGTACCCTGGGCCATTTTTTGACCTTTTGTGACCAGTTACTAAAAATAGAATTAAATTTTTTTTGACTTACTATTTTTAGTAAATGCCCAAAAAAGTGCTTGGGTGCTATATATCAAAATGATCAGTAGGAGGAGGTGGTCACAATGAGCTATATCTCTTAACACTACTTTTTTTTTATCTCCTGTTTTGCTGAGTCTAACGGTGTTTACAGATTCTGATTCTGAGCTACTGAGCAAAATTTGGGTACTGGAGCACTATCTAAAACTAGCCGTGTTTCACACTCAAGATTCTCTGTATTTTGCAGGTGACTGATATGACAGTTCTGTTCGACTCGAAGACCGTGAATTCCGCCTCGATCTGTCTTGACCTCTCGACTCGTTGACCTGACTATGACTGCCACTGTAAATTTGACTGTTACTCTCCAGACTTTCAACTTAAGTGTCACCCTCATGGCTTATCCCGAATGCATGTCCCTTTTGTTATTTTTTTTTGGTAGAGGACTCCTTTCTCATATGCTCACTTTTGAAATGCAGGTTTACGAATGGGGGTGTTTGGATTCTTATTTTGATTTTTATTTTTGTATTTTTTACAGGTTGCAGTTTTAACAGAACCAGGGAATGCTAAGTATAGGAGTATGTACCACCCATAGGCCCTCTAATATACCGACGAGTGACGAACAATAGTGCTTGGACCAATATTTCGAGCCACTACTCAAGGAGGATTCCACACATACCCTTGAGCACACTACCTGCCTCTCTGACAATACGGGAGGGTAATCGTCCAGGATGCTGTGTCCCGTAGACTATGAGTAATACAAGGCCGAAGAGCTTCCTAATGGCTAAAAGTTTGTTTAATCCTAAATGGTCTCCCGATATACCCGAAGATACGTGGGAGCTCAAGTCCGTGCGTGAGTTCTATCTGAGGCCTGGGTATTGGAGCCTGATCGCCCCTCACTTCACTAGACGCTTTATGGGCTATCTAGCTTAGCCAATAACGACAGATCCTTTGCGATATTTTAAAACCCCCGGTACAGGGTTTCTACCTACTCAACTAATAATATATTTTTTTGTTTTTGGTCTGGAAAAAAAAAAAAAAACACTGTATTTTTTTTTTGATTTTTTTAATAAGGAAAAACAGAATGGAAAAAACACACGGAATTTATACCTAACAGGCGGATTGGATGGCAAGAATCGTTGCAGTTGCAGCAGAACTTGGCCCTGGAAAGCGCTCTGATACCACTTGTTAAGATCCTGCTATAAAATAAACTCAAATAACACACTCTCACACAATTGCTTGGAAATAACTCACATAAACATCACATTAATATAACGGAAATTTGCATAAAGAACAATCTCACAATAGAACTGAATCGCAGGCCTCTTCGAGGGGGCAACCTCCTTCAATACTTCATTAATTTTGCAAAAGATGGTTACATTGAGGCCTTTTCGGGTATTTAAAGAGTTTCCTTCCAAGGTTGTCTTACATGCAAAATGCCACCTGGATTACATGCATAATGCCACCCGAATTACATGCATAGTGCCACTTTGAATTACATGCACAATGCCACTCGAATTACATGCACAATGCCACTCGAATTACATGCACAATGCCACCTATCTACCATGTGTTACATAAAAAGGGTGCCATTTGTCATAGGCACTACCTAAGCTAAAACTTAGAACATTACAAAATATTAATCATGGGTACTACCCACGTTCACTAGGAATTATTATAAAAGGGGAGTTATTACATTAAGGGTTAGGATGAGATCCTAACATAAGAGGTGCCCTATCCCTTACATAGTTGTTTGTTGAAGTTACATACAATTTAGAGTAGGTGAGGATAATTTTGCTTTGATTATCCCCAAAAAATACCATCTCGGGCAACTTTTCTAGGATTTTATTTGGAAATACAATAACATTTCCATTTTAAAATAAGTCATGTAGATCCTTTGAATTCACTTCATTTCGTTTAGGACATTTTCATTTTAAAATAAGTCATGTAGATCCTTTGAATAAACTTCATTGCCATAGATTAAGCTTACACATCTTCAAATCTTGTAACAAGAAAATATTACATTGTTTTCCACACTTGAGACTTCTCATAATGAACATCATGCTTGTGTACATTATGTAAGAGAGAGAACAACATGAATCCAAAGCTGGGTATGATTTTGAAATTTATTTTAAAATTACTATTATTCCTTTCAAGGCATAAATTCCAATAAATATTCATAGGACCAATCCTCCTTAAAATACTTATGCTTTAGCTTTGAAACAATTTATTTAATATTTTATTAATTATTCTAATGTCAGTGGAGCAACTTTATATATTATCATGTTTTTGAAAAAGTATTCCCAAATGGCATAAGCAAAGAAACAATGAAGAAGGAGATGACTTGAATTCTAGCACCTCACCTAAAGCCCACCTAAAGGTCAATAACATCCTCTTCTTTATAAGTTATCACATGTAAGAATTTTATTTGGGTTTGCTACCCAAAGGAATGTTGAGGCCTTGAGAGGGCCTCAAGTGACCAAATACTCTTTAAAGGGAAATCCTTGTTATTAGGTAATTTTAATTGCTCTAAAACATTATATCCTAATTTAACAAAGTGTTCATATTTTGATAAGTTTAAAACCAACTAATAGTTTCACAAAAAAAAAAAAAAAGGAGTAAATGGAACTCTTGAATTATATTTTGGAATTCATTCGATACTCATTTGAAATCCTTTTCCTCAACCAAATTGCTAATAAGAATCCAATATTTGAAATTGTTGCTTACTTAAATATAATTTTCTATCTATGTTCCATGGGAACTTGTTCTAAGATTTGAAGGCTATCTTGGGGATGCATCTTGAAGCACCAAAAACACATTCCATCATCTCCAAAACACATCCCACCATCTTAAAAATTTATCTTGTCATTCCTCTTGCTAAACATCCCAAACAAAGCCAAGCCAATGGTTGTTATTTTTAAGGAAAATAAGGCTTCAACCAAGACAAAAGAAAATTGCAAAATCCCCTTTGTTGACTATCCAAAATGTTTATTTATTAATTTCAAACTCTTTGATATAAAGTTCCATTTTATTGAATTTCTACGTAAGGTTTTCTTCCTCAATAATGTTATTGCATCCACTATATATATAACATTAGGGGCAAAACTTGGATTAAAATTATTTAAAGAGAAAGAAAATAGTTGGATACAAATGTTATTATATATATATAATAACATTTGTATCCAACTATTTTCTTTCTCTTTAAATAATTTTAATCCAAGTTTTGCCCCTAATGTTATACTTTATATATATATATATATATATATATATATATATATATATATTTGAAATAACATTTGTATCCAACTATTTTCTTTATCTTTAAATAATTTTAATCCAAGTTTTGCCCCTAATGTTGTACATATAAATCTCCAATTTCTTAAGCTATCTATCCAATATTCTTTACTCTATAAACCTTATCCCGTTTACAAAGAAGGAATTAAATTTTCTCCTCATATCGTTTCCAAAATCTCTTTGAATTTGATCAAATTTGGATGCTATGCTTGGCACTAAATCTTGAAAGTGACATTCTATATTTAAGGGAAGTTATAATATAGCCTTTGTGAGATGATTTTTTCTAGTTGTCTAGCCATTATTAGGAACATATCTTTATAACCAACCTAACACAATTTCATTCTACCCAAACCTGGGTTTCAAAGATTCATCTTTCCTTTAGAGTAAATACCAAAATATGTTGATTGAGAAAGTTTTTGCCATAGCATTTTAAAGGTTTACCTTCTATAAACAATAGATTTAATTGTTAAAGGTTTACCTTCTATAAACAATAGAATTAATTTATGAAAAAAAACATTTGATTTATAATATTTTCAAATTAATTTAATTAAAAATAAAATTAAATTTTTATAAAATTTTAAAATAAAATCTTATAAAAATTTTATATTTGAATTTGTATATTTAATAAATCAGTTAGATAAAATAAAATGACATGAGTTCAATCGACTATATCCTTCAACTTTTGAAAATAGACCTTGGTTTAAATCTTGTTAAATGTAAGAAGTTGTTTCAATTCCATATAACCCATTTAAAAAAAGTATAAATTGACCCACCACCGATCGCCCCCTCCAAAAAAAAAACTAAGAAGTTCTCAGACCATGTAGACAATAATAATGATCTCAATATTGTATGCCATCATGAGAAGCGCTATTAGTCAACCTTATTGTCAAGTGGATCCTTTTAATCATTTTGGGTGAAAATCAATAAAAGTGAGATAGAACAATAAACAAAATAAGGGCAATGATTGTATTATCATTTGTAATGATATTTTAACAAACTACATATTATTGTAACTAACCTTTTTGGCAATGTATATAAGAGATCCAAGGTTTAAATATGAAAGGGATGAGTACGTATGCCTTGTAGTCAAATAACACAACATAAGGAACAAAAGTGCCTCTAGCAATGCATAATAAAATTTTGGGGGTATAAGATGGTCTGAGATGTGCAATGCTCATGAATCTTGAAAGTTAACTTATATCACCTAATAAGATTTGAACTTGGGTCTTTGACTTGAAAGTTGACATATGTAACTACTTGAGCTCATGACAACTGATATCAAGGTAGTAAAATTTGGTTAGAATAAATTTTAAGTATTCAACATCTATAATTTTTTTATTTTACATTCATTATCGTAAGTTAGATTATTCACTTAAAGTAGAAGATATCAATTTAGTTTAAAGATTTTTGATGTAGTTCAATTGGATTAGAACTTGATCCTAGCATTTCCTTGTTCAAATTTGCAGTACTTTCCAAAAATGTATTGAAACCATACATTCACCATCATTAAGCTAAAATAGGATTAAAGATAAATTTGAAGATAACAATAATAAATGAAGGGAGAGATAATGAGAGATGACAAGAAGTAGAAGGTGGGTGCCCATGGGAATCCCAATATATCATATTTTATTCACTCATTTCTATCAAATGGATCCTTATTGAGGGGTATTTATAGTGATACCAAATCACAAATGAGAGTGAGAGGTTAACCTTACAATATAATTATAATGAATCACCCTTTTAAGTGTGGTTATCCATAAAGGTAGATTAACCAATACCACTAAGGGTGAAATATTAAAGGGGCCTATAGAATTACATGAACATACCCATAGGATTACATAATCACATGCATGTAGGCTACATTAATGGAACTCATAAGCACCCCATCACACTTTTGGCCTTGGCCTAAACAAGATCGAATTATATAAATAACACATCCTCATAATTTGAGCTAAGAGGGCCAAGGAGAGAAGGCACTAGAGGTAACACCTCCCTCTCATAATGGATGCTCTAGTGGACCTTTAATGTTCCTCCTTTGTCTTCATCTTCTTCATTAGAAAGCTTATGTCCATTCCTCAATAATTTTATCTTAATTCTTTAGCCTTGTAATGCAATTCTTGATGCAATATCCTTTGCTTTTACAAGACTAAAAAATATTTGAATTCTTTGAAACCTTAGACTTGCCCTTACACACCTAAGCCTTAGATTTCATTGACTTGTTGTCTTTTGGACAAGCTTCAAAATTATCCATTGCCACCTCATAATGGATTAGAAGCTTGAAAAGTACATCAAGAGAGATGGGTTGTAGCTCTTTGATAGTCATAACATTCACATAAAGAACTATGTCATTTTTATGAAAATGAGGAGTAAGATTGAAAGTAATAGATTTGACATACTCTTCATCACTCTTTACCTTACCTCCTACCATAGCTAGATTAGCTTTTAGAGCTTTGAAGTGAGATATATAGTACATTAATAAAATCTAGAATTTTGAGATTTGAAAGCTCTATTTATATTCTATTAACTTCACTAACACTTTTTTTTTCATAGAGATCTTTCAAGGAAGTTCATACGTCAATAGGATCAATTTTCTTTCTGACGTGGAAAAGTACATTTGGTTCCACTAACATGAAGAACAGTCTAAAATATTCCTTCTCTCTTATTGAGTTCATGATGATTTAGACCTTTCGATTCATTATTGAAGATGAGCCAGAGATTTTTGCTTCTAAGTAATGCTACCATTTGAACTAACCAAGTGCCATAATTTTTTCTATTGAGACAAGCAACATACCCTAAGGAATCCATTTTATATAAAAAACCTAAACAGTTATGAAATAGATCCATAAACTAATGTCACCTCTATGTTGGTCTCGAAAAATCATGTAATGTGGAAAAAAGGCTCCAAAAATTTATGGCCTATGGAAGATTTGTTTAAATTGGCACTCAAATAAAAAAATCTAATGCCAAACCTTAGAATTTTTTTGTCAAATCAACAACTACCACTTTTTGCCATTGGATTGGGTGTTGCGTCAGTGAATCAAAGTTTGCCACTTGCTTTGATGTGAATGATGGATCAATTAGCTCATATATATACATTAAAAAATTGAATAGATTATAGAGCTGTTGGGGCTCAAACCCAAGACCTTTCCTAAGACAATGAGTAATCTTACCAATAAGCCATATGCACTTTGAAATAGAAGCCATAACTAGCTTTAGAAAGTACCATGTTTGTTTACCTTTATGATGAGTGTTGTTAATCACACCATTTAATCATTATAATTGTCAATCTAGGGCGTTGTCCAGTGGTTGTATACAGAAGCAGAAGTAGGCAGCCTGAAGATCAAATCATTCAGGAAATAAGCTTTATTGATGAGACAAGTCAATTTTGGGGGTTTTCTGGTGTCGCTTCTAATCCTCTGGACTGAATTAGAATCCTAATTACATTTGCTGAAGTAAATTTGCAAAAATAGAAAGATTGTAGCAAAATGAAACTAATTACTCTTGTAGAATCTGAAATAATAGGAATGAAACCTATTTATGCTTGCAGAATGAGAATGACATAAATAATAGCTTTGTGGAAAGTAAATACTAATTATATTAGTAGAATGGAAATAACAGAAATGAAAAGAATTACAGATTCAAAATACAGAAGTTGTTAATTGATCAATAGGATGGAATTGTTGGAAATCTGGAAATAACTACTAAAAATATAGTAAAATCACAAGTGTTGTCAAATTCCAAAACCTACGCTACATACATTTAATACACACCACATATATTACATGCATCTACAAATATAGCTAATAACATGAAATGGAAATTACCAGGTTTCTGCTATTTTGTTGCAACAAGAAATGAACAAAAAAACTGTCAAAAGTTGATCCTTCTCCTGGGCCTGGAAGTGGCCCTTGCTCCTTGATCCATAAGAAGGCAAGAAAACTGCTCTTAACTACCTAGCACTCACACATTCACTCATAATACTAGATGGATGATGAAACTACACCTTTATTGATTATAAAGTGATATTACAACAATGCAGGAGAAATCCTGCTGAATTACTACTCTGTTACAACTAAAAACTATGAAAGCATCTCTCTATCTCAATATCTATCTATGTATATCTATATTCTCAAAATATATGGGATCTTGGTTATTTATACTACTCTATTACATATGTTGATTCATTCTGTTGCTGCTTTTTAGGGATTCAACAACTTTTCTAGGGCTGTCTTCCTGAAATGCAAAAAAATATTATTCTGTAACATATCCATTTTACTTGTTGGGCGAAATACATTGGGAGAAATGCATTGGAAGGGGTGATAAAACCCATCATACAACTGTATCCATCCTCATTTTACCATTTGCCACCTTTTTGACCGCTTTATTGACAGTTTTGATCAAAACTAGTCTTGCTCCGCTCATTCCAGAGCTGCTCCGAAATATCAAGAAATTTAACCAATTTGACTCTTCTGTGTACATCTAAAGTGTAGGAAATTAGGTTTTACTAGGTAAGTAGTCTCTCTAAGTCCTCAAAAGACTAATTCCATAGGTTTTACGTGTTGGAGCTGACCAATTCCAAGCCATGCTATTTATGCATAGCTGGTTGGAATTTGTATGGTCAAATTTTGTTTTCTACACAGTCATACCAGTTTGAATAGGTTTTGGCATATTTTTGCAATTTGAACTGGTTAGCAGGCAAGGAAAAAAAAGGAAATGATCTCAAAATGGAATACACATCAACATACATTATTGCATATTCAAATAAATATTTATTTGCTAGGTAAATCAGCTAAAATAGTGCAAAAAATGCAAAAAATCGTCAAAACAGAGTATTATGCTCCTGAACATTCAAAACATGTAAATATCAATACATAATGCATTCAATCATCAAAATTAGCATGCAAAACATAGCATAAGGTCTATCAAATAGTTTATAAAATATCTAAAAATGGTCTATGAATGAGGCAATTTCTAGCCTCATAATTTCCCCCCCAACCTATTCTGATGTATGTCCTCATGCATTTTGCAATGCTATAGAAGCACATAGATCTATGCTCAAATTTATTTCTTGATACTTCCATAGATTCCCTTTATAGTATCCTCTAGTTTCCTATAGTTTCTTGATCCATTCCTAAAACTACTCATCTGGTTGAGGGTCATTGTCAAAGAAATATGGGACAAGGGTTATAACAGTGGGTAGTCTGTACCTCAGACCTATCCAATGATCTTTTATTCCTTGGATGGTCTACATTATACCTTCTGCTCTTCGTCTAGACCACAATAGATTATTGGGTGAGATGGGTTCTATTTTCTATAGTGATATTGATAACTCTCCCCATATAGCCTGGCAAGCTGATAAAGCATTTCCAAAATATGTGGCACAAGAAGTTTGAAAATTGGACATACAATCATTAATATTGTTTATATAAACCATCCTAATATTTTATTCCCTCATCATGGTAAATTTTTTATTGGTGGTAGTTTTGTGATTGGGATGGATTGGTTTGAGTAGCAGCTCAACTGTTAGTTCAGTTTCTTTACTTGATCTTTTCTCCTAATCCCAATACAGTTGGTTTTGTACGGTGGACATAAAAGTTCTCAACTGAAGATCCCCTATGAATATGTGTGGCAAAAATGTCACGTTTTATGGCATAAGAAACTGGTATAGGAACAGTTCACACATAAAATTCTTCTGTTCTTCTAGACTGTGCAAATAGGCTTCCAGAAACTCTTTTGCAGTGTTTATTTCATAGGGGAGATCAGAAAAAATTCTCATTACTTGCCAGTGGAGGTACCTTTATTTCAATATTAAATTGTAAAATCTAGTTGGCCTCCGAAACTGAATTAGATACTCTACAACCTGACAAAGATATTGAACCTGTCCTTGCAACTTATTTGTTTGTGCACTTTGAGCATCAACTTTTTGCTCCATAAATTTCAAAGATGCAATTTGTGCTTCCATTCCTTGACAATTAAACATCCAATGTGCTATGTCCTCATTATACTTTATTAGTGTAACTATTTGTGGGGGTCTGGCTATCTACTACACTTTTGGAGGTAGATCTACCTGTATTTCAATTTCTACTGTGTCCATAAGGGGTAATCCACTTGCACCCCAATTTTTGTTGTGCTATCTGGGGGTAAATTTATTTGCACCCTAGTTTCTGCTATTGTAATTTATTCTGCATAAGCCTTTGGATCTTCATGTTCTATCATACTTACATCTTGCTGGAAGATTTATGTTTCTGCCTCTTCTATTTATATTCCTCTAATGGGTGATCCCCATTTAGGTAGGGCTGCCTCCCTATGTTCCTTTGCTAATTCCAATAGAATTTTGGCTAGCTCATCTTCAAGTTCAGACTCTGTATAGTATTGCTCCAAAGTTGTCAATCTAGCCTTCAATTCATTTACCTCCTGCTGCAAATCAACAATAAATTCATTATTCTCTTTGATAGAGGTTTCAGTTTGTTCAATCCAACCCATCTATGTCCTAATGACACTTCTAGCGACACAACTGTTCTTGTATATCTTCCTCTTCTATGGGCTCTTCTTCAGAATCAGAATAATCAATAAGTGGGATATGCATTGTAGGCATTACTGTATCTATATCTGTAATTTTTATGCCTATCTCTATATCCTCTGTGCCTATATATGCTGCTTCTGTACTTATCTTTGCAATTTCATCTACAAGAACTTCTTACTGCAACATAACTTCAATATATGTATCAATGTCTTTTTCTTGCTCTGCACTTATTTGCTGGGACAGTGATACTACCTCTACATCCTCTACCTCCTCCATTGCTTTATGCTTTCAAAGTCTAGAGGACCTTTGCAACCCAACAATAGATTGTTTGTTTTTGAACTTTTTAGGGGATTCTAGAACAAATTTTGATAATTTTGGAGCAAATTTTGCTCCAGGTGTCTCTTTCCTACTTGAACTCCCAAGCTGCTTAGTGGGCTGTGCTAGAAAAATAGTTACATTTTCAAAAAATGTAACCTTCCTTATTTTTCCTACAGGACCAGCCTTAGATTGTTTCTCTTTGCTTCTTGGTTCTAGAAGATGGAGGTCCTTCTGGTGAAAGGGGAATTTCATTCCTAGAGGCCTCATCATATTTATCAGGTTCAGGGCTTTCAACCTCTACCTCTTCTTTAGATTTAGGGCTTTCAACCTCCAACTCATTCCATGCAGAGAAAAACCTAGAAAAACTTCTAGGGTTTCCCCTAAAATGATGTTTACAAATTAGTTTAATGAGCCCATGATGTTTGGGAGCTCCTTTCCTCTCTTGGTATTGCTTGGCCATATTCTGTAAACTCTGGCATAAATATAGAGGGAGATTTACCCTGAATTCTGGGTTTGAGCCACCATGCATTAAATGATTTAAAATTTTAATATGGTGTCCAAACAAAACGACAAATTTCCCATCACAAGTCAAAAATTTGATTACCTAGATCGCTACATTCTCCCAAGGATGTTGTAAATTGGTTCTTTTTACCCCTTTGCAAATATTATTGTTCATCAAAAACTCAATTGGTTTATCCCCTTCTTCCTTAAACTGGTTAACTATTTCAACTAGGGCATTTTTACTAGTTTTTAAAATCTATAACCCTTGTAGAGGTAATTCAGTAATGTGGCTTAGGATTTTCGGTGTTACCTAGATTGTCATGCCACTGATGTGAGCCTAGTTGTCCTTGAGAGTGCGCATAAATTCTGCCACTAATCCTTAAGAGTATCCATCGAATTTACGTATAAATGACATCATCCCTCCTTCTATAAAGATACGCAATGACCCAGGACCTCCTTGTAGATAGTCTACGTTTCTGGATCAATTTTATTCTTCTTTCCCCCCATTGTCAATTTTACGTGCTCTGTTTTCCCTTAGCCTTTGAATAGGTTGTTTTCCTGGTGTGGATTGAACAATGTGCGTCCGAAGGAGGCAATAATGTTTCAGCTATAGAAATTAATTTCTCTCAGCGCAGGAACCAGCTTTGAAACATGTCGGAGCGTTTGAAAAATTAAATTCCCCTTTTTTTCTAGTCACGTGGTAGATTCTCATTCTGCACAGGAACGTGAATTAGTTGCTCTGTTAATTTTTATTAAATTATTACGACTTTCTGAGGTGGCAATTGGTTGTTGGCCAGATCATGTACAATGTGTAGAGTTTCCTTCGACCAAAGTTCCTTGTTGCATGTACCATAGATTTTGCATACCTCAAAGCGGTAATTATTGAAGATCTCCTTCCCATCACAATATTGAAACTTGCAACGTGGAATCTGTGCCTTGATTTTCATTGTCAACATTGAACGGTGAAATTGAAAACAATTTTATGTCATGTTGCTTTTTGTTTTTCCAATCAATTTGTCTTCGGTTCATTCCAGAGTTTATTTGTTGTTCTAGAGATGACATCATTTTCACAAATCCTTCCTTATTTTGAAGCACACATTTTTTATTCTAAAGCTGCTTTCTTTTGGAAAAAACATTCTTATTCCGAAGCTTTACACCATTCCAAAGATATCGTAAGCAGCTTTTAATTCCAGAGCTTCTCATCATTCCGAAGCTCTGTTGCTTTTCAATTTTTCTATTTCTTTCATCCCCAAGATAGCCCAGAATTTTGATCTTGACTTGACCAAGTAGATAGATTTTTGGATTCAAACCTTATGAATGCTTTATATACTAATTAGTGATTTTACACACTACATACTAAATATCTACAATGATTTAAAATGCTAAGGGCACATACCTGACTTAACCATTTACCTACATTTGTACAGACGGTTGTTTTCTGCGAATTATCAACTGACTCCTCTACTGAATAAGACATGCGCAGTCTGAAAATAGGTGAAAAAATTATTGTGAGGCCAACAAGGCAAACATGATGGAAAACCGATTTTTATGCAAGCCAATTCAGAAGTGCCTCCTAGGATGTTTTCACTTTCTGAATTATTCATTTTTTTTATCATTTTTTCAATTTTATTATTATTTGTTTTTCATTTTTGTTAATTTTTTTTAGTTTTTATTTTTTATTTTTTTTTCATCCTACCAAATCCATTGTGGAAGAATTGGTTTCTTCCAACATGAGTACATCCAATTGCTCCACTTGATTTAGAAATTCATCCTTAGTTAGTGGTGTATGGTAGATTCGAAGATGATTCCCATTAACCACTAACTTTCTTCGTGAATCATCAATGGGTGAAAGATGAACAACTCCATTTTTGAACACTTCTTCAATATGATATGGTCTAAGCCACCAAGTTTGCAACTTCCTAGGAAAGTCTTCAAAATGAGAGTCAAACAACAAATCCCAATCACCTTGCTAAAATTTTTATTGCTGAATGTGACTGTCATGCCATAACTTTTGTTGTGCTTGAATCATCTCAGTCTGGTGCAATGCATCCATTCGTAGTTCATCCAATGCATTGAGTTGCAAAATTTGGTCCGCTTGTGCTTGTGACAAATCAATACCAACTTCCAAAGTAGTTCAAAGTGTTAGTAATTCAAATTCAATAGGCAAAAGAGGTTGTTTACCATAAACTAATTCATAAGGTGTAAATCCTGTAGTGGATTTCCATGTAGTGTTATAAGCCCAAACAACTTCAGGTAGCTTATCTGGCCAATTTCTCCTATGGGAAGCTAATATTTTAGTTAATATTCATTCCAATTCTTGATTTGTCACTTCAACTTGACCATTCACCTGAGGGTGATAAGGTGAGGATTTCCTATGCTTGATTTCATACAGTTTGGTGAAGGCTTCAACAACCTTTGATGTAAATTGAGGTCCCTGATATGTGGTAATAGTGTGTGGGGCTCCAAAACACAAAAAAAATTGTGAATACAAAAAATCAACAACCTTTTCCTCTCGTGCATGCTTAAAAGCACGTGCTTCTATCCATTTAGTCACATAATCAGTACATACTAAAATATGCACCTTACCTTGAGAAGGTGGATCAATAGGTCCTACAAAATCTAACCCCCACCTTTCAAATGGTTCTATACCTACTTGAGGTTGCAATGGTATTTCACTGGTATAGGTAGTCTTTCCCATTCTTTGGCATGCATCACAATGTTTGACATATTTCTTCACATCCTTATGCAAGGATGTCCAGTAGTAACCAATACCTAAGATCTTTCAAATTATACTTTTTACTGAATAATGCCCTCTTGATGGTTCATCATGGCATGCACACAAGATATCGTATACCTCATATTTGTGGATACACCTGCACAAAACATGGTTAGGACTGCATTTAAAAAGTAAATATCCTATCCATTTGAAAGAAGAGCTTTGTTTGATTAACGATTTATTTTGTTTAGGAGTGAAGTGAAGAGGAATTTTTCTTGTAGCCAAATAATTAGCTATATCTGCAAACCATGGAGATTGCACAAAAATAGCAAAATATTTTTCATCAGGAAAAGCATCTTCAACCATTTCCCCTGTGTCTGTGTTTGGCAACCTAGACAGAAAATCTACCACTACATTAGGTTTTCTTGGTTTATTAACTATGGTGATATCAAATTCCTGCAATAGTATCAAACAAAAAATAATTCTTGCACTAACCAGAGGTTTATTCATCAGGTATTTAATAGCATCATGATATGTATGGATGAAAAATTGATATCTTGTGATATAGTGTAAACATTTATTGATAGTATATACCACAGCTAAGAATTTTTTCTCAGTGGTGGTGTAGTTCTTTTCTACTCCTGTCAAATTTTTACTAATGTAGTAAATGACATAAAGTTTTCCATTTTCAATCTGTCCTAATGCAACTCCAATAGCAGTATTGGAAGTATCAGTCTGAATATGGAATGACAGTTCCCAATTAGGTCCTCTCAATAAAGGAGGATTTGTTAATTTCTATTTCAATGCTTCAAAAGAATTTTGAAATTTAGTAGACCAAGTAAATTCAGAATCCTTAGTCAGTAATGCAAACATTGGATTAGCTATGGTACTGAAATTTATAATAAATCTGCGATAGAAACCAATATGTCCCAAGAAACTCCTTACATCATTTTGAGTTTTTGAAGGAGGAAGGTTTTTGATGAATTCCACCTTCTTGGGATCAACCTTAATCCCATGAGAGGAAATATGATAACCAAGGACAATCCCCTCCTCCATCATTAGAAAATACTTTTTAGGATTTAAAGACAAATGGTATGTTTCACATGTTAAAACTTTTTCAAGCTGTTCTAAGGTATAATAAAAAGTTTCTCCACACACTATGAAATCATCCAAGAAAATTTTGCCCAAGGGCATGTGAAAGTGGTTTTATCTTGGTCTTCTGGTGAAACTTGTATCTGATTATATCCACTGAAACCATCAAGAAAACAGAAGAATTTCTTGCCAGCAAGGGTGTCTAACACTTGGTCTATGAAAAGTAAGGGGAAATGGTCCTTATGTGTGATCTTGTTCAAATCTCTGTAGTCTACACACACTCTCATTTTACCATTTTTCTTTGGAACAATAACCAATGGAGAAACCCACCGACTGTCTAAAATTGGATAAATGAACCCTACATCTAATTTTTTTTCAATTTCTTCTTTGAAAATATCTTTCAGAGCAATATTCAAACGTCTTTGAGGTTGCCTCACAGGTTTAACATCTTCAGTGTATATCCTATGTGTACACACATCAGGGTGAATTCTGGTCATATCCTTGTAACTCCAAGAAAAATCTTGAACATGTTTTTGTAGAACAACAAATAACTTTGCTTCCTGTTCATCAGTCATCCAACTATTAATATTCAAATTTTACCTGTTTGTACTTCTATTTGTTTAATCCCTATATGAATGGAGTTTACTGTTCCATACTTACTGATCAAAGAATTTAATGGATAGTGGTGTGGCTGAAGAGTATGAAATACTCTGGATTCTATTTCAAAAGTGATACCTAATGGAATAATTCCTTGCATAGGACATGTGAAAGAAGTAAGAAGAAGTTGATGCCATTCATGTGGTAGTGTGAAAGATATTTCTTGTATTGGAATAGATGACAGATGTTCTAAGGTCTGTTATTCATCCTTCCACATCAAGCGATGAGCAAGGACTTAATCATATTTAAGTCGTTCTTCCTGTAATGTCTCAACTAGGACAATTTCATCCTCAAATATTTCTCTTTCTTGTGAGTTGATTTCCTAAATATGTTTTTTTACTATTATTGTAGCCAGAGTGGAAACAATTTCTTCCTGTTCTTCATAAAATTTAGGATACCATATCTGTCCAAAAAATTTGGTTAAATGTTGGGCAAGTGGATAAAGAGAAATATTTTTAAGATCAATGCCATTTGAAATAGTCATTTCCCCAGATCTATAGTCTATAAAAGCAACTGCAGTGGCAAGCCAAGGCCTTCCAAAAATGATGGGACAACCACTAACTGAATTTCTAGGCTGCAGTACTAGGAAATATACAGGGTATTCCCAAGAAGAAACTTCAATGGAAATGTCTTCCATTATTCCTTTTGGTTTGGCAATTGACCTATTTGCCATATCCAAATCTGTAGTTGTAGGACTGAGATTATTGAGCTGCAATTCTTGCATTATGTCTTTAGTTATTACATTAATTGCAACTCCAAGATCAATTAAAACATTTGGAATCTACATTAACCCAATAGTGATTGTGATAACTGGACTTCCTGGATCACTATATTTTTTAGGAACAAGTTTTCCAAATAGCAGGTCAGCCAATTTCCCTTCTACTTGCACAATTTTAGGAAAGGACTTCTTATTTCTGCCAGGTTTCTTGATACACAACTCCTGAATAGTTTTTTTATTAATGGCACATCCTTTATTGCTTGCAAAAAAGGAAGGGATATAGTCATTTTCTTAATTTTTGTGACTAACTCTGATTCAAGGATAGTTTCAGTATTATAAAACCTTTCAGGATATGGTAGCATTCCTACCTGCATATTTTTTTATTTTACTTTATCCTTTTCCAAAGTTGTTGGCAACTGTTTAGGGCTAGAAGATTCTTGTTTGCTATCAATTTCTTTAATGGTAGGTAGAACAGGATCAGATAATACCTTTCCTGAGTGTAATTGGATATTACTACAATTAAGGGCATGAACTGTAGTAGTTTCTTCAAATTCAGCTTCATAGATAGGAGCTGCCTATCTGGTATTATTTGGGTTAGCCATAGGTTGAGCTGGAGGTGGAGGTTGTTTTATCGGTTATGTTTGTTGTGGTTAAATTATTCCTTGAAAGTTCTTATTAGGAGCAGACATCAGATTTTGAGTTTGTCCTTGATACCTTTGCTGCCCTTGATATGATGGATATTACTGCCCCCATATTTTCCCATATTATTGATTTTGTATTCAAGGTGGATTAACTGGTGGATTCGTCCATCCAAAGTGTGACCAATCTTGAGGAGTTGTCCAAGATTGATTCCAAGGTTGTGAGGGTGGTTCTACATACCCCTATGGCATATTCCAAGGATTTTGTCCCCATATTGTAGAAAAACGAGGGGTATTTTGATAGTGTGTAAAATTTCCTCCTTGTCTTTGTCCAATAACATTAAGTTCTTCAGTTTGGGTTTCCAAAACATTTTTGACTTGAGGCAGCAGATGGCATTTATCAGTGATATATCCCCTTGAAAAAATACCACAAATAGTTGAGATAGAAGTTCTGTTTAAGGGATAATATTGTAAAGCATGCTTTTTCTGCATCTTGGACAATAGATAGCCAAGGGTGGTGTAGAGTCATACCTTGCATTTCTCCCCCCTAATGCAGAATTCAACTGGACAAGAATATCAGTTTTCATGTTAGCCATTTATTCCATTAATTCTTTGATATCATTATTATTAGAATTACGCTTCTTTCTTCTTTGCCTAGTGCGAGAATAATTTTTGCATAACCCCATGATTTCATTAATGTCAATTTGGTTCACATCTCCTTTTCCCATTAAATCTAATACTTCCCTGGAATCATCCTGCAAACCTCTTAATAATATGGTTTTCAACAAATCGGATTAAATAGGACCACATCTCTTTTGGATAAAGGTAAATCTATCAAGATAGTCCTCCAAATTCTCATCATCCTCTTTTTTAATCCAAAAAAATTCATCCTTTCTATTCCACACTCTATAATACTCTTGATATTTATCCAAGAATACAATTTCCATTTGTTCCCAAGTGTGAATTGAATCAGGTTCAAGACTCATAAACCAGCATAAAGCTACATATTTAAGTGTAGATGGAAACAATTTCAATTTTTGATTGTCATTTACATAGTCATAAGGCTGACACATAACCTTAAATTTAAACAAGAATTGGTCAGGATCCTCAGAGACAACTCCCCTAAAGGTTGGAAATATAGAAGGTGAAATTTTTTTCATAGGAGCATTTTGAGTAGGATTCAGCCGAATAGGGTATTCAAAAGTCCTAGTAGGGTTTTCAAATTAAACTATAATATCCCTATCATGTTCTTCTGCCATAGTGTCTCCCTCACTTTTGAATTTTACAATTTTTTTAGATGGACCAGGTCCAGAGGTATGTATAGAGGTAAGTGCTTCTAAAAGTTCTTCCAATGGTCCCAAGATTTTGGCTGATGAAGAAGATGATTCTTGTTTAAGTCTTTTATTGATTTTATACATAGGCAAGTATTCTCCTGATCGTGAAGAATGTCTTTCTGGGAAAGAGCCGGTTCAGATAAACCTTCCTCTTTCATCTCTTGGCCTATGCATTCATGCTCATTTTTTGAATGAACTAAAGTGCAAGTTTCCAATAACTATTACTTGTATCAAAATAATAATTCTTGGGCTGCTTTACTTCTCCTAAAAACACCTAGGTTCCTCGACAACAGTGCCAAAAATTATAAGTGTTGTTAATCACACCATTTAATAATTATAAGTGTCAATCCAGGGTGGTGTTAAATGGCTATATATGAAAGTAGAAGTAGGCAACCTAAAGATCAAATCATTCAGGAAATAAGCTTTATTGATGAGACAAGTCAGTTTTGTGGGTTTTCTAGTTTCGCTTCTAATCCTATGGACTGAATTGGAATCCTAATTACATTTGTTGAAGTAAATTTGCAGAAATAGAAAGATTACGGCAAAATGAAACTAATTACTCTTGCAGTATCTAAAATAACAGGAATGAAACCTATTTATTCTTGCAGAATAAAAATGATAGAAATAACAGCTTTGTGGAAAGTAAATCCTAATTATATTAACATAATGGAAATAACAGAAATGAAAAGAATTGCAGATTCAAAATACACAAGTTGCTAATTGATCAACATGATGGAATTGTTGGAAATCTAGAAATAACTACTAAAAATAGAGTAAAATCACAAGTGCTGTCAAATTCCAAAACCTACGCTACATACATTTATTACACACCATAGATATTACATGCATCTACAAACACACAACTAATAACATGAAATGGAAATTACCAAGTTTTTTCTATTCTGTTGTAGTAAGAAATAAACAGAAAAACCTATCAAAATTTGATCCTTCTCCTAGGCCTCGAAGTGGTCCTTGTTCCCTGATCTAGAAGAAGGCAAGAAAACTGCTCTTAACTACCTAGCACTCAAACATTCACTCATATAATACTAGATGGATGACAAAAATTCACCTTTATTTATTATAGTGTTCCACGGGGACACATCCCCCACCCTAAGGGATGCGTCCCCCCATCCCCCGAATCCCCCAAAATGAGGGGATGACATTGGGGATGTTTCCCCCTGTCCCCATTTTGGGGGATGACTAGAAAATGTCCCTAGGGTGCCTGAGGCCTACGACCTCCTATTCCTGAGATGTCCTTTATTTTTGGGCATCCCCAAGGATGGCAAGCCATCACCAGGGATGGTTGGGTCCCTTTGGGGATGCTTAGGCCATCTCCAGGGATGCCCAGTCGTCCCCCATGGCTGGGCATCCTCAGCCAAAAGAAAAACTAAAAAAAAAATTAAAAATGAAAATTTAATCTATTTTTTAGTACATTGTAAGACATTTGTGTTCTTCAATATGTTCTTTAGTACATTGTTGAAAATGATGACTTTCCACAAATGAATATTCAAGCAAAAGTTACAGTATTCTAAAATTACTGTATTCTAAAGCAAGTCCTCAGCCAATATGTTCTATGAAGATTAAAGCAAAAGTTACAGTATTCTAAAATTACAAGTGAGGGATATAGATTATTGATATAATAAGCGGAGATCACTGAATAACATAAAAATTAACAAAGAGAGACCATACTCATACTCGTGAAAATTACTTAGAAAGAAAAGACGTTTCTTAATGTCCGTAGATGATCAAATCAAGTATTTGGACTCAAATACTACATTGTGTAACAACAGTTTGGAGAGAGTTGGAAATAATGTTCCAAAGAAAAACCAAGAATACAAAATTAATAAGCATAAATTTACAAAATCCCTTTAGACAAGGTTAATCAAAATATTTTGAGAAGAAAGCTGACAAAGAAAAAAATAGTTAAATTGTAGGATGTTAAAAAGTGAAACAAGCAAGTTTTACAGGACTCTGAACAGCGTGCCTCTTGACTACATTTTTGAAAACATTTTTAGATCATGGATTTGCATGTCTTAATTTAGGTTCGTAATTCATAAAATCATGTAAGGTAAAAACATGATAAAGTTGTTTGCTAGTAAAAGTGGTATGATAACTATTACTGGAATGACACTTTATTTGGTGGGGAAAAGACCCTGGTCCAAAATGCTTCTATTGCTGATTTATCTAATGTTCAAGAATGCAAATTTTGTAAAATAGATAACATCCAATTAGATTCATGTTCACTATTTTGCTTTTATGTGTGTTCCTTTGTTGCTATAAATATTTGCTGCAAAGTGGCCTAAGTTGTTTGCTTTGCATACAATTCCATTGAGAAAATACAGATGAGGAATGCTTGGCATCAACTTGTATTATTCTTACAAAGAGATAAATCCCATTGAGTTTAGGACATTGACTTCAATGAGAAAATTGTAACTTTTGCTTTAGGACATTGACTTCAATGACAAATCCGCTTATTTTAGAACACTGTAATTTTAGAATACTGTAACTTTTGCTTTAATATTCATAGAATACTATAAATTTTGCTTTAATCTATTATTTATGTTCTTTAGTACATTGTTGAAAATGATGACTTGTAAAAGCTAAATAATGTGGCATTCATTACTTGAGCAATAACAACTACTTTGGTTAACTACTAGAGATTGCAAGATTGCACTTGATATCCTTGGATGAATCTTCAAGTTATATTTGTTGAAACAATTAAATGGCTACACTTAGTAACTAATACCAATATGAATATCCTAATATCATTTTTTTTGTGTGTAGAATTTTGAATGTGTAGATTATTCAAAATTTCTAAAAAATTTCAATTTTCATAGTATTATACCAACCATCCCCCCAGTCGTCCCTGATTTGTACCCTAAAATCAGCCTGCCATCCCCCTCGTCCCCTGAAACCCATCCCACCATACCCCGTACCCCCATACCCCAGGCTCGTGGAACCTTGATTTATTATAAAGTGACATTACAACAATGCATGAGAAATCTTGCTGAATTACTACTCTATTACAACTGAAAACTATGAAAGCGTCTCTCTGTATCAATATCTATCTATGCATATCTTAATGCTCGACCAATATGGGAGCTTGGTTATTTATAATACTCTATTACATATGCTGATTTGTTCTATTGTTGCTTTTCATGGATTCAACAACTATTCTGGAGCTGTCTTCCTAAAATGGAGGAAATTGTTCTCCTACAACATATCCATTTTACTTGTTGGGCGTAATCCATTGGGATAAATGCATTGGAAGGGGTGAGAAAATACCTCATACAACTGTATCCATCCTCATTTCACCATTTACCACATTTTTGACCGTTCTGTTGATAGTTTTGACCAAAATTGGTCCTGCTCCGCTCATTCCGGAGCTGCTTCAAAATATCAGGTAGTTTAACCAATTTGACTCTTATCTGTACACCAGATGCATAGGAAAGTAGGTTTGACCAGGTAAGTAGTCTCTCTAAGTCCTCAAAAGACTAATTCCATAGGTTTTACGTGTTGGAGCTGACCAATTCCAAGCCATGCTATTTATGCACAATTGGCTAGAATTTGTATGGTCAAATTCTGCTTTTTGCACAATCAGATCAGTTTGAACAGATTTTGGTGCCTTTTTGCAACTTGAACTGGTTAGGAGGCAAGGAAAATAAATGAAATGATCCCAAAATGGAATACACATCAACATACATTATTACATATTCAAATAAATGTTTATTTGCTAGGTAAATCAACTAAAATAGTGTAGAAAATGCAAAAAATGGTCAAAACAGAGTTTTATGCTCTTGAACATTCAAAAAATGTAAATATAAATACATAATGCATTCCGTCATCAAAATTAGCATAAAAAAATAGCATAAGGTCTATCAAATAGTTTATAAAATATCAAAAACTGGTCAATGAATGAGGTAATTTCTGGCCTCATCACTTTACCAACAAAAGGGGACCACCAAGTCTGAAACCCCTCACCAAGAGAACATAAAGGACCACCCTTACCATTGTGCCATGCCACTTGGCATGGAGTTTTTATTTTTTATTTTTTATTTTTGAATTTACATGGTGGAATCGGTAGCCGCCATGAATCCAAGCAGGCTATTCGACTTTTATGGCTGCCATAGTATTCTGCACTATCCACCCTAAAAGTTGTGACACATATCTTTGTGTAGTATGCCCCTATAACCACCATGCCACAATCATTTTAAACCTTTTATGCCACTAAAAGCACCAGGAAATGGATAAGCATTCAATCCAATGAGGCATGAGATTTGAACCTTGGACCTCTGTCTCCCTTACGGGGTTTGGTCAAACCAATTGGTCTACACCTCAGACCTCACTTGGCATGGAGTTAAAGATAAAAATAATTGAATAACAACTGGATTCAACTATATAAAATGGACTTCAACCCATGAGCACTCGACAACATTCATCTTCCTTCAAAATTATATTATAAGAGATTTGATCTAGGGGCACACTATCTAAACAAGGTGACCAACTATTGTACCACAAGCATAGATTGGATCTAGAGAAGACAAGTGGATAAGAAAAATGACATGAATATTTCTCTACTACTATAAAATTAGGTTCCTAATAATCAAATCGATATTTCAAAGCAACAATCAAACCATTGTTCCATAGATTTGCTTTGTTTCATTAATGCAGAGTGCTTTGTGTTGTAGGTCAAGAACCATGCTACATCAACCTCGCATCCCTTGTGAGAGATGCTCACTCAAGAGTTTGTATTAAAATAATCCTTATTTGGAAATTGCAACCAAGCCTAGCTACTAGAGCACTTTCCCACCATGCTACTCTCTTAGCAATGGGGAAGGATGGTACTGGTTTCAAGAAGATTCAAACAAAAAAGGAGTGCAAGGGTGGGTCATCAAACCAACTATGCAAGGCAAGCTAATACAAACATAAGTTGTTGCACCTGTTGATCTACATATAGATAGGAAAAATGAATATGGTTGCAGAGTGAGGAAGGGAGGCACACATGTAGACACATGCATGCATGACAAGGAAAAGGGCTTGACAACCTTATTTGAATTTAAAAATTTAAAAGTTTGAAAAAGATAACAAATTGTTATCTTTAGAGGAATCTTTCCTTTTACTTCAAAGTGAAGTAGCTTCGTCCTTCGCTCTAATACTATGCTCAATTTTGCAATATTTTATAGAAACATATTGAAACTTACATTCAACACCATTAAAATCATAAAGGATTAAAGATCAATTTGAAGATAGAAATAATAAACGAAGGAAGAGATATAAAGAGAGACGATAAGAACTAGAAGGTGGGTTCCCGTGGATAGTCTATTATATTGTAGTCTATTCATTCATGTATATCAAATGGATCCTTCTTGAAGGGTATTTATAGACATACCAAATCCTTAGTGAGAGTGAGAGGTTGACGTAAACTTAGCCTTGAATTTAACCTTATAATAAATAATAATAAATTACCCTTTTAAGTGGGGTTATCCATAAATGTGGATTAACCAATACCACTAAGGATAAAATATGAAAGGGGCTCGTATGCTTACATGAACATGCCCATAAGCTTGTAGAAATGAGGAATACTTGTAAGCTTACATAATCACATGCTTGTAGGTTATATTATTGACACTCATAAGTACCTCATCATACTTTTGGCCTTAGTCTAAACAAGATCAAATTACACAAATTTCAACATTCACATACACCACATAAACAATTTAGCACCACACCCACTGTATGTTTTATCAAAATAGTAACAACAATACAATTTGAAAGGTTATGAAAATACACATTAGCTTTATTTTATTTGTAAAAAATATGAACTCAATCCAAGCCCATACTTTGTAACTTTTATATAACTATTCAAGCAATAATTTCCTTGCCTTCATTTAAAATTTTTATCTTGAGATCCATGGTGTGGCCAACATCAACTTGATCAAGTTTTATGAGCTTTATACCCAAGAATAATTTTTTTTGTAAAGGCACTTCAATTTAGAATACCTTCCTTGAATTTGTAAGGACCTAAATTATCTAATACATAAAATCCAAGTCATATGATTACACATATTAGTTTAAAAATAAAACCTAGTTCCTAATTTCAAGTAACTATCTTCAAACTTTTTAAAAAAGGAATTTATTTTGGGTAGCTTGAGTAGATAAAACAAAAAATATCTAATGCAACAATAATAAATGTCTTCCTTATCCAATGCTACTGTGTTAGTGGAAGCAATAATATACCATATGGTGAGAAGCCAAGGGATGAAGGCATCCTAGAGGTTGACTTATCCATGATGTTTGAGTCCCTTAGTAGCTTGAATCTCTTGAAACATAATAATTTAATACATTAGTACATGCTACTTCTATCATGATGACCACTTCACAGGTTGTAATGTTACTAATTACCACCCAAATATCCACTACTTTCAATCCTCTATACACTTCATCCTTGCTTCCACCATCTACCTTTCTTGTCACTTTTTATACTTACCACTTCTACTCCATCAATAAGCATAGTTCCCATTATCACCATTTTGACTATTATGCTCTTGTCATTCACTGTACAATCAATGGCACCAATTATCTCATAATTTTATACATACAATAAAACTAACCAACCTATTACACATACAATGTCTACCCATCAACTTAGGCTATGCCTATTCCACCACCCTAGTCTTCATTTCCAACCATTATCATATTCCTCTCATCCCCTTCATTGTGGTTATTATGACATTTTCATCCACATCCACTTCCATTACCACATCAATAAGACACATTACCACTATAGTATCTACCTACCCATCATATTGATCATACTTTTAGTAGCATCATCTTTAGTGATCAAATTGATTGTCCCATTGGCAACAAGTGTACTTATTACAACACCATAGTCAATAGTTTCAAGCACAACTCAACAAACATTATCCTTCGTGTCTATGAAACTAAGTAAAATGGGACCTTTGTGCAAAAAATTATCTTAATTTGCTTAATCATCTTTCACATTACTTGATCAAACATCAACCTACCACAACTAGAGCAAAAAATTAATAAGGCCATAGTTGCATTCTACTGAGTAAAAGATATTACTAAGAAATACGTGTTTGGAAAAATTTGTTGATATATTCAACTATGTTAGCTACACAACTTTAAATATCAGTCGATACAAAGAAAATAAACTTCATTTTTTTATATTAAATCCTAGCTAATAAAATTAGTTGAATAATTATGATTATTAAACATTTTAACCTAAGCATACATACTAAAACTTATCCAAGTCATACTAGAAGATAAGATCCACATCACAATTGAGAGAACTAAATTCATCATGATTGATTGTTAATGGTATTTGAAGAAGACCAAAAGTATAAGAGGTAAGTCATAAACACAAAATAAACAAATGGCCAAAAGTAAACTAAAATAAAAAACATCAAATCAAACCTAGACTAAATACAAGTAGAGATGGATGTTGCTAAGAAGGAGAAATATTAATTGAATCAACAAATGATATAACAAGGCAATAAAAGGACACAATTTTTTGACCTTTAAATTGAAATTGAATATCCAACAAAGGTTGATGACATAAATATTAAAGGGAAGTCAGAGAAGACTATCCAAGATATGTAAGATAACTACTAGGACAAGATCCACAACATACTTGAAAGGCTTAATGCATTTATGCTTTAGGTCAACAACTCTAAGAACATGATCAAGTATATTGAAGAAATAGTATATGATCTACATTAAAACTAAATGAAAATCAGTCCCTTTTCAATCATATCTTATTGAAGATATATGAAGAATCTAATGCAAACCTTTAAGCACATAGATAAGCATTACACCTCATTGAAATGGAATAATAGAGAAATAAATAAACTTAGATGAATATATTTCACTTAAGAATAACTTGAAAGTAGAAACTATAGTTATAAATAACCAAAAAACCTCATATTTATAAATAAGAAACTACTTGAACCATGGGATATATATAATAATCTAATCTATAAGTTGGAATATCAAAAGTTAGTGGAAGAGAAGAAAGCGAATGACTAAGTATATAGAATCTCATTTCTAAAGTGATGAAATAATAGATTATATGCCATAATTATGTTGCATAGCCTCCATTAAAACCTAATGATAGTGACATATCACAACTAGAAATTTTAGAAGAAAATTCATTAAGAATTGGGGTTCATCTTCAAAAACTATAGAATGAAGATATTCCTTTAGTTGTGGAATAGATGACATTAACCTTACTTTCACTAGGAGGACGCCCATGATTCTTCATTAGTTAATTATATCATTCTTTATATAGCACTATTATTTTTAAGATACCATACCCAATGAATAAGACCTTTGAGATTTGACATAACATAGGTGTAATATCCCAAAAAGTCATCAAATTATAGTAGTTTTCATAACACTGCCATTTTATAGCCATTTTGATCATGGGTATTAGGTAATAAAAAATATTTCTTAAGGCTAATAAGGTTAATGAGAAGTGTTAAGGTCAAAATATAGTCCCATAAGCATGATAATTTCCCAAGCATATAGCTAGAAAAATTAGGATAAACAAATAATTTTGAGAAAAAGTGCCTAATTTTACAAAGGCTTCATCAATAGATTGGTTGATCCATAGTTTTTGATCCATTATAGTTGTTAATCCATTTAAGTGCCCAAAACAGTAAGGATTCAATTTTTTTAGGATTGAAGCCAATATGATGGAAGACCAAACAATCAAAACAAAGAATTGATAAACTAAGAAGAAACCAAGACCACCAAGCTTTTAGAAACTCAATTCATTGAAAAATAATATCAACTTAATTCAATGCAATGAATATATAAGAAAACATAGTTTAAAGAGGTCTTATCACTTTATCCCTTGATTTTGATGTCCAAGAAACCTATTTTGTTATGGAAACAACTAAAAATAGTGGCATGTGGTTTGAGACAACATTATTAAGGAAACACTTCAAAGTTTTGATATGCTAGCTCACTATTCATGAGGAAAACAATGTAAAAATGTGGATTTTCGGTAAAGAAAATACTTGAACTAAATATGTAGCCAAGAATGGAGTTTGAACTGAAGATTTACCATCCTAGAAATATTTTTGAAAATCAATTAGACATGTCAATATTTAGATAATTTTGACAAAGATAAGAGTAAAAATTTTTAGGGGTAGCAATTTGTTTTTAAAATTAATTTTATTAATTTTTATAGTATTTTTTCAATTGCTAAAAAATTCAATGAGTTTACACAGGTTTTTATGAGGGGTCTTGGTCCTCTTATATTGAGTGGGGTTTGAACCTTGGACCTCTCAAATAGAGGCCAAAGCCCTTACCACTGCAATAAGCTTGCAATTTTTCATATTTTTTATAGTTTGATATATTTGACATATTGGAATATTCTAGAAGTGATATGACATTATATAAAGCATTCCATTTGTGATCCTTAAAAGTTTCTACTACTTTTTTATTTAAAAAATTAGTTAGACTTGAAAATCTCAATTAATTATATAATTTTGCATAATGCTTAGTGTAATTCTCTTGTGTATGTTTGCTTACCTTGTGAATATAGATGAACTATACTTTAGTTATTCTCCACCCTCATTAGGCTATCAATCCTTTTGTAGAAATACATGTGTTGAATGCATTTACAAATGAATAAATTGATTGATTCATATAAAAATGCATTTATCTTACAAGCCTTCTCTAATATCTTTAAATTGGATTAAATTTTAAATTATTAAAAAAATAATTTAGATTAGGACTTATCTATTTCTTTTCTCATTAAAAGTAAAATAAAATAATAGAGCCATAGATAATGAATGCAATTATTATGAGAAATAGTAGCCACTTGTCATCCATCTGTATCCTCCAATCACAAACATCCATTATATATATATAATTAATATATGTATAGATATTATTATTTTATATATTATTTATATATATATATATATATTTAATAAATATATATGTAGTTATATAAATTAATCCTAACCATCCACCATGTTTTAATATTAGTCATTCATCCACCTCAATCCATGCCACTTACCCAAACTTAATATCCACCCTTCCTCATGTTTTAATCTTGGTCACACATTTTGTGTTGTCGAAACCCTAACATGTTCAAGGGAAAATTATAAAAGAGAAGTCATTTTGATGACTCAAGAACCCTAACAATCCCTTAGGATATTGAGAATCTGAAGTGCTTGAGAGATCCTTAAGCCCTTTTACCCTAGCCACTCCACCTTTGCTTTCATCATTCACCATTGCCATCACATTCCCTTGTTTCTGCCACCACATAACCTATGCAAACTAGATCTGGTTCTATGACACTTTCCTCAACCCTCAAATGCCCCTAGATCCAACCGAATACCTCTAGGTATTTTTAGAACCTCTCTAGTACATCCATAGCCTTCACAAAATGCACTTGGGCATTTATCGCAACATATTTGTAGTCCTATAGCCCTTGGTCACTGTTCAGTATCCTTGCGACCATCATCAATAGAAGTAGAGATATAAATTAGCATTTTGACAAGGTAAAAAGTTATTTGTACTTATTTTACATTTTTGACTTTTTATTTACAATATTAAATTATAACATCTAGGGTTTTAGTTATTTTATCTTTTTGAGGGCCTCACATTATGGAGTCCTCATAGATGCTTCTAATATCTTTTTATTATTTTTCTATTTGCAGATATAGAGATCATATTTATGGTAGTTGTTGAAGCTAGGGTGCCCTTTTAGGATATACAAGCCCACCCACACCCTCATTTGGATCGAAACAAGTGTAAAGACACCAACAATGTATTGGCCTAGGGTTTCAAAGAACCCTAGATTTTTTTATAAAATTTGTATCACAAAAGTATTGTAAAACCCCACATTGGGGCATATTGATTGTATACTTTTGAGATCCACCAACATTAATAAAAATCTTATTCATCTTGTGCAATATTGTGTTATTACTGTGTTTTTTATTACTCTATCTTGTGTATTGGTGTTGCTTGATTTCGGTTTACAAAATAGCGATCATGGTGGGACACCCAAAGGGTTCTTCACTCTAATTTAATTTGTCACTAATTTATGTTTCTGTTTTCATTTTGTAGGTTTCAAAAATTCAATCGTGTGAGTTTTGCAAAAAACTAGGATTTTTAGAGGTTGCAAAAGTTTATCAGAGACTGTATGAATGCCCTACGACGCTCGAGGAACACCCTGCAACATTTAGGTAATGCCATAAAGCTTTCTAGTGGATATAGGGTGTTTTTCACAGAGTGGGGAAGAAATACGTAGGCTTCTTGGTAAGCTTGCTTCAAACCCTAACCCATTTTTGTTTCATTTTTCATACTTTTTATAGTAAAATTAACAAAAAAAAAATCATTTAGTTTCTATTAAAAGTACGTACATTTTATTTGCATTTTAGGTATTTACATTCATCATATAATTGTACTTAGAGTAGAATTGCATTCATATATTCACCATAGTTCAAATTTTTAGATTTATATTTTTGTTGCTTTCAGATGTATTCATTTACTATTTTTGTATGCTATTTCATGTGAAATTACAAAAGCATAATATAGTTTCATAATAGGGTTAAAAATTTCTATTTTTACTTGTCTAAATCAAAATAAAATCATAATACTCAAGTATAATCCCGTATTTGGTGATTCAAGGTAAAAGAACTAGGCAAACCCTCCACTATTAGAATCACTTGATGATTCAAAGTGGCACTTAAGCTTTGTACCCTAAGTTCTTTTGAGGAACATGGTGTTATTGTTTTTGGCTTCTAATTTAGACCTATGAAATAGGTTTGTTTTTTACATTGAGTGAACATAATAGATAACATGGATTTTAAAAAAGAGTCACACACATTACACATATCACAATAAAAAGTAGTGAGTTAAATCTCATCACCAACCATTGTTTGAGAATTGGCGATAGTGGGCTTCATCTCCTTCCGTCAAATCTTTTCCCTTAGCAACCATAGTCACCCATGAGAAATTTTTTTGTATTTCATCACCAAGAAGAATATCATTTTCCATCCAATCATATATTTCACCTTGCATAATTCAGATTAACACATTTACAACACACAAACCTCACAAAATAAAAAAGTATAAAAGTGAGATAAAAAAATCAAAAATATGTTGCCAAACATAGGGTTAAATTGCTTGTTTGATTCTGTGTGTCCTTCAATTGTATTTTCTTTCAGCACATTCCACATACATCACCATACCATATAACTTATTAGCTTATGGTTTCAACCTAAATCCAAGTAAAATTTTTGAGTCAATACCTTGCCAACCAAGACACTTCATCTATGGAGTGCTCTACATATTATTGATTATGGAGCCTGATTAAATCAAAGGCCTTGGACCCACTACGTGAAATAGGGGGGCTATAGGGAGGGTATTAGCCCCTCCTACTACTGTCACCAGGGGGGTCCAGGGTGAATATAGATACATATCCTCAAGTTTTAAGGATATAATTACATTTCCAATCATATGGTTAAGTAGTTCGAATCCCCAAAGATTAGAGATTATATTCTTAGACTATGGAGATAATATCCATTGAAGCTATATATATATTGACTGGAAATGGAGTATACTTATGTATGGTGACACATCTCTCTTGAAGAAACCTCTAACCTCACATAATGACAAGCTAGCTTCTTGGTCTTCTCCATAATAGATTTCACCCCAATTTACTTAATATGGGTTAATGAACTCACTTGTACACACATTGGTTCTTGATTGCCTCAAGTCATTACCATCCTCATTCTTTGGTAAATGAATTCACTGCACACACATTTGATCTTAAAGAAATTAGGCAATATTTAGTGAATTTGTTTGATATCACTAGAATGTCCGAGTCTCTACAAAACAACCAATTTTATATATCAACATCCATATCTTCTTCCATATCAAAATCCGTATTTTCTTCCATGTAAACATCCATGTCTTCTTCCATATCAACATCCATATCATTACATGAGTCTTCCATTTCACATGCCATAAGTTTGTTGCCCCTGATTAAACAACAATGCTATACAAGATCAAATAAAATCTAAACTATGAATGATCATTAGAGCATTAATTCATTTGCATTCATAAGTATTTTCATTCATCACACATATACACATGCATTTACGCAAAATAATCCATACAAAATCATAACACAAAAGTAAAATCCATGTATATATATATATATATAAATATCGCATGTACAATGAATTCCCGGAAGGCTATATACAATGGAGCACCAAGGCTCATTTACAAAAAGTGCATCGAAGCACTAGCTAACGCGTATAATCATACATCGTAAAACAATCTTGTGTCAAAGAGGAATAACACCAAAATTGGGTTGTACCTCAAAGTGAAAAGGGTATTCATTGCTTGTCCCATCATGCACATAGTCCAAAAATAAAAAATAGTGGTTTCACCACTATCACAATTTAAAAAAAATATATAGAGTAGTTAGGATAGGGTAAAATTCTCATCACACTTTGGTTGAGAACCCAAATCCCAAAAATTTAAATATTTTATACATTACACACCACAGATCCTCAAGTTGTAAGGATATAATTACATTTCCAATCATATGGTTAAGTAGTTCGAATCCCCAAAGCTTAGAGATTAGATTCTTAAACTATGGAGCTAATATCCATCGAAGCTATATATGGATTGAATAGAAATGGAGTACACTTATGCGTGGTGACACATCTCTCTTTAAGAGACCCCTGACCACACATAAGGACAAGCTAGCTTCTTGGTCTTCTCCATAACATATTTCACCCCAATTTACTCAAGATGGGTTAATGAACTCACTTGCACACACATTGGTTCTTGATTACCTCAAGTCATTACCATACTCATGATTTGGTAAATGAATTCACTGCACACACATTTGATCTTAAAGAAATTAGGCAATATTTAGTGAATTTGTTTGATATCACTAGTATGTCTAAGTATCTACAAAACAACCAATTTTATATATCAACATCCATATCTTCTTCCATATCAACATACATATCTTATTCCTTGTAAACATCCATGTCTTCTTCCATATCAACATCCATATCATTACATGAGTCTTCCATTTCACATGCCATAAGTTTGGTACCCCTAATTAAACAACAATGCTATACAAGATCAAATAAAATCTAAACTACGAATGATCATTAGAGCATTAATTTATTTGCATTCATACGTATTTTCATTCATCACACATATACACATGCATTTACACAAAATCATCCACACAAAATCATAACACAAAAGTAAAAGCCATGTATATATATATATATATATATATATATATATATATAAATATCGCATGTACAATGAATGCCTGAAGGCTATATACAATGGAGCACCAAGGCTCATATACAAAAAGTGCATCTAAGCACTAGCTAACACCTATAAGAGGACCCCTATGATCCTGAAGGAGCCCTAGACCTAGATCCACTATGCCTAGACTTACTATTCCTAACATACCCAAATATGGATGAGAAGGGTGGATATGGCCTTCTAATGTGGTGCTACACCAATCTATCCTCCAAATATTGGATGTATCCATCTTAGGCCTAAAGGTGTAGTACATCATATCTTTGATAATGATCCCTCTCAATTAGATCTCCTTGGATCCTCATGATCCTATCCTCACCTCCATCTGTAGCCATTTATACCTCTAGCTCTAATTGTAGCTGATCTATCTTCGCATCTTGAGCCACTATCCCTACATCTCATTTTGCCACCAGTTGCTCGATCCTCAGCCAATCCTCACTCTGACCTGGATGTCCCTTTATAACCTTCTCCATATCATCCATGCCATATCCATCACCTCCAATATTTAGAGGTTGCTCTACTACATCCCTAGATTATCTCCCTCAAATGCTAGATTGAAGGCATCTTCGATGTCTAGGAGCCTCATCTGCCTCCTCCACCTCAGCATTGACCTCATCCTCATCCCCATTCCCATCATCTACTAATGGAATCAGTACCCATGGTGGTTGTGTAGTGAACCATATATCGTACTCCGTAGTAGTCCCCACATCATCCATATCAGGGATATCCATATCCTCATCATCCTCATAGGTCACGCTCCATGCCTCAGCACAAGGTATATCCATCTCATCCTGATGATGCCCATACATCACTGGCACCTAAGGAACACACTGCCTCATTCCAAAATATCATAGAACTCATGAGAACTAGATCAGATCCACTTAACTCTTATGCCTCCCAACAACCCATCTAGCCTACTGAATCCTCTGCAACTACTTCCCATCACTAGTTTACCTAGAACCTTGCCATGGCCTCCAAATCACCTTAATTAGTGTTAGCCCTGCCCAAATATCCCTATACTCTTGTATAGTTTGGATAGGATGAATTAGCTACACCTCCTCTACCATAGGCTATCTCATAGCATAGGGTTACTCCCTATCCCATGCCTTAGTAGAAAAGCCCACATGCCAAGACACACTGAAGTGCTCCCAACCCCAACACTGCAGTAGAAAAATATATTCCAACCCATTTCACCCCCACATCTTCACATCATACAAATCCTGGTATAGCTACACCAACAAAGTAGGTGCCCATGCATACACCCGAGGGTCATTGATCATATCATACACCAACCCGATCAGGTTCCATGGGAATCGAAAGCCAATGTTGTTTGGGGTCACTATGTTGGCCAACACGAACATGACTAAGGTGGGTAATGCATCCAATTTATTATCCACATACATGGTCAAGTGCCTTATCCTTCCACCCTTCACCCTCTCACCCCACCACTAATCTCCAAAGGTCTGACCCATATCATACCCCTTGTCATGTCCAACCTCAACACATAACCCCTCCATCGGTAATTTGCAGATGCGGTAGACATCCTTAAGTATCAATGTCACCTCTCCAGTAGGAAGTTGAAAGGTCCCTCTATATGGATTCCATATCTTTACCAATGCAGAGAGATACTCCTCATTAGCCATCACAACATCAATTTGAGCTACCCCAACCAACCCCACGTCCTCCAACCACTTCCACTGGTCATCCTATAATACCTTTCTCACCCTTGGGATGAGAGGCGAGAACTGATGTTGAGCTTCCAAGATATTTAGCTGCAGCACAACACATTCATAAGGCAAAACATTAATATCACATACATTGCATAAATTTAAAAAAAGCACAAAATTCAAACAAGAGTGCCAAGGGCATTTACCTTAGCAACATGCACCTCTTCTCTTCTTGTAGCATCCACACCCTCCATCACCATAGCTTACACTCCCCTTCACTCTTTCATTCCACTTCACTTCACTCACTCCATTAGACACAACTTTTAGAGTTTATGAATGCAAGAATGAATCATATTTCACCTTTGTAAGCTATTTATAGCTATTTTTGGTGCATGCTATGAATACCCACATCTACACATGTTGTGAATGCCCATTGGCATTTGGTGTTAAAATTTACAAAAAGACCAAAATGATCCAAAATGGTAGCTTACCTCCAAAAAATTACTCCAAATTGCATCCATACATTCATTTCATCATCATATCATGTTTTGTGAAACCAAAAAATGATTTGGATGCTTAATTTTTGCTTGCAACCTAAAGTCACAAAATCACCTTACGCTTCAAAATGTACCAAAATGATCCAAATTTTCACAAACCTACCATAAACATCATTCTCATCATAAATCACATTATTTCATCATTTTATGTGATAACATGGATTAAATTGGACAGTTAAATTTTATTTACAACCAAAATTCATAAAAGTGTCCAAAATTGCTTCAAAATCGCTCTAAAAAAATGCCAAATTTTGTTAGACTTGCAATGGCACTGAGAGGGGGGGGTGAATCAGTGTAGCTCTTTAATCATGAATTAACAGCTCTTAAAACTACAGCAGTTAAAAATTATAAACAAATACAACAAGTATAGCAAGAGAGCATCACACAACACAAGATTTAATGAGGTTCACCAATGTGGCTACTCCTCAAAAATGACTGCTTGGACTACCATCCAAATATAGCCTTTGCAAAGCAACAACTTTTACAAATAGTTTACTAGCACCCACTAGAAGGAGCACCAACCCTTGATTTATCTGTACCAATAGAAAGGAGCACCAACCCCTGATTTACTAGCACCAACTGGAAGGAGCACCAACCCCTTATGCCAAGCACCAACTTGGACTTCAATTCTGAAACTAGAAGAATGATAGTAAGATACCTTTGCTTTTACAAGACCCTGACAGGTCTGCTTCACTTTTTTGTCCTCTGTGCACTCTGCTCTTTTTGTGCTATCACTTTGCACAATCTATTGCTTAACTATTGAAATATTGTCTTCTCCTTGTTGCGCACTCTACTTCCTTTGTGATCTTCACACTTAGAATGATTCGACAACTTGCACACTACACACTACGACCGAACTTCGCACTCTGTGCACTCTGATTCCTTTGTGATCTTCGCACTTAGAATGATTCGATGACTTGCACAATGCACACTACGACCGAAATTTGCACTCTGCACACTTTGCTTCCTTTGCGATCTTCGCACTTAGAATGATTCGACGACTTGCACATTGTACTCTACGATCGAACTTCGCACTCTGTGCACTCTCTCCGAATTTTGCACTCTTCGACATTAACAACTCTTCAAACAACCTTCCTTTTATAACAATATTTTCAAGATAAAAAACTCTAATCTTAGTCGGCTGTAACCCTAATCATAGTTAGTTGCAAACCCTAAACTTCATCGACTGCAAACCCTAATCTTCGTCAGCTAACATTGGTCTTCATCGGCTTCAACTGCCCCTGTAACTCTTTTGTTGCTGTTGCCACGAAAACACATGTCGCAATATCATGACACTTTCGCCTCTGTACGCTTTCTCTTAGCTTTGGCCCGCGAGAACATAACATGTCACGATATCGTGACACTTTTTCCTTCTTACTTTCTCTCTCCTCTTTTAGTCGCAAAAATGCGACATGTCGCAATATCGCGACACTTTTTCTCCTTAGCGCTTTATCTTGCCTTTGGGTCACGAAAATGTGACATGTCGCGATATCGTGACACTTTTTCTCCTTAGTGCTTTTACTTGCCTTTGGGTCATGAAAATGTGACATGTCGTGATATCGCGACACTTTTTCTCCTTAGCACTTTTTCTTGCTTTCGGGTCACGAAAACCCGACATGTCGCGATATCGCGACACTTTTTCTCCTTATCGCTTTTTCTTGCTTTTGGCACGAAAACCCAACATGTTGTGATATCGCAACACTTTTTCTCTCGGACTCTTTCTCCTGCAACATGTCGTGAAATCATGACACTTTTTCTTTCGGACTCTCTCTCCTACAACATGTCGCGAAATCGTGACACTTTTTCATTCATACAACCTTCCTTGCAATATGTCGTGAAATCGTGACACTTTTTCATCCGTACAACCTTCCTTGCAATATGTCGTGAAATCGTGACACTTTTTCATCCGTACAACCTTCCTTGCAATATGTCGCAAAATCGTGACACTTTTTCTTTCCTCTTCTCTCTCCTCCAACATGTCGCGAAATCACGACAGTTTTTCTTTCTTCTTCTCTCTCTTCCAACATGTCATGAAATCACGACAGTTTTTCTTTCTTCTTCTCTCTCTTCCAACATGTCGTGAAATCATGACAATTTTTCTTTCTTCTTCTCTCTCTTCTAACATGTCGCGAAATCGCAACAGTTTTTCTTGCCTTGTATATGTCGCGATATCGCAACACTTTTCTTACTTGTCTTTTTCTTTGACCTTTTGCAAGTGGTCCACTTCGGTCTTCTTGGAGAATCACTGTACATACTACGAGTAACCTTTGAACTCTTGTTTTTCTGCATCTGACTAGCTTTTGAACTTCCTGTCCACTGCATCAATAGATCTGTCTGACTGAGTTGCCAACAATGACAATACTGTTTGTTGCACCTTGCTCAACAATCTCCCCCTTTGGAATTGTTGGCAACACGTGCAATTTTCCTGTAATTCTTCTCCCCCTTTGACAATAATACCAAAGGGCTACTGCAAACTCCCCCTGAGTCCATGCACAACATTCTCAGCCAAAATTTATTACATTTAGCAAAAATCATGAACATGAGAAAAAAGATAAACAAATACTTAAATGCTCCCCCTGAGAATGTGATCCCTATAGCTAGTCACTTCTTGGGAAACGAGACCACTCCACTTTCTGTTGTTGGAATGAAAATCCAACTAAACCTCACTTTCTACAACTTTCTCCTGTGTACAACATGCTGTCGCTACAATATTTTTTGCCTCTGCTATGGATAAGGAAACTGACTCTTGTTTCTTACTGTTCTATGCGACCAAACTGTCTCCAAGATGGAATGCACCTCCATTGGTAATCTTCCTGTCATATACACATCCTGCCCAATCTGCATCTTTAAGATACCATAACCCATACTCCATAGTACCCTTGTGATATTATAGAAGACTCTGTCTCTCTATTGCACTAACTGGTGGACCTCTTCTTCACTTGAAGAATCCTCACTCAGGTCTATCTTCAACTGTGTTGGCTGCTAGATTTCTATCCATTAAGACTCTGTCCTCTATAATTAGTTACCTCCAAACCTCATTCAATAGGCTCACTAAGAACCTGCTCAATAGGCTCACACAGAACCTGCTTAACAAGCTCACATGGAACTTGTCCAATGTTGAATAACTAGCTCATTCAAAACCTATCCAAATCTGCTCCACCAAGCTCACTAAGAACTTATCTGAATCTTTTCTAGCAATCTGTCCTAGCATTGTCCTCAAATATTTCCAAAATGCCTTCTCAAAAGCTCAATCAATCATGCTCAAGTAGTACTCAAAATGAACGGCGATCTCAAATCAAATCCACTTCATAGAACTTTAAAAATCACTTCACACATAACTTGACTAGGCTCAATCAAATCAACTCAACCCATCATCTCTCACACAACCCTAGTCCAAGTATGTATCAACCAACTCAAATAATTCCAACAATGCTCAACCAAAAATATGACAAAATAATGATACTCATGTTCTTTTCTAACTCAAGTTCTTTCACAACAAATGGGTTTAAACCACTATGCTTATAACACAAGGTTTAAACACAACTCTCAATTCAGAAAAACTTTGATGCATTCAACCAACCACTGTCACACACAATTATTTTCCCTTCAATGATATTTCAAAAATCAACCACCATAATGCTATCATATGAGTCTCCTTGGGATTAGCCTGAAATCATGCTGCCATGCATACTGCCTTTCTTGAACCTTTGTTGAGTGAGATAGTTGTCTAGCCTTGCATACCATGCTCGGGGTGCCTATTTCAAGCCATATATCTTCAACTTACAAGCCAAGTTGGGAACATCATCAAGCTGGAAACCATATGGCTGCTCAATATAAACATCTTCTTCAAGCTTCCCATTCAAAATGTTGATTTCATGTCTGTCAACAAAATTGATAAGTGACTCACACTTGTACCAACTTTTGTTCAAAACTGTACCAACATTGCAATTTTACTGCCAACTATGTGCAAGCAACAAACACTGTACCACAACACAACCAAATCCCTTTTTATATTTTCAACTTGGTCTATGTTTTCTACAGTCACCGCTGGTCACACCTTACTTTCAACTGTTCGAATCAGGAGATAAAATTTTGTTAAATACTTCACGGCCAGCTATAGTGCACCTTACTCAAATTCATACTTCTGGACCTTGGATAGGTATGATTCACAAAGCAAAGTTGCTCATCTTGAAGAGCTAAACATGAGTCAATGATCAGACTTCAATATATATATATTTTTTTCACCATAGCGTCACAATAGATCTAACAATCTTTACGTCAATGTGTAGTTCCAATGTACACTGCTTTTATTGAAACACATATATGCGACTAAGGCAAAATTCTTTCACTAACCAAATTATTTGACCTGTTGTAATACTTAACTTTGGACAGTGGCAATAAGAACCATTAACAGTACAATAATGACATATAGCAATACTGCCAATAATGACAACTCTTAATTTAATCACCACCCTTCATGGCACTTCCACAAACAACTACATGAACTAAAAACACAATTTGACAACTATACGATAACTTCCCTAACTGCTTGCCTTTCATCCTCAGGTAATCAAACAAATACATAGTAGCATTAAAATGAAACTTCAAGATTGCTCCCCCTGAGGATGTGTTACCTGGATTTGCTTAGTGCAATAGCGGAGTAGTCTCCTTCAGTCCAAGGAGACACGATTTCCTTTCTTCTATCCTTCTCCAAACTTTCTTGATCTCGAGCTTGGATTTTTCAACTACATCCTTGTTTTGCACCTTTTTGTGAGCTTGAGCATTTCTCTTGTGTGGTTGTCTCTTGTGCATCCTTGCTGAATGATTATTTTCCTTTATTTTATGTACATGATTTATTCCCTGTCTGTGTTGCGTTCTTTGCGTCTGATGAAATATATTGTTTTGCCTTAGATTAGGTACAAAAGTGCTTGGAAAAAAACTTGCTATGTGCCCATGACCATTACATTGAAAACATTGTACACAGTGTTCACTCAGAAACGCAGATGTATTTCTACCAGCATAACTCTTTGATTTATCATTCAATCCACAATAAATTGCCTTGTGACCATACTGGTTGCATCTGAAACAATAGCCATAAAAAGTATTATTATGAATAAAGTGAGAGTGATAGAACCTCTTTTGTTGTGGTTTCTTTGTTTTAGATCTCCTTTGATATGTTCTTCCTTTTGAAGATTCAGCTTCAAACTTTTCTTGCTTCGATCCTTCAACAGTGAAATTCTTCTCTATAGAGTTGGAAGATGAAGGTTGTTCAGCTTCATATCCAAGACCACACTTATCCGTGGAGCTTCTTTGTTGGCTTATAATTTTATCTAGCAATTCTGTGCTCTTCTCGAATTTGAGATTTGTATTGGCCTCTTCTAGTTGTTTCTTCAATAAAAAAATCTCTTCCTCTTGTTTGCAGCAACCGATCACTTTCTCACTTATCTGTGACCTGAGAGTTTCTTCAATCCTTTTGAATTCTTCTACCTATATTTTCAAACTGGTTATTATTTCATTTGCATCCTCAAGATTTCTTGAGATCTCCTTATTCATTTTTCTTTCTATCTTCAATTCATCCAGAGCTATAATTAGTTCCTCTTTCAAATTTATTTCTGCATCAATTTCTTCTTCATCACATTCCTGTTATTTTTCTATTTCTTCTTCGAGTGTCATGAAAATACCTTCACCTTTTTCCTTTTTAGAATCATCCTCTATGTTCTCATCGTCACCTTCATGAATACTCCTCAATTTGTCCCACATTTCTTTTGTCATTTTACAACTCATGATCTTTACCAATTCACTGTCTACTAATCCGCACCTGATAGCATTCTTTGCTTTTGAGTCATTCTCAAATAGATTCTTATCGGCAACATCGGTTGGAGGAGTGATGGGTATTGTGTATTCACTGACTACTAAATCCTAGATGTTGTATCCCAAAGCATAGAGATATGCATCCTGATTCTCCAGACCGCGTAATTTGTTTCGTCAAACAAAGGTGCTTTGTTTGATGATAAGTCTTCAACCTTTTCTGGTTTAATTTTCTCTTCCATAGGAACTGAAACTGACTGAGATGCCCTTTTGGATGAGGATCTATTATTCTTACCCATTGCGTACTAATCCAAGATCAACCCTGATTAATTTAGCCTTATAAGGGAACTTGGCTCTGATACCAATTGTTAGACTTACAATGGCACTGAGAGGGGGGGGTGAATCAGTGTAGCTCTTTAATCATGAATTAATAGCTCTTAAAAATGTAGCAGTTAAAACTTATAAACAAATACAACAAGTACAGTAAGAGAGCATCACACAACACAATATTTAACAAGGTTCACCAATGTGGCTACTCCTCAAAAATGACTGCTTGGACTACCATCCAAATCCAGCCTTTGCAAAGCAATAAATTTTACAAACAATTTACCAGCACCCACTGGAAGGAGCACCAACCCATGATTTATCTGTACCAATAGAAAGGAGCACCAACCCCTGATTTGCCAACACCAACTGGAAGGAGCACCAACCCCTTATGCCAAGCACCAACTTGGACTTCAATTCTGAAACTAGAAGAATGATAGTAAGATACCTTTGCTTTTACAAGACCCTGACAGGTCTGCTTCACTTTTTTGTCCTCTGTGCACTCTGCTCTTTCTGCGCTATCACTTCGCACAATCTACTACTTAACTGTTGAAAGATTGTCTTCTCCTTGTTGCACACTCTGCTTCCTTTGTGATATTTGCACTTAGAATGATTTGACAACTTGCACACTGCACACTATGACCGAACTTCACACTCTGTGCACTCTGCTTCCTTTGTGATCTTCACACTTAGAATGATTCGATGACTTGCACACTGCACACTATGACTAAACTTTGCACTCTATGCACTCTGCTTCCTTTGCGATCTTCGCACTTAGAATTATTCGATGACTTGCACACTGTACTCTACGACCGAACTTCGCACTCTGCGCACTCTCTCCAAATTTTGCACTCTTCGACATTAACAACTCTTCAAATAGCCTTCCTTTTATAACAAAATTTTCAAGATCAAAAACTCTAATCTTAGTCGGTTGTAACCCTAATCATAGTCGACTACAAACCCTAAAATTTGTCGGCTGCAAACCCTAATATTCATCGGCTAACATCGGTCTTCGTCGGCTTCAATTGCCCCTGTAACTCTTTTGTTGCTGTTGCTGTGAAAACACATGTCATGATATCGTGACACTTTCACCTCCGTACGCTTTCTCTTAGCTTTGGCCCACGAGAACATAACATGTCGTGATATCATGACACTTTTGCCTTCTTACTTTCTCTCTCCTCTTTTAGTCACGAAAATGCGACATGTCGCGATATCGCGACACTTTTTCTCCTTAGCGCTTTATCTTGCCTTTGGGTCGTGAAAACACATGTCGCGATATCGTGACACTTTTTCTCCTTAGCACTTTTACTTTCCTTTGGGTCACAAAAATGCGACATGTCGTGATATCACGAAACTTTTTCTCCTTAGCGCTTTTTCTTACTTTCGGGTCGCGAAAACTCGACATGTCACGATATTGTGACACTTTTTCTCCTTATTGCTTTTTCTTGCCTTTGGGTCATGAAAACCTGACATATCGTGATATCATGACACTTTTTATCTTGGACTCTTTCTCCTGCAACATGTCACGAAATCGTGACACTTTTTCTTTCAGATTCTCTCTCCTGCAACATGTCGCAAAATCGTGACACTTTTTCATCTGTACAACCTTCCTTGCAATATGTAATGAAATCGTGACACTTTTTCATCCGTACAACCTTCCTCGCAATATGTATTGAAATCACGACACTTTTTTGTCCGTACAACCTTCCTTGCAATATGTCGTTAAATCGCGACAATTTTTCGTCCTCCTCTCTCCTCCAACATGTCACGAAATCACGATAGTTTTTCTTTCTTCTTCTCTCTCTTCCAACATGTTGCGAAATCGTGACAATTTTTCTTTCTTCTTCTCTCTCTTCCAACATGTCGTGAAATCACGACAGTTTTTCTTTCTTCTTCTCTCTCTTCTAACATGTCGCGAAATCGCAAAAGTTTTTCTTGCCTGCTGTATATGTCACGACACTTTTATTGTCTTTTTCTTTGACCTTTTGCAAGTGGTCCACTTCGGTCTTCTTGGAGAATCACTGTACATACTCTGAGTAACCTTTGAACTCTTGTTTTCTGCATCTGACTAGCTTTTGAACTTCCTGTCCACTACATCAACAGATCTGTCTGACTGATTTGCCAACAATGACAATACTGTTTGCTGCACCTTGCTCAACAAATTTCACAAAATTCATGCAATCCATTCATAAAAGCATTTCTCATCATCACATATTCATTTCAACACTATTTTTCATCCAAAAATCATTGCATTTACATAAAACATTTGCCAAGCTCACCTACAATTTCTAGCGAACCTTGCATCCAATGGTTTATTATATCTCCTTGGCGATTGCAATGATTGGTCATCCCTGCAATTTGGTAAGATGGATAAATCACCATAAGGATGCTTGGCTATTATCATAATTCATATCTCTTAATTTGAAATCAAATTACATTTGATCCATCATTTTTTGAGTGTGACTATGCTCAAATTAATTTGCTAAAAATTTATCATTGATGGCCTTGTCCATGGGGCTTGAAACACGGATAAAATCATATTTCAACATTTTTTTTACTTTAACAGTCATCACAGAGATAGGCCTTACGTAGGTTGATTGGTTCCAATTGAGAAAATTATCCTACAGTTACTATATGGACCTCCATAGGTTGAATCCTTTTCTTTTTTGCATGTTCATCACTTCACATTTCAATGATACCAAAAAGCACTTTCTTCAATAGCATGGTACCACCCCAAACTTGGGGCAACCAAATTTGATTCTATTTTCCTACAATGGGATACATCTTACATGATCATGGTATCTACACTTGGCAAAAACCCCCTTTCTCTATTGGGTCAAACACATAATCATTTTACATCATTAATATCATCATTTTATATCATTCATATCATTATTTTACATCATTCATATAATCCACATTTACACCATACATTTGCACTTACACCATTCAACTGCATTTTTCACTACACAATTCTATCAATTGGCTTATGAGATTCATTCTTCACTCATTTGCCAATTGAGGGGGTAAGATACACATACAAATTATTTTATCTTCAAGATCATCTTCACATTCCAAGGAAAGAAAGTTGCTTCTTCATGCCAAACCAGGTGTCTTGTATTTTTGCACCGCATTGTGTTTCATGCAATACGATACAAAAAGAGGTATTTGTAGACACCAAAATCTAGCCACTTGTCATATATCTGTATCCTCCAATCACAACCATCCATTATATATATTTAATTAATATATGTATAGATATTAATATTTTATATATTATATTTATATATATTTAATAAATATATATGTATTTATATAAATTAATCCTAGCCATCTGCCACATTTTAATCTCATCCATTCATCCACCTCAATCCATGCCATTTTACCAAAATTAATCTCCACCCTTCCTCATGTTTTAATCTTGGCCACATATTTTGTGTCATCAAAACCCTAACATGTTCAAGGGCAGATTATAAAACAAGAGTCATTTTGATGACTCAAACCCCTAAAAATCCCTTAGAATCTTGAGAATTTGAAGTTCTTAAGAGATCCTTAAGCCCTTATGCCCTAGCCACTCTACCTTAGCTTTCATCATTCACCACCACCATCGCATTCCCTTATTTCTACCACCACATAACCCATGTGAACTAGATCTGATTCGGTGACACTTTCCTTAGCCCCTAAATGCCCCCTAGAGCCAGTTGAATACCTCTAGGTATTTTTGGAATCTCTTTGGTGCATATACAACCTTCATAGAACACCCTTAGTAGATATGTAGTCCTACAATCATTGGGGACCATTCGGGCATCCTCATGACCATCATTGATAGAAGTAGAGATAGAAATTAGCATGTTGACAAGGCAAGAAGTTTTTTGCACTTATTTTACATTCCTGTACTTTTTGTTTACAGTATTACATTGTAGCATCTAGGGTTTTAGTTGTTTTATATTTCTGAGGGCCTCAAACTTTTGAGCCCTCATAGGTGCTTCTAATTTATTCTTATTATTTTTCTATTTGCAGATATAGGTATCATCTGGTAGCTGTTGAAACTAGGGTGACCATTTTAGGATACACAAGCCCACCTGCACTCTCATTTTGATTGAAGACAAGCACAAAGATACCAACAATGTATTGGCCTAGGCTTTTGAAGAACCCTAAGTTTTTTTGTAAAATCTATATCACAAAAGTATTGTAAAACCCCACATTGGGGCATATTGATTGTATAATTTTGAGATCCACTAGCATTAATAAAAATCTTATTCATCTTGTGTAATCTTGTGTTGTTACTGTGTTTTTAATTACTTTATCTTGTATATTAGTGTTGCTTTATTTTGATTTAAAAAATGGTAATCATGGTGGGACCCCCAAAGGGTTATTCACTCTATTTTACTTTGTCACTAATTTTTGTTTTTCTTTTTATTTTGCAGGTTCCAAAAATTTGATTGCATGATTTGTGCAAAAAAAAAGGGCTTCTAGAGGTTGCAAAAGTTCATCACATGTCACGTGGATGCCCTACGATGCTCGAGGGATGAACTGAAATATTTAGGAAGTTCCATACAATGTTCTAGTGGCTTTAGGATGCATGGGGAATAAATATGTAGGCTTCCTAGTAATCCTGCTTCAAACCCTAATCCATTTTTGTTTCATTTTTCCTTCTTTTTATAGAAAAATTATTAAAAAGAAAATCATTTAGTTTCTGTTAAAAGTAGGTACATTTTATTTGCATTTTAGGTATTTACATTCATAGTATAGATTGTACTTAGAGTAGACTTGCATTCATATATTTATCATATTTCACATTTTAAGATTTAGATTTTTGTTGTTTTTTGATGTATTTTCATGTGAAATTACAAAAGCATGAAATAGCTGCATAATAGGGTTAAAAATTTCTATTTTTACTTTTCTAAATAAAAAAATCACAATACTCAAGTATACTCCCTCATTTGGTGATTCATGGCAGAAGAACTAGGTGAACCCTCACTATTGGAATCACTTGATGATTCAGAGTGGGACTTAAGCAGTGTACCCTAAGTTCTTTTGAGGAACTTAGTGTTATTGTTTTTGGCTTCTAATTTAGACCTGTGAAATAGGTTTTTTTAACATTGAGTGAACACAATAAATAACATAGATTTTAAAAATGGGTCACACACATTGTATGTATCACAATAAACAACATTGAGTTGGATTTCATCACCAACCATTGTTTGAGAATTGGTGATGGTGGGATTCATCTCCATACATAAAATATTTACCCTTAGCAACCATAGTCATCCATGAGCAAACCTTATGGATATCATCACCAGGAAGAATCTCATTTGCCATCCAATCATAGATTTCACCCTACATAATTTATATTAGCACATTTACAACACACAAACCTCACAAAACAAAAAAAATATAAAAGCAAGATACAAAAAATAAAAAATCTGTTACAAAACATAGGGTTAAATTGCTTGTTTGATTCTGTGTGTCCTTCATTTGCATTTTTATTTTACACATTCCACACACATCACCACCCCATCTAACTCATTAGCTTATGGTTTCAACCCTAAGCTAAGAAAAAATTCTAATTCAAGCCCTTACTAGCCAAGACACTTCATTTATGAAGTGCTCTACATATTTCCCTACCACTTTTGTGGTTAACCCTATCAATACGATATAAAAAAGCTATCCTCATTTATCTGTGGGTCCATTACACGTTGTGTACACTTAAAATGTTGAGGTGTTACATTAAGCAGTCAATATTCCCATACCAAAAACTAAGCCTTCATCTCCCAATGATCATAACATCACCTACATAGACATGGTTAAAGTAGAAGCTTTTAGAAGATCTGCTAAGTATGTTATAGAATCAATCAAAAACCCCCCTAGGCATGACATTATTTCTTAGTAGGAAATTGATTACTCATAGCCTTCCAGTTTTACCCAGGTGTAAACCAACCCTCTTTTTGAGGTATCATATACACCTTTCCAATATTGGTCCATTCCACAACAATCATGTACTCAAAGCACTTCCATTCCATCTTCATACACCACCACCTATGTCAATCCTTTGTATGAAGTACATGTCAGTGCTACTTCATAAATTCTAGCTTCCACTACATCCACCATCCCACATTCAGTTGTAATACCTGTTACAACTTATCCTCCACCTACTTCATCCATTCCAACCACATCTACACCATCTGCTTTAGATATGGACATACAAAACACATGGTAATACATTAATAAATTGCTTAAGGAATGACAAAATGCTCAATCTTATCCCCAACAGTAAGTATAGGTGGTAAATCTTAAGCCTCAATCCACTTCTACTCAACCTAAATTCTTTTCATCAAATCCATCATGGGTATCACAGTCTTCTACGATTTCTATTCCCACACCTCAATTACTGCACACTCATTCCATTCCAACAAGTCAACCCATTCATAGTCCTCAAATATCATCTCCATTACATCATTTGCAATCATTCAATCATCAACATCACCAAATACAATCCAATCCATCAAATCATCAACATCTCATCACACCTCAATATTTCATCACTTCACCTTCACATAATCAATTGGTGATTCAGGGTTTCCACATACCTGGGGAAGATCCTAGAATCTAAGCTATGCAACATCAGATTGATATCCTAATGCAACATACTCCTGGTATGATGAACCAAAAGCTAATTGTGAGACAACTTATCAATCAACCAATTCAATTTTTGGTACCATCACCACCATATCCAATAGATTTTACAGTGCCAAAATTTGACAAATTCAAAGGGACTGAGGACCCTAGAGAGAATGTGAGCACATTCATTCATTCATGTTTTAGAATTTAAAATCAATATGCCCTAATGCGTAGAACCTTTCCTTAGACATTGGGGGGAGATGTCGTGGAGTGGTATAACCATCTACATCATCATAGTATTTATACTTTTGAGTAGTTGGTGAACCAATTTTTTGAAAGATTTTCCTTCAATGTTAGAAATAAAATTTCACTGACTGATTTATACAATCTGAAGAAATTTGATGATGAGTTATTATATTGTTGAGCAAGGTGCAACGACATTATTGTCATTGTTGTCAACACACTCAGATGGACAGGTTGATGCAGTGGATAGTTTTTTGGAGGTTTTTCAAAGTATGTACAGTGATTTTTAATGCTTATGAGGATGTTTTTAATGTTTGGGTGAAGTTGTTACAGGTTGTTCGTGCAAATTTGCAAAAGTTGAAAAAATCATCAAAAAGTTGTCAAAAAATTACAAAAGTCATCACGGGTGCAGTTGGATAGGATGGATCAGTTTGGAACATGCTAGCATGTCAATAAATAGTCCAGAATAGCGTTGGAGGTGTTAGCACAGTGTTTGGATTGATTGATGACATTTTCGGTATCTTGGCGGATGATTTGGCAAGTGGTTGTACAGGCTAAAAAAGGGCAGTTTTGTTAGAAGCACTGCGAGAAAACCAAGAAGAATTTGATAGTGAAATTTTAACTGGAGGTGGTAATTATCTTCAAGAATATGTGTTCCAAATTTCCACAAAAATGGAGAAACGATGCGAATGTTACAAGCGTTGCAAGACTGTCATAAAAATGCTCTTTTTGGAAAAAGTGTGTCAGTAGAAGTTTTTGTGGAGGTGCTATAGGTGAACCGTAAGGATTTATATATCAATATTCAGACTAGATGTAGTCAGAATTTCAGATATTCTACGTTTCAAATTTCAACAAAAATAGAGTTACGAGGTGAGAGTTATTATTGTTGTAAAAATGGTACAGGTCATTTTTATATCAATTTGTTCCACTTGTGCAAAATCCTTTTGTTGGCCGTTTCGACCTTGCAAAGTCGCCAGAGTTTCGGTTTCAGTGTTGTTAGATATTCAAGGCATCAAATAGAGCATCTTTCATTTTTGGTTTTGAGGTGTCACGTGGCTCTGAAGTAAGATAACGAGTAAGGTGTCAATTCTTTGCATGTGACATGTTTGACGAAATGCCTTCTCAAAATTAAAAAAAAGAAGTTATATTGTTTTAAGAAGCTTCATTAAAGAAAATATTTTTAAATTTTAAAAGGGAAAAATAATGTAAGTGTGTGCTTTTTAAGTGACAAGGGATTTTATTGAAATGTGGGGACTTTATTTTGTGGAGAGAAGTGTGTGTGGAGAAAAATAAAGAGTGAAAATCCATGATTTTTGGAGAGTGGTGAAAAAAACCACTTCAGTATTTTGGGCATAAATTTCTCATATGATATCTATTTTAGCTAAAATTTTGAGAGGAGTTCGCATACAAAGTGTTGCACAATACCAAAAAAAAATTTAGCAATTGGTAGAACGAGCTAAGATAAAAATCAGTTTTTTTTAGAAGAGAAGATTCAAATTCTGAGTAATGCAGAGAGAGGGATGTTATACTAGGTGAAATAGAAAGTTTTAGATTTTGTTCTTACAGACCATAGAGGGTTTTGGTTTCAGTAAATACATTCATATATGTCATTTTATTATCAATATCAAAATAAAGTGGGTGCTTGGTAGAGGGGTTGGTGCTCCTTTTTGTTGGTGCATATAAATAAGGGGTTTGTGCTCATTTCTGTTGGTGCAAATAAATCAGAGGTTGGTGCTCCTTCCAGGTGGGTCTTTGGTAAATTGATTGTAAAGTTTGTGCTTTACAAAGGTTAGATTTGGATGATAGTACAAATAGTTATTTTTGGGGATGTAGCCAAATTGGTGAACCTCGGTACATCTTGTGTCGTGTGATGTTCTCTTGTTATACTTGCTTTACTTGGTTTTATGTTTTCATTGTTTTGGCTTTGAGTGTTGAAGATTTAAGTTTTAAAGAGCTACACTAATTCACCCGCCCTCTCAGTGTCATTGTGAGACTAACAATTGGTATCAGAGTGAGGTTCCTGAATAGGGTTAACCAGTTAGGGTGATCTTGGAAGTGACATAATGGTAGGTGGTGAAGGCTTCTCATCAAACAAAGCATCATTGTTTGACGAAACTAATTATGCATTATGGAGACTCAGGATGTAGACATATCTTTGTGCTTTGGGATATGAAATTTGGGATTCAGTATATAGTGGATACACAATACCTACCACCTCTCCAACCGATGTTGACGATAAGAAACTGTTTGAGAATGACTCAAAAGCAAAGAATGCTATCATGTGTGGATTAGTGGACAACAAACTGGTAAATATTATGGGTTGTAAAATGGTAAAGGAAATATGGGACAAAATGAAGAGCATTCATGAAGGAGACATTAAGATCAAGGAGGCCAAGTTACAAACACATCGAGCTCAGTTCGAAGTATTAAATATGAATGACGATGAAAATATAGAGACATATATGCTGAGAGTTAATGAAGTCATTAATGCAATTAGAGGACTCAACGAGGAAATCAAATATTATGTCATCGTGAAAAAGGGATTAATATCCCTTCCCGAAATATTTGATTCTAAAGTTTCAACTATAGAAGAAGCTAAAGATCTAAATTCTTTTAGTATTGATGAGATGCATGGTTCTTTTACTGCATATGAGATGAGAATAGGAAAATCTAAACCCACAGACAGAGAAGCTGCTTTTAAAACCCATAAAAATATGAAAGCAAAACAAGAATCTGAGGAAGAAGAGACATCAGATGAAATGGAAGCAAACTTTTTTCGAAAACTAAAAAGGATAAAAGAAAAATATAGAGGAAGGTAACCATTTAAATGTTTCAACTGTGGAGGTGTTGGGCATTTTGCAGCTAAATGTCCACTTAATGAGAAGAACAGAAGTGATGAAGGATCACAAGAAGAAATATGTGACGGGAAGAAAAAAACAAATTTCATAAAAGGCAACTTCAAGAAGAAAAGTTTCATCTCCAAGAATGTTAGTTCATCAGAAGATAACTCTAGTGAGGATTCTGAAAAGGAAACAGGTGAAGATCTTTTCATGGCACTCAAAGAAGAAAAAATAGAAAAATAACAGGAATGTGATGAAGGAGAAATTGATGCATAAGTGAATTTGAAAGAGGAACTAATTGTAGCTCTAGATGAATTGAATATAGAAATAAAAAATAATAAGAAAATTTCAAGAAAGCTTGAGGATGCAAATGAAATCATAACGAATTTGAAAGTACAGATAGAAGAATCCACAAAAATATTCGAAGATCTCGAAGTGCAAATAACCATAAAAATAGATTATTGCAGCAAGCTAAAAGAAGAGATTTCTGGTTTAAGAATGCAGCTAGAAGAGATGAATCAGAAAATTAGTTGTTATCACAAACATGAAGAAAGTTCTATGAAGTTCGATAAGATCATAAATAACCAAAAGACTACATGCATAAAATTTGGTTTGGGTTTTGATGAAGGAGAATCGTCAAATGGATCAAAGGCCATAAATGAAGAATCCACAAAGAATGAAGAGAAGAAACAGGTTGATCAAGCAAAAATGAATCATGCACAGGAAAGCAATAATGCAAGGCACGAAAGGAGAATTGACAATGATGGCTTCAACAATTTCACACATCAAATAAGAAGAAGATTTATGGCTCCTACGACAACATGACAAAGACCACCACCTAGGTTCAATCATCTCTTTTCTGGTTACTATTTTAAATGCAATGGTTATGGACATAAGATCTCAGATTGCAAGTATAATGTAGGACCAAGGAATTTTACCAATAGAAATGCTTTTTCACCTTTGATGGATTATGTAGTAGAATGTTATAGCTGCCATAATTTTGGGCATATTGCAAGAAATTGTCGAAGTATATTTGCATAAAATCAATTTCAGGGAAGAAAATTTCAGCCAAATGGAATAAGACAAAATAGAAAAATTTTCAAAAAAAATGCACAAGCTACTGAAAAAGAAAAGCCAAAACAAGAGCCCAAAATTGTAATCAAACCTGAGTGGAAAGAAAAAGAGTGACCTAAGGAAGAAAATGAATCCTTGATCATACAGATGGCATTTAAAGCACAAAATAAATCCGCACCATGGATACTTGATAGTGGATGGTCTAGTCATATGACATGTGACAAGCAAAAATTTGAGAAGTTGCAGTAATATGAAGGTGGTTTAGTAAAGTTTGGAAACAATGATGGAGCTAAGATAGTTGGCAGAGGTTTAGTCAAGATTAGTGATGATAAAATTAGGTCAAAAGAAGTCTTGTTTGTGGTTTGTCTAAAGCATAACTTGTTGAGCGTAAGTTAGATTTGAGATAGAGGTCATGAAGTGACCTTTAAGAAGCAAGGTTGTGAAGTCAGAAAGGCAAACAATGGTAAGTTGATAGCAAATGGATCAAGGACATTTGGAAACCTATACACTCTATTAGATACTTCATAAGGAGCTTGCTTTATTGGATAGGAATAAGAGAATTGGTTATGGCACAAGAGGCTCGATCATATCAGTTTTGAAAATATAGTAAAAATAAGCTCAAAGAAAGTAGTGAGAGATATTCCCACCATTGGCAAACCATCAAATAGCATTTGTGCTTCATGTCAAAAGGGGAAGCAAACTAGAGTATCATTTAAAACAAAATATTACTACACAAGAAAACCTTTGGAACTAGTACATACTGATTTATGTGGACCCATGAGAATGCAAAGCATAAACGGTGACAAATATTTTATGTTGTGTATAGATTACTATTCCAGGATGACATGGGTACTATTTTTGAAGCATAAATAATAAGCTTTTGAGATGTTCAAGGTTTTCAAAAACCAAGTTGAGAATAAAACAAGAAAAATGATTAAATGTTTAAGGTCAGATAGAGGAGGAGAGTTCATTTCAAAGGATTTCACAAAGTATTGTGAAAAATATGGCATTAGGAGACAGTTTTCAGCAGCCAGGACACCTCAGTACAATGGTGTGGTAGAAAGAAAGAACATGATAGTGTAGGAAATGACATGGACTATGTTGACTAAGAGCAAAGTAGCAGACAAATTTTGGAAAGAGGCATTCCATACTGTGGTATACATCCAAAATAGGTGCATGTTGAGGACACATGAAAGCAAAACTCCTTATGAGTTGTGGTTCGATAAAAAGGCAACAACAAGATACTTTAAAGTTTTTGGCAGCAAGTGTTACATCAAAAGAATTGAATAAAACCTTGGTAAATTTTAGAGGTATTTTTCTTGGCTATTCATCAAAAAGCAAAGCTTACAAATGCTACAACAAGAGGCTAAGGAAAATTGTGGATAGTGTCGATGTTAAAGTTGATGAAGGAAGGGAACGAGTAATTAGATATGAATAGAACTACCCAATTTATGAAGAGGTCATTGAAGGAGATGAGGAAAAGGAAATGAAAAAGAAACCAAAAATTAACTCAGAGGATTCAAACAGTGATTCAGAAGTGGAAGAAAACAAAACATTCAAAACAGGTAGCTGGCAAAAAGATCATCCTAGAGAGCAAATAATTGGAGACCCCACAGTTGGTGTTCAGATAAGAAGAAGATTAGTAAGTAACTACTCTTTATTATCTAGCATTGAGCCCAAAAATATTGTTGATGCAAGAAAATATGAAAGTTGGGTAAAGGCAATAAATGAAGAATTAGATCAGATAGAGAAAAACAAGACTTGGGAGTTAGTACCAAGATCGACAAATAAAAATGTAATCGATACTAAATGGGTCTTTCGAAACAAATTGAATGAATACAAACAAGTAGTCAAGAACAAAGAAATATTGGTATGCAAAGGCTATGCACAAGTTTAAGGTATTGAATTTGAGGAAACCTTTACACCTGTGGCCAGACTAGAGGTATTTAGAATGTTTTTGGCTTTAGCAGTTTACAAGAATTTCAAAGTTTATCAAATGGATATGAAATCAGCATTTTTGAATGGGAAACTTGAAGAAGAGGTTTATATTGAGCAACCAGATGGTTTCCAGTTTGGTGATGATCCCAACTTGGTTTGCAAGTTGAAGAAAGAGTTATATGACTTAAAAAAGGCACCCCGAGCATGGTATGCAAGGCTAGACAATTATCTTACTCAGCAAGGGTTCAATAAAGGTATGGTGGATAGTAATTTGTATGTCAAAATAGAAAATTATCATCATATTGTTCTTGTTGTATACGTAGATGATATCATATTTGGCAGCAACAAATATGAGTTGTGTAAAGATTTAGCAAATAAGATGCAGAAAGAATTTGAAATGTCAATGATTGGTGAACTTTTGTATTTCCTCGGATTGCAAGTTAATCAAAAAGAGAAGGGCATATTTATTTCTCAAATTAAATATGTGAAAGATATGCTGAAAAAGTTTACAATGGAGGATTGTAATCCAGTTAGCACTCCCATGACGACAGGTTACAAGTTGAGCAAGGATGAAAAATCTCCACATGTTAATAAAACTATGTATAGATCTATGATTGGGAGCTTACTATACTTGACAGCTACCAGACCAGATATTTTGTAGGTAGTATGCATGGTAGCATGATTTCAAGCTAGTCCCAAGGAGACTCATGTGACAGTAGTGAAGAGGATTCTTTGGTACCTCAAGGGTACTATGGAGTATGGGTTATGGTATCTAAAAGGTAAGGACTTCACCCTTATTACATATTCAGATGCAGATTGGGCAGGATGTGTAGATGACAAGAAGAGTGCCAGTGGATGTGCATTCTATCTTGGAGACAGGTTGGTCACGTGGCATAGTAAGAAACATGAGTCAGTCTCCTTATCCACAGTAAAGGCATAATACATTGCAGCGACAATGTGTTGTACGCAGGTGTTATGGATGAAACAAAATATTAAGGATCTTGGCATTAATTTTAGTGAGCTGATTTCAGTTAAGTGTGATAACACCAGTGCCATTAACATCTCAAAGAATCTAGTTATGCATTCTTGCACAAAACATATTGCTATCCGGTATCATTTTTTGAAGGAGAAAGTTGTGGAAGGTGAGGTTAAGTTGGATTTTGTTCCAAAAATAGAGCAAGTAGCGGATATCTTCACCAAAACATTGTACAAGGAAGTATTTGAGTACCTTCACAAGAAATTGGGAGTGGTCACACTTCCCAAGAATTAACTAGCTATTGGAGCCACATTCTCAGGGGGAGCATTTGTGTATTTGTTTATCTTTTTGCTCATGTTTGTGATTTTTGCTAAGTGTAATAATTTTTGCCTAAGAATGTTGTGCATGGACTTAGGGGGAGTTTGTAGTAGCCCTTTGGTCTTGTTTTCAAATGGGGAGAAGAGTTACAGGAAATTGTGCGTGTGTTGCCAACAATTCCAAAGGGGGAGATTGTTGAGCAAGGTGCAGCGACAGTATTGTCATTGTTGTCAACACACTCAGATGGATAGGTTTATATAGTGGAAAGTTTTTCAGAGGTTGTTTAGAGTATGTACAGTTATGTTAAATGCTTATGAGGATGTTTTTTATGTTTGGGTGAAGTTGTTACAGGTTGTTCATGAAAATTTGCAAAAGTTGAAAAAATCATCAGGAAGTTGTCAAAAAATTACAAAAGTCATCACAGGTGCGGTTGGATAATATGGATCAGTTTGGAACATTATAGCATGTTATAAATAGTCTAGAATAGCATTGGAGGTGTCAAAATAGTGTTTGGATTGATCGGTGCCGTTTTCGGTATCTTGGCGGATGATTTGGCAAGTGGTTGTATAGGCCAAAAAAGGCAGTTTTGTCAAAAGCACTGCAAGAAAACCGAGAAGAATTTGATAGTGAAATTCAAACTAGAGGTGGTAATTATCTTCAAGAACATTTTTTCCTAATTTACACCAAAATGGAGAAACGAGGTGAATGTTACGAGCATTGCAATATTGTCACAAAAATGCTCTTTTTGGAAAAAGTGTGTTAGCAGCAGTTTTCGTGGAGGTATTACAGGTGAACCGTAAGGAGTTATGCAACGAGATTCGGACTGGATATAGTCATCATTTCAGATATTATACGTTTCAAATTTAAGATAAAATAAAGTTACGAGGTGAGATTTTTATTGTTGCAAAAACAATACAGGTCACTTTTATGTCAATTTGTTCCACTTGTGCAAAATCCTTTAGTTGGTTGTTTCAACCTTGCAGAGTCGCTAGAGTTTTGGTTTCAGTTTTGTTACACCTTCAAGGAATCAAATAAAGTATCTTTCATTTTTGGTTTAAGGTGTCACATGGCTCCGAAGTAAGAGAACGAGTAAGGTGTCAATTTTTTGCATGTGATGTGTTTGACAAAATGCCTTCTCAAAATAAAAAAAAAGGAAGTTATATTGTTTTAAGAAGCTTCATTAAAGAAAATATTTTTAAATTTGAAAAGGGAAAAAGAATGCAAGTGTGTGATTTTTAAGTGACAAGGGATTTTATTGAAATGTGGGGACTTTATTTTGTGAAGAGAGAAGTGTGTGTGGAGAAAAATAAAGAGTGAAAATCCGTGATTTTTGGAGAGTGGTGAAAAACATCACTTCAATATTTTGGGCATAAATTTCTCATATGATATATATTTTGGATGAAATTTTGAGAGGAGTTCGTAGACAAAGTGCTGCACAATACTCAATTTTTTTTTTGTAATTGGTAGAACGAGCTAAGAAAACAATCAATTTTTGTTTGAGAAGAGAAGATTCAAATTTTGAGTAATGCAGAGAGAGGGATGTTATACTGGGTGAAATAGAAAGTTTTAGATTTTGTGCTTACATACCATAGAGGGTTCTGGTTTTAGTGAAGACATTCATATATGTCATTTTATTATCAATATCAAAATCAAGTGGGTGCTTGGTAGAGGGGTTGGTGCTTCTTTCTGTTGGTGCAGATAAATCAGGGGTTGGTGCTCCTTTCTGTTGGTGCAGATAAATCAGGGGTTGGTGCTCCTTCCAGTGGGTGTTGGTAAATTGATTATAAAGTTGATGCTTTGTAAAGGCTAGATTTGGATGGGAGTCCAAACAATCATTTTAGGGGATGTAGCCAAATTGGTGAACCTCAGTACATCTTGTGTTGTGTGATGTTATCTTGTTATATTTACTTTATTTGGTTTTATGTTTTCATTTTTTTGGCTTTGAGTGTTGAAGATTTAAGTTTTAAAGAGCTACACTGATTCACCCCCATCTCAGTTTCATTGTGAGACTAACATATATGATTTTAGAAATCATTGGAGGGTTGTTATCATAAAACTACCATTATCCCTATTGTTGAGTGGTAATTTTACCCAATTGCAAAACCACACTTGTAGTTAGTATTTTGATTAGAAAACCCTCTCTTGCAAAGAAAATAACATTTCTGCAAGGTTCCTTTTACTTAATGTGTGCATGTATACTTATGAAAATGTGTCAAATAAGTTCTAGAATACCTTAGTGACTTACAAGCAATTGTTAACAAGGGGTCTGTATTGATATTATTTTATTGTTCTATGCTTTTATTGTTCATTAATTGAAAGGGCTTGATTTCCCTTATGTTCATAAAATAAAAGTGAAAGGGCTTGATTTCCCTTATGTGCAAAAATAAAGTTATGAATGAGTGCATGAAATTGATCCCTTATTCACTTTATTTATGATTTTTTAAAGTGATATATCCTCGAAATGTTAATATGAAATGTTGAATGGATCCATTTCATGTTGCTTTGAGCATGAAAAAAAATAGATAAATTTGCATGACTAACTTTAAAGTGCAATGGCCTTTTGAAATGCAATATAAATTACCCCCTTTAATGAAATTGTAATTTTCATAAAGGGAGTTAATTTATTGCTTTAAAAATAAAAATTGTAAAGCCTTAAATTTGAATCTCTCTTAAACTGTGAAATCATGAAAACTGAAATTACAAAATTCTTATTAAAAGTGTGAACTAATAATTTTGAAAATTTGAATTTCATTTAAAACAAAAATGTACTTACTTTAAATAGAACATTAAAGCTTATTCTTTCAACCTATGTAATTCTTTTTGGAATTTTATGTTTTTTATATTTTTTATTTTACTTTGAAAACTTAGGAAAAAGGAAAAAGATAGGGTTAAAAAAATAAAAACAAAATAAAACAAGTACTACAACTTAAAAATCTCCCATAAACCCTACAAACAATAGTATCCTACAAAACCAACATAAAGATAATCCGTATTTAAACAATCTAACTCTCAATGAGGTGCAATATTCTAGGGAAAATATGCAATATATTAAATAGAACATAAGAGTTTACCATTTACATGCATAAAAACTCCTACATTTCCAATATATTGCAGAAAAAATTTCAATATAGGCTCAACACATGCAGAATACAAACTTCAATTTGGCATCAATGGTGAAACTCCAGTTCAACGACTTGGAAGGAAAATCTCTAAAATAGATCTAGTACATAAATTCTCCACCTAAAATCCTATCCAAAGTTTTCAATCCCGTTTCTCTATTTCAATGGTGTATTTAACATCTCTCCTGAAAACCTTCTGTTTCCTTTATGTTTCTTGTTTTCAGTTTCACTTCTTTTGTAACGCTTATCAAATGCGTTCGTTCACTGTTTCATTCAACTAATTAAAACTTAATTCTTTTGGACTATATCCTCCATGGGATTAACTTATCCTCATGTATTACCATGGTGAATCTATTTTAAAACAAGAAATAATAGGTATTTTGTCTTATACTGCCAATATGGTGCCACTTTTCATTTTCAAGTCCATGTTTGAGAGCATCCATGTAACGCCAATTCTTTGAATATTTGTCCATTTTTCTTCATTTGGTACCATATCCTACGTAAGCAAGTATTTTCCCATAAAACTTTATTCTTTTTTGTTTTCCTCATTGGTTGAGCACAAAGCACCATGAAATGTCCACCTTGGCATCCTGAAAGCTGGCTGCCATTTTCTAGCCTAACTTCATAGCATTTTTTATAACTACTACTATTGCTCTGAAATACATACCCTCTCTTACATCCATATTTTTCCTTATTGTTTCCACTAGATCATTTTATAAGTTGCACTAGCTTAAATGGTTTATCCCGTTCACTAGACATTCCTAAAATGATTTTTTCAACTACATTTTAGGACAAAAAAAAATAGTGCTTTTGCTTATTATTTCCTTGTTCATCATGATATGTCGTGGGCTACTCCTGCAAGATCCTCTTGGAAGCCAAATTTATTAGTGGTTTAACAGATTTTTTGCATCACGAGAATATCCTTTGAGAGTCAATAGTAATGATTTGGATGCACACATATTAGAGACTCTACCCATAGATGCCATTATATCCTCATCACTATTTTGACAATGCAGTGGGATGAATTCAAGTTTTCCTTGACATTTGATTTCAGAACATGAACTTCTTCCCTCCTGATATGATGGATGATGCCTATACGCATAATATTATGTTCAAATTCTCAAAAAATATACTAGCTTGATCTTCATCGTATCCTAATGCAAAAAATAAAATTTCCTTCATCCTCTATATACGCTAGTCTGTGTCATAGGTAGTCCATGTCGATACTATTTGGTGGTCCATGTAAGTTTAAGTTCATGTTGATTTGTGGAGTCTGCTTGCCCTATCAAAATTTAGCTATCAGTTGAAGTGAAACTGATATAATTTAGGTAACATAAGAGAGTCCTAGGAGAGAATCCAATTATCAACCACATTCACCTAGCTTCCAAATTGTTATCTATGTTATTACCATGTAAGCTATCAGATCCAATCATCTTGTACCTTGCATCCATGCAATCAATGTTTTCCACAAACCCATTTTATTGATCAAAGCTTTGATTCTTCTCATACCTCCACAATGTCTTGTCTGTCACAATGCTTATAGTGAAATTCAACATCCACCATTGATTCACTATTTTTAATTATCATAAAACTACCCTTTCACCCATGTTTCTACAGGCTGACTGTGCACACATACGCCCTTGAAACAATCACTACCACCATCTTGGCTTGTTATGGCCAATGATATAATGATGAATCCTATCTATTGGTAAATGCTACACCCAAATGCCTCCTAGAATAGGTAGTACAACTCCACTCGATGATATCCATTGCTCAGTCACAACATGGGACCATTAGTGACTGAAACTACCACCAATTTATGAACATAGTACCAAAATCATACCATTCACTGTTACTGTGTCTACGTCATTGCATCCTGGCTATGTAGGATCCCTGGTTGCTTTGATTGTGCCCACTCTGAGGTTCCCCTATACATTTATGCTTACACACATAATATTTAAGAATACCAACTTGTGTCATGCTCATGACTAATGTGATGACAAATCACCATGTTGGCATCCAGAATGTCTAAGTCCTGATTCATCTACTGTACATGTAACTGACATGCTTTCTAAAATGATCTAGCATTTCTTTTGGATACTACGATATTTTTACTCCCATAATCATCATTGTCGATCATCTCTTTAGTCCACCATATCACCATGTCTAGCTATCAAAAACCTATGTATTATCCGTTATCTAAGTGCATGTTGCAATTACATTATCTATAATAGACACCATGCAACTACAACTAACCATACTATCGATCATTATGCTCTCCAAGTGTAGTGACATGACCAAGGCAACCCTCATCATGATGTTTGACAAGTCAAGTCTTTTCTAAATAGATGATTGCATTTTGAGTGTGCGAAGATTCATTCTCATACATGTGTACCATGACCGGATTTGGTACCTTCGTACGACAACCATGTTACCATCGTTGACCTGTGTTATCCCAATGTCATCCACATAAATAGATGCACTACCTCGTCAGCAATCCAATTGATATCCCCATCAATTTATTCTACACATCTTCATCCACATGGATTAGTCTCGAGATCCATAAAAATATGCCCATCACCAAGTCCTACGCACATAAATCATAAATTAAATTAAAACTTTAAATAAAATCTAAAGCTAACAAAAACTAAAGGATTTTGCAATTAAAAATTAAATATCATAATATTCAAATTTTAAAATGAAAGTATAAATTAACCTAACTAACATTAAAGCCAAAAAAAAATATGAGGGCCACACCTTATATATATTTATTTTTATTTTTATTTTTTATTATTTTATTATTTTTTGAATATGAAAAATTTAAGTTAATCAATCTCAAATGTTTTAAATTAATTTAATTGACAACATTGAAATTAACTAAAATGATATAAACCTCTTGAAAACACTAAACAAAAAAATACAAACAAACACCACTAAAAATAAACTTTGGAGCTTATGGGATGAGCTCATGGCTAGCGTCCTATCAAAATGACCACTCAAAAACAAACGAAAATTCCCAAAACTAAAATCTAAGGGCAGGTCCCCAAATTTGGGGTTGGTTGTGGAATGGCCACAACAAATGGTGACTCTGCTCGAAAATGCTCCCAAGCATTGCGGATGAAGAATCCAGTTCTGAAACCCAACAAACTGAATATTAGAAATAAATCTATTCAAAAATATCCAAATATGATGAGTATAGATAACTTCAATTGAAAATACATGAACCAATGCTTTAGCTAAGTGTGTGAAAGTGTTTTTATTCTGGCATTCTTGACACTATTCAAAATTCATCACATAATTCACATTTAGGCTATATAAAAAACTAATAAAAATGTGCCTTTGCATTGTTCCACAACCAACCATGTGTTTATAGCCCCGGTGGAGAAGGCCTTACTCACTAAGGTGTTAGATTAATTTTGCATTTGCCTCTTTTATAGACATTGCTTCACTACCAACCAGACATCTATAGCCCCGATGGACATGGCCTAAGCCATTTAATTAATTTAGCTTTTTTTTATTCATCATTATATTGCTTTGCAAACTTCACCTACCACCTAGGTTAGAGATCATTCAAGGCTAAATATGGAGTTTATAAAAAAAATTCCTTAATTTACAAACCAAGTTCATCCTTCAACTTTCAAGGTATACCCCTTAATAAAATGTGTTCTTGTGTAGCTTTAGAAAAATGATTCATTGTTACCAAATTCACTATCTTAATCCCAAGATCTAAGAATGATTACTAAACAACTTCATCCCATTTTCCTTGATCCACCCGATAGGCAATTCATGCTTCATGACAAGGGAACCCAAAAATAGTCAAGAAGCCATAAATTAGTAGCTACCACAAAACATCACCTCAAACAGAGGGACCAACCCAAAATGTAAAACTTGCAAACCAAAAATTGGAAACAAACCGAAAACCTAACCTAATAAAAACTAAGAAGAAAGCCAAAAGCAGAATCTTACAAACAAGAGACTACACATAAAAATACCACACAAAGAAAAGCCAAAAGACAAAAACACAAAAAAATAAAAAGTTATATACAATAATATAAAAGATGATGCAAAAATTTGGACCATAATTTCCTTGGATCCCAAACACGATTAACACAATTTAAAATACATATATCATGATATGCATGCCAATATATACAAAAATTTGACCTAAATGAGATTAGGCCAAATAATACAAATATTCTTACTTTACCTTTCTTACTCCACCATTTTAATCTAGTTGCATTATCAATACCATAGTGGAGCTTCAATTCATCAGACTGATAAGACCATAACATATTTTCAATTCTTCCTTGTCTATCCCTTAAAATGCAGATTTCACAATTCAAGTCTTGATTTAGAATTAGGATTTCCTTTTCAAAAATGGGGTCTATTTTTTAAATAAAGGGGTAAAATTTTATTGATAAAAATTTTGGATTACAAAGTACAACTGAGCTCCCAAACAGAACTCAAATAAGCAATAAAATAGGCTAAAACCACCATACAAGGTTAAAACCCAAACATTAAGTTTGAATATCCTTGTGGATCAACTCCCAAAGGTGTTGAGAGTCCCCAGATGGGAGAATCTTCCAATTATTGATAATCCAAGGATCCAACAGCTCAAAAGCCCTTTTTTCTAGGTAATCAGCAACCCCATTCCATTACCTTGGAATGTGCATAAAGAATATAAATTCAAAATCTTCACTCATTCTAAGAATATGAACGACCACAAAGGCCAACTGCCAATTAACATCCTCAACATTTTTTTTGTTTAAAATATTAAGAAAAATTTGAGAGTCGGACTCACAGATAATCCTGCCCCATCTAAGAGAAAACCTCCTCTGCAAGACCTCTAGAATCATAAGAACTTCCATAAAATTATTGGAGTGAACACCTTTATAAATGAAAAAGAAAAAACTTACCATGCTAGTAGAATCTCTCCCAACACTGTCAATTCTAGCATATCTAGGATTGCCCCTGGATGACCCATTTGTATTGATTTTTAAAACTCCTCTAGAGGGCAGCCTCCACCTACCATCTCTCCTAACCTTCCTACTAAGCTTGGGAACCCTACTAGGGCTAGAAGAGTTCACACCAACCCCAAAGAAACCAAGGGCCTGTCGTACCTTCTCCTCCCTAGAGTCCAAAAGAGGTTCCACATCACATTTTCTATGGATAGTTTCCTAAACCATACAAAGGATCCTTTGCCAGATCTATTGAACAACCAAATAACTACCCTACAATATGCGACAATTCCATTCGAGCCAAATCTGCCAAAAGGGTCCAAATTCCAATCCACATGGAGTAAGGGGACCTTGGCTGGAGGTCTGTCTAGACTACTTCAAAACTTGAATAGGGAGAACACATGCAAAAAAGGATGGTTCCAAGAACTCCACCAATGGTGCCAAATATCTTTGGTAAGGGAGCATTAGAAAATAAATGAGAAGAGTCATCCTCATTCTTATCACAAAGGACACAAAAAGAGAGACCCTAAAATCCTCTATTTCTCATGTTATCCCAAGTGAGGCATTTATTAAAAGCTACCATATAGAGAAAGAAGTTATATATTGACCAAGCATATCTATTCCACACCTTTTTCCACCATGTGACAAGGAGACTCTCAAAATTTTACTTATCAAGAACCTGATAACCATAAGCTAAAGAGTAGGTTTCCTTGAGATCAGGGTTCCAATATAGAATGTATTTACCTCTCAATGAAGAATAGGTCATCCCCACAAGAATAAGGGCAAGTACATCTCTATACTCAAACAATCCTCCCTGGGGCCATTCTTGTGGATCTTTCCACTTGTACATCTCTAGATTTCCAAAAGATTGAATTTTTTTAAAGTCATCCACATGAGACCAACCTGCTTCCAAGAAATAAAAACTTAGGGAATGTAACCTAGAATATTGAGTCAATATAGGAGGGTGGCCATCCCAAGAATCCTCCAAAAAAAGAGCATCTGATCCCCGATTGCAAATTCAAAATAAACCCTGCTTAATTAAATTAGATCCTCTTTTTATATTGTCCCAGATAACTGAACCTTTCCCAATAAAGCTAACTCTAGGGATCTCAACCTCTAAAATACCTCTCAAGTGTTTACAAGATAATATTTTAACCCAAATATGATCTTGAGAGTTACATCATCTCCAATAAATTTTTGTAGCCAAAGCCTACCCAAAAAGAGCCACCTATGGTAAATCAAGGCCTCCCTCTTGAACTGGCCTACAAATAGAATCCCACCTAACAAAACTCCATTTAGATTGATAAAGTTTTCTAGACCATAAAAAATTTCTTGATAAAGCATCCATGTCCTTGATGAAATGAGAGGGAGCTGATTGCACAAAATACCTATAAATGGATAAAGCTTGAATAATAGATTTTAAAAGCAACACTCTACCTGTAGAGGATAGCCATTTGATGGTCCAGTGATTCACCTTCCTTCTAAATTATCAAGCATAGACTACCAAGAAGATCTAGGCAGAGGATGAGATGAAATCAGAATACCAAGATAAATGAAGGGGGGAGTCTTGACCTAGAATCTTAGAATATGAGCAATCTTGGCTTGAATAAGAGGAGGGGTATTGAAGAAGAAAATAGAAGACTTGTCCTCATTAATCAACTACCCAGAAGCACCAATATATATTTCAAGATACAGTCTAATTTTACTAGCTTCCCTGATAGTAGAAACTCCCAGAAAAGCAGTATCATCAACAAATTGAAGATGGGAAAGAGTCAGAAAACTACTATCCCACTTCCACCCCTGAATGAGACCTTACCTAACCTAAGACTTGATAAATATTTCCAAACCTTATGCCATAATGATAAAAAAATAAGGAGATAAAGGATCTCCTTGCATCAAAATTCTTGAGTCCTCAAACAACCTCGATGGCTCATTATTAACAAGAACAAAGAATGAGGAAGAAGAAACACAACTCATCACCCATCTAATCCATTCCTCCTCAAAGCAAAAATCAACAAAAAATTTCTAAAGAAAGGACCATCTGACCCGACATAGGCTTTGGCCATATCTAACTTAATGAACATAGTTTTCTCCTTATAATTTTCCATCGAGTGAATAGCTTATGTAGCAATAGCAAATCCATCCAGGATTTTCTAGCTAGCAATAAACTCACCTTGTTTCTCAGAGATGATTTTTCTCAATCATATCTTTAGCATCTCAGCAATAATTTTTATGATGACCTTATACACAACATTGTAGAGAGTGATAGGCCTAAACATATCCAAGGAATTTGCTCCCTCTTTTTTGGGAATAAGCACCCAAAATGTAGCATTTAGGGTCCTTAGAATCTATTTGTTCTTTTAGGACTCATGGACCACCTCCTGGAGATAAAATTTGATTAAATACAAAAAATCTTGATAAAAATTAATCGAGAATCCATCTGGGTCTGGGATTTTCCCTTTTTTCATATTGAATATAAAAATTTCCAACTCCTCAAGGGAAATTGGACCCATCAAGTTCTCATTCATATCTCTAGAAAAAATAAAGGGAATATAGTTTAGAATAAGCTTCTCATCATCATCATCTGAGAGGGAGTTCTCCTTGAAGAGAGAAAAAATACCTCCTAGCCTCTTCTAAAATATCCTTAAAAGAAGAGAGTGAGGAACCCAGATAATTCATAAGAGAGGTAATCAGGTTACCATTATGGTGAGTCTTAACTAATTTATAAAATAAGGTCAAGTTCCTATCCCCTTCTTGAATCCAATCTACTCAAGATTTTTATTTCCAAAAAATATCTTTCGTTAGTTCCCTTTCAGCAAGGTCTTTCATAGCCTTAGATTCCTCAATGAGAAGCTCCTTCGTGAGTCCCTGATCTCTAATATTTCTTGAAGCTTCTTCCACCCTCCTAAGACCCACCAACTTAGCCAAGGAAAGGTTTCCAAAATTTAGTCTATTCCATCTCTTCAATTTATGCTTAACAAATTGTAGTCGCTTCATAAAGGAATACATAACGGTGTCATGAGGAGGTTTGCCATTGGTACACTAACCTCACATGAAATCATAAAGCTTAGGATCCTAAAGCCACATAAGTTGAAACTTAAAGGAAGGATTTTTATTTAGCCCTAACTCTAGAGTAAAGAGTTTGATAGTCCAATTATTAGATCCCCTACCCTCCAAAATCATAGAACTAGCATTGATGTTATTACCAATTCAAAAATTGGAGATCAGAAACCTATACAGTCTCTTTGAGATAGAATATTTTCCACATATTCTACTGTGTCAGGTAAATATCCCATTATTCGGCTTGATGTCAACCAAGTTCAAGGCCTGGATATGAGCACTAAAGATAGAAGAAAAAGACTCAATATGATCAACTCATTGCATTTCTACTTCAGACAAGTGATAGAGTTGAAATATCCAGCCAAAATCCATGGGTATAGGGGAACCAAACTTCTCACAAATCCAATGTGCCCCCACAAATTCACTTCACTATTGTAATCAATAGGAGCATACACATTTGTAAGTAGGATGGTTTCACCAGATTCATTATCATACCCAATCATCAAAATAGACCATCTATTGGAAATCCAAGTAAGAGGAGAGATATTAATTGAATCCCATAAATAAGCAATACCACCGACATATCCACATGCACAAATACACTGGCATTGACCCATTCTCCACAACTTGAGAGCAATATTAAACATACTAATTTAGTCTCCTGAATAAACACTACATCTAGAGAGTGAACATAAAATAAATTATGAATAAATTTTTATTTGGGTATTGTTGTGGAGTTTCCACAACCACCCCAAGCTTCTTGGGGACCCACTTGTCATGTTTTGGTATTAAAAGTTTTTGGTTTTCTTTGGATTGTAATAATAGTGATGTTTGACCGTTTATGTTAATGATTTTAATTGCTTTAGTTATTTGATATTTAATGATTAATTAATCTAGGCATTAATGCTTAGATTAATTAAAATCCATTTTAAATAGAGCTTAACATTCTTCATACTATCTAAAGTGATGTAATGTGTTTAATAAAGCAAGGCCTGACCAAAATATTACCTAAAACAAGAAGAGGATACAAAGGTACAAAGAAATTGTGATAGAAAATAATATGCTATTATCTACCTAATATAATTACATTAATTATATTATGTTTATAATAGTAATATTATTACCCAGGTGTTGTAGGTGATTTGGAGAGGAGAGGGCAATCCTTCAAGGGAGGTCCCAGGTTCAAATCTCCACCCTACCAAAAAGCTGAATTGGGTACCCAAAATCCAATTGATAATGTTGGTACGGGTAGGGCTAGGTGCGACCCCGGGTGACTTTGACGGTGTATAACCCCCTGTTCGTGGTCTCTTAGACCAAGGCGGCCCTACAAGGGGTTTTTCGCTTAAAATAAAATAAAATAATAGTAATATTATTATAATGTTCTAAAATGTTATTATAATAATATTATTATGATTATATCATACCGTTCTAAAATATTATTATTATAATAATATTATTATGATTATTTTATTCTAAAATGTTATTATTATAATAATATTATTATATTGTATATAATAATAATATTATAATATACTTTACAAAGGATGTGATAATAATATGTTTGACCATGTTACGTTTGATTGTAGGAGAAGGCGATGGCAACTATTCAAAATGATCGAAGGCAAGGGTGGCTATTCCAAAACGTTCGAGGCTATGTAACACTAGAAAAAGAGGAAGTGGTCCAAAGATAGTGTTAGGGTTTTAGGAGGACAACACATAAGGTGTCGGATTTGACAATGAAACAGTTGAAACCAAAGGCATCCCGTCAAACAAGCCAACAAAGAAATATTATTAGGGCAACCCATAACCCTAATCGATGGAGATAAAGGTCTACCATGAGAGTATGGAAACTTTATCATTGGTATTATGCAGCGTAAGTGCGAGAGCAAGGAGCTCGACAGCCATGGCAAAGGGTTGACAATGCCATGGCTACATCGATGGTAGCCCCCTAACATGGTGTTGATAGCACCATGGCTGCGATCGATGGTAGCACCATGGTGAAGGGTTGACAACGCCATGGCTGTGTCGATGGCAGCCCCCTCATGTAGTGTTTGATAGCACCATGGTTGCGATCGAACACAGCACCATGGCGACATTGTTTTGATAATGACATGGCTATGTCGATCCTAGCACCATGACATGGTGTTGACAGTGCCATAGCTGCGTCGATGGCATGATGACCTCACTGGGTTATATGGAAACCAAAGTTCCCAGGATGGGGGATGTCATCCCAATCCTTGGGCACATTTGGTATGGCTTCGAAGAGATACCAACGGGTCTTAGTTTCGAAGAGCACAACAAAAATCTCATTAGATTGGCCTACATTATTTTAATGTGAATGTTGTTTGATTATATTCAATGTTTTAAAGGAGGCCTAAAATCGTAGGGGTTATAAGGTACAGTTAAATATTTTTTATTACTCATTTTTATGAGTGCAAAGGGGTGTTCTTGGGTAAAATGCCTATGTGATAAGAGAAAGGGGAGACATAAGGAGTTACGTAAGATTATGTTTTTGGTTTTATTATTGTTTAAAATAATGTTTAGAAGTGTTATTTTATTGTATTAAATCACAAAAAATGATGGATTATTTTCTTATATCCATTTATTATTTTAATTGTGAAAGAAGTTGAAGTGAAAGGACTTCTAAGCATTATTTATACCTTGCTATCCTACCTGTTTAGAGGGGGACTGAAAATGATGTAACATTTTGAAAAGCAATAAGAAAGAGCATTTTTCAGATTTTGAGAGGGTAGCAAACTTTTGTGAGCAAAATCAAAAGGAGAGTTTCTAATCATAAAACTAACATTTTTAGTGTCTTATCATTTCTGCATTTTAGTGACTTCTAGTCATTGTCTTATGCCATGAAATGGGTTGCAGTAGGCGAAGGTCAAGATGATGTAGTTTCTCTATTATTTCCTTTGAGTCTTGCACTTGATTTAATGGTATTGTGCTTATGTTGCAAGTCCATTAATTCAGGTTGTTTTATGATTACCTCATAACTTGGGATTTTGTAGGGAGGAGCTTGCTAAACTAATTCAGAATTTGACTTTTTTAGCTAACCAAATCTGTATTGTTTATTCATTCATTTTTGTTAAGTTAATTTTATTTCAATCATTCAATCATTTCATTCTGGTCCATCCATAATTTTAGTTTCTTTTATTTCCATTTTGGTCCTTTTCCAGAATTTTTGCTAATTTCCTTTTAGTTTTATTTCTATTATGGTCCATTTCCAGAATTGTTAAGCTTTCAAGTTATTTCCATTCTAGTCATTTTCCAAAATTTCTACACCTCCAAAATTCATTAATCTAAGATTTCATATAAAACACATGCTTTAGGAGGGATACTAACCTGCTATTTCACATTAAATTAAGATAAGAAATGAAAGCTAATTTTTCTAACATTGCTAACACACCAACTTCTACTAACTACTATTAGGGTAGTGGCATCAACATAAGGAAGATAAAATGAACCCAAATATCTAAAACTTACTTCATGTTAAAGGCACTGAAATTAAAATGAAGTGGAAAATTCCACATTTTATCATTTGAAACCTTTTAAGTGAAGATAGAATACTTTACTAATAGGGATTCAGGGTAGCATCATTTAAAAAATCCTAAAAAAGAACTGCTTTTATTTTACACAGGCTTTTTAGTTAGATATTTTAATCACTAAGCATTGTTTAGAACCAACAAAGGCCCCTTGGTTATGGTCACATGCATCATTGAATTATTTCTGGCATTATTGTAATCTTTTAGATATTTTACCAGAACCTTGGAGAAGTTGAATGTTTGTCATTTGGTTTCTTTTCAAGAGAGAGTTTTCTGTTCAATACTCTACATGTGGTGGTATTTTGCAATTGGTCAAAATATACACTCAAAATCTTTGGCGCTAGAAGAAGGGCCTTCTTTTATGCGTTGTGATTTAGTTTTTTTGTTAATGCTAACCTGGTCAGTTTTGGTTCAACAATATTATGTTTGTAGGTGCAACATGTTACTCTTGACTAGTTTGTGAGAAACCTTAGTAGAATAGATTTAAGTTTCTCATGTTGGACCTGCCTAGACGTATTTCTACTAGGTTTAAAACCACTGAGGAAACCATTTTTCAAAGTATTTCTCCCAAACCTAGGAAAATAAGATGCAAAATCCAAGGGATAAAAATCCCATCTGAGCCTTCTGATACATTAGGTTTAGAGATGCTTTGCCAAGATTTGGAAAGGCTAGCTATCAGACCTTTGAATACCTTTAGTGGGTGTGCACCCATTCGTTCCACTGTAAGAGCTACATCAAGTGTACCCATATCCGTCATCTCGAGTGTGTCAATTGGTTTAGTAGGGTCATTATATTTGGTTAATATGGCCCAACAACAACAACAACAACAACCAGTTCCCTGGTTTGGTACCCAAAGTTCTCCGTTAAGTATACCTGAGGATGTCCATGACATACCTAGGCACCTTGAGAGGTCTATCCCTAAGTTTGTCCATGATGGTCCCATTTTAGTTGAAGAGCATGTTCAAATTTACAAGGACCATATGATTAGGCAGGGATTCAGTCATGAAGACGTCGCTTGTCAACTCTTCCCTAATAGCTTTTACCAAATGGCTCATGAATGGTATAGGAATCTTCCTACAGGGTCCATTACATCTTGGGCCCAATTGGAAGCTGGCTTTGTTAATAAATTTAGGTCATTTCTAGATCCTACCATCATGTATAACCAATTTGTGTCATGCAAGAGGTATCCTAATGAACCTATCAGAACATTTAATGCTAGATTCTAAAAGCTTTACATAAATGTGACTCATCAGTTTGCAATAGATGCTACTATGGCATTGCAATTATACCTCATAGCCTTAGACCCGATGACAACCATGTTTACCAGGAGAAATCCTCAAGTTACAATGCTAGCCTTAGCCTATGCTGAAGCCATGACTATTGAGAAGCAAATGACACCCCAAGGTGGCACTATGCCTCAATTTACCATGTTAGGGCAATATGGCCCTTACAATAAATTTGCCATGATGAATCAAGCTGTGACACCTCAGATACCCATGATGAATGCTTTGCCATATCATCAGTCATACCCATTCGCTCCCACACTTACATATTTTTTGACATACCCTAATGCTGCCATATCACCCACTCCACAAACAATGGCTACTAATCAGATAACCTTGCTAGGATTTGAGGCGAGTAGTACTCAGGCTTCAAATGTGTATCCCATGGTTGCACCTCTACAGGCCAAGGGTCCATGGTGGACCCAAAAAACCCAGAGTCAAACCTTAATGCCTAATATAGAGGTTTCTAATGTCAAAAATATTAGTGGATCTAGGGCTATCATGTCATAGCCACAAGATTTCAATTATGAGCTGGAAGATCTCAAGAGAATGACCATCAAATAGGGCAATGCCATCATTCAATTACAAAAAAAAGTTGCCCAAAATACCATGCCAAATCAAAACCATGACCATAGGAGAATAGGACCATATAATACGTAGCCTAACAATTGACATGTACCCAATTTGGCAGTCAATCAGGCTAATGGGTTAGGGGATTGTGATGAGTCAGAGTCATATGATGAGTAAATGCATCACTATTGCCATAGAAATTCAGACACTTTGGTGTCTGAAGTTATTCATTATTTAGAAAATTATGACATGGAGGAAGATATGAATGTGTTAGGAGAGGAAGAGGATGAAGCCTTGGAAGCTCAGGCCGCTAGATGTTTTGTAAAATCCAATCACAAGTATTTTACTAGGAGTTCTAAGGATCCCAAAACATACTCTACTCCTCCAAACAACCCTTTAGTTCCTCCTGATACAAAAGGTGATGTGTTTCCACCACCTCCATTTTTGGAAGCACCTAGGACAATGCCAAAAGTGTCAAATCCTGGAACATCCACTTATAACTTAGAACAAGACATGAAAAGGACCAAGGCCAATATCTCAATGTATGAGGTCTCTCAATTGTTGGGGCATGATGAAATCAAGGGGAAGATATTGAATTCCCCAAGTCAAATTCATGAGGTTAAATATGTAGAACCCCAAATTTCTATGAGGAAAAAGAAACTAGAGGTACCCCCTTTTCTCATAACCATTAGGATTGCAGGAAAGAATTTACACAACTGTTTGATTGATTTTGGTGCCTTGACCAACATCATACCTCTTGAGATAAGCCAAAAGCTAGGACTTAAGCCTATTCATTCAAATAATAATATGGTCCAATTGGACATATATATGGTGGATATAGTAGGTGTTGTAAAAGATGTCCTAGTTTAGATCAAATCAGAGCCTAGGGTCCAACATTATACGGATATCCTTGTGCAGAGATTTGAGGAAAAATCTCAATGGTTATGTGGTGACTGATTCCTACCATATGTGGTTGCCATGGAGAGGATTTGCAAACCAAATCTGAGTAGCCAGATATCCCAGACTTAGGGAAATGATTAAAGAGTATAATAAACCCAATGAGATTCAGTTTATTGAAACATAATTAGGGGTTTACAATTTTGACATAGAAGACATAGCCGAAGGGTCCCAAAATGATAATATTTACCATGGTACGTCAAAATAAAACAAGAGGATGTGGACCCTAAAGTTTTATGGGTCCAAATAAAAACAAGGTGTGGGAGTTGGGGTAGAGCTCACATGTCCTGGTAGTAAGCCTTTGATTGCTACCTATAGACTACAGTTCCCAACCACCAATAATGTGGCAGAGTATGAAGCCATAATTTTTGGACTTCAGTTATCCCTAAGAGAAAATCTAAAGTGCCTTAAGGCATCAGGAGACTTAGAGTTAGTAGTCAAATAGGTCAAGGAGCAGTATACCTGTAGAGGCAAGAGGTTGAACCTCTATAAAACCAGAGTGAGAGAATTAATTAATGAATTTGATGCTTTCAATATTTCTCTCATCTTAAGAAAAAATAATAAAATGGCTGATTCGTTAGCCATAGCGGCCAACATGCTTTCTCTTGATGACCATACAAAATGTAAAAAAATTTCCATAGAGTTAGTGCCTTTCCCCTCCATACCATACAATGTCACGAATTTACAAGTCTTTGATAGTGATAGACACATTTTTAGTTTTGTTACTAATTTTGGTATATTTGAAAATCAGGTTATAGACGAAGAAGAGAGGAGGCAAGTAGAAGTAGGAACAACCGGAGTATGGAACGAGATGCCAAGTGATAGGGCCTCTCTTGAAAGTTGTTTGATATTGGATATCAAAAGAAAAAGGAAAGAATAATACCATCCCCCAAGAAATCATGCAATTCAGTCAATTTGGGGATTGCAGTAGATCCATGTGAAGTGTTCATTGCAAAGGCATGCACACAACAAGATAAGGAGTTAATAGCTCAGATTTTAGGAGAGTACATTAATTGCATAGCTTGGAGCTATGAAGAGCGGAGATATGTCAAATGTTGGGTCTACAACCGGTTTCATCCAAATGCACGGTCTTGCAATTGGACCGTTCAGAGGTAAATGTATTAGGGACCTTATATGATGTCAAGATTCAATTAAATTCTGAACCCAGGGTCCAGCAGGTTGTAGATATTTTGGTGGTTAACATCCCGAGTAGGTATGGAATGTTACCTACGAGAGATTGGATGAAAACGTTGAATGGCTATTTTGCAACAGACTGCTCGCATATGTGGCTACCATGGAAGGGCATTGCTAACCAAATTAGAGTGGAAAACGAACCGAGGCTTAAGGAGATTATAACAGATTTTAACAAGCCGAATGAGGTTTAGTTTTCTAAGCCAGACCTAGGGGTCTATGCTCTTGATGTTGAGAAAGATGCTGATGAACTTAAAGAATAAGTGTGTCATGGTGGTTCTTCTGAGGAAAAAGATCACACGTGGTTGCTCAAGTTTGATGGATCAAAATCTAGACAGGGAGCAGGAGCTGGAGTTGAGCTCACTGGTCCAGGAGGTAAACCATTATTGGCTGCCTACGGACTGCAATTTCCTTGCACAAACAATGTGGCAGAATACGAAGCATTGATCTACGGTTTACGTCTAGCATTGAGCAAACATGTTAAATGCTTGAAGGTTTTGGGTGATTCTGAGTTGGTTGTCAAGCAAATCAAAGGACAGTATACATGCCGTGACAAAAGACTGAGCCTTTATAGGACTAGGGTTATGGATCTCATGGAGGAGTTTGATGCATTCAACATAGCCCTTATTTCTAGGAGAGGGAATCGAATAGCAGACTCTCTTGCAGTCATCGCGGGCATGTTAAACCCGGTGGATATAAAAAGATGTAAAAAGTTTTCCATTGAGTTGGTTCCTTGTCCATCAATACCCGATAATGTGAAGAATTTCCAGTGTTTTGAGTGTGACAGCACATCTTCAAGTTTGTCACAAACTCGGTTATTTTTGAAAATCAAGTGATCGATGAGGAACAAAGGTGGCAGGATGAAACAGAAGAAAGTGAAACTGCATATCAATCCAACAAAATTCCTAAAGACGTGGTTTCATTAGAAAAAATGTTCGACATGGAATGCAAGAACAAGAAAAGAAAAAGAGTCCCGCTCTCCAAAGATGCATGCGATTCAATTAATCTGGGGAGTGTAGACAATCCAAAGGAGGTGTACATAGAAAAGGCATGTACAGAGGAAGAAAGGAGCAATATAATACAGAATTTGAAGCATTACATAGATTGTATTGCTTGGAACTACAATGAGCTAAAGACTTACAATCAGAACATTATCACGCATACCATACCTTTGAAGCCAGACTCCAAGCCTTTTAGGCAAAGACAGCGAGTTGTTAACCCGCTATTGGAGCCTTTGATCGAAAAGGAGGTTAAAATACTGTTGGAGGCAAAAATCATTTTTCCCGTTAGGCACTCAACCTGGGTGGCTAACCTCGTTCCAGTGAGAAAAAAGAGTGGAGAGATTAGGCTGTGCATAGATTTTCGAAATCTTAATAAAGCCTCCCAGAAAGATAATTATCCATTGCCATCAATCGATGAAATCTTACAAATGGTAAATGGATCAGAAATGATGTCCTTTCTCGATGGATATTCTGGGTACAACCAAGTTCTTATACATCCAGATGACAGGATGAAAACGGCCTTCACTACCAAGTGGGGGACATTTGCATATAAGAGAATGCCATTCGGACTATTAAATGCTGGTGCAACTTTTCAACGTGCCATGGATTATGCATTCAAAGGAATAATAGGCAAATGCATCATCGTGTATGTGGATGATATCCCAGTTTTCTCAAAGAAGAGAGAGGATCATGTTAAAGACTTAAAGAAGGTGCTTCAAAGGTGCAGGAAACATGGAATTTCATTAAATCCCAAGAAATGCATTTTTGGAGTGACAGAAGGGAAAATGCTAGGTCACATTATTTCAAAGGAGGGAATATCCATCGACCCAGAAAGGATACAAGCTATCCAAGACCTACCTCTCCCGAGCAGTAAAAAAGAATTAAGGTCTTTCTTTGGGCAAGTCAATTTTGTGAGGAAGTTCATTTCTAGCTTTGCTGAGATAGCTAAACCTCTAAACCAGATGCTCAAGAAATATGTGGACGTAATATGGAACGAGGAAAGTAGAGTGGCTTTCCAGAATATCAAAGACGCCATTTCCAAATCCCCGGTCTTGATAAGCCCAGACTATTCCAAGCCTTTTTACATTTATGCTTTTGCATCGGAGCACTCCTTGGTGAGTGTATTAACCCAAAAAGGCGAAGATAATGCCGAAAATCCCATTGCATTTTTAAGTGCCCCCTTAAAAGATGCCCAATTAAGGTATTCAATCCTTGATAAGCAAATGTACACACTTTTTAAAACTGTGAAAAAATTTAGGCATTACATCGTACACGCAGAATTATTGCCATTGTACCCGATTCTCATTGTCAAGACCATGTTTTTACAGAATGAACTAGGTGAAAAGAGAGGAAAGTGGATTGCAACCATCCAAGAATTTGATCTCGAAATCCAACCAATGAAACTAGTTCGAGGACAAGGACTGGTAAAGGCGATCGTAGAAAATGATCCGCAAATAACAGGTCAATGCTCAAATACGGAATACATGGCTAAGGAGGACTCGGTATGTTGATATTGTGCAATTTTTATTGATTGGTAAGTGCCTGTCTAATTTGAATTCAACACAAATGAGAGCTCTAAGGCTTAAATCTATTAACTATCTGATAAAGTCTGGTGTACTTTACAGGAAAAATCACGAAGGTATCTACCTGAGATGCTTGAGCAAAGACGAATCCGCCAGGGTGTTGTAAGAATTTCATGGTAAGCCCGAAACTGGTCATGGTGCAGCCAATCCTACTGCACACCAAATCCTATGAGCAGGATATTACTGGCCTCATATATTCAAAGATGCGCATGCTCATGTGCGATCTTGTCACATCTGCCAAGTGGCTATAAATAGAGAAAGAAATGCAGCCATGCCGTTGCAGCCTGTAGTTGAAATGAGACCGTTTGCACAGTGGGGACTGGATTTTATCGGGGTTATTAACCCAAATTCTTCTGACTCTCAAAAATTTATTTTGATGACTACGGACTCATCGTACAAGGTGGACAGAAGCGATTCCCACTAAACATGCCACCACAGACATTGTGATTAAATTCCTTGAGGATCAAATTATCACAAGATATGGAATGCCCGATTCTATTATCAGTGACAATGGTAAAGCTTTCATTTCCACACAATTTGTAGAGTGGGAATATGATAATAAAGTGAGCTTAAAGTTTGCATCCAATTACTATCCTCAAGGAAATGGGTTGGCCGAGTCTTCAAATAAGAATTTGTTGAATACTATTAAAAAGTTGCTAGAAAAGAATCCTCGGGATCGGCACGATCAACTAAAGTTTGCCCTTTGGGCAGATAGGACCGAAGTGAAAGAATCCATAGGGAATACTCCCTATCATTTGGTCTATGGGCAAGACCCGATATTTCCAAAAAATTTGGAGCTGCAGACCTTACATTTCATACAAGAGTACATGGGGACAGATGATCAAGTTGAAGCTAGATTGAGCCGGTTATTGCACCTAGATGAAAAGAGAGAAGAAGCCCTGAATCACATGAACAAACACCAGGAAGTCATCAAAAGATGGTTTGATAGAAGGGCCAAAGTTAAATCATTCAGAATTTCAGATTTGGTGTTACTATGGGACAAAAGACATGAGGAAAAAGGAAACCATCAAAAGTTTGATTGTCTCTGGTTAGGCCCATATCAGATTTCAAAAATTCTTGGGAAGAACACCTTCAAGCTAAAAACCTTAGAAGGGAAAGATTTCATGCTGCCGGTTAATGGGCAGATTCTAAAGCATTATTTTAGCCCTTAGGTTGTGAGACTTTGATATTATTCCGTTGGTGTTGGTGAAGGATTTTCAGATTTTGTTTTTATTGTTTAGGATTGTTAGTTTAGTTAGGATTTTGATTATGGATTTGATTTCAATTGACATGTGTGTTAATTTAAAAAAAAAATAATAATAATAATAATAATAATAGAAAATTGAGATGTCAACTTATGCTTAAGGATTAGGAGAATATGAAATATTGGAATTGTCTTGTAAAAGCTCCACAAATAGCATAAAACTTTTTAAGTTATATTGTTTGACTTTGTGATATATGAAAGAATCAGTTTTGCATGACAAATCATTTCATTCACAATTCAAGAAGTAATGCATTCATATTCCATCTCACCTCACATACATTTCATTTTAGTTGCATATGCATCTTATGTACAAGCCATGAAAGTATGTCAAATCCTCTTAGGGTTGTGTTATAACATATATGTAAGTAGCTCCTAAGGTTGGAAGCTGAGTCTTGAGATATCTAGAACCAAGCACGTCTCATAAATTAAAAAGGATCTTGAGTAAAATGATCAAAACCTAGCTTGGAAGAAAAGGTTGAGCGAAAGTGGTTTTCATGTCTATCCTATTATGCAACATGATCCTTAAAACAGTGGTTTTAACCACTTCCATAAAGCTTAAAGCTTAAAATCAGAGTAGTAAGGATAGGGTTAAATCCTCATCAAACTTAGGTTGAGGATCCAATTCCCCAAAGCTTTGATTTGACCCACATGGAGTAGTAAGGATAGGGCATAAATTCTCATCTTGGTTGGTTGAGAATCCGATTCCCCAAAGCTCTTATGTCTCATTTCATAGTAAGTCTTGGATTGTAAGGATCGTACTATTTGTCCTCTGCAAAGGATGGGTAGTCATCCCCAAGGTTTAAGCAATAGAATTAATGATTTATATCTAAGGTTTGGATTGTAAGGATCGTACTACTTGTCCCTAACCAGGATGGGTAGTCATCCCCAAGGTCCAAGAAATAAATAAATAAATAAATTTTTCCCATCTCATCTTTATTTTGGATTGTAAGGATCGTACTACTTGTCCTCTGCAAGGGATGGGTAGTCATCCCCAAGGTCCAAAGAAATGGAGATAAGTTTTGGATTGTGGGGTTAGATATGCCCATGCATGGCATCATGTCTTGCCTAAAAAAGCAAGACCACTGATTGTCTAGAGGGTTAGACTAGCATGACCATTTCTTCCATAAGCTGGTTTAATTATTTTGCTTAAAGTGAGGTAATGAACTCTAAATCTGAATAGTAAGGATAAGGTTAAACTCTCATCTTGGTTGGGTGGGAGTCTGATTCCCCAAAGTTCTGATTTCACATTCACTTGCACATGGGTTCTAAATAGTAGGGACTCATAACCAACTTTGGGATACAATAAGGAAATGAACTTGTGGGTCCTAAGAGGGTTTGGCAATCTTGAATGCTTGTACATAATAGTAGAAGAATGATCATGCTTATTAGGAAAAGCAAAATCTCCTAGCTCATTCATTTAGGGTCACAAATCATTCACCATCCCATATATGCATTCATGCAAAACTGATAATGGAATGTTGATCAATTTCAAACGATAGGGAATGAAAACACATTGCACACACTGAGCTAATACTTGATGATTCTGATGATTCATGTACTTTTGATCTTTGGGCATTTGTTATTTTGCTCATGTGCTAACATGTATTTACGATTTTGTGATATGTTTCGGGTTGGGTTCTTACTAAAATGCTCAAGAGCATTTGACAAGTAGAGTCGCCATTTGTTGTGGTTGATCCACAACACACCCCAAAATTGGGGACCCACCTTTTTGCAGGCTCACAGGGAAGGATCTCAGTGACCCAGATGCCAGAATTGAAAAAAAAAAGAAAATGCACAAGTGTAGAAAGGGGTCGCGAAATCGCGACAGGTAGCGAAATCGCGACATGTCGCGAAATCGCGACCGAAGCCGAAAATTGTCGCGAAATCGTGACATGTCGGAAAATCGCGGTCAGCGCGGTCAACGGCAACGAAACAGAAAAACTGTCGCGAAATCGCGACGTGTCGGTGACCAGGAAGAAAAAGGTGTCACGAAATCGCGACGTGTCGGTGACCAGGAAGAAAAAGGTGTCGCGAAATCGCGACGTGTCGGTGACCAGGAGGAAAAAGGTGTCGCGAAATCGTGACATGTCACTGAGGAGAAAAGAAAAGGTGTCGCGAAATCGCGACATGCTGTTCGGAAGAAAATAAATGATGTCGCGAAATCGCGACGTGTTTTGCCGAAGCGTACGGGTGATGAAAAGTGTCGCGATTTCGCGACGTGTTTTGGAAAGGTGTACGGAAGCGGAAAAACGTCGCGATATCGCGACAGGAAACAGCTAAAGGACTCGATGAGGAAAGACGTCGCGATTTCGCGACCGATTGCAGCAAAGGTGTACGGACGAAAAGAAAAATGGTCGCGATTTCGACGTGTTTTGCCGAAGTGTACGGAACAGAAAAATGGTCGCGATTTCGCGACAGAAAGCTGCATGAAGGTCCGAAAGGGAAAAACGTCGCGATTTCGCGACGAGTTTTGCAGAAGCGTACGGATGATGAAAGGTGTCACGATTTCGCGACGCATTTTGGCAAAGTTGTACGGTACAAGGAAGATGTCGCGAAATCGCGACGGAAATGAAAATCAGGCTCAAAGCAGGGAAGTGTCGCGATTTCGCGACGTGTTTTGGCAAACAGTACGGACGGAGAAAATGGTCGCGATTTCGCGACAGAAAGCTGCATGAAGGTCCGAGGGAAAAAACGTCGCGATATCGCGACAAGTTTTGCCAAGGCGTACGGAAGATAAAAACGGTAGCGATATCGCGACGGTTTGTCGAAGGAAGGCAAGAGGATGATAATGGTCGCGATATCGCGACGTAAAGTTGCCAAGGAGGCCCGACAGGGAAACGGTAGCGATTTCGCTACGCCTTACTGAAAAGGAAGCTCGAGGCCAGAACGGTAGCGATATCGCTACGAAAAGCCGTTGGACGCGTACGGCAGGAAAGCATGTCGCGATATCGCGACATGTCACGATTTCGCGACATGTCGCGATTTCGCGGCTGGGAAGATGAACGGGCAGACTTGCAGTTTTGTCATTTTTTTCGCAGTAAGCGTTACACAGGGCACAGGAAAAGCACGACACGTGGCGCACAGGTGTCAAACTTGCGGGGACGTTACATGCAGAGGCGAATTTTGGGGCGTTTCCAAATTTGAGCGTGAATCAAAGCGGGAAAAAGCAAGAATTTGAAGGGTCGCCCACAGGAAGAGGAAATGAAGCGACGGAGGAAATCGAAGAGCCATAACATTGCTATAAAGCCAGAAATGCAAATTGAAGAGGGGTTGGAAATTGCCGAATACGGAGTTGCAGAGACGAAGGCTTTGTGCTATTCTGGGCCCGTACTTGGGCAATTTCCTTCTTTTTATTCTGGGATTTTCTTTCACACCGGAACATTTTTGAATGTAATCGAGATATCATTTAAATACAAATACAGAGAGTTGGCATCTTATTGGATGAGAAAGAAGGAGTAACTTTTGCATGCATGATTTAATGTTTATATTTCCCTTCCGGATTTCTTAGGTTTTTAGGTGAAGTTAATGCAAGATCTCTTGGTTGCTTCATGCGAATGCCTGTTTTCTGGAATTACCACGAAACCCTCGAGACTCGCATTTGGCCTATTTGGATTGTGTGGATGTGCGGGTTCATTAGGTTAGGTTGCATGTAGAAAGCCTCGGTATCTTCGGTTTCATCGGATTAGTGACGACTTTTCGATTTGTAATCTATTTTTATTGTTACTTTTGTTTACTTTTGTCTTTGCTTTTCAAACCCATATTTTATTTTCAGCGGTTTAATTACTGTGTTTGAATAAATCACTGAAAATCCATCAGAATTAAAGGTTAAAGCAGATTTTATTCATTTTGAGTCCATTGAAAGTTCAAAATTAATAAACCACAGTGCCCCTTGTTAACATCCACTTGCAAACCCTAAGGTGTTCTTAGCATTTCATTTTAAACAGCATCCTTGATAATTAATAATCAGCATAATAAGAACCTTGGAGAAATCGTTTTTCTTTGCAAGCAGAGGATTTAGGACTCGGATCCTACGGGAGAGTGTGTTTTCACAATCGGGATAAAACACCACTCAAAGATTGGCGCTAGAAGGAGGGCGATCGGTTTATTTATTTTAATTTTTATATCTGAATATTTTGTTTTAATTTAATTCTGAAATAATTTACGGCTAAACTGCAACACTATTTTTTTTGTTTGTTGCAGGTTTTCTTCGAACTAGCCGAGGGTTTCCTCAGGCAGGCTGGACCCACCACGCCGTATTGCGACCAGGTCTCAAACAACCGGAGAAACCATTTTTCACGACCTTACTTGTACTCCCAAGGGTAAAGTCAAGCAAGTCGTAAGCACTCCAGTAGCAAAAGGCCTATTTTCTCCGAGGAACGTCGAGTGGACCTACGCCAGTAGTATCTATTGCCCCTAGTGTGCCTATAGTTTGTAACATTTCTTATGCTATTGTAGGTCTGTCTACATCAATTATGAGTCAAATGGCTCAAGCTCCAATAGCTCCTTGGTATGGAGCTAACAATACTCCTTTGAATATTGCTGGGGATATCCATGAAATCCCCAAGAACATTGAAATATTTTTGCCTAAATACAAGCCAGATGGCCTAAGAACAGCAGAAGAACATATCCAAGCCTATAGAGATGTTTTAATTAGACTGCAAGTTCAGCATGAAGATGTAGCCTGCAGACTTTTCCCCATGAGCTTGGATCCAATAGCATATGAATGGTATATATGCTTGCCAAGCTGGTTCAATCACCTCTTGGACACAAATGGAAAATGCATTTGTCAATCAATTTAGGTCTCCCTTAGATCCCGCAACTATTTACAATCAGTTTATTACATGCAAACGGGGCCAAGGGGAACCAATCCGAATGTTTAATCAGAGATTCCAAAAGAACTATAACGGAGCAATTAGACATTTTGCCATCGATCCTGCGGTAGCTTTGCGGATATATTTTGGGGCATTGGACCCCATGACAGCCATGTTTGCAAGGCGTAATCCTCAGGTCACCACGCTTGCTTTGGCCTATAATGAAGCCATGACTATTGAGCAGCGGTTGACACCGCAAGGCTACGGGTTTACCCAAATGCCTATGTTGGGACAGGGGTGCTCCATATGGTCAAGTTCCCCAGAGCAAATCAGCTCATGGCACCACAAATGCCAAGTATGAACGCATTCCCATATCCGCAGCCGTATCCATCAGCACCCGCATATGCACCCATTCCAATCCAACCAATCGCAGCCATTCCACCTGTTCTTGCATTTTTGCAGAACAGTCAATCAACTACGCAGGAAACTAGTCAAGTCAATCCTCAAGCCATAGTTCCTGTTCCGAATCCAATCCCAATTCAAGGTATCAATCCATTTGGGAATCCAATTCCTCAGAACCCCACCCAAATGTGGAATCAAGACCCCATCAATTATGCAAATCCAATGGGGGTTAATAACAATGTGGTTCCACCGAAGGATGTCTTTTCGAAAGTCGAAGAGCTCAAGAAACTAGTGCATAAACTAAGTAATGACAGAGTTCAACAGCAGAAGCATGAGTCCCGTGCCCCTCACCCAAGTCAGAATTTTAACAATAGAGGGAGGCACTGGAACACTAAGCCAAACAATGGGGGAGTTCCTGCTCCCATTGCTAATCAATTAGATGCTTCTGCAGGCCCTAGTCAATCCAATTCTCTTTTGAATCTTTCAGATTTGGCATGGGAAAGAGGGTGCAGGTTACATAACACAAAAGAACACAATGAAAGGAATTGCCCTGAGATAGCTAGATACACTCATTGTCTTCAGGCACAAGTTGATGATTTGGAACCTGGTATCAAATGAGGATCAAGATGAAAATATTATGGTGATGGAAACAGTATATCACCAAGAGGGTGAGAGCGAGGAGGAAGAAGATGAAGTTTTGGAGCAGGAGGTGCAAGCTTTTCGAGATTTTAGAAAGGGGACTCATGGGTACCATTTGAGGAGTAAGTCTAAAGCCCCTAAAACCTCATCAACACCTCCAAACAGTTCTATTCTTCCTCCAGATACAAAGGCAAGTAACAACCCTCCCCCTCCACTCAGAAGAGAAATGTCTAATGACGTCCAGAAGACGGTCAAATTCGAAAAACCAAATTATGACGTAGTGGAGGATATGAAGAAGTCCAAATCTAGCCTTTCATTCCTGGACGCAGCTAAATTGCCTGGTCAAAAGGAGGCGTTGATAAGAGCTTTGAACTCACCCGATCCGATGTGGAAGGAAAAAAGAGCTGAATCCCACCTGATTTTGCGAAAGGAAAGAAGGGATGTCCCGCCATTCTTATTAACTCTGAGAATTGCGGGTAAGAACTTGCATAACTGTTTGGTAGACACAGGAGCCACGAGCAACCTCATGCCTACGGAGATATGTCAAATCGTTGGGTCTACAATCGGTTTCATCCAAATGCATGGTCTTGCAATTGGACCATTCAGAGGTAAATGTAGTAGGGACCTTATATGATGTCAAGATTCAATTAAATTCCGAACCCAGGGTCCAGCAAGTTGTAGACATTTTGGTGGTTAACATCCCAAGTAGGTATGGAATGTTACTTGCGAGAGATTGGATGAAAACGCTGAATGGCTATTTTGCAACAGACTGCTCGCATATGTGGCTGCCATGGAAGGGCATTGCTAACCAAATCGAGTGGAAAACGAACCGAGGCTTAAGGAGATTATAACAGGTTTTAACAAGCCGAATGAGGTTCAGTTTTCTGAGCCAGACCTGGGGGTCTATGCTCTTGATGTTGAGAAAGCTGTTGATGAACTTAAATAAGAAGTGTGTCATGGTGGTTCTTTTGAGGAAAAATATCACACGTGGTTGCTCAAGTTTGATGGATCAAAATCTAGACGGGGAGCAGGAGTCGGAGTCGAGCTCACTTGGTCCAGGAGGTAAACCATTATTGGCTGCCTACGGACTGCAATTTCCTTGCACAAACAATGTGGCGAGAATACGAAGCATTGATCTACGGTTTACGTCTAGCATTGAGCAAACATGTTAAATGCTTGAAGGTTTTGGGTGATTCTGAGTTGGTTGTCAAGCAAATCAAAGGACAGTATACATGCCGCGACAAAAGACTGAGCCTTTATAGGACTAGGGTTATGGATCTCATGGAGGAGTTTGATGCATTCAACATAGCCCTTATTTCTAGGAGAGGGAATCGAATAGCAGACTCTCTTGCGGTCGCCGCGGGCATGTTAAACCCGATGGATATAAAAAGATGTAAAAAGTTTTCCATTGAGCTGGTTCCTTGTCCATCAATACCCGATAATGTGAAGAATTTCCGGGTTTTTGAGTGTGACGAGCACATCTTCAAGTTTGTCACAAACTCGGGTATTTTTGAAAATCAAGTGATCGATGAGGAACAAAGGTGGCGGGGATGAAACAGAAGAAAGTGAAAGTGCGTATCAATCCAACAAAATTCCTAAAGACGTGGTTTCATTAGAAAAAATGTTCGACATGGAATGCAAGAACAAGAAAAGAAAAAGAGTCCCGCTCCCCAAAGATGCATGCGATTCAATTAATCTGGGGAGTGCAGACAATCCAAAGGAGGTGTACATAGCAAAGGCATGTACGAGAGGAAGAAAGGAGCAATATAATACGAGACTTTGAAGCACTACGTAGATTGTATTGCTTGGAACTACAATGAGCTAAAGACTTACAATCGAGAACATTATCACGCATACCATACCTTTGAAGCCAGACTCCAAGCCTTTTAGGCAAAGACAACGAGTTGTTAACCCGCTATTGGAGCCTTTGATCGAAAAGGAGGTTAAAAGACTGTTGGAGGCGAAAATCATTTTTCCCGTTAGGCACTCAACCTGGGTGGCTAACCTCGTTCAGATGAGAAAAAGAGTGGAGAGATTAGGTTGTGCATAGATTTTCGAAATCTTAATAAAGCCTCCCAGAAAGATAATTATCCATTGCCATCAATCGATGAAATCTTGCAAATGGTAAATGGATCAGAAATGATGTCCTTTCTCGATGGATATTCTGGGTACAACCAAGTTCTTATACATCCAGATGACAGGATGAAAACAGCCTTCACTACCAAGTGGGGGACATTTGCATATAAGAGAATGCCATTCGGACTATTAAATGCTGGTGCAACTTTTCAACGCGCCATGGATTACGCATTCAAAGGACTAATAGGCAAATGCATCATCGTGTATGTGGATGATATCCCAATTTTCTCGAAGAAGAGAGAGGATCATGTTAAAGACTTAAAGAAGGTGCTTCAAAGGTGCAGGGGAACATGGAATTTCATTAAATCCCAAGAAATGCATTTTTGGAGTGACAGAAGGGAAACTGCTAGGTCACATTATTTCAAAGGAGGGAATATCCATCGACCCAGAAAGGATACAAGCTATCCAAGACCTACCTCTCCCGAGCAGTAAAAAAAGAATTGAGGTCTTTCTTTGGGCAAGTCAATTTTGTGAGGAAGTTCATTTCTAGCTTTGCTGAGATAGCTAAACCTCTAAACCAGATGCTCAAGAAAGATGTGGACGTAAGATGGAACGAGGAAAGTAGAGTGGCTTTCCAGAATATCAAAGACGCCATTTCCAAAGCCCCGGTCTTGATAAGCCCAGACTATTCCAAGCCTTTTTACATTTATGCTTTTGCATCGGAGCACTCCTTGGCGAGTGTATTAACCCAAAAAGGCGAAGATAATGCCGAAAAGCCCATTGCATTTTTAAGTGCCCCCTTAAAAGATGCCCAATTAAGGTATTCAATCCTTGATAAGCAAATGTACGCACTTTTTAAAAACTGTGAAAAAATTTAGGCATTACATCGTACACGCAGTAATTATTGCCATTGTACCCGATTCTGCTGTCAAGACCATGTTTTTACAGAATGAACTAGGTGAAAAGAGAGGAAAGTGGATTGCAACCATCCAAGAATTTGATCTCGAAATCCAACCAATGAAACTAGTTCGAGGACAAGGACTGGCAAAGGCGATCGCAGAAAATGATCCGCAAATAACGAGGTCAATGCTCAAATACGAGAATACATGGCTAAGGAGGAGTCGGTATGTTGATATTGTGCAATTTTTATTGAGTGGTAAGTGCCCGTCTAATTTGAATTCAACACAAAGGAGAGCTCTAAGGCTTAAATCTATTAACTATCTCGATAAAGTCTGGTGTACTTTACGGGAAAAATCACGAAGGTATCTACCTGAGATGCTTGAGCAAAGACGAAGCCGCCAGGGTGTTGCAAGAATTTCATGGCAAGCATGGAACTGGTCATGGTGCAGCCAATCCTACAGCACACCAAATCCTGCGAGTAGGATATTACTGGCCTCATATATTCAAAGATGCGCATGCTCATGTGCGATCTTGTCACATCTGCCAAGTGGCTGCAAATAGAGAAAGAAATGCAGCCATGCCGTTGCAGCCTGTAGTTGAAATGAGACCGTTTGCACAGTGGGGACTGGATTTTATCGGGGTTATTAACCCAAATTCTTCTGACTCTCACAAATTTATTTTGACAGCTACAGACTACTGTACAAGGTGGACAGAAGCGATTCCCACTAAACACGCCACCACAGACGTTGTGATTAAATTCCTTGAGGATCAAATTATCACAAGATATGGAATGCCCGATTCTATTGTCAGTGACAATGGTAAAGCTTTCATTTCCACACAATTTGCAGAGTGGGCATATGATAATAAAGTGAGCTTAAAGTTTGCATCCAATTACTATCCTCAAGGAAATGGGTTGGCCGAATCTTCAAATAAGAATTTGTTGAATACTATTAAGAAGTTGCTTGGAAAAGAATCCTCGGGATCGGCACGATCAACTAAAGTTTGCCCTTTGGGCGAGATAGGACCGAGTGAAAGAATCCATAGGGAATACTCCCTATCATTTGGTCTATGGGCAAGACCCGATATTTCCAGCAAATTTGGAGCTGCAGACCTTACATTTCATACAAGAGTACATGGGGACGAGATGATCAAGTTGAAGCTAGATTGAGCCGGTTATTGCACCTGGATGAAAAGAGAGAAGAAGCCATGAATCACATGAACAAACACCGGGAAGTCATCAAGAGATGGTTTGATAGAAGGGCCAAAGTTAAATCATTCGGAATTTCAGATTTGGTGTTACTATGGGACAAAAGACATGAGGAAAAAGGAAACCATCAAAAGTTTGATTGTCTCTCGGTTAGGCCCATATCAGATTTCAGAAATTCTTGGGAAGAACACCTTCGAGGCTAAAAACCTTAGAAGGGAAAGATTTCATGCTTGCCAGTTAATGGGCAGATTCTAAAGCATTATTTTAGCCCTTAGGTTGTGAGACTTTGATATTATTCTGTTGGTGTTGGTGAAGGATTTTCAGATTTTGTTTTTATTGTTTAGGATTGTTAGTTTAGTTAGGATTTTGATTATGGATTTGATTTCAATTGACATGTGTGTTAATTTAAAAAATAATAATAATAATAATAATAATAATAGAAAATTGAGATGTCAACTTATGCTTAAGGATTAGGAGAATATGAAATATTGGAATTGTCTTGTAAAAGCTCCACAAATAGCATAAAACTTTTTAAGTTATATTGTTTGACTTTGTGATATATGAAAGAATCAGTTTTGCATGACAAATCATTTCATTCACAATTCAAGAAGTAATGCATTCATATTCCATCTCACCTCACATACATTTCATTTTAGTTGCATATGCATCTTATGTACAAGCCATGAAAGTATGTCAAATCCTCTTAGGGTTGTGTTATAACATATATGTAAGTAGCTCCTAAGGTTGGAAACTGAGTCTTGAGATATCTAGAACCAAGCACGTCTCATAAATTAAAAAGGATCTTGAGTAAAATGATCAAAACCTAGCTTGGAAGAAAAGGTTGAGCGAAAGTGGTTTTCATGTCTATCCTATTATGCAACATGATCCTTAAAACAGTGGTTTTAACCACTTCCATAAAGCTTAAAGCTTAAAATCAGAGTAGTAAGGATAGGGTTAAATCCTCATCAAACTTAGGTTGAGGATCCAATTCCCCAAAGCTTTGATTTGACCCACATGGAGTAGTAAGGATAGGGCATAAATTCTCATCTTGGTTGGTTGAGAATCAGATTCCCCAAAGCTCTTATGTCTCATTTCATAGTAAGTCTTGGATTGTAAGGATCGTACTATTTGTCCTCTCGCAAAGGATGGGTAGTCATCCCCAAGGTTTAAGCAATAGAATTAATGATTTATATCTAAGGTTTGGATTGTAAGGATCGTACTACTTGTCCTCTGCAAGGGATGGGTAGTCATCCCCAAGGTCCAAGAAATAAATAAATAAATAAATTTTTCCCATCTCATCTTTATTTTGGATTGTAAGGATCGTACTACTTGTCCTCTGCAAGGGATGGGTAGTCATCCCCAAGGTCCAAAGAAATGGAGATAAGTTTTGGATTGTGGGGTTAGATATGCCCATGCATGGCATCATGTCTTGCCTAAAAAAGCAAGACCACTGATTGTCTAGAGGGTTAGACTAGCATGACCATTTCTTCCATAACTGGTTTAATTATTTTGCTTAAAGTGAGGTAATGAACTCTAAATCAGAATAGTAAGGATAAGGTTAAACTCTCATCTCGGTTGGGTGGGAGTCTGATTCCCCAAAGTTCTGATTTCACATTCACTTGCACATGGGTTCTAAATAGTAGGGACTCATAACCAACTTTGGGATACAATAAGGAAATGAACTTGTGGGTCCTAAGAGGGTTTGGCAATCTTGAATGCTTGTACATAATAGTAGAAGAATGATCATGCTTATTAGGAAAAGCAAAATCTTCTAGCTCATTCATTTAGGACCACAAATCATTCACCATCCCATATATGCATTCATGCAAAACTGATAATGGAATGTTGATCAATTTCAAACGATAGGGAATGAAAACACATTGCACACACTGAGCTAATACTTGATGATTCTGATGATTCATGTACTTTTGATCTTTGGGCATTTGTTATTTTGCTCATGTGCTAACATGTATTTACGAGTTTGTGATATGTTTCAGGTTGGGTTCTTACTAAAATGCTCAAGAGCATTTGACAGCAGAGTCGCCATTTGTTGTGGTTGATCCACAACACACCCCAAAATTGGGGACCCACCTTTTTGCAGGCTCACAGGGAAGGATCTCAGTGACCCAGATGCCAGAATTGAAAAAAAGAGAAAATGCACAAGTGTAGAAAGGGGTCGCGAAATCGCGACAGGTAGCGAAATCGTGACATGTCACGAAATCGTGACCGAAGCCGAAAATTGTCGCGAAATCGTGACATGTCGGAAAATCACGGTCAGCGCGGTCAACGGCAACGAAACAGAAAAACTATCACGAAATCGCGACGTGTCGGTGACCAGGAAGAAAAAGGTGTCGCGAAATCGCGACGTGTCGGTGACCAGGAAGAAAAAGGTGTCGCGAAATCGCGACGTGTCGGTGACCAGGAGGAAAAAGGTGTCGCGAAATCGCGACGTGTCGCCGAGGAGAAAAGAAAAGGTGTCGCGAAATCGTGACATGCGTCGGAAGAAAATAAATGATGTCGCGAAATCGCGACGTGTTTTGCCGAAGCGTACGGGTGATGAAAAGTGTCGCGATTTCGCGACGTGTTTTGGAAAGGTGTACGGAAGGAAAAACGTCGCGATATCGCGACAGAAAGACTAAAGGACTCGATGAGGAAAGACGTCGCGATTTCACGACCGATTGAGCAAAGGTGTACGGACGGAAAAATGGTCCGGAAAAAATGGTCCGATTCAAGCATGAAGGTCCAAGGGAAAACGTCGCGATTTCACGACGAGTTTGACGATGATGAAAGGTGCGATTTACGACGTTAAAGTGTACGAAAGAAGATGCAAAAAATGAAAATAGCTCAGGAAGTGCGCACGACGTGTTTGCAAAAGACAGAAATGGTCGCGATTTCGCGAAGGCATGAAGGTAAAAATGCGTATATCGCGACAAGTTTTGCCAAGGCGTACGGAAGATAAAAATGGTAGCGATATCGCGACGGTTTGTCGAAAGAAGGCAAGAGGATGATAATGGTCGCGATGTCGCGACGTAAAGTTGCCCAGGAGGTCCGAGAGAAAACGGTAGCGATTTCGCTACGCCTTACTGAAAAGGAAGCTCGAGGCCAGAACGGTAGCGATATCGCTACGAAAAGCCGTTGGACGCGTACGAGAAAGCATGTCGCGATATCGCGACATGTCGCGATTGACATGCATCGCGGGAAGATGAACGGGCGGACTTGCGTTTTGTCATTTTTTCCGAGAAGCGTTACACAGGGCACAGGAAAAGCATGACACATGGCGCACAAGTGTCAAACTTGCAAGGACGTTACATGCAGAGGCGAATTTCGGGCGTTTCCAAATTTGAGCGTGAATCAAAGCGGGAAAAAGCAAGAATTTGAAGGGTCGCCCACAGGAAGAGGAAATGAAGCGACAGAGGAAATCGAAGAGCCATAACATTGCTATAAAGCCAGAAATGCAGATTGAAGATGGGTTGGAAATTGCCGAATACGGAGTTGCAGAGACGAAGGCTTTGTGCTATTCTGGGCCCGTACTTGGGCAATTTCCTTCTTTTTATTCTGGGATTTTCTTTCACACCTGGAACATTTTTGAATGTAATCGAGATATCATTTAAATACAAATACAGAGAGTTGGCATCTTATTGGATGAGAAAGAAGGAGTAACTTTTGCATGCATGATTTAATGTTTATATTTCCCTTCCAGATTTCTTAGGTTTTTAGGTGAAGTTAATGCAAGATCTCTTGGTTGCTTCATGCGAATGCCTCGTTTTCTGGAATTACCACGAAAACCCTCGAGACTCGCACTTGGCCTATTTGGATTGTGTGGATGTGCGGGTTCATTAGGTTAGGTTGCATGTAGAAAGCCTCGGTATCTTCGGTTTCATCAGATTAGTGACAAATTTTTGACTGTAATCTATTTTTATTGTTACTTTTGTTTACTTTTGTCTTTGCTTTTCAAACCCATATTTTATTTTCAGCAGTTTAATTACTGTGTTTGAATAAATCACTGAAAATCCATCGAATTAAAGGTTAAAGCAGATTTTATTCATTTTGAGTCCATTGAAAGTTCAAAATTAATAAACCACAAGTGCCCCTTGTTAACATCCACTTGCAAACCCTAAGGTGTTCTTAGCATTTCATTTTAAACAGCATCCTTGATAATTAATAATCAGCATAATAAGAACCTTGGAGAAATCGTTTTTCTTTGCAAGCAGAGGATTTAGGACTCGGATCCTACAGGAGAGTGTGTTTTCACAATCGGGTTAAAACACCACTCAACAGATTGGCGCTAGAAGGAGGGCGATCGGTTTATTTATTTTAATTTTTATATCTGAATATTTTGTTTTAATTTAATTCTGAAATAATTTACGGCTAAACTGCAACACTATTTTTTTTTGTTTGTTGCAGGTTTTCTTCGAACTAGCCGAGGGTTTCCTCAAGCAGGCTGGACCCACCACGCCGTATTGCGACCGTGTCTCAAACAACCGGAGAAACCATTTTTCACGACCTTCCCGGTACTCCCAAGGGTAAAGTCAAGCAAGTCGTAAGCACTCAAGTAGCAAAAGGCCTGTTTTCTCCAGGAACGTCGAGTGGACCTACGCCAATAGTATCTGTTGCCCCTAGTGTGCCTATAGTTTGTAACATTTCTTCTGCTATTGTAGGTCTGTCTACATCAATTCTGAGTCAAATGGCTCAAGCTCCAGCAGCTCCTTGGTATGGAGCTAACAATACTCCTTTGAATATTGCTGGGGATATCCATGAAATCCCCAAGAACATTGAAATATTTCTGCCTAAATACAAGCCAGATGGCCTAAGAACAATAGAAGAACATATCCAAGCCTATAGAGATGTTTTAATTAGACTGCAAGTTCAGCATGAAGATGTAGCCTGCAGACTTTTCCCCATGAGCTTGGATCCAATAGCATATGAATGGTATATATGCTTGCCAACTGGTTCAATCACCTCTTGGACACAAATGGAAAATGCATTTGTCAATCAATTTAGGTCTCCCTTAGATCCCGCAACTATTTACAATCAGTTCATTACATGCAAACGGGGCCAAGGGGAACCAATCCGAATGTTTAATCAGAGATTCCAAAAGAACTATAACAGAGCAATTAGACATTTTGCCATCGATCCTGCAGTAGCTTTGCAGATATATTTTGGGGCATTGGACCCCATGACAGCCATGTTTGCAAGGCGTAATCCTCAGGTCACCACGCTAGCTTTGGCCTATAATGAAGCCATGACTATTGAGCAGCAGTTGACACCGCAAGGCTACGGGTTTACCCAAATGCCTATGTTGGGACAGGGTGCTCCATATGGTCAAGTTCCCCAGGCAAATCAGCTCATGGCACCACAAATGCCAAGTATGAACGCATTCCCATATCCGCAGCCGTATCCATCAACACCCGCATATGCACCCATTCCAATCCAACCAATCGCAGCCATTCCACCTGTTCCTACATTTTTGCAGAACAATCAATCAACTACGCAGGAAACTAGTCAAGTCAATCCTCAAGCCATAGTTCCCTTTTCCGAATCCAATCCCAATTCAAGGTATCAATCCATTTGGGAATCCAATTCCTCATAACCCCACCCAAATGTGGAATCAAGACCCCATCAATTATGCAAATCCAATGGGGGTTAATAACAATGTGGTTCCACCGAAGGATGTCTTTTCGAAAGTCGAAGAGCTCAAGAAACTAGTGCATAAACTAAGTAATGACAGAGTTCAACAACAGAAGCATGAGTCCCGTGCCCCTCACCCAAGTCGGAATTTTAACAATAGAGGGAGGCACTGGAACACTAAGCCAAACAATGGGGGAGTTCCCCGCTCCCATTGCTAATCAATTAGATGCTTCAGCAGCCCTAGTCAATCCAATTCTCTTTTGAATCTTTCAGATTTGGCATGGGAAAGAGGGTGCAAGTTACATAACACAAAAGAACACAATGAAAGGAATTGCCCCGAGATAGCTAGATACACTCATTGTCTTCGAGCACAAGTTGATGATTTGGAACCGGTATCAAATGAGGATCCATCGTATCAACAAGATGAAAATATTATGGTGATGGAAACAGTATATCACCAAGAGGGTGAGAGCGAGGAGGAAGAAGATGAAGTTTTGGAACAGGAGGTGCAAGCTTTTCGAGATTTTAGAAAGGGGACTCATGGGTACCATTTGAGGAGTAAGTCTAAAGCCCCTAAAACCTCATCAACACCTCCAAACAGTTCTATTCTTCCTCCAGATACAAAGGCAAGTAACAACCCTCCCCCTCCACTCATAAGAGAAATGTCTAATGACGTCCATAAGACGGTCAAATTTGAAAAACCAAATTATGACGTAGTGGAGGATATGAAGAAGTCCAAATCTAGCCTTTCATTCCCAGACGCAGCTAAATTGCCTGGTCAAAAGGAGGCGTTGATAAGAGCTTTGAACTCACCCGATCCGATGTGGAAGGAAAAAAGAGCTGAATCCCACCTGATTTTGCGAAAGGAGAGAAGGGATGTCCCGCCATTCTTATTAACTCTGAGAATTGCGGGTAAGAACTTGCATAACTGTTTGGTAGACACAGGAGCCACGAGCAACCTCATGCCTACGGAGATATGTCAAATGCTGGGTCTACAACCGGTTTCATCCAAATGCACGGTCTTGCAATTGGACCGTTCGGAGGTAAATGTAGTAGGGACCTTATATGATGTCAAGATTCAATTAAATTCTCGAACCCGGGGTCCAAGAAGGTTGTAGACATTTTGGTGGTTAACATCCCAAGTAGGTATGGAATGTTACTTGCGAGAGATTGGATGAAAACGCTGAATGGCTATTTTGCAACAGACTGCTCGCATATGTGGCTGCCATGGAAGGGCATTGCTAACCAAATCAGAGTGGAAAATGAACCGAGGCTTAAGGAGATTATAACATATTTTAACAAGCCGAATGAGGTTCAGTTTTCTGAGCCAGACCTAGGGGTCTATGCTCTTGATGTTGAGAAAGTTGCTGATGAACTTAAAGAAGAAGTGTGTCATGGTGGTTCTTCTGAGGAAAAAGATCACACGTGGTTGCTCAAGTTTGATGGATCAAAATCTAGACAGGGAGCAGGAGCTGGAGTCGAGCTCATTGGTCCAGGAGGTAAACCATTATTGGCTGCCTACAGACATTGCAATTTCCTTGCACAAACAATGTGGCAGAATACGAAGCATTGATCTACGGTTTACGTCTAGCATTGAGCAAACATGTTAAATGCTTGAAGGTTTTGGGTGATTCTGAGTTGGTTGTCAAGCAAATCAAAGGACAGTATACATGCCGCGACAAAAGACTGAGCCTTTATAGGACTAGGGTTATGGATCTCATGGAGGAGTTTGATGCATTCAACATAGCCCTTATTTCTAGGAGAGGGAATCGAATAGCAGACTCTCTTGCAATCGCCGCGGGCATGTTAAACCCGGTGGATATAAAAAGATGTAAAAAGTTTTCCATTGAGCTGGTTCCTTGTCCATCAATACCTGATAATGTGAAGAATTTCCAGTTTTTTGAGTGTGACAGGCACATCTTCAAGTTTGTCACAAACTCGGGTATTTTTGAAAATCAAGTGATCGATGAGGAACAAAGGTGGCAGGATGAAACAGAAGAAAGTGAAACTGCGTATCAATCCAACAAAATTCCTAAAGACGTGGTTTCATTAGAAAAAATGTTCGACATGGAATGCAAGAACAAGAAAAGAAAAAGAGTCCCGCTCCCCAAAGATGCATGCGATTCAATTAATCTGGGGAGTGCAGATAATCCAAAGGAGGTGTACATAGCAAAGGCATGTACAGAGGAAGAAAGGAGCAATATAATACAGACTTTGAAGCATTACATAGATTGTATTGCTTGGAACTACAATGAGCTAAAGACTTACAATCAGAACATTATCACGCATACCATACCTTTGAAGCCAGACTCCAAGCCTTTTAGGCAAAGACAGCGAGTTGTTAACCCGCTATTGGAGCCTTTGATCGAAAAGGAGGTTAAAAGACTGTTGGAGGCGAAAATCATTTTTCCCGTTAGGCACTCAACCTGGGTGGCTAACCTCGTTCCAGTGAGAAAAAAGAGTGGAGAGATTAGGTCGTGCATAGATTTTCGAAATCTTAATAAAGCCTCCCAGTAAAGATAATTATCCATTGCCATCAATCGATGAAATCTTGCAAATGGTAAATGGATCAGAAATGATGTCCTTTCTCGATGGATATTCGGGGTACAACCAAGTTCTTATACATCCAGATGACAGGATGAAAACAGCCTTCACTACCAAGTGGGGGACATTTGCATATAAGAGAATGCCATTCGGACTATTAAATGCTCGTGCAACTTTTCAACGCGCCATGGATTACGCATTCAAAGGACTAATAGGCAAATGCATCATCGTGTATGTGGATGATATCCCGGTTTTCTCGAAGAAGAGAGAGGATCATGTTAAAGACTTAAAGAAGGTGCTTCAAAGGTGCAGGGAACATGGAATTTCATTAAATCCCAAGAAATGCATTTTTGGAGTGACAGAAGGGAAACCGCTAGGTCACATTATTTCAAAGGAGGGAATATCCATCGACCCGAGAAAGGATACAAGCTATCCAAGACCTACCTCTCCCGAGCAGTAAAAAAGAATTGAGGTCTTTCTTTGGGCAAGTCAATTTTGTGAGGAAGTTCATTTCTAGCTTTGCTGAGATAGCTAAACCTCTAAACCAGATGCTCAAGAAAGATGTGGACGTAAGATGGAACGAGGAAAGTAGAGTGGCTTTCCATAATATCAAAGACGCCATTTCCAAAGCCCCGGTCTTGATAAGCCCAGACTATTCCAAGCCTTTTTACATTTATGCTTTTGCATCGGAGCACTCCTTGGCGAGTGTATTAACCCAAAAAGGCGAAGATAATGCCGAAAAGCCCATTGCATTTTTAAGTGCCCCCTTAAAAGATGCCCAATTAAGGTATTCAATCCTTGATAAGCAAATGTACGCACTTTTTAAAACTGTGAAAAAATTTAGGCATTACATCGTACACAGCAGAATTATTGCCATTGTACCCGATTCTGCTGTCAAGACCATGTTTTTACAGAATGAACTAGGTGAAAAGAGAGGAAAGTGGATTGCAACCATCCAAGAATTTGATCTCGAAATCCAACCAATGAAACTAGTTCGAGGACAAGGACTGGCAAAGGCGATCGCAGAAAATGATCCGCAAATAACAGGTCAATGCTCAAATACATAATACATGGCTAAGGAGGACTGGTATGTTGATATTGTGCAATTTTTATTGACTGGTAAGTGCCCGTCTAATTTGAATTCAACACAAAGGAGAGCTCTAAGGCTTAAATCTATTAACTATCTGATAAAGTCTGGTGTACTTTACAAGAAAAATCACGAAGGTATCTACCTGAGATGCTTGAGCAAAGACGAAGCCGCCGGGGTGTTGCAAGAATTTCATGGCAAGCATGGAACTCGGTCATGGTGCAGCCAATCCTACAAGACACCAAATCCCGTGAGCAGGATATTACCGGCCTCATATATTCAAAGATGCGCATGCTCATGTGCGATCTTGTCACATCTCGTCAAGTGGTCGCAAATAGAGAAAGAAATGCAGCCATGCCGTTGCGACCTGTAGTTGAAATGAGACCATTTGCACAGTGGGGACTGGATTTTATCGGGGTTATTAACCCAAATTCTTTCGACTCTCACAAATTTATTTTGACGATGCATAGACTCACTGTACAAGGTGGACATGAGCGATTCCCACTAAACACGCCACCACAGACGTTGTGATTAAATTCCTTGAGGATCAAATTATCACAAGATATGGAATGCCCGATTCTATTGTCAGTGACAATGGTAAAGCTTTCATTTCCACACAATTTGCAGAGTGGGCATATGATAATAAAGTGAGCTTAAAGTTTGCATCCAATTACTATCCTCAAGGAAATGGGTTGGCCGAATCTTCAAATAAGAATTTGTTGAATACTATTAAGAAGTTGCTGGAAAAGAATCCTCGGGACTGGCACAGTCAACTAAAGTTTGCCCTTTGGGCAGATAGGACCAGAGTGAAAGAATCCATAGGGAATACTCCCTATCATTTGGTCTATGGGCAAGACCCGATATTTCCAGCAAATTTGGAGCTGCAGACCTTACATTTCATACAAGAGTACATGGGGACAGATGATCAAGTTGAAGCTAGATTGAGCCAGTTATTGCACCTGGATGAAAAGAGAGAAGAAGCCATGAATCACATGAACAAACACCAGGAAGTCATCAAGAGATGGTTTGATAGAAGGGCCAAAGTTAAATCATTCAGAATTTCAGATTTGGTGTTACTATGGGACAAAAGACATGAGGAAAAAGGAAACCATCAAAAGTTTGATTGTCTCCGGTTAGGCCCATATCAGATTTCAGAAATTCTTGGGAAGAACACCTTCAGACTAAAAACCTTAGAAGGGAAAGATTTCATGCTGCCGGTTAATGGGCAGATTCTAAAGCATTATTTTAGCCCTTAGGTTGTGAGACTTTGATATTATTCTCGTTGGTGTTGGTGAAGGATTTTCAGATTTTGTTTTTATTGTTTAGGATTGTTAGTTTAGTTAGGATTTTGATTATGGATTTGATTTCAATTGACATGTGTGTTAATTTAAAAAATAATAATAATAATAATAATAATAGAAAATTGAGATGTCAACTTATGCTTAAGGATTAGGAGAATATGAAATATTGGAATTGTCTTGTAAAAGCTCCACAAGTAGCATAAAACTTTTTAAGTTATATTGTTTGACTTTGTGATATATGAAAGAATCGGTTTTGCATGACAAATCATTTCATTCACAATTCAAGAAGTAATGCATTCATATTCCATCTCACCTCACATACATTTCATTTTAGTTGCATATGCATCTTATGTACAAGCCATGAAAGTATGTCAAATCCTCTTAGGGTTGTGTTATAACATATATGTAAGTAGCTCCTAAGGTTGGAAACTGAGTCTTGAGATATCTAGAACCAAGCACGTCTCATAAATTAAAAAGGATCTTGAGTAAAATGATCAAAACCTAGCTTGGAAGAAAAGGTTGAGCGAAAGTGGTTTTCATGTCTATCCTATTATGCAACATGATCCTTAAAACAGTGGTTTTAACCACTTCCATAAAGCTTAAAGCTTAAAATCAGAGTAGTAAGGATAGGGTTAAATCCTCATCAAACTTAGGTTGAGGATCCAATTCCCCAAAGCTTTGATTTGACCCACATGGAGTAGTAAGGATAGGGCATAAATTCTCATCTTGGTTGGTTGAGAATCTGATTCCCCAAAGCTCTTATGTCTCATTTCATAGTAAGTCTTGGATTGTAAGGATCGTACTATTTGTCCTCTCGCAAAGGATGGGTAGTCATCCCCAAGGTTTAAGCAATAGAATTAATGATTTATATCTAAGGTTTGGATTGTAAGGATCGTACTACTTGTCCCTAACCAGGATGGGTAGTCATCCCCAAGGTCCAAGAAATAAATAAATAAATAAATTTTTCCCATCTCATCTTTATTTTGGATTGTAAGGATCGTACTACTTGTCCTCCCGCAAGGGATGGGTAGTCATCCCCAAGGTCCAAAGAAATGGAGATAAGTTTTGGATTGTGGGGTTAGATATGCCCATGCATGGCATCATGTCTTGCCTAAAAAAGCAAGACCACTGATTGTCTAGAGGGTTAGACTAGCATGACCATTTCTTCCATAACTCGTTTAATTATTTTGCTTAAAGTGAGGTAATGAACTCTAAATCAGAATAGTAAGGATAAGGTTAAACTCTCATCTCGGTTGGGTGGGAGTCTGATTCCCCAAAGTTCTGATTTCACATTCACTTGCACATGGGTTCTAAATAGTAGGGACTCATAACCAACTTTGGGATACAATAAGGAAATGAACTTGTGGGTCCTAAGAGGGTTTGGCAATCTTGAATGCTTGTACATAATAGTAGAAGAATGATCATGCTTATTAGGAAAAGCAAAATCTTCTAGCTCATTCATTTAGGACCACAAATCATTCACCATCCCATATATGCATTCATGCAAAACTGATAATGGAATGTTGATCAATTTCAAACGATAGGGAATGAAAACACATTGCACACACTGAGCTAATACTTGATGATTCTGATGATTCATGTACTTTTGATCTTTGGGCATTTGTTATTTTGCTCATGTGCTAACATGTATTTACGAGTTTGTGATATGTTTTAGGTTGGGTTCTTACTAAAATGCTCAAGAGCATTTGACAAAAGAGTCGCCATTTGTTGTGGTTGATCCACAACACACCCCAAAATTGGGGACCCACATTTTTGCAGGCTCACAGGGAAGGATCTCGATGACCCAGATGCCAGAATTGAAAAAAAAAGAAAATGCACAAGTGTAGAAAGGGGTCGCGAAATCGCGATAGGTAGCGAAATCGCGACATGTCGCGAAATCGCGACCGAAGCCGGAAAATTGTCGCGAAATCGCGACATGTCGGAAAATCACGGTCAGCACGGTCAACGGCAACGAAACAGAAAAACTGTCACGAAATCGCGACGTGTCGGTGACCAGGAAGAAAAAGGTGTCGCGAAATCGCGACGTGTCGGTGACCAGGAAGAAAAGGTGTCGCGAAATCGTGACGTGTCGGTGACCAGGAGGAAAAGGTGTCGCAAATCGCGACATGTCACTGAGGAGAAAAGAAAAGGTGTCGCGAAATCGTGACATGCTGTTCGGAAGAAAATAAATGATGTCGCGAAATCGTGACGTGTTTTGCCGAAGCGTACGGATGATGAAAAGTGTCACGATTTCGCGACGTGTTTTGGAAAGGTGTACGAAAGGAAAAACGTCACGATATCGCGACAGGAAGCAGCTAAAGGACTCGATGAGGAAAGACGTCGCGATTTCGCGACCCGATAGCAAAGGTGTACGGACGAAAATGGTCGCGATTTCGGGTTGGGAAAGACGGAGAAAGGGGCAAGTGTCACATTCCGGTTTTAGGGAGAAAATGGTCGCGATTTCGCGACAGAAAGCTGCATGAAGGTCCGAGGAAAAAAAACGTCGCGATATCGCGACAAGTTTTGCCAAGGCGTACGGAAGATAAAAATGGTAGCGATATCGCGACGGTTTGTCGAAGGAAGGCAAGAGGATGATAATGGTCGCGATGTCGCGACGTAAAGTTGCCAAGGAGGCCCGACAGGGAAACGGTAGCGATTTCGCTACGCCTTACTGAAAAGGAAGCTCGAGGCCAGAACGGTAGCGATATCGCTACGAAAAGCCGTTGGACGCGTACGACAGGAAAGCATGTCGCGATATCGCGACATGTCGCGATTTCGCGACATGTCGCGATTTCGCGGCGGGAAGATGAACGGGCAGACTTGCAGTTTTGTCATTTTTTTCGCAGTAAGCGTTACACTAGGCACAGGAAAAGCACGACACGTGGCGCACATGTGTCAAACTTGCAGGGACGTTACATGCAGAGGCGAATTTTGGGGCGTTTCCAAATTTGAGCGTGAATCAAAGCGGGAAAAAGCAGGAATTTGAAGGGTCGCCCACAGGAAGAGGAAATGAAGCGACAGAGGAAATCGAAGAGCCATAACATTGCTATAAAGCCAAAAATGCAGATTGAAGATGGGTTGGAAATTGCCGAATACGGAGTTGCAGAGACGAAGGCTTTGTGCTATTCTGGGCCCGTACTTGGGCAATTTCCTTCTTTTTATTCTGGGATTTTCTTTCACACCTGGAACATTTTTGAATGTAATCGAGATATCATTTAAATACAAATACAGAGAGTTGGCATCTTATTGGATGAGAAAGAAGGAGTAACTTTTGCATGCATGATTTAATGTTTATATTTCCCTTCCAGATTTCTTAGGTTTTTAGGTGAAGTTAATGCAAGATCTCTTGGTTGCTTCATGCGAATGCCTGTTTTCTCGGAATTACCACAGAAACCCTCGAGACTCGCACCTGGCCTATTTGGATTGTGTGGATGTGCAGGTTCATTAGGTTAGGTTGCATGTAGAAAGCCTCAGTATCTTCGGTTTCATCAGATTAGTGACAGCTTTCTGACTGTAATCTATTTTTATTGTTACTTTTGTTTACTTTTGTCTTTGCTTTTCAAACCCATATTTTATTTTCAGCAGTTTAATTACTGTGTTTGAATAAATCACTGAAAATCCATCAGAATTAAAGGTTAAAGCAGATTTTATTCATTTTGAGTCCATTGAAAGTTCAAAATTAATAAACCACAGTGCCCCTTGTTAACATCCACTTGCAAACCCTAAGGTGTTCTTAGCATTTCATTTTAAACAAGCATCCTTGATAATTAATAATCAGCATAATAAGAACCTTGGAGAAATCGTTTTTCTTTGCAAGCAGAGGATTTAGGACTCGGATCCTACAGGAGAGTGTGTTTTCACAATCGGGTTAAAACACCACTCAACACCACCACCTCCATTTTTGGAAGCACCTAGGACAATGCCAAAAGTGTCAAATCCTGGAACATCCACTTATAACTTAGAACAAGACATGAAAAGGACCAAGGCCAATATCTCAATGTATGAGGTCTCTCAATTGTTGGGGCATGATGAAATCGAGGGGAAGATATTGAATTCACCAAGTCAAATTCATGAGGTTAAATATGTAGAACCCCAACTTGCTATGAGGAAAGAGAAACTAGAGGTACCCCCTTTTCTCATAACCATTAGGATTGCAGGAAAGAATTTACACAACTGTTTGATTGATTTTGGTGCCTTGACCAACATCATACCTCTTGAGATAAGCCAAAAGCTAGGACTTAAGCCTATTCATTCGAATAATAATATGGTCCAATTGGACATATATATGGTGGATATAGTAGGTGTTGTAAAATATGTCCTAGTTTAGATCAAATCAGAGCCTAGTGTCCAACATTATACGGATATCCTTGTGCAGAGATTTGAGCAAAAATCTCAATGGTTATGTGGTGACTGATTCCTACCATATGTGGTTGCCATGGAGAGGATTTGCAAACCAAATCTGAGTAGCCAGATATCCCAGACTTAGGGAAATGATTACAAAGTATAATAAACCCAATGAGATTCAGTTTATTGAAACATAATTAGGGGTTTACAATTTTGACATAGAAGACATAGCCGAAGGGTCCCAAAATGATAATATTTACCATGGTACGTCGAAATAAAACAAGAGGATGTGGACCCTAAAGTTTTATGGGTCCAAATAAAAATAAGGTGTGGGAGTTGGGGTAGAGCTCACATGTCCTGGTAGTAAGCCTTTGATTGCTACCTATAGACTACGCTTCCCAACCACCAATAATGTGGCGAGTATGAAGCCATAATTTTTGGACTTCGATTATCCCTAAGAGAAAAGCTAAAGTGCCTTAAGGCATCGGGAGACTTAGAGTTAGTAGTCAAATAGGTCAAGGAGCAAGTATACTCGTAGAGGCAAGAGGTTGAACCTCTATAAAACTAGAGTGAGAGAATTAATTAATGAGTTTGATGCTTTCAATATTTCTCTCATCTTAAGAAAAAATAATAAAATGGCTGATTCGTTAGCCATAGCGGCCAACATGCTTTCTCTTGCTGACCATAAAAAATGTAAAAAATTTTCCATAGAGTTAGTGCCTTTCCCTTCCATACCATACAATGTCACGAATTTACAAGTCTTTGATAGTGATAGACACATTTTTAGTTTTGTTACTAATTTTGGTATATTTGAAAATCAGGTTATATACGAAGAAGAGAGGAGGCAAGTAGAAGTAGGAACAACCGGAGTATGGAACGAGATGCCAAGTGATAGGGCCTCTCTTGAAAGTTGTTTTATATTGGATATCAAAAGAAAAAGGAAAGAATAATACCATCCCCCAAGAAATCATGCAATTCAGTCAATTTGGGGATTGCAGTAGATCCATGTGAAGTGTTCATTGCAAATGCATGCACACAAAAAGATAAGGAGTTAATAGCTCAGATTTTAGGAGAGTACATTAATTGCATAGCTTGGAGCTATGAAGAGCTAAAAATATATGACCAGAATGTAATCATGCATACTATTCCTTTGAAGCCTGATTCCAAGCCTTTTAGACAAAGGTAAAGAATGGTTAACCCAATCCTAGAGACCTTGATAGAGAAGGAAGTGAAGAAGCTACTGGAAGCCAAAATCATATTCCATGTTAGGCATTCCACATGGGTGGCTAATCTTGTCCCTATTAGAAAAAAGAGTGGAGAAATTCGATTGTGCATAGACTTTAGAAATTTGAACAAAGCTTTCCAAAAAGACAATTACCCATTACCCACCATTGATGAGATACTCCAAAAGGTAAATGGGTCTGAAATGATGTCATTTTTGGATGGATACTCATGTTATAATAAAATTCTCATACATCCAAATGATAGGATGAAGATGACCTTCACCACAAAGTGGGGAACATTTTCCTACTAGAGGATGTCGTTTGGTTTGTTGAACATCGGAGCCACTTTCCAAAGAGCCATGGATTTTGCATTCAAGGGGCTCATTGGTAAGTGCATTATTGTCTATGTGGATGATATCCCTGTATTCTCCAAGAAGAGGGAAGATAATGTTAAAGACTTGAGGAAAGTACTCCAAAGGTGCAGGGAACATGGAATTTCCCTAAATCCAAAAAAGTGCATCTATGGGGTAACATAGGGTAAGTTGTTAGGGCATGTCATTTTGAAATATGGGATTCCTATAGAACTAGATCATATAGCCACTATCTAGGATATTCCTCATCCCAATAGCAAAAAAGAGCTTAGGTCCTTTTTCGATAAGATTAAATTTGTGAGAAAATTCATTTCAGGTTTTGCCGAGATTGCCAAGCCCCTAAATGATATGCTAAAAAAGGATGTTTCGATAAAGTGGACCAGTGAGAAAAGGTATGCCTTCATAAGCATCAAGGATACTATTTCCAAATCCCCTGTTCTCATTAGTCCAGACTATGCTAAACCATTTTATGTTTACACATTTGCTTCAGATCATTCTTTTGCAAGTATGTTAACTCAGAAAAGTGTAGACAACATTGAAAATCCTATAGCCTTTCTGAGTTCTCCTTTGAAGGATGCAAAGCTGAGGTATTATGTCTTAGACAAGCAAATGTATGCCTTGTTTAAAACTATAAAAAAATTTAGGCATTACATTATACATAGTAAAGTTTTTGCTATAGTTTCTGACCTTGTAGTAAAGTCCATGTTCTTACAGAGTGAGCTAGGTTAAAGAAGGAGGAAATGGCTTTCTACCCTTCAATAATTTGACTTAGAGATAAATCCCATGAAGATAGTGTGTGGAAAAGGTTTGGTCAAGGCCATCGTAGAAATTGACCCTTCAATAACGTGCCAAAACTATGAGGTTAATGATATCACTATAGAGGAATGGTACGTAGATATTGTATATTTTTTGTTGCATGGTAAGTTCCATTCTCATTGAATTCCACTCAGTGCAAGGCACTACGTTTAAAATAAGCTAGATTTTTGATTAAATCTGGTGTGTTGTACAGGAAGAATCACGAAGGAATTTTTCTTCATTGCATTACTCAAGAGGAAGCAACCCAAGTACTCAAATACTTCCATGGTAAGTATGGAACTAGACACGGGTCAGTAAATGCGACAACACACCAGATTCTTAGAGCTGGATATTACAGGACCCACTTATTTAAATATGCACATACACATGTAAGAACATGTCACATATGCCAAGTGGCAGCCAACAGAGAGTGGAATGTAGTAATGTCATTGCAGTCAGTGGTAGATACGAGACCATTTGCACAATGGGGATTAGACTTTTTTGGGGTGATAAATCCTAACTCGTCTAATTCCCATAAGTTCATACTCACCACTACTGATTACTGCATAAGGTGGATAGAGGCTATACCTACTAAGAATTCCATCTTCGAGGTTGTGATTAGATTTCTAGAGGAAAACATAGTCACTCATTTTGGAATGCCTAAATCCATAGTAAGTGAAAATGGTTCTAGCGTTTCATCTTTAGAATTTGTAAATTGAGCGTACGACAATAAGGTGAGTCTAAAATTCTCTTCCAATTATTACCCCCAAGGCAATGGTTTGGTAGAATCATCAAATAAAAATGTATTATGCATAATCAAAAAATTACTTGAAAAGAACCCTAGATATTGGCATAGTAAGTTAAAATTTTCCCTTTGGGCAGATAGTACCAAAAGCAAGGAGTCAATTGGGACATCTCCTTATCACTTAGTCTATGGGCAAGATCCTATTTTTCCCACTAATCTTAAATTGCAAACTTTACATTTTATAAAAGACTATATTGGGACTTATAATAAACTTGAAACCAGATTAACTTAATTAATGCATCCTGATGAGAAGGGGGAGGAAGCCATGCTTCATTTCAGCAAACATCAAGACATAATCAAAAGGTAGTTTGATAAACGGTCCAAAATTAAGGCCTTCAAAGCTTCAGATTTAGTTTTTTTGTGGGATAAAAGGCATGAGAAAAGATGAGAACATGAAAAATTTGATTGCTTGTGGTTGGGACCTTATCTAATATTCGAAGTCCTAGGTGGAAATAGTTTTAGATTGAAAACCTTGGATGGAAAGGATTTGGCCTTACCCATCAATGGCCTTCATTTAAAGAATTATTTTTAGGCCTAAGGGTAGAGTCATTGTATTATATGTACACTAATCAGCTTGCTTTATTGTTTGTCTTATTAGTTTTATTTCCTGTTTATTTTGTTTTATTTGATTTTAGGAGTTTTTAGTGTGTCAAGGTTGCCCAATTTTGGATTTGATTGTAAGATTAATATGTCAGCCTATGTGTATATGAATGTCAAAAAAGACTAAAAGGATGTGAAACATTGGAATCATATGGCAAAAGGGCTTGAAAATGTGAATATTGTTTGCAGCTCATGAAGCATGAAGTCTTTTATTTTTGCATATCATCCGCCCATGTCTCAAGGGCACATTATTATCACATAAACATCATGACCAATCCACCTCCATATGCTAAACCCAAACACTAAAAATGAAGTCCAATTATCTTAGGATCAAAGGCACAAAGAACACTAAGAAGATCTTAGGTTTGGAAACTGTTATCGAAGTTGTCGTGGGTCTATCACATTTTTGTCCATGTCTAACATATTGGATAAAATAATATGAAACTATACTTGGATGGGGATGTGAGGCAAAAAGATAATTATGGTCTGTCCCACCTTGCACATAGTCCATGAATAGTGGTTTTTACCACTACAATATTTATGCTCATAAAATAGTGGTTATCACCACTAGCATGATTTACAAATAAGAGTAGTAAGGATAGGGTCAAATTCTCATCATACCTTGGTTGAGAATCTGATTCCCAAAAAATATAAATTGAATTGTAAACATTATACTATTTGTCCCTCAGAAGGATGGGTAGTCATCCCCAAACTTCTTTAAGAAAAAAAAATATAGAGCAAAGCCAAGCAAAGAAGAGTAGCCTATGGGGTTAACCTCCACTGGGGCTATAGACACTTGAATGGTAGTGGAGTACACTCATGCCTGGTGAAATGACTCCCACAAGGTTGAGATTTATGTCTACCACGAGGATAGATTAGTCTGATGACCTCATCCATAACCAGTTTAATTATTTTGGTCAAATATGAGAGCAGTAAAGGATAGGGTTATATTCTCATCACACCTTGGTTGAGAATTTGATTCCCCAAAGCTCTAAGGTCCACTTGCACACCCTGAAACTTGATGATGATGACTCATAACCAATATCTAGATCTGGTCAATGAATTCATCGCACACACATTTGATCCTAAGATGGTTAGACATTTTTGAGGTGTTTGCCCAAGCCACCATAGAATGTGTTGCCCATGCTATAAAATTTTTACCCTCAAAGCTCTCCATATTCATTGTGATAATTCTAGTCAAGTAAAATTGGTGATGCAATACGAAAAAGTTACAAACAATAAGGTGTGGAGTACTTCACACACACAGAGTTAATATTGCATGATTCTAATATTTTGTTGTTCTTATGAGTCTATTGACATTATTTATGCATTTGCTAACGCTTGCTACTTCCTGGTTTGGAGTGTGTTTTCAGATTTTCTTTTGGGTTCTCACCAAAATGCTCAGGAGAATTTCCCAGCAGAGTCACCATTTTGTTGTGGAGTTTCCACAACCACCCCAAGCTTCTTGGGGACCCAATTGTCATGTTTTGGTATTAAAGGTTTTTGGTTTTCTTTGGCTTGTAAGAATAGTGATGTTTGACCATTTATGTTAATGATTTTAATTGCTTTAGTTATTTGATATTTAATGATTAATTAATCTAGGCATTAATGCTTAGATTAATTAAAATCCATTTTAATAAATAGAGTTTAATGTTCTTCATACTATCTAAAGTGATGGAATATGTTTAATAAAGTAAGGCCTAACCAAAACATTACCTAAAACAAGAAGAGGATACAAAAGGTACAAAGAAATTGTGATAGAAAATTATATGCTATTATCTACCTAATATAATTACATTAATTATATTATGTATATAATAGTAATATTATTACGATGTTCTAAAATGTTATTATAATAATATTATTATGATTATATCATAATGTTCTAAAATATTATTATTATAATAATATTATTATGATTATTTTATTCTAAATTATTATTATTATAATAATATTATTATATTGTATATAATAATATTATTATAATATACTTTACAAAGGATGTGATAATAATATGTTTGACCATGTTATGTTTGATTGTAGGAGAAGGCGATCGCGGCTATTCAAAATGATCAAAGGCAAGGGTGGCTATTCCAAAATGTTTGAGGCTATGTAACGCTGGAAAAAGAGGAAGCGGTCCAAAGACAGCATTAGGGTTTTAGGAGGACAGTGTATAAGGCACCAAATTTGACAGTGAAATGGTTGAAACTAGAGGTATGTCGTCAAACAAGTCAACAAAGAAATATTATTAGGGCAACCTGTAATACTAATCGATGGAGATAAAGGTCTACCTCGAGAGCATGGAAATTTTTCGTTGGTATTACACAGCATGAGTGCGAGAGCAAGGAGCTCAACAACCATGGTGAAGGGTTGACAACACCATGGCTACGTCGATGGTAGCCCCCTGACATGGTGTTGACAGTGCCATGGTTGCGATCGATGGCAACACCATGGCGAAGGGTTGATAATGCCATGGCTACATCGATGGTATCCCCATGACATGGTGTTGATAGTGCCATGGATGCGATCGAACGCAACACCATGGCGATGTTGTTTTGACAACGCCATGGCTGCATCGATTGTAGCACCACAATGTGGTATTGACAACGCCATGGCTGTGTTGATGGCATGATGGCCTCACTGGGTTATATGGAAACCAAAGTGCCTAAGATGGGTGGCATCATCCCAATCCTTGGGCACATTTGGTATGGCTTCGAAGAGATACCATTGGGCCTTGGTTTTGAAGAACACAACGAAATTCTCACTGAATGAGATTGGCCTGCCTTATTTTAATGTGAATGTTGTTTGATTATATTCAATGTTTTAAAGAAGGCCTAAAATCATAGGGGTTATAAGGTATAGTTAAATGTTTTTTTATTATTCATTTTGATGGGTGAAAAGGGGTGTTCTTGGGTAAAATGCCTATGTGATAAGAGAAAGCGAAGACATAAGGAGTTACGTAAGATTATGTTTTTGGTTTTATTATTGTTTAAAATAATGTTTAGAAGTGTTATTTTACTGTATTAAATCACAAAAAATGATGATGGATTATTTTCTTATATCCATTTATTATTTTAATTGTGAAAGAAGTTGAAGCGAAAGGACTTCTAAGCATTATTTATACCTTGCTATCCTACCTATTTAGAGGGGGATGGAAATGATGTAACATTTCGAAAAGCAATAAGAAAGAGCATTTTTCAGATTTGAGAGGGTAGCAAAATTTTGTTAGCAAAATAAAAAGGTGATTTTCTAATCATAAAACTAACGTTTTTAGTGTCTTATCATTTCTGCATTTTAGTGACTTCTAACCATTGTCTTATGCCATGAAATGGGTTGCAGTAGGCGAAGGTCAAGATGATGCAGTTTCTCTATTATTTCCTTTGAGTCTTGCAATTGATTTAATGGTATTGTGCTTATGTTGTAAGTCCATTAATTTAGGTTGTTTTATGATTACCTCATAACTTGGGATTTTGTAGGGAGGAGCTTGCTAAACTAATTCAGAATTTGACTTTTTCAGCTAACCAAATCTGCATTGTTTATTCATTCATTTTTTTTAAGTTCATTTTCTTTCAATCATTCAATCATTTCATCATGGTCCATCCAGAATTTTAGTTTCTTTTATTTCCATTCTGGTCCTTTTCCAGAATTTTTGCTAATTTTCTTTTAGTTTCATTTCTATTCTGGTCCATTTCCAAAATTGTTAAGCTTTCAAGTTATTTCCATTCTGGTCATTTTCCAAAATTTTTGCACCTCCAAAATTAATTAATCTAAGCTTTCAGATAAAACACATGGTTTAGGAGGGATACCAACCTGCTATTTCACATTAAATTAAGATAAGAAATGAAAGCTAATTTTGCTAACATTGTTAACACACTAACTTCTACTAACTACTATTAGGATAGTGGCATCAACATAAGGAAGATAAAATGAACCCAACTATCTAAAACTTACTTCATCTTAAAGGCACGAACATTAAAATGAAGTAGAAAATTCCACATTTTATCATTTGAAACCTTTTAAGTGAAGATAAAATACTTTACTAACAAGGATTCAGGGTAGCATCAATTTAAAAACCCTAAAAAATAATTGCTTTTATTTTACATTGGATTTTCAATTAGATATTTTAATCACTAAGCATTTTTTAGAACCAGAAAAGGCCCCTTGTTTATGGTCACATGCATCATTGAATTACTTCTGGCATTATTGTAATATTTTAGATATTTTACCAGAACCTTGGAGAAGTTGAATGTTTATCATTTGGTTTCTTTTCAAGAGAGAGTTTTCTGTTCAATACTCTACATGTGGTGGTATTTTGCAATTGGGTAAAATATACACTCAACAGGTATGTTGTTCAACCCCCTTACATTCCATGAAAGGATAATAATTTTTTAGGGTTAGAAAAATGGGAGTCCAATGTTCTCACCAAGCCTAACTCCACCAAAGTATCCCCCATTAACTTAATTTTATCTTGGTCTTTCTTTTGACCCACCTTCATATTCTTATCCAAAGCACCTTTTTTAATTATTTTCTACTGCAATCCCAACATCGTAGGATTTTTATAGTCCAAGGATGACTGCATCAGTGCTTGAGTAGGAGAGGGAATTACTATATTTGTACCACTTACCAAAATAGTTTTCCTTCTATGGCTAGATCCAACCATATCACCTATACTCAAAACCAAAGACCTTTGTTATTCATTTAAACCCCCTAGATATGATTCCTTAGGTTCCACCTCAAGAAGAGATATTTGATTCAATCCTGTTATATCTGCATTAGGTCACGATGTTTTAGGCATATCCATGCACTGATAAAGATCATATAGTTTTTCAAAATGGTTGAGTAGAGCATATGGATGGCTATCCTTAAGATATATTTTTTCCCTTCTTCCTTTATTTTGGGGTTTTACCAAAATAAAATCTTCCTTATCCTGATCCCCTTACTTTATCGAGGATTTTTATTTATCTATATTTTATGCAGACTAAGAAGGCCCATGATTTAAAGCCATAGGTGGGACAAAATTAGGGCATTTTATTTGCAAATGGCGATATTCATGGTAGATCTAGCAAAAAAATAGAAGATCTTCATAGTCAAGTAGTTGAAATCATGTAGTCAATCCCAATTGTATTTCGATAGAATCTAGAATAGGATTATTTAAATCAATTTCAACACAGATACGGGAAACATAGATTACATTTTTATCCATCGTCTATTGTGATGGTCCAACCGACTTACCAAGAAGAAGGAAAATCATATGCAAGATGTCATTTCTTGATGAGGATTGATGTTTGATCTTTCATATGACCCCTCTAGTAGTTCCTAGCTAGGTTTGCATAGTTTATTTCTTGCAAATTAATAATTGTAAGTGAGTCTCCTTCTCACATGCACTTGTGGGCACTAGTTATCTTCTAGTTGTCATTTAGAGTGTTAGTTAGTAAGTGTGAACTCAAAGTAGGAAGTGTGTACTTCAAGATAGCTAAAATGGATCTTCTAGTTAGCATTATTCCTTTTCTCTTAACTTAGAAGTTACGTGCATTCTCCCTTGCACTTTTGTAGCTTATGGTTAAGCATATTGGATCAAATCCATGATTTGATGGGTTTGGTTATGTATTTTGGGCCATTAGTGCCTATAAATTGAATTGTAAATAATAGAACACTTAGTTGGATTTTCAATCCTTTTCATTGGTATCAGAGCCTAGTTCATGTTTGCACTAGGGCTTGTGAGGTGAGAGGATAGGAGATAATTTTGTTATGAGAAATTCTTTCTCATTGAGGACTCGATTTAAGCTCAAGGGGAGCTTGAAAACCATTCGTAGAAGGAAGTTCCTTCGACGACAAACTCCTCGTTCCAAATTTTTGCTTATGCTCAAGAGGTATAGGAAAAGTTTGCCTCAGAGTTCTTCCTATTGTGATCCTTGGAAGGGATTGGATCGTAGCTACGGTCCAATTAGGATTAGGGAGCCATTTAACCCTACTGCCCCCCCATTTTCGAGTATTGAAGAGCTCCAGGAGGTCATCAAAACTAGGTCGTGTGTCGACTTAGGTCTGGTTGCCTTTCAAACGCTGGTCGTGTGTCGACCGGATCTTGAAAGGAGAGCTACTGAAGGGATCTGGTTGCTCGTATTTTTATAGTTTAAGTTTTTCAATGCTTTTGGAATTAACCCTCCTGGTTAATTTTTAAAATTTCCTTGTTTGTATTAGAAAAGCTTAAATTTTCATTAATATATTATTTTCTTAATATATTAATTTGAAGCATATTGTAAAAAAATATATATATATTGTAAATTTTTTTGGTAGCCTGGATCAGGCTTCGGCTGCATTCGACAGCACCGGCCAGGCATCGGTTGCGTTCGGCAGCACCGATGCCTTTTTGGCAGCACATGGTGTAGTCGTTCACCATTGCCACCGACCTCACTATTCGGCACGACAGTGACTATGGCCATCGCTGTCCGTTGACAGCACCAGGTGGGTGTACCGCCTTGGCGTCAGGCCAGCCACTTGATGCTGCTATCAAGTCTGACAACGTTAGGCGAGCGGCCCGTGGCATGGGCTGACCACTGACAATGCCAGTGCGGTCTTCGCATTGGCGCGTCAGGCCCAATCGTCAGGCACTTTGGGCCTGACGTTGTTGTCAGCCTCGTAGTCAGGCCTTTCGGTCTGACTACGCAGTCAGGCGGCCAGCGTCAACAAGCGGGACAACGACCTGCTTCCGCGTTTGATAGGCCAACAGGTTTCTGCTAGGCCTGTCGTGGCTAACAGGTTTGCTTGCTGTCAGGCCTGCTACTGTCAGACCAGCCACACGGTTGTCGCCTACGCAGGCGTGCAGTCTGCACTCTGCACACAGGGTGTTGACTTTGGTGCAGCAAGGGCAAACGAGGAATTGCCTCGGGAACTATTTTCTATTTTTTGCACATTGCCTCGGGAACTGTGCCATGCAAAATTTGTTTTTTGCACCTCGAGAACCGTGCAACTGAAGACTTCAAACTTTCATGCAGGGTAAGTGAAGTTCAGTTCCAGTTAAGGCAGCCAAATCAAGGGTAATTTATTGTAATTTTTAATTTTTACTATTCTAAGGTTGCATGTTAAATTTTGTTTTTATTAATTTAATTTTTAATAACTTGATTAAATTCATTAATCTTTGATTAATTGAAATTTAATTTTTAATTGAGTTATTTTTAAATTAATAAATTCTAAATTGCACCTTAGGTTAGTTTAAAATTTCAAAATTTTGAGCCTTAGGAGTAAATTTTCAAAATTCGGAGGCACTCCATTGTAACAAGGAAAATTTTCATTTTCTTTCCTTGATTTAGTGCTTTCTCATTTTTTTTACTCCTGGCTTATACCCGGTTTCACATGGCTTCTGACTTGGCTGCCCAAGTGGCAGAACTTGCCCATGTTGTAAATGCTTTAGCAGATAAAGCTAATGATACTACCATGGCAGAAGTCCTTGGCAATCTTGCCATGAAGGTAAATGACATTTCTGTGCATAATGCTTCAACTTCTGCTCATGATTCTCGCCTGAGAGTTCGTTGTGAAGTTCCATTTTATGATGGATCCAGGAACCCTGATGTCTTGAATAGTTGGATTCTTGACATGAGTTCTTGGTTTTCTTACTCTCAACTTTCAGATGAAGATGTGGTTCCTTATGCTAAGCTAAAACTTTCTGGTTTAGCTAAAGTACTTGTTGAACGAAAAAGAGGTCATGATGAACTCACCTCATGGGATGAGCTTGTAGATTGTCTTAAGACCAATTTTTATCCTTCCAATTATTCTAAGGAATTGGTCATTAAATGGTTTCATTTTCGACAAGGTACTAATATGACTGTACAGGAATATATTTTTCAGTTCAACAGGTTCAGGATACTTGTGAATGTGGAGGATGATGTTCCAGCTTTGATTATCAAATTTCAAAGTGGCTTGTTAGAGCATTTGTACAGGGAAATTATGTTTGTTTCTATGGAAACATTGGATTCAGTTTTCAACCAGGCGCAACTTGCGGAGGACAAGTTCAAAGCGCACTCGCAGGCATTCCATGCACCTGTTACTCAAGTGGTTGCAAACTCATCAAAAGGGAATAATTCTTTCTCACAAAAGAAGAATTTTGCTCAAAAGAAGAATGTTTCTTCTCCATCTCCTTCTTCTCCTTCCCCTTCCGCTTCTACTCCTTCTTCTTCTTCTAAACCTTCTTCTTCTTCTTCTTCTTCTAAAAAGTTTTGTAACTATTGTAAGAAGAAAGGTCATGAAAAAGCTGATTGTTTTAAGCTTAAAAAGAAGAGTTTAGTCATTACTACTCAAGAGGAGGATGCTCCCAAAGGTCCCCTTGAGTCAGTAGGAGAGAGTAGAGTATACACGGAATTACGAGGTAAGCTCAATGAAGTTACCTTGGTAAATGTAAGTTCATCAGAGGGCGCTCGTGATGCTTTGTTCATCACTCGAGCTCATTTGCTCCATAATTTTGCAATAGATTGTATAGTGGATAATGGCTCGCAGAAAAATCTAATTGCGAGGTCCATTGTCGAGCGTTTGAAGTTACCTATGGAGCCTCATCCTCAACCTTATTCTTTGGGTTGGAAGGATAGTGGAAGAGGCTCAGAAATCACTCACACTTGCACATTAAAATTTGCACTTGGCCCACATTTCATAGATCAAGTCACTTGTGATGTGACTCCTATGGATTGTTGTGGGATTTTGCTTGGACAACCTTTTCAGTATGATAGGAGAGTTGTTTATGATGCTTTCAAAAGAACCTACACACTTCAAAAATATGGTAAGGTCTTTCTCATTAAAAGCACCAACACTCCTAACATCATTCTAAGTTCCAAGCAAACAAAAAGAGTAATTAAAAAAGGTGGTGATGTTGCTCTAATTTTCATTCGCTCTCAAAACACTTCTACATCCACATCCATTCCAAAGCAACACTCTTCAATGGATAAAATATTGCAAAGTTATTCACACATATTTCAGGAGCCAAAGTCTCTTCCTCCAATTCGCACAATTAATCACAACATTGAAATCATTCCTGGTTCTTCACTACCTAATGCACCCATGTATAGACAATCTATTTTGCAAAATGAAGAAATAAAAAGGCAAATAGAAGATTTGTTGTCTAAGGGTTTCATTAAGGAAAGTACTGCTTGTGCCTCACCTATTTTGTTGGTTCTTAAAAAAGATGGCACTTGGAGATTGTGCATTGATTTTCGTGCTTTGAACAAAATTTCTGTAAAGAATAGATATCCATTACCACGCATTGATGATTTATTAGATCAGCTTCAAGGAGCTAAGTTCTTTTCAAAAATAGATCTCAAAAGTGGATATCATCAAGTGCGTATCCAAGCTGAGGATACATGGAAGACAACTTTTAAGACGAAGATGGGCCTCTTTGAATGGTTGGTCATGCCCTTTGGTCTTACTAATGCTCCTGCAACCTTCATGAGGTTGATGAATGATGTATTTCGTGATGTACTTGACAAATTTGTAATAATATATCTTGATGATATATTGATTTTCTCAAAAACTTGGGAGGAACACCTTAGGCATATCCAACAAACCCTTGATCTTCTTGCGAAGAATCAATTATATGCCAATTCTTCCAAGTGTTCTTTTGGCAATACTTCAGTTTCTTACCTTGGCTATGTGATTAGTGAAAGTGGAATTCAGGTAGATCCCATAAAAGTTGATGTTTTACTTAAGTGGTCCCCTCCTACAACTCTCACTGAGTTAAGGAGTTTTCTAGGACTTGCGAATTTTTATCGCAAGTTCATTCCTCAATATTCCACCCTTGCAGCTCCATTGCATTATCTCACTAAGTCTAAAATTCCATTTCATTGGGAGAAAAGCCAAGAAGTTGCCTTTGAGAAACTCAAAAAGAAACTTTGTACAACACCTGTGTTAACTTTACCCGACCTCTCTCAACCTTTTGAGATTGAAACGGATGCCTCTAAAGTTGCCTTAGGAGCTGTGCTCAAACATAATGGTCATCCAGTTGCTTATCATTCAGAAACTTTTTCTACTGCTAAGTTGAACTATTCTACATATGACAAGGAGTTGTATGCATTAGTTCAAGCTATTAAGTATTGGAGACATTATCTTTTGGGAAAATATACAATGAGTACACACCGATCATATGCCTCTCAAGTTTTTACAATCTCAAAGTAAAATTGAAGAATCAAGACATATGAAGTGGGCCTCTTACCTCCAACAATTTCACTTGGTGATCAAGTACAAAAAGGGGAAGAGTAATACTGTTGCTGATTGTTTGAGTAGGCCTCCAACCGCTCTTGCCTTAACAGTTATGTCCACTTCACACTTGGGATTTCAGACTTGGCCTAATCAGTATTCACAGGATCCTGATTTTGGAAAAATATTTGAGCAAGTGAGTAAGCCTTCTTCTTCCAATTTGCGTCCTTTCCAAGATTTCTACATCAAAGAAGGACTTCTTTACAAATTGGACAAGGTTTGTGTTCCTTGTGAGCCTAGAGTGTCACTTCTTAAGGAAGCTCATTCTACACTTTATGGTGGTCACTTTGGGAAGCATAAAACACTTCATCACTTGCAAAGATTTTTCTATTGGCCTAAAATGCGGAGGGATGTGTTGAGATTTCTCAAACAAGTGTGCGTTTGTTGTCGCTCAAAACCAGCTAACAGGAAGTTTGGCTTAGGCATGCCTTTGCCCATTCCTTCCCATCCTTGGGAAAGCATTTCCATGGATTTGGTTAGTGGTTTTCCTATGACAATGCGACAACATGATTGTGTGTTCGTGGTGGTTGACAGATTTAGTAAGATGGCTAAGTTTATTCCATGCCGCAAGACAAGTTCTATAGCAGACTTAGCCCAATTTTTCTTTGACAGAATTTGGCGTTCCTTTGGTCTACCTACCAGCATTATCTCGGATCGTGATTCACGCTTTGTGGGTCACTTTTGGCGTTCTTTGTGGAAAATTTTGGGAGTTTCCCTTAACTTTTCCATCGCCTATCATCCGCAGTCAGATGGGAAGACTGAAGTGGTAAACCGTACCCTTGTGCAAAGTTTACGAATCTATCATCACGCTTCACCAAGAAAGTGGGACTTGAGTCTCACTCATATTGAACATGCCTACAATAGGGCCCTACATTCTTCTACAAGTCATTCACCCTTTGAGGTTTGTATGGGATTTCAGCCCTTGGCACCTTATGAGTTACCTTTGTCTTTGCCTTCTCCTCTCACTTCACATCTTCAGAAGGAGCAAGACAAGGCACACTCATTTATTCAGCATTTGCACAATCTGCAATCAAAGGTGGTTGAGATTTTGCAAAAGACATAGCAGCAACAAAAAAGGCCATGGATCGACATCGAATTCCTCATCCATTTCAGGTTGGTGACAAAGTTTGGTTGCATCTTGACAAGCGACGTTTTTCTGATAAGACTCATAGTAAAATCAAACCGATTCGCTATGGGCCTTATACTATTCTTCAACAGGTGTCCGAGAATGCTTTTCGCCTTGATCTTCCCGCACACTTGGGAATTCATGACGTCGTCAATGTAGATCTTTTGAAGTTGTATTTTGACTCTACATTGGAGACAGCACCAGCTATCAGTCATCCTGTGGACGTGGTTCCTGATTCTCAGTTACCATTGGATTCTGATCAGATCTATGACACAAAGATTCGACAGACTCGCTAGGGGTCTACCACCTCATATCTTGTGGCTCGACGAGGACAGCTGCCGCATCAAGCTCGTTGGATTTCTTTTCATCAGATGTCCCATGACTTTCCTACTCTTCTGAAAGCATTGGAGTCCAATGCTTCTATTGTGGGGAGGCATGATGAGGATTGATGTTTGATCTTTCATATGACCCCTCTAGTAGTTCCTAGCTAGGTTTGCATAGTTTATTTCTTGCAAATTAATAATTGTAAGTGAGTCTCCTTCTCACATGCACTTGTGGGCACTAGTTATCTTCTAGTTGTCATTTAGAGTGTTAGTTAGTAAGTGTGAACTCAAAGTAGGAAGTGTGTACTTCAAGATAGCTAAAATGGATCTTCTAGTTAGCATTATTCCTTTTCTCTTAACTTAGAAGTTACGTGCATTCTCCCTTGCACTTTTGTAGCTTATGGTTAAGCATATTGGATCAAATCCATGATTTGATGGGTTTGGTTATGTATTTTGGGCCATTAGTGCCTATAAATTGAATTGTAAATAATAGAACACTTAGTTGGATTTTCAATCCTTTTCATTTCTCAAGAATTCCAATGGGAGCCACGGAAGTTGAACCCACATTGGAACATGAGATGACCGCTCCTCTAATGGTCTTAAAACCACATGCCAAGGTTTAATAAAGAGTCCCACTTAGTTACAAAAATAGAGACCCCCTTAAAATGCTTTGTTACAATCCACAAGATAAGAGAAAACCATCATAAAATATCTATTCGCACTCAACATCACCTCCATGTCACCTTTAGGGTTCCAAGTCTTCCTAACCCAAGCCTCCACAAAGGGAAGATAAATTTGGATGCCCAAAAATTTACTAATAAGTGCATATTTGGTTAAATACTCCACATTTTATGCCATTGAGTCTGGTTGAACCACTAGAACCAACCTAAATTCACATCGTTCCAAAAATCCATTGTTCTTTAACAAGCGAATCCCAACATGCAATGGAAAATCCTATTCCTTCCAATCATTTTTAGATAAAAAAATATCACTAGCATGCACACTCTATGATGGGTCCAACACCATCACAACATTCCTCCAATTATTTAGACCTCCTATAGAAACTACTACCATCCTCGTAGAGCAAATTTTCCTCATCCTCCAAAATTGGGGTCTTGCAAGAAGGAGCTTATTTCTAATAATTTTAAAACCAAACCATTTTTCTATGTTTTTAGGCCAATCATACTCATGCAAAAATTTGCAAGTGTCTAGGATATCTAGTAAATGAGAATCATTATAAGTTTGTATCCTAGGTTCCATTGTTAATTGTTGATGAACTTGATTTAACAATTCAAGCATATATACTTCTGTTTCATTCAACAAATAATCTTACTAGTGGTGGGAATAGAAATACACTCTAGTTCTTTATCAACCTCCAATAACATTTCATCATAAATAGCATGTGAATCCAACATAGAATTAGGTAAACTTATACCTGGAATTCATATGGTTGGACACAAAGGATTAGATTCTACCTTTTATACACTTTTATTTACCATTATTTGATGAGAATTTGTACCTCATTCTTCCTCATGGTTTCTATCATCATCATCATATTGTAGCCCTTTGTCTTCATTAATGACATGTTTTTTCAAAAATACCAAAATTAGGCACCCAATCAAAAGTATGTCCATCCTTTTCAAACCATAAATTTTATTGATCAAGAGGTGTGTCATTTTTTGATTGTACAGGAATTGCAAGATCTTCATGCGAGATAGATATTTCAGCATCCTACATATCAAGTGAAATAGAAATTTCATCAATAGGAGTGTGAGAAACAAATAATTCCTCATATCTTCCCCAACCATTATGATAATTGTCTTCTAAAGCTAAGGGATGAAATTCTATCGTGTCTTCAAATGACATGTGATTCTCTAATTGCACAGGAATTGTAGGCTCTTCATGTAATATAGGAAATTTAGTGTCCTACATATCATATGAAGAATTTTTTATCAGAAGACGTAAAAACATACATTCCTCATATTCATCCTCCTCAATTTCAAAAAAATCATCTATTGATTCTTTTTCAAAATCATTTTTAACCTATTTTGATGATTCAAGGGTTTCTACAATGGGATCAATTGTTGTATTCAAATTTCTATAATTTTCCCAATCTTCACTTGTGAATAATTACCCTAAGCCAATCTCTATATTTTGTTTAACTTGATCATCATAATCCTCATTGATGGGTAGTGAATTTGAAACATGCACCTCCTCTTGGGTGATATCCAAGGTGGTTATAATATTTGGACATTCAAATTCATCTCATTGATTGCTCACATTATACATCACTTGATTCGGGGGTGCTACATTTGATCGTCGGTATTGGTTGGAATCCTTAACTCTTAAAAAATAGTTCATCTTGGGATAAGGTGGTATCTCAACTAGATTCATTGGTGGTATTTGATTACAATCCTTAGGGTTGAGCAATGATAATCGACCCACATCCATACCTTTCAAATCCAACATTGTTTTACTATTATTACCTCACTATAGGCTCTAAACAAGGATGGATCTTTAAGAACTCTCCCTAGAAATATAAAAGTAGAGGAGTCTAAGGATTCTAGATATATTTTAATGGCTTCTTCTTCTAAAATGATGTAAAGTGTCTCCATATTAGTATACAACCTATGAAATCTATCATTAAATTGGCTCGTGGACTCATTAGGTTATTTACAAATAGAGACAAACTGATTTAATATCCTATCCAAGTCAACCAAATTTCCAAACTGTTTGAGAAATTTTGCTTCTAGTTGATCTCAAGAAGTAATAGAACCTGCAGATAAACATATGTGTCAATCATAAGCAAAATCATCTAATGTGGATGGAAACATACTACAGACAACATCTTCATGTATAATTTGCAAATGAATTAAAATATTTTTATATGCCTCAATATGATCCTCAACCGATTCTATTCCATCATGCCTAAACTTAGGTAAAGAACACACAAGATCTATAGGCACATGATGCAAAGGCCGAGGTATGTTTAAAGGACAACTTGTCATCGTTGGAGTAAACATTAAAGAATATAACTTTAGCATCAACTTTGTTAGTCAAAGAAATATATCTTGCAAAGAAGCATAAAATGACTAACAAATGTCCACATGGTTAAATGAATCAATCATCAATGTTCATCCATTGTAATGCATGAATTAAACCATATCAATAAAGAACATTATCCAATTTTCAAAAGGATTAGCATCAATACATCATTAATTAAAAGACTTTCCAATCAATACAAGTGATCACATGTAAAAAAAACATTGTTAGTCAAGACCAATACCTTCAAATAAACCTTTCAAGTAATCATTAGCAAGTTAGCATTTACAAAAAAACAAACCAAATCAGGCCCTCTTTCTAGTGCCAAAATGTTGAGTGGTAATTTATTCCAATTGCAAAACCACACTCACAGTTAGGATTTTGATTAGAAAACCCTCTTTTGCAAAGTAAATAATATTTCTCCAAGGTTCCTTTTAATTAATGTGTGCATGTATGCTTATGAAAATGTGTCAAATAAGTGCTAGAATACCTTAGTGATTTAAAAGCAACTATTGACAAGGGGCCTGTGTTGATCTTATTTTATTGTTCTATGCTTTTATTGTTCATTAATTGAAAGGGCTTTATTTCCCTTGCAAAAAATAAAAGTGAAAGGGCTTGATTTCCCTTATGTGCAAAAATAAATTTATGAATAAGTGCATGAAATTGATCCCTTATTCACTTTATTTTTGATTTGTTAAAGTGATCTATCCTTGAAATGTTAATATGAAATGCTGAATGGATTCATTTCATGTTGCTTTGAGCATGAAAATAAAATAGCTAAATATGCATGACTAACTTTAAAGTGTAGTGGTCTTTTGAAATGCCATATAAATTACCCCCTTTAATGAAATTGTAATTTTTATAAAGGGAGTTAATTTATTGCTTTAAAAACAAAAATTGTAAAGCCCACAATTTGAATCTCTCTTAAACTGTGAAATCATAAAAACTGAAATTACAAAATTCTTGTTAAAAGTGTGAACTTCAAATAATTTTAGAATTTCAAATTTTATTTAAAATAAAAATGTTCTTGCTTTTTTTTTTTTTGAAAAATTTGAAAAAACTTGTATTAAAAAAAAGATCAATTACAATATGGGAAGAGACTCTTCCCATCCGAGTTCAAAGAGAACACAAACTTACAATAGAAGAAGAAGACTTGCAATGGAGCCAAATCTCCTAAATCAATAACTAGCTAGCAACTGGTCCTGAAAACGTGACATGTTGCGATATCGTGACACCTTCTCTCCTTTGGCCACGAAAAAGCAACATGTCATGAAATCATGACACCTTTTCTCTCTTGGCCGTGAAATAGCAACACGTCGTGAAATCGTGACACCTTTTCTCCGATGGCCGCAAAAAAGCAACATGTCGTGATATCGCAACAACTTCCTCCAGCGACCGCGATGGCGCAACATGTCGCGATATCGCACTTTTCTCCAATGGCCGCGATGGTGCAACATGTCATGATATCGTGACAACTTTCCTCCAGCGGCCGCGATGATGCAACATGTCATGATATTGCGACAACTTTCCACCAACGACCGCGATGGCGCAACATGTCACAAAATTGCGACAACTTTCCTCCAACGTTCGCAACAGCGCAACATGTTGCGATATCACGACAACTTTCCATCGGCAACCGCGACGGTGCAACATGTTGTGATATCGTGACAGCTTTCCTCCAGCGACCGCGATGGCGCAACACATCCTGAAATCATGACAACTTTCCTCTAGCGGCCGCGATGATGCAACACATCACGATATCGTGACAACTTTCCTCCAGTGGCCACGATGGTGCAACACGTCATGATATCATGAAAAATTTCCTCCAGTGGTCATGAAAGCACAACACGTCCTGATATCACGAAAAATTTCCTCCAGTGGCCGTGATGGTGCAACATGTCATGATATCACGACAATATTCCTCCAATGGCCACGACGGCGCAACATGTCGCGATATCACAACATGTCGTGATATCACGACAAATTACCACCAACGACCGCGATGGCGCAACATGTCACAATATCGTGACATGTCACAATATCACGACACCTTCCCTCCAGTGACTGTGATGGTGCAACATGTCGTGATATCGTGACAACATTCCTCCAGCGACCGCGATGGTGCAACATGTCGCGATATCATGAAAACTTCCCTCCCTTTGCTTTTTCTTTGGTCATTTGTTCAAGGACCTTTCTAGACCCCGCCTGATCACCTCATCCTCAATAAGCATATCACTATGAAGCTGAACCCCTGCCTCCTTCTCAGCACCCGTCTTAGCCAGGAAGTCGACCACATTGTTTAAATCTCGACTCACATAAATTGGAATCACATCATCTAATTCCTTCCATAATTCCTTAATTTGAGAGACAAGAATCTTCAACCTCCAAGCTTTCAAATATAAGCGGATTTAATAGCTATGGCTTCTGCTTCATTTTTTGTGGCTCTTCCTAGGCCTTGCAGTTCCTAATATAGCACTGATCCATCATGATTTCGACAAACCACTCCAATTCTGGCACTACCCGGATTGCCCTTTGCAGCTCCGTCAATATTAATTTTAATCTAGCCTTCTGGTGGTGGTTTCTAGCTAGCTCTGTCCTGTCTCTCTTGCTCTTCAACTCCCTCTTCCATTGGCCCAGTAACAACCTGAGTTTCCTCTATAGCATAGACAACAAAAGTTTCTGTAACTTTGCTCTAGATAATCTGCAAAACTCCATCTAACGAGGAAAAAATTTCTCTAAAAATTCTCGTATTTCTCTCCAACCACACTTGCCACCAAATGAAGTTTAGTCCAAGCTCCCAACAAATTTGAAGAGCTTTAGATTTAAATCTACCCCTCTTCCATGTTTTCCAGATATTAGTCCGATTCAAGTCACCATTAACTTGAATTTTGTAGCAAGAAAGCCAACGCTTCCAAATATGACGCGTGAAAGGGCACTCAAACATCAGGTGATTAGCTGTTTCCTCATTTTTGTAGCATAAAGCACATTGAGATGGACCGATGATTCCTCTACATCTGAGATTTTAAAAAGAGAGAATTCTGTTGTGCATAAACTTCCAGGCAAAAAAGTTTACTTTCGGCCAGCCCTTGGAGTGCCAAATCTTTTTCCAATCCTCAATCGGGAATGAATGGGAGGGAGGCTCTGGGAGGATCTTCTCATAGCCGTACTTCACTGTATAGACACCAAGGCTCCCATAGCCCCAAGCTAATTCATCCTCCTCGTCTCTACCTGTGAGAAATATTTTTGACAAGATTTTAGTCATGATGGGTGCCAACTCCGGAGGGATTGAAATTGGCCACTCCTCTAGCTTCTTAAACTTCTTAAACTTATACTCCCCTAGCTGACTAGTGATGAAATAACTGTCAATGTGAACCCATCCTTTGTTTTCTATGGCAGTTTTTACTAGTTGCAATTCAAGAAATTTAGCAATGATGGGTGGGTATTGATCCCAAGAGTTTGTCTAGAACCGAACCTTCTCCCCTCTCCCCACTTTCCAAAACAATCGATCTTTAACCACCTGGGATCCTAGTTTGAGATCCTGCTACATGAGGGATCCAGGGCCATCCAAAGGGAAACGGCCTACCTCATTGGGGTTAACATGGCCCAAATATATACTAGTTAGGATTCTGCTGAATAAGGAGGTTGGTTGGGAGATCCACCTCCAGTACAACTTTCCAGCCAAAGCTTTATTATTGAACTTGGATCTTCTCAGTCCTAGCCCTCATTTTTACTTGGGCTGGGTAACTTTATCCCAACCAACTAAGGCCCAATTCCTCTCTCCTTTTGCTCCTTCCCATAAAAATATTCTAGCCATATTGTCCAACTCTTTCCATATCTTATGTGGCACAGCCAGGATAGAGAATTTATAAATTGGCATGGCCTGAATGACTGACTGTAAAAAAGTTAATCTTCCCCCATAGCTTAACCATTTGTGAGACCAATGATTCATTCTATCTTTGATACCATCCAAAAGATCCTTCTAGATATCCATTTTAAGTTTTTTGAAATGCAAAGGAACCCCCAAGTAAACCACTGGAAGAGAAGTCCTTGTGAATCCCAAGATCTCTAGAACTCTATCCTGGAGCCTTTGATCAAGATTAAGAAAGACGAATTTGGATTTTTTATCATTGATGACTTGGTTTGAAGCCCTAAGGTAGACATTGAGAGTATCTCTGATCACTCTTGCTTCCTTGAAATTGGCCACTCCAACCAATCCTGCATCATCCACGAACTGTAAGTGAGTCAAAACTTCCTCACCCACCTTGATACCTGTTAGCAAGCCTTGATGTCTTCTCCTCAAGAAAAGTCTACCTAATCCTTCAGCAAAAATGAGGAAAATATAGGGAGAGCAAGGATCCCCTTGACGAAGACCTCGAGAGGCTCCAAAAGGTTGTGAGGGAAGACCCTTGATTAATACTGAATAAGATGGCATAGATACACAACTCATGACCCAATCTATCCAGTCCTGAGAAAAACCAAAGGCTGCCATAATTTTTGACAAGAAGCTCCACTCCACCCTATCATAAGCTTTTGACATATCTAATTTAATGAACATTCCTTTATTACCAAATTTTTGCATTGTATGGATTTCCTCCTAAGCAAGAACCACCCCATCCAAGATCTGCCTACCCTCAACAAAACCCCCTTGCTCTAAGGAGATAATGTTATGTAAAAGGGGTTTTAGCCATTCAGCAATTACCTTTGTGATTATTTTATAAATCACATTTCATAAGGCAATAGGTTTGTAATCTGAAATATGAACCCCCTCCTCCCCTTTTGGAATTAAAGTGATGAAGGTATGATTTAATGCCTTAAGCATTCCTTTATTACCTCTGGACTCCTCTACACCAGCCAAAACATCCTCATCCAAAGTATCCCAAAAGGCCTGAAAAAACTCAATTGGAAAGCCATTTGGTCTTGGAGTTTTGTCGGTACTCATTCCAAAGACCACATTCTTCAGTTCTTCTCTACCAATGGGTTTAAGAAGGGCCTAATTTTCTTCTTCAGAGATAACAGAGGGTATGACATCAATCACTTCATTTTGAGCCTCTACATCTTGCTCCATACTTTCTTTGAAAAGTTTAGAAAAATAATCCATTGAATGGGAGTGCATACCAGGAAGAGTATCAAAGGAATGTCCATTCTCATCTTGAAGAGCTTCTATGTTATTCATCTGTCTCCTAGCATAGGCTGACCGATGGAAAAATTTGGTATTTCTATCACCTTCCAATAACCAAGTGGTTCTTGCTCTCTGTTTCTAGTAGGTCTCCTCTTGGTTATCAATGTCCTCAACCGCTTTACGCAAGGCATCATCCTCGGATTTGAGCTGCTCTGTAATTGTTCCTTCCCTAAAGTGTTTTTGGACCTCATCCCATCTAGCCACCAAAGGAGCTCTTTGGATCTGGAAATCTGTCTTGTTAGCTTGCCTCCATTGTTTCAGTTGAGCTTTGACATAATGAAGTTGTTTGTGGAATCTAAACATTGCTGTCCCAAAAGGTAGACGACCTTCCTCCCACCACTATGGAATTTTCTTTTGAAGATCCTCTTTTTGTAACCAAAAATTCTCAAATTTAAAGGGTTTGTGATGCTGCCCTGTCGTAATCCCTCCCTCCAACAAAATGAGAAAGTGATCAGAAACTGGGCCCTCCAGAATCTGGAATTTTGTATTCCATTTTACGAATGCCTCCTTTGAAACAAAAAAATGGTCTAGCTTTACCTTTCGACTATGTGGCTCCCTCCTCTTGTTAGTCCAAGTAAAGTTGGGTCCAGGGCCTTTAATATCCACTAGGTGAAAAGCCTGGACCTGGGCAATCAGAAGTCGATCCCCTGGGTCCAAAATTGGGGTTCCTCCCTCCTAATCTCTAGAAGATAATTTAGCATTAAAATCCCTAGAAATAATCCAGTCTAAATCTTCCCTTGAGGACCTCATGTTATGCACAACTTTCCACTGAAGCCTCTGGCCATCAAGGGTTTGAGCCCCATAAAAATTGGTGATTAAAACATGTCCAACTATGACATTATTCCTAAAATGAGATGTGAGAACACCCCTCCAGGCTATATGTTCTATTGTAGTCCATTCCAAAGAGTTACAAAGAGTGACAATCCCCCCTGAGGCACCTTGGGCCGCCACATCCATATGACCAGCACCCCTCCAAATTTTGTTAACTATTTTACACATAAGATCTAATGACATTCTGGTCTCCTGGATAAGCAAAAAATCTATTTTGCATTTTCCTAAGAGCCTTTGAACAACATATTGATGGGTTCTACTGTTTAAACCCCTAATATTCCATGATTTAATAATCATTGAAAACCTTGAGAGCAGTAAGAATCAATTGTCCTCATTGATCCTCCAGTGATCAGCTTGTCTCCTTGAACTGCTAGCAGGTCCTTATTTGATTTTCTACCCGCTCCTTGAGAGCTGCTATTTTTGGATCTCTTTTCCACCTGAGTTATCCCTAGGGCTGGCCTTTCTCTATTCTTTTTTGCTATTCCCATGCTGACATTCTTGATTATTGGCTGCGCTTGGGAGTGCACTATCAATGCCCCTGCATTCTCTAACAACGGTAACTCAGTGTACTCAACTATCTATTCTATGATGGTGGGAGATGAAGGAGAAGCATGAGCATGGATGTTATTGTCCTCAATATTCCCATCCACTCCTTCCATAACTTGATCCTCATGGTCCACTAGTGTCTTAAAAATTTCATACCTATTGGCTGGCTTGAGTTGTGATTGCTCCTTACCATTTTTCTTTTGCTTTCTCCTTATTTTGGGCTATTCAAAGCCATCTTTCTGAACATCATTACCCTGAGGTGTATTGGTTGGATCTTTGGTAAGAGTTGACTTACCCTCCCTAGGGCGATTTGGCATTCCAAGTGGGGCCTCCATTTTTTAGTTCAAAATATTTGGACAAAATCAGGCCAAATGCCCATGTTTGTGGCAAACTCTGCATCTGAAGGGCAGAGCCTCATAATCTAGCTATTGGATCCAAGATAGTCTTGCCAGTTCAAGTTCCACCTCTATCGGTAGAGGCTGGCTAATATCCATTTCCACACAAATTCTTGCAAAAACAGTTGTATTTCCTTCTATGGTGTCTTTGGAGATGCCCAGATGTCTATCGAGGGAGTTACCGATCATTTCTAGAACTTGCTCACCCCAAAACTCCATTGGAAGAGCATACAACCAGATCCAAACCGGGACAGCCGTGGGTTCAATGTGAGGATCGAAACCCACTCTCCAAGGTTGAACAAATAACCCTATCGGACCGTGGTTCCTTTTTTCTAATTCAAAAGCTCTGTTTCTATCGGCTAAAGAAGAAAAACTAACAATGAAATACCCATTGCTAATAAACCATAAGGAGTACTCACCATGAGGCTCCCAGTTTTTTCTGACCCAGGTATGCAAGAAATTCAGGGTAGGGCGAATACCCATGAATTTACAAATCAGATCATGGTTGGCTCTGTATATGATTGTGTCTTCGACCATATTTGGTTCGATGACAATCTTGGGTCTTGAGATGGATTGCGGAAGGCATCCATTAACTCGATGTGCTATTGAGCTCTTTCTAGCGTTCTTGAAGAGCGTATGAAGAGTATTTCTCTGAGCTTCATCATTAGAAGACGAAGAATTTTCTTTTAGTAGTTCAGTGTAAGAGCTATTTCTCCTAGAGAGAGGATCCAGAGGAGTCCCCATTGGACCCTCCTAGGGTAGCAGACTTTCCTTCAGATCCACAGTAACCAAAAAAACACAACGGCAACCCACCTGATGCCCTGGATTTTCCTTCGCTCTAGAAACCCTAGAACATTGCCTCTTGCCTACTCAAAAATTTTCCCGCCCCATATTCTCAAGATTTTAAAAATGTTCTTGCTTTAAATAGAACATTAAAGCTTATTATTTCAACCTATGTAATTATTTTTGGAATTTTATGTTTTTTTATATTTTTTATTTTACTTTGAAAACTTAAAAAAAATGAAAAAGACAGGGTTAAAAAATAAAAACAAAATAAAATGAAATAAAACAAGTGTTGCAACTCAAAAATTTCCCAAAAACCTTGGAAACAATAGTATCCTGCAAACCCAACATCAAGGTAATTCATATTTATGCAATCTAACTCTCAATGAGGTGCAATATTCTAGGGAAAATGTGTAATATATTAAAAATAATAGAAGAGTTTACCATTTACATGCATAAAAACTCACTACACTTCCAATATATTGCAAAAACAATTTTCAATACAAGCTCAACACATGCAAAATATAAACTTCCATTTGGCATCAATGGTGAAACTCTAGTCCAGCGACTTGGAAAGAAAATATCCAAAACAGATCCAGTGCACAAATTTTCCACCTACAATCCTACCCAAAGTTTCCAACCCCATTTCTCTCTTTCAATGGCGTATTTAACATCTCTCCCAAAAAACTTTTGTTTCCTTTATGTTTCTTGTTTTTGGTTTCACTTCTTTTTTAACGCTTATCAAAAGTGTTCGTTCATTGTACATTCAACTAATTAAACCTTACACTTTTTGGACTATAGCCTCCATGGGATTAAGTTATCCTCATGTCTTACCATGGCAAATTTATTTTAAAACAAGAAATAATAGGTATTTTGTTGGCTTGATCTCCATCGTATCCCAACACAAATAGAAAATTTTCCTTCATCCTTCGTATATGCTAGTTTGTATCATAGGTAGTCCATGTTGATGCTATTTGGTGGGCCACATAAGTTTAATTCCATGTTGATTTGCAGAGTATGCTTGCCCTATCAAATTTTAGCTACTGGTTATAGTGAAACTGATATAATTTAGGTAATGTAAGAGAGGCCCAACAGAGCATCCAATTATCAATCATATTTGCCTAGATTTCAAATCATCGTCTATGTTATTACCACGTGTTCCATCAAGTCCATTCATATTGTACCTTGCATCCATGTAAATGAATTTTCCTATGAATCAATTCAATCGATCAAATATTTTATTCTCCTTATACTGCCATAGCATCTTGTCTACCATGATACTTACAACAAAAGTTAACATCCATCACTGATTCATTATTTTTAATTATCATCAAGCTGCCCTTTTGCACGTGCTTCTACAAGCTAACTGTGCACACATACACCCTTGAAACACATGCTATCACCATTTTGGCTCATTATGGCCAATGATATAATGATGAATCCTATATATTGGTAATCACTACATCTAAATGCTTCCTAGACCAGACAATACAACTCCACCCTATGATAGCCATTGCTTCATTATCACCTAGTTGCTACATGGGACAATTACTGATCGTAACTACCACCAATTCATGAACATGGTTTCAAAATCATGCCATTCATTGTTACTTTATCCATGTTGTTGCATCCTAGATGTGTAGGATCCCTGGTTGCTTTGATTGTGGCCACTATGAGGTTCTCCTCTACGTTGATTCCTGCACATGTAATATTAAATAATACCAACCTTTCATGTTATCATTATTAGCTGGACAGTCTAAATGTAAACCCATGATAATTATTAACTCATGGTAACAACTTTGACATGAACATATTTCCATGCTATGCTCATGACTAATGTGATGACACTACAATCACCACGTTGGCATCCAACATGTCTAAGTCCCAATTTGTCTACTATACAGGTAATTGATATGCTTTCTAAAATGATATGGCATTCCTTCTAGATACTGCAACATGTTTACTTCCATCGCTGTCATCATCGATAATCTCCTTAGTCCATCTTATCACCTTATATTGCTATAAAAAACCCATGTATTATCCACTATCTAAGTGCATGTTGCAGCTACATTGTCTATAATGGACACCATGCAACTACAACTAACCATACTATTGATCATTACGTCCTCCAAGTGCAATGACATGGCCAAGGTGACCCTCATCATGATGTTTGATAGGTAAAGTCTTTGTTGAACATACGGTTGTATTTAGAGTGTGCAAATATGCATTCTCATATGTGTATCACAACCAGATTTGGTACCTTCGTACCACAATTGTGTCATCACCATCGACCTGTGTTATCCCAGTGTCATCCACATAAACAAGTGAACCAAATCATCGACAATCCAGTTGACGTCCCCATTGATTTCTTCTACATATCTTCATCTGCATGTCTTATTTTGGAGGTCCATCGAAATATGCCCATCACCAAGTCCTGCACACATAAATCACAGATTAAATTAAAACTTTAAATACATTTTAAAGCTAACAAAAACTAAAGGATTTTGCAACTAAAAATTAAATATCATAATACTTATAACTTTTAAAACAAAAGTATAAATTAACCTAACTAACATTAAAGCCAACACAAAATATGAGGGCCACACCCCTATATATATATATATTTATTTTTTATTATTTATTTATTTTTGAATATGAAAAATTTAAGTTAATTAATCTCAAATGTTTTAAATTAATTTAATTGAAAACATTGAAATTAACTAAAATTATATAAACCTCTTCAAAACACTAAATAGAAAAATACAAACAAACACCACCAAAAAGGAACTTTGGAGCTTGTGGGACGAGCTCATGGCTAGGGTACTATCAAAATGACTATTATAAAATAATAAAAAATTTCCAAAACCAAAACTTAAAGGTGGGTCCCCAAATTTAGGGTTGGTTGTGGAATGGCCACAACACCTACCAATGAAGGATCTAACTTGATTATTTACCAAGAGTTACCTAAAACCCATCTCCTGGATATTACAATTACAATAGAATAGATCATTTGAAGAAGTTGTTGCCTAGGCTAGCATCATTGAGGAAATTAAAATCCAAGAAGGTGTAATAAATCCCAAAAAGAAATAATGACAGAACAAAGGCCAATCCAAAGGAACCTATTCTGGTCAATCCAATCCATGCAGGCTAATAAAGCAAACAAAATAAATCAAGTGGTCATGAGACAACCGATAATGGCTCAACAACAACTTGTGCAACAACAACCCAATAAATTGCATATCATGTGGTTCCCTCACCATCACAACAAGCCTAAAACATAGTGTCAACTATGGAAAATTTACAGCATCAATAATCTATTTGACAAAATTTCCAATACACCCCCTTAGATGAATCATATGGATCCATATTTCATAGGTTGTATGACACAAATAAACTTGTCTTGTATGAGGTCAAATCGAATGATCCTACCAAATGTAGCAAAAATTTTTAGGAGCATCTATTTTGTCTTTATCATCGACAAAATGGGCATGATATCAATGGCTATTAGAAATTGAAAGATATGGTGTAATATCTAATTGACTTAGGGGCCATCAATCTTGATAGCCCCTTAGCTCAACAAAACCAAAACCTTGGCATTTACCAAACACCACTTCCCCATCACAAGGAAGTGCAGCCAATAATAGGAGGATCAAATACCAAGACTCCTCCTAATCAAGTTAATCATGTTCAAAAATATCAAGGTTTTATGGGTGCTATTCATGTGGTTACCCAAGGTCAATAATGCACTACCAATCATCAAAATGCTTAGTGATAGCTTGTTCAAACTCCCATAGCACCACAAGCAAGTGTATCTCCTAAACCTACCACCTCATCATCACCCATCCAATTTTCTACCAATTTTTCCCAACCCATTCATATCCAAGTCATCCATACCCACCCATTTATCCTTCCAACCATCCATCAAGGCCAATTATCTCTATGAGTATCCAGTTAACCACTAGCCTTAAAATGGCTTTAGCTAAATTATCTATTTATGATCTTACAACAATCTCCCCTACATCACGAGGTATTAATGGAAATCCATTGAGCTCCAATATTAGGATGTTAATGCCTTTAAAAATTTTATAGGGATCATCCAAACATGTGTGGAGCCTACTATTATATTCTATGATTTTTAAATTAAACCAATATCATCAGGATCAGTGGACCCTCCATTGCATATCATGACTCAAATTGATAGGAAGCCATTCAAATAAGTTTTTATTAATACTAAATCCTCCATCAATATCATCACAACATTTTCTCTTCAATATTTGAATCTCCTGCCAAATCACATCACCAAGTCCACATTCACCTTGAAAGCATTTAATGATGCTCTCTGTTCCACAATTGGCACTGTAGTTTTACCCATCGAAGTGGGGGTAAAAATATTGCACACCATATTTCATATCTTGGAAGGGCCAATGGTGTGCAATGTACTCCTTGGATGTCCTTGGATTAGGGAAATGAGATTTATCCCTTATATACTTCATCAATGATTGAAATATGTACATGAAGGACAAATTCATTGCATACCAATGGATGTTGAACCATTTAAGTATTGTAGTTTAATTTCAAATCCTTATGAATCCATGCTTCCATACACCCACCTTTTCCTAAAATCATCAACCATATCATCCTCCATACCGTCCACTTCTTCATCCAAATTTCCCATTCTTGAGGAACTCCCCATCACCACTTCACATCGAGCATCCACTTCCATGCCCTCATCTTCATCATCATTGCCTACATGTACATGTAGTCAAGCTCAATCGACATCAACCACATCATCATCATAAACATCATCCATCAATATTCCTTCAACATCATCACTCACTCACCAAATTTTTCAGCCAAATCCACCTCCTCCACATCATTTTTTGTCTCACGAGTTGAATTAATAGATTGTGAGATACCTTTCCAATCCATACCTCTCCTATTTTTGGAGTCCCAAGCCAATTCTGAGTCATCCATATCCACTTCCACATCCAAATCCACATTGTCCCAAGTCATGATACACCTCACTAATCCTGGAATTGGTAAGTATGTGGTCCAAGACATCATTGTCACACCGCTTAATATCCAAACTACTAGGGATTATGGTCACCCATGTGACCCAACCTTATCCATAGGAGCAGTGTACATGGGTTCAACGCCCAATAGCATAAATTTTGTGTATGGGGAGATTGATTCATCATCCAATCCATCTTCTTTAGATGAGCCCAAGCAACCAATACCTGATAAAATACAACACATGTCAAGTTTTCCATCCTAGTATTTTCATCGAGTCAATTGGTAAGGTTATGGCCTAGGATGACATGAATAGGAAATGCACTAAATCATTGGACCTCATATCAAGGAGTTCATGACCATTCTGGTTTAGGCTATCGCTCACATTTTTTCACCTCTTATTTTGAATAAGCTTTTCAAGATTTACATTTGAATTCAAAAGAAGAGAATCATCATCTTGATAACTTTGAAGGAGAAATCTATGAAGAATTCAATGTTATGTCGATAGTCTCTGATGAATTTTATGAGGAATCAAAACCCATAATTCCACTCACTGAATAGTATGAGTTTTACCTCTAAATGTTCCCCATCCATCAATCCATAATTCACTTGCTTATTCCATAAGATTAAGCTAAACCAATCGATTAACCACCTCCATGTCATTAATCTACTTCACCAAATATTTTTCTTGTAATATATGTACATAAAAAATAAAAAATAAATTCAAAATAAAAATAAAAAATAATTGCACTGCATGTACATGGATTTTTTCCAGTTACATTTATTTGTGTTGCTCATTATTGTTTAGGTTCCTAAAGTTCTAGCATCAGTTCTAGAAAATAGGATCCACCCATCCTCCATATTGCCAACTATCATTTTCCCCCCTTAAGTCAACATGAATCTTGTTGACTTATTCACCCCACTTTGTAATCCTTACAATTTTGCAAATCCAATTCCAATTGACATGAGCCTTATTGATATGGATCAGATTTCCTCATCAGCATCCTTTTTTGAATTTGTCCTTTTCAAGGAATTGTTAATAGATTCTACCAACTACATTCCTCCATCACCCCCACCTTCACCTTCACCATCACTTTTAGATCCAGAGGTTTTCTAGGAAAACACAAAAGATGTTGAGTCAAAAGAGTTTGATGATGTCATAGATGGCATTCATATGATCCCAATGCCCCATCATCTTGAGGAAGGTTCTCACATGTCCATTGAAGATACCATCAATGTGAACCTTAGTTCAAACATAGACAATCCCCAAATTGTCAAACTTGGTAAAATTTTATCCACAGATGAACAAGAGCAATTAATTTCTCTCCTCAAGAAGAAGAAGGGCATTTTTGGATGGTCCTAAAAAGACATACTTGGTCTTGACCCTAACTTGGTTATCCACAATATCACCTTGCATTTTGATGCTAAGTCAATCAAACAAAAATTGAGAAAGATGCATCTTACCATTGCCCTCATAGTCAAATAAGAACTTCAAAAGCTTTTAGATGTGGGTTTCATTATCCCCATTGATTATCCTGAGTGGCTATCAAACATGGTACCCATTCACAAGCCTAACGGGGTGATACACATTTACATTGACTTTCGAGATCTTAACAAATCATATCCTAAGGATGACTTTCCTATTCCAAACATTGATACTCTTGTCAACACCTATGTTGGCCATGAAATGCTTTCCCTAATGGATGGTTTTTTAGGATACAACCAGATTCGAATCAATCCTGATGGCCAACACAAAACAACATTCACTACATCTTGGGGTACTTTTTATTATAAGGTGATGCCCTTTGGCCTCAAAAATGTGGGTGCCACTTATAAACATGCCATGACATACATATTCAATGATTCAATGTAGAGTACGAAGCCTTAATCTTAGTTCTTCAAGTATCCATAGCTATGGGCATAAAGCATATAAAGATATTTGGTGATTCTCTAAAGAACATAAGCTTATACCAAGAGGGGGGATGAATAGTATAAGATAAAAAAATTTACTTTTTAATTCAAATGATAATAGCAGTAATACTAAAGTAGTAAATATTACATGCATAATCACACACATGAGAGACATGATTTAACATGGTTCATCCAATGTGGGCTACTCCACGGAGAAAATATTCCTTATAAATTTTCTCAAAGAATATTTTGGGAATCAAATCCCTATTACAATGTTTATGGACCTCTGTCCAAAGGAGACACCAATTCCCTTATGCTCTAGTTTGTGGATCTCTCTTCACAAGATACCTCTGTCCCCACTACTCTAGTTTATGGACCTCTCTCCATAGGAGAACTCTATCCCCTCTACTCTAGTTTGTGGATCTCCATACATAGGAGAAATCTATCCCCTCTACTTTGATCAAATTTTATCAACACTACTCATAAATCTACTCATAACACGATTTTAAACCTACTCACAAGTCTACCTCTAACCTGCTCATAAGTCTATCTCAAAAAATTCTCACAAGTCTATCTCAAAACCTGCTCAAAATATACCTCTAACCTACTCACAAGTCTGCCTCAAACCTGCTCAAAATTTACCTCTAACCTGCTCATAATCTTTGCTCAATTTTACTCTAATACTTGATCATAACTGCTTATAACACATGCTCAAAAAGGGTTTCACAAATATACAAAAACTTGCCTTCAAACCTAGCACAAGTAGTTCAATATCTAGAAAAAATGTCTCAAACTCTTTCAACAATAGAAGCACAGATTATTCTCAAACTCTATCCCAAATATTTCCAAACATTCAACAATAAAGCACAAAATCCTCACTCAAATATTTCTAACAATGCTTATCAAACAATACTTTTCACTCCACCTTATGTTCTAGAAAACCTTGCTCAATAACACACCTCAAGAAAGAAAAATATACCCATACCTATTATTTATTCTTATGGATATATGTATTCAAAACCTGTCTCACAAATAACTGATTTTTCTAATGCCACTTCAAGGGTTAGATTGCAAGATACTTCCTCAAAACATCCACAAGAATTTTCACCTCAAAATATTTTTCACCATACAAAAATTACAATAAAATATCAACAACTATAACACCTTATTAATCCTATTCTCTCATACAAAATAATTCTTAACAAAACAAACCAATAATTACACACATGAACTTCACATATACACCTTATACCTCCTTCCTATGAAAACAAAAATAATGCACTTCAAATTACAATAATACCAAAGAAATTATCACTTCATCTCATGCATCAACCAACCACTAGAAATTTGAAATTTCACCTTTCAAACCTTTCTAAAAATTAAATCACTTCACTATACTTATAGCTCCTTAACCATTTCTCATCAACATGATAAAAATTAACTAACCCTTATAAATCCCTAACCAAGCACAAAATGCATACCTTTTAAATTTTTAATTCTACCCTCAAGCACTATCACCACTTCTTGAACCCGTAACCTCACTGGCCCTCGCACCCTAACACAAAGGCAAATGCCACGTGGGCTAACCACCCACACAATCCCAAGGAGCACGTGCTCCTTATTCTCCTCTACTACTAGCGCAAAAGACTTTGAACACACAAAATCCTTTTTGTGAATCGAATGTCGAACCTACTGCCTACTACGTGCTCCACAATCCAAGCTTGCTAGTTAGGCTACCATCCACTATTGTATGGTGTTTGGGCACCCTTCATATTTATCTCTGCACTACCTCAAAATTTATAGGAATCTCTCTCTGCCTTCACCGCTTTTCCAAAATGAAAATGCAAGTAATTATTTTTGTGGATATAAAACTTTGGTTTGCAAACACATTAATATTTTTATACACATTGCCCTTTAACTTTGGACGTTAGCTCAACTTGGAAAAATTGCCTCCACGCAAATTCAAATTTTGGCACCTTCTAAACATTTTGATGTTAAATAATTATAATAATTTTAAATTATTATAATTATTTAAATCTTCATATATTTAAATATTATAATATTTCTTCTTCTTCTTGGACCTTTTCTTTGGAAAACCTCTTCTTTTTTCTTTTGCAAATACCACCATGGTAAAACCATTAAACCATTATTTTTCTGGACACAAATGATAACTAATGTTATTAACCTATGCCATTAATTATTTGACATCAATGACAATAATATACTCAAAATTTCCAAAAATCTCCCCCTTTGTCATTGATGGCAATTCTTTTCTAAAAATTATTTTTTCCTTTTTCCAAACCATTTGAATTCAAATCTGCTCCCTTGAGAAACTGCTCCCCCTGACTTAATGCTCTCTCCCTTAATCAAATATCTCCCCATTTGACATCAATGGCAAAGGGACTCCTTTGGGGCTAAATATAAGACTCTTAGCTCAACCCCCTCCCCACCTCCTCTCTTGAGGTGATTAGTTTTGGGATGGGAGTAAAACTACTCTCAATTTCCTTCTAATATACTCAAAAGTTTCTTTTGGAAATGGCTTAGTGAAAATATCCGCAATTTTTTCCTTAATAGTAAAATATTGATGCTTTATTTCTTGCTTCACCATGAGACTAAACAATATCCAATAAATAACACTCCTCCACTTGTTCTTTTTCTATCATCAATACTGCCTACCCAATCTACATCTGTATATATGCTATAAGAGTGAAATTATCACTTTTGGGATACCAGAATCAAAAATCCATAGTCCCTTTTAAATACCTAAGAATTCTCTTTACTGTAAATACATGTGTTTACTTTGGAGTTGCTTGAAATCTTGCCATCAGTTCCACTGCCTGCATTATATCTGGTCTTGTAGCTGTAACATATAGTAAGCTTCAAATCATAGATATATATGATGTCTGATTTGCCTCAGGAGATTCGTCATCTTTACTCAACTTGCATCCTATAACCATGGGGGTACTTACTAGTTTACAGTTTTCTAATTTGAATTCTTTAGCATTTCTTTTATATACTTGGTTTGTGAGAGAAATACACCCTTCTCTGATTGTGAAATTTGTAGTCCAAGGAAGAAGGACAACACACCAAACATTGATATTTCAAATTCATTCTGCATACTCTTTGAAATTTTTTGATACATATTATTATTATTTCCTCCCAAAATGATATCATCCACATAAACAACCACAATTAGCAAGTTATTTCCTTCATTTTTGATGTATAAATTATTGTCAATGATTCCTTTCCTAAAACCCTGTTCCTGAAGATACTTATCCAACCTTGAATACCAATCTCTAGGAGCTTGTTTTAGTCCACAAAGAGCCTTATTTAATATGCATACATAATATTGCTTAGCAATTAGGCTAAACCCCTTAGGTTTCTCAATGTAGATCTCTTCTTCCAAGACACCATTGAGAAAATTTGATTTAATATCCATTTGATATGCTTTGAAGTTTTTAAAACTTGAAAAGGCTAAAAACATCCTTATGGACCCAAGTCATGCAACAGGAGCAAATGTTTCATCAAAATCAATCCCTTCAACCTGTGCATAACCTTTGCATACCAATATTGCTTTATATCTAACTACCTGACCATCTTCAGTTAACTTGTTCTTGAAAACCCATTTAGTGCAAATTACATTCTTATATTTTGGTTGTGGTACAAGTTCCCAAGTTTCACTTTTTTCTATTTGATCTAATTCCTCATCCATTGCTTTGACCCAAAACTTATATTCTCTTGCCTCATTGAAATCCTTGGGCTCAATTTTAGACAAGAAGGAAAACATTGCATGCTCACTTGTTCCTATTATCTTCCTCCTTGTTTTTCTTTCATCTAGATTTCCAATAATTAGATCTCTTAGATGATTTTTCTGCACATACCTAGATGGAGTCTTAGGTGGTGTTCTTTGTGTTTCTTCTTCTTCTTATTCTTCACCTAATTTTTCTTGGCAAATTTCTTCTTCTTGATACACAATTTCTTGAGCTAGTTCTTTTGACCCTGTCTGCTCATCAACTTTCACATTTATACTTTCCATAATTATATGTGTCCTCTTATTATTGCACCTATAGGCTTTGCTCTTAGTGGAATATCTAAGGAAAATACCCTCATCACATCTTGAATCAAACTTACCCAAATGTTTTTCTTCCCATCTTATGTAGCATTTGCATCCAAAATTTTTGAAATATTTTATAGTAGTTGGTCTTCCTTTCCAGAGCTCATATGGGATTTTGTGATGATTTAATCTTAATTGAGATCTATTGATGATATATATTGTTGTATGAACTACATCTCTCCAAAAACAATCTAAAATATTAGACTCATTCAACATAACTCTGGCCATATTTTCAAAAGTCCTATTTTTTCTTTCAACTACATTTTGTTAAGGAGTTCTTACTACTGAATATTCTCTTTTGATCCCATGTTGTTCACAAAAATCTATGAATTTTCCTAAAGTAAATTCTTCTCCTCTATCTGATCTTAAACACTTAATCCTTCTACTTATTTCATTTTCTACTTTATTCTTTGAATACCTTGAACTTCTCAAAGGCTTTTGAATTTTTTTTTTAAGAAAGCTACCCAAGTCATTCTGGAGAAATCATATATAAACAACATGAAGTAACTTTTCACCTTGTAGACTCTTTGTTCTTTTAGGACCACATAGATCAGTGTAAACTAGTTTCAAAGGTTCATATGACGTAAATTATCTTGATTTGAAACTTGTTCTTGTTTTCTTCCCATGCTAACATTGTGTAGAGATTGTGTTTTATAGCCTTTTTATCTTGGGTAAATCTTTGACTACCTGCTTGTTGCTTATTTTCACTATGTTGTCAAAGTTCAGATGACCCATTCTTCTATGCCATAACAAACTCTCACATTCTTGTGATAAGAAACACTCTTCTCCCTTAATCTCACTAAAATAGCTAAAAAGAATGCATTTGATCAAATAACACATAAAGACACATGCTATTCAGGGAAATGTATTTTTATTCATGTAAAGAGTGCATAGGTTACAAATGGGGATAAATTCCCCTTTATCCTTTCTTTCCATAAATGTTACAATAGGCCTGATGCCTTCTTTTGCATTCCTCAATGTATATGGGCTTGTGTACCACCGCGGGGTTGTAGTTGGTGTTGTTTTCCCTCCTTGGTTTTGTGGTGAACCTAGAAAAAGGGGTTAGTTCATTAGGGGGATTGCCTCAGTCAGGCCCCTTTATGATAAAGATATTTCGATTGTAAAAACATCATGAAAAATAAAAGAAATGATACCAAAATACATAAAATTTCTAATGAAAGCTTACATACCAAATCTAGGTTGATTTAGGCCTTGTAAACCTAATACCGAATTCATGCAGTGGAGGGTAGATTCCTTAGTTGTTGTTGTGTTGTTGTTCGAGGTTAGATCTACTTGGTTATACTTTGGTGTGCATTTTAACAAAGTTTTTGTACTTTTTGCATTAAGGGAGAGAGAGGTTACAAGGGTTTGGAGCCACTATTTATAGGAAATGCTAAGGTGCAAGGGGTAGTTAAGGGAACTAGACCCTAGGGTGAAGTCTCATGAGAGTTAAGTTAGGGTTTGTGAGGTGTCATCCTCACATTCCCTAGAGGAAATATCTCATCCTCACACATGTGTGAGGAGAGATGAGGTCTAACTAGGGTTAGGTTTCCCTAGGTTAGATTAAGGTTAGGTTAGGGTTTCCTAGGAAATATCCTAACTAATCTTGTGCACACACATGTGGGAGGGAATAATTAGGGTTAATTAGGGATTAGGGACCTAATTAATCATTTTAACCCTAAAAGTGAACTTAAGTGAAGTCACTTTAGAATTAGATTTGTAAATTGACTTAATAATTACTTTTGGCAAGTAATATCCCTGTGGGGGGCCCAATTAAGTGCAACGAAGCTTCGTATTACTTTAGGAGGTTGGTGGATAGTATCTCGATGTATGGGATGTATTTTTTATGCGATTTGGGTAGCTTTTTAGGGTTTAGGACCTAAAAACTAGCAAATATTGACTATGCATGACTACGGATATCTATGCATGACTACGTATGACTACAAAAATCTACGTATGACTAGGAAGATCTACAATAGCCTACATTGGTCTACGATAGCCTAGGGATATCTAGGATTGCCTATGTAAATCTACAAGTATCCTGAAAGGATCTACAAGCACGTAGGGATAGCAATGTGCAACTTTTGGGTGTCTACATTTTACCCCTTTTGTACTATACTGTGTGAAACACAATTTAATAAAAAAATATGTGAAGGGTTTGTGTAGAGGGAAAAGGGGTAGAAGGAGAATGAAATCTAATCAAAGGTATGTAGCCGCTCGAAGCGTGACCATACAACATTAATTAGAAATATAGGGAGGAAAGAGAAGAAAGGAAGAAGGAGAAGGGGAGAGAAATAAAAAAAAATTTGATAAATAGAAATGGATGATTGCGGATGCAATGCAGTGGTTTTGTTGAGTTCGTATAACATTTTTGATGTCATACTAGTTGCTTGGGCAAGGCACATTTTGACTGCTTTGCTTTTGCAACCAAATCAGCATGGTCCAAAAGTAGGAATAGAACAAATGCATATTCAAATATTTGTTGTTGATTTATTGATGAGCTCATGGTGACAAGTGTAAAACCATTTGAGCTAAAGGGACATTTAGATTATTCAAACGTGTCATTCATTATGCACCATGAATGCCAGAAATGCTTTTCTAAATGTTGTGCTAGTATTACATTAAACGTATCATTCATTATGTATTCGACATACATGAATGCTAGATTTATTTCTCCATAAAAATGCATAGCTCTAGTGATATAACAAATATCTGGGTGGGATTAATATTATTTCATAATATTCAGAAAAATATTTTGTAGACAGATGTGATATCCGCGCTTTTGGATTTTCGGTTGTTTGGTTGCATGCAAAGCTGATTTTGGATATGAATACCCCCTCAAATGAGGAATCAACAATGAGGCAAATAAAATGTGGTGATTTGGTGATGCAACGATTGATAGAATACCAATGCATGATGAAAATGATTAAAAGCACAAATAGAGGACAATTTGGGAGAGTTGCTAGGTTTTTAGAAGAAATTTGCATGATTTCCTAGGGTTTTGAAAAAAAATTTCTTGATTTTGTGGTCATAAGCTCAATTTATGGGGCAGTGGGCAAATTGGAACTGAATTCATGGGGCGGGGGGCAAATTGGACCTAAATTCATAGGACAGGGGGAAAATTCATGTTTTAGGTCTATTTAAGCCAATTTTTGAATTAAAATGGCTCATTTTGACAAAGGGAAAGTTGGAGAGTGAGTGGGAGAAGCATTTGGTGATGTGGAAAGATTTTAGTTGGTGATTTCAAGCAAAAGGATGATGAGAGGATGAAGTGGAGCTAGCAGCAGGCACAGGAATCCACCAGTAAGTGTTCTTTCTTTGTATTGTTTTTCATTTTTTTTTTCCAAAGAAACGTGAATTAGGGGAGGGGAGGTTTTCATATTATTTTTAAAATTTTTGCAAATTTTAATTGAAATTGGAACATGAAGTCTAAAATAAGCCAAATAGGTACCCAAAAATGTAGTTCATTTTTAGGTTTGACCAGTTTTCACGTCAGTTGGACCCATGAATAGGTAGGGTAAAATGTGCTCTTTGACTTTGCAATTGGGAAGTCATTATGCGTGATATTTGAATTCTGTTTGATTTTTGTCTAGGAAAGTGGGAAATGGGTATCCAGATTTGTGACTATTATTTTATTTTGACTTTTTTTGGCATGTTATATGCATGTGGGGTTTTATGTCAAAATATGGTAAAATTGCTTGTTGATTTTTTTCGATGTGAGTGCATAATTTTTGGTAACCGATGTGATTTCCATCGTGAAATGAGGAAATGGATATCAAAAAATATAATTTATGTTGCATGATGTTGGTTTTTTATGCATGTTTAGAATGTTTGCCATGATGCATGTATGTGTTAAAATTGGATTGGTTATTGGAAGTCCGATGCATACTTTTTTTAGCATATATTTGAACTTTCACCATGAAATGGTAAAATAGGTATCCAAATATGTAACTGTTTTTGCAATTTGTCATATGGTTTGTATTGTGCATGTTGTAATTCCTCGTAATGCATGTCAAATTAAATAGGATTAATTTGTATGTTGAATTTATATGATTTTTTTATATTTAGTGTATTGCATCATTGTATTGATGGCTAATGTATGTTTTATTGTGTTTTTTTATGGATGAATAGGTGAAGATGCTTGAGCCATTTCATCATGTTCGTACAATGAAGAGTGAGGTAGATAAACTCATGGATAATAATGATGATAAAAAATAGTTGGATGCAGTTTGATTGAGAGATGTTTGGGAATGTAAGACCATTCATGCAAACAGGGCCTACATATCTGCATTATGTGAGTGGTGGGACATGGATCGTAATACCTTCCATTTACCCACATGTAAGATGATGATCACGTTGGAGGACTTGTATATGATTTATAAGTTACTGATTGAGGGTGTTCTGGTTAGGTCAACACTAGATGATATGTAGAAGGTTGTGATGTAGTGCTTCTTTAGTGATAAATAGGAGCAGGTGGATACGAGGAAGTTAGATTATGAGCTTTTTTGGCATAATAAGATGATATCTAAGCACCAATGTGCAAAAATGATGATGATTTCCACCTTTGATTTTCCTGACACTTACAGGGTATTGTATACCTGGAATATGTTGGATGTGGTGAGTTATATGGTGGAGCGAAGTGTTATGTTTACATGGGCACCAACATTGTTGGCCCAAGTGTATAGGGATTTGCATGATGTAGTGCATTCCAGGAATACGGGGTTGAGCTGGACTCTGTTGTTAAAGGTATGGGCATGGAAGCACATAACCGTTGAGAGACCTTTGCTATTACCTTACACAGTGTATGTTGCAGGCAAGGAGTATTTACCCTATGACTTGAGGTGGAGGTGATAGAGGAGAGCATCCTATGGTCTTGTCATGGGTTTGTGAGAGTGACATGGTTATCCCAGATATGGATAATGCAAGTACAACACCAAATTTTGATGCTTGGTAGACGATGTAGAGTTGGTAACTTGGTAGGGGTGTGGTTGATCAATGGGTACCACCTAGTGGTGGGGTATCTTCGATGGAGAGGAGAGCAGGTAGAGGTACTCAAGCTAGGTCAGAGGAGATATCTAGTAGTGAGAGGGAGGTACCTCTATAATGGTCTAGGTGGTGAGTAGGGGATGCTTCGAGTTCATGGGTAGCGAGAGTGGAGGATATTCTTGTGATCATTGAGATGGATCCTATGGAGGGAGGTATGTCCATGGGACATGTAGTTGGTGCAGTGGAGGATATAGACAAATCCATTAATATGGGAAGTGTGGATGACACCATTGATGTTGGTTTATTTGACGTCCTGGAGGAGGTTCTATTTGAGGTTCAAGAGAGGTAGGATGTAGATGAGGAGGTAGGATTATTGTGTGATAGGGTTCATCAGTTGGAGACTAAGATTCATGAGAAGGAAAATAGTCACAGGGTAGAGATGATAGATCTAGAGGAGTGGTTAATATTCTTGGAGAACATGAGTGAGGCATATCTAAAGGCTACTGAGGCTAGGCATGCTAAGGTCGTGGCAAATATGAGAGAAGATATAGTGTAGATGAGGGTAGATATTTTGATTTGCTATGGATTCTCAAGATGAGATATTACAGTGCTATGAGCTAAGGTGGTTAGAAAGTCACAAGCCTGAGATGAGGTTCAATAGGCCATTATGGTTGGTGAGGCATCCATGTATGTAGCTACATTGAGAGCAATGCTAGAGGAGTCATGGTAGGGTATTGAGAGGATAAGTGGGCTACTGGCTATAGATTCTACGAAGAGGTCACTATGTGAGGTTGCTCTAATGGTGTGTGGGATCACAGTTCTTGATTATGACCAGGTGGTGTCCCATTCTAGATCCTGATCACACGTACAAGCACCTTCACAACATAGTTAGCATAGTGCCACTTCATTTGGTTGGATGGGTTCCAGGATTGAGGTATAAGGTACAACATCAGGTGCGACTATGGATGCTGGTTGGTGTTATCTCCTATAGGGGTTCAAGCTTTAGGAGTAAGAGTGGATTCTAGTAGAGTTGTAGAGGTGCGAGCTAGACATGAAGGGAGTGGGAAGATTCCTAGTGGTGGTTAGGGTTGTGTTGGTCATGAATCCACCTAGTCATATAAAATGCGCCCTAGACCCGGCCAACATTGAAAGGCCAAGAGAAAGAGAAGTCTCTTGGGCCAATCTCCAGAGAGGGCTGGCTCCCAAACTAATCTAAACTTGTTTGAAGATAAGGGTGTGGGAAAGAAATGGAAAATGCATAAAGAAAGGGAAATAACAGAAAGAGATGGAAATATGGCCGAAGCCAATAGTTGATAGGGAGAACAACCTCAGATAGCAAATAACATCAACAAGATCCTAAATATAAGTAGCAACTAATTCTTAGAAAGCACATACATAAACTGGACCAAACATTGATCATAAGTTGCCTTCAATTATACTTCAAATGTTCAAATGAAAACATAGCAAATTTAGAATAGCATAATTCAACTTATATCTTAACACTGAACTAAATAGAAGTGAATCAGACAGAAAGCGTCACATGAACAACAGTTTGGATTACCAACTCAAAAGACACTAAGAACATAGCAAAATGCATTTAGGATTTCTGCTTCAATTTTTGTAAAAAGGTCCCCCAAAAACTTGAGATATATAGTAGTATTTATAGAGGCCTACCCTCTTCCTTTCGAATCACAACATTTAAAACATAAATTTTTTTTTGAAGAGGTGATCCACAAAATATGCACTTGAAAGGAGAAATAATCCCCCTTAATCTGCCTCGGAGAAATGACATTCCCTGTTTTTATGGATCAAAACTAAAAATCAAACAGAAACAAGGGACCATATTTCTTCATTAAATGACTATTCTTGGGGCAAGCTTGAAGTTGTTAGGAGATCATGAACAAGAGCTTTTAATACTGGAGGCATCTTTAGTTTTGGTGGCATCGAGAACAAAATTGTTTGAACACGTTCTCCCATCTTGCGCGCATAGGTAAACAACAAAACATTTAATCTTGGAGCCTTTCTGACCTCAATCTCAAAATCAGTTGGAGAGCTTCTAAAACATTACTTCATTCAATCCTTATCTTCTCCTCACGTTCTCCTATGCAATTTTTAAGGAAAATGCGAACAAAACTTTATCGGGCCTTTGTTATTGCTTCTGTCATGAAAATGTGATAGGTTGCGAAAATGCGACATGTCATGAAATTGTGACATTTTCAACTTACTGCTTTCTCCTATTACCACCAATCGTGAAAATGTGACATGTCATGAAATCATGACATCTTATCTTCGTTCAGCTTTCTCTTCTTGCACTTTCACGAAAACACGACAAGTCGTGAAATCGTGACATCTGCCTTCATTTCATTTTGTCCCCATGACATGTTGCGAAATCACGACATTCTCCTCTATTTGGGTTTTTCACTGCTTCTTGTCATGAAAATGTAACATGTCACGAAATTGTGACATTTCTTCCTTCTAGCTCCTTTTCTGCTTTATACCCATGAAAACGCACCATGTCACGAAATCACGACATCCTTCTCTGCCCTGTACTTTTCAACGTTCGTTCCACAAAAATGAGACAGGTCACGAAATCAGGACAATTTTCTCTATTTTGTCTCTCGTCTTCAGCAAGTCATGAAATCATGATGTGTTTCTATCTTCTCCTTTGTTTTTGCCTTTGCCCTACAAAAATGTGACATGTCACGAAATCGCGACGTCCTTCTCCGTTTGGCTTTGTCTCCACAATATGTCGCAAAATCGCGACAATTTTTGTCTTCTTGTACTTTGCTGTTTTTTGACCTCAAAAATTTGACATGTCGTGAAATCGCAACATTCCATACTATCTGGATGCTTCTGCACTTTCTCCTCACGAAATCATGACATGTCGCAAAATTGCGACAATTTCTATGTGCTTTGCCCTTCTGCCTTGACATGTCGCAAAATCGTGACATTTTTCTCCTCCTTGTACTTTTCTTGTTTCTTCTCATGAAAACGTGACATGTTGCAAAATCGCAATAATTTTCTATCTTCTTCTTCGTTGTCGCTTCCTGTCACGATATCGCGACATGTTTCTCTTGCCTGGATTTGTTTCCAAAAATGTCACAAAATCGCGACATCTTTCTCATGCCTTGTGTTTATCCGTCGTGTTTAGCCACGAAAATGTGACATGTGATGATATCGTGAAATTTTACCTTAGCGCTCCTCTTTATTGTTGTATGTCGTGATATCGTGACATTTTCCCTTCACTTTGCTTTGTTGCCACTGTAGGTCACGAAAATGCGACATGTCGCGATATCGCGACAAATTTCACTTTACTGCTCCCTCACCACAACAAGTTGCAATAATGCGACATGTCACGATGTTGTGACACTTTTCACTTTTTTGTTTCCTTTGCTGCTCCCTGTGCAAAAATCCAACATGTCATGATATTGCGATGATTTTACTTCCTTGCTCCCTTCCTCACTTTCTAGAACGAAACTGCGACAGTTAGCGATAATGCGACATGTCACGATATCACGACATTTTTTGTGCTTAGCTTCCTTCTGTATCGGATGCCATGAAAATCCAACATGTCCCAATATCGTGACAACTTGTACCCCTTACTTCCTTTTGCTACTTTTAGCCATGAAAATGCAACATGTCGTGATATCATGACACTTTTTACTTTTCACTTACAAATAGAGGAGTGAGTATCTCTACACTCTGTGCATTATTTTGCATGAAAAACAACAAAAAATAAATAAATGTGGCAAAAATGCCAACATTCTTGGCAGCTCTCGGGGTATACAGTTCTGTTGTATGCACGAACCTCAGGCTTTTATCCATTGGGAAACAGAGTCAAGAAGCTGGAGGAGCAGAAGAAGTGAGTGTTGGTTGATGTTGGACATCTTTGTGGGTTGCTGCAACAAGCTCTTGCTATGCTCGACACTTAAAAACAAGACCTTCAGCAAAAATTTGTAGAATAGTAGAACTTCCCTTATTACTTGAACTACTGCATTTCGCCTAGCTCAGTTGAGCTGGGTAATCACCAGGTGCCGTGCAAGGATCTCCATGGCAGTAGTGAGAAGCACCTGGTTGCAAAAATGGAAATGAATGGAATGATGACCGACAGATGTGTAGGCCATGGAAAGGGAATTGTGAATGATGGATTTGTGGAAGATGGAGTAGAAGCGGTAGATACAACAACTGTGCTACTGTGCTACCAGCTGCTGGGATTCTATGAAAATAGATAATAAAATGGAAGTGGATGGAATGGAGAAGGTGGTAGGAACTATGGAGAAGTGCTCAAAAGACAAAGTATTAGAAGAAAGAGGAAGTGAAGAAAAGGGAACATCAGAGAGGGGAGTAGAAACAATAGTAGTGGCTTGATTATGTACAATAGAAGAAGGAGTGGGAGTGGAAGAAATAAGTAGAGGGGAAGCCACTACCTACTGGGAAGGAAAAGAAAAATAAAGAGAAATAAACATACCTGCGGGCTCGTGTGCAAAAGGAGCCGAAGTTGAAATTTTTTTTGTTTTTCTTTTTATTTTTTATTTTTTATTTTATTTATGTACAAGGTAACACTGTGTTTTCCATCAAGAAATGTAGGCTTTCAAATGGAAGTCATTCACTAAAATAGGAAGTGGATTACCTTCCAAGTATTCAAGATAAAATGAATTTGTGAACTTGCATGGACAATCTGGAATGGACCCTCCCATAGAGCATCAAATTTCTGGTGCATCCCTGGCTTGGCCTTCTTTTCATTCCACTTTAAGACTAAGTCACCCAATTTGAATGTGCGGTCAGTAGAACCTTTGTGAAACCATTTTGATACCACCTGTGAATGCTTAGCAAACTCATCATAGGCCAAGGAAATTTGCTCTTCCAGCTGTAACAACTGAGCCAATCGTATGCTCATTGGATCCATATTTTCTTCATTGTCTAGGAATTCCTTCAATTGCTGCAAGGTAGGCAGTTCTAAATGAATAGGCAATCTTGCATCTTTCCCATATACCAGGGTGTATGGTGAAGTCTTGATAGACTTCTTGATTGAAATTCTATCTTTCCATAATGCCTGATTCAGCAAAAGGTGCCAAGATCTCTTATTATCCCCCAAGGATCTCTTTAAAATCCTCAACAAGTTATTGTTTGTGGACTCTGCCAAGCCATTACCCTGAGGGTAATAATTGGAGGATGTCTTCAAAAAAATACCATACTTTTTTGAAAATTCACCTAGCTTATCTCCAATGAATGGAGTTTCGTTGTCTGTGATAATGGCATCAGGAATGCCAAAACGTGTGATCAGTCCTTCAATGAAAGTGATTACTACATCTTGATTTGCAGCCTTGGTTGGAATGGCCTCAGACCATCTTGTAAATTAATCAATAGTCGTCAAGATGTACCTGTGTTTGGCTGAAGAGTTTGGATCAATGATCCCAATAAATTCTAGCCCCCACTGCTAAAAAGGTGCTTCAACTTGAATTGGATGTAGGGGTAATGGTGCATTTCTGATCCGACCCGTGTACCTTTGGCATTTGTCGTAAGCTTGAGCAATCTTTAAAGTATCCACAAACAAATTTGGCCAATAGTAACTAGCCTGAATAATATTTAAGGCCATAGGCCTACCAGTGTAATGTCCTCCTGACATGCCAGAATGAAACTCCTTTAGGAGTCTAGCCTTCTCGGGTTCCTTAACACACCTTAGGAGAACTCCATCAATGTTTTTGAAGAACAATCCCTTGGGCAACAATACATACTTAAGAGCTTGTAGGTGAAACCTTCTCATTTGGGAAGCATTTAATTATGGGGGACATCTACCCGTTGAAAAATAGTCAACAAGGTCGTTTGCCCAATCTTGGCCCTGTGAAAAGATATTCACGAGATTCTTGTCTTCAACAGGATCGTTCACTTGATGATCAACTATCTCAGAGGCCATAGTTTTTGCTAATTGCTGACATAAGGCCTTACCCCAAACCAATTTTTTTGGATGTATCTCAACATCAAACTCTTGAATTTTAGTGACCCAACTAGCACGCTTATCGCCCATCTCGCCCTGAATGATAAAATTCCTTACATCAGGGTGGATGACATAGACGATTGTCCTGCTCTGAGATACGAAGTGCTTGAACTTTTTGAGAGACTTCATGATAGCATAAACCTACTTCTTAATGAAATTGTATCTCTCCTCATGGGGTAAGATAACCTGGCTAAGGAAAGCAATGGGTCTTTCATCCCCATCATCTCATTTCTATGTAAGCACTGCATCATAGCTTTCATCCTCTCCAACTGCATACAAAATGAAGTCCTTAGAATAATCTGGATTGATAAACACAGGGGCTTGTTCAATTCTATATTTAATCTCCTAAAATGCACCTTTACTCTAATTTGTCCACTTGAACTCTGCATCCTTCTTTAATAGCTCAGTCATGGGCTTGACTACTCAGGCAAAGTCGAAAATAAATTTTTTGACAAAGTTGATTTTCCTGAAGAAAGATTGCAAATCTTTCTTATTGGCAGGGAGTGATAGTTTCTTTAAAGCTTCAGCTCTTGATGGATCAATTGCCAAACCATTCTCTGAGATGACATGACCCAAGATTTTACCTTCCTTTACTGCAATAATGGACTTCTTTGGGTTGATGGAAATGCCAAAATCCTGACATTTCTCAAATATCCACCTCAAATGAGAATAGTGTTCTCGTTTGTGCGAAAATATAGTCATATCATCGAGATAGATGACAATGATCTTATTTAAAATCTCCCCAAATGCAATGTCCATGACCCTCTAAAATGTAGCCCCAACATTGGACAATTTGAAGGGCATGCGCTGATAGGCAAAGGTACCCCACTTGGTTGTGAATGCGATTTTGTGCTGATCCTCATCCCTGACCCAAATTTGATTGTATCCAAAGAATCCATATAACAATGAAAAGCGCTGAGCCCTAGCAACAACGTGAAGGATCTGATCAATGCGAGGTAATGGGTAGTGATATTTCAAGGGTGCTCAATTCAATTTTTGAAAATACACACAACCGTATGTCTCTGTTCTTCTTACAGACCGTAACCAAATTAGCAACCCAAGTTGAGTGCTTGATCGGATATATAATGTTGGCCTACAACATCTTTACAAGTTTAGCCTTCATGAGGGCTTCAATATTTGGGTTCACCGGTCTCTGCTTCTGCCTGAAGGGCTTGACTCCTTCTTCCATATCAATAGTGTGCTGAATGATCTCTTTATCATATCCCCTCAGATTCTCGTAGCTCCAGGCCACGATGTCAAAAAAATCTTGACACAATTGTATGATCTCTTGCAATTCAGCAAGAGTAGAATCAGTCCCAATTTTGATGACCTTATCATCCTCCAACTGAAGCTCCATGTATTCTTTCTCATGTATTCTTTCTCATCGACCTCGATCCGATGCTTCTTGGACCAATCATTCTGATCAAACAAGTTTTCTAGAGTGATGAGGCCTTTGGGAATGTGGTTATTCCGCAACTAAATCAGGCCTTCAGTTTCTTCACGCTCCAAGGTCCTTCCCTTGATAGTGGCAGCTTCTCGAACCAAAAAGTTAACAATTTGCTCATCACTATCAAAGACTTGTCAAAAGGTATCCTTGTATGGGATAGAGGGCCTATACACCATTCTCAATGTTTTTGGCCTTTTGACCACCTTTTCAATTGGTGAAAAATTTGCTCCCAAGGAAGCTAGCAGGTCAACATGTCTATTTTGTTCTCTTGGGACGAAACTCATGCTTAGAGAAGAGAACAATTCGAACAAGTCCCAGACCTTGTTGTGATAGTTCTTGAGATAGTGGTGCTTGGACACACACTTATTGGTCACCTGATTGATAATCAACTTGGAGTCACCAAATATTTGCAACTATCGCATTCCAAGTTTCTCAGCCTTCTTGAGACCTAGGCATAAAGCATCATATTCTGCTGCATTATTTGTGCAGCTCCAGGTAAAATGATATGAATAGGATCATTGAATTCTAGAAGGTAATACTAGAACAATCCCAACTCCAGCACCATTTCTGCATCGTGCTTCATCAAAATAGAGCTTCTAGAGCTGGTCTTGACTTTCATATTTCTTTTCTTGAGCCTTTTCAGGCTTGAAAATGGAATAACACCCCAAGTCAATTTCCATCATGGTGTTGAAATTGGCCATGGAAAATTCATTTTCTGGGCGAAGGTCTTCCAAAGCTTCTTCCATTAAATCAAGCTCGCAAAATTCTTCAGACATCATATGCACTAAATTTGCTAACCTATCCATTTCATCTATTCTCTCCACATGAAATATGGAAGGCTTTTCATTTAAAATCTTCACCTTTTTACCTTTATGGATCACCTCCAAATGAGTAAAATACAAAGAAAGGTAACCCCCGAGTTTAGCCATGAATTCTTGGGAGAGACACATACCAAAACATGGCTCTAGGTCCACTACTATGATCTCCTGGATCATAGTAATCTGAGGCATGGTGTGCAGGGAGATAGGAACATCCTTAATTATGCCCATTGTATTTACTTAGGTACCATCTAGCTGCAAAACTCCCATGCTAGTCCTTGTATATTCCATTCCTATGACATCACATACTGCCTTCGGCATGACAATAGTAGCTACTCCTGAGTCAATGAGGCAATTATGCACCACATGTCCCTCCATTCTTAATGAAAGATAAAAAGGTGGTGGTCTATTTTTTCCTGTGACTGAAGAAGTCAGAGTTTGAGACATAACTACCCGGGCTAGAGCCTTCCCTTTACTTTGTGTGGTCTTCAAGGATTCCTGTAAGAGATTCACCTGTCCAGGCAGCTGCAAGGTGTCATACAGACTTACCTTAGCTGGTATCCTTTTGAGTTCTTCAACAATGTTATACTCCATTTTCACCTTTCTAGGCAGCTGCAAGGTGTCATACAGACTTATCTTAGTTGGCATCCTTTTGAGTTCTTCAACAATGTTATACTCCATTGAAATTGACTCTCTCCATCCACTAGCAAATTCAAATCTACTTCTATATTGTTGGGTGGCCTCCACTCGTTATTGTTTAGTCAACGATTGATACCGCAATGTATCTCTAGCTTGTTCCTTTGTTTCCGCTTGCGGTTGGGAGGTAGAATCCTTAGCTTGCAACCTCTCTTTTGCTTATGGTGGAAGCGGATCCTTCAAAAAAATAGATGGGTCTCATTGCAGAGCTAGAGGATCATGAGTCTTTATAGATATTTATTGCTTTGTTGCTTGCACAGGAGGCACTTTCAATGGCTCCATCTTAGTCGGATCTACCAACATTGGTTTCTTGCCACTGCGTGTCAAGACTACCATGTATTCCTCAAGAGACATTGAAAAATTATGATCCACCTCTCAAATCATGTTTACACGGCTCCTTGTAGAACTTGTAAATAATTTTTATGGACCATGCAAGTGGACTCATCATGTGGGTCGTTGCATGAAGAACACCAATAATAAGGCTCATGTGAAACTTCAGAGGGGTCAGCTTCTTCACTTACCAAGATCACTAAGTTCCTCTCAGGTACTTTCTCTATAGCCTTGCTAGGAGCAACTTGCTCTCTTGTTACCATCAGAATAAATATCCGTGGCTGATAGTTCCTTTTCGCCTCTCTCCACTCCATAGATGCCATCTTGTTAGTGAGATATCTCATGGTCGACTGAATTTCTTGCAAAATAGCCAATTGAGGATTTGGGCTTGAGGACATAGGCGGTGTAGGTAGAGATAATGGAACTGGTGGAGAAGGTAACATAGGAGTTGGAACTGGAGAGGTTAACTGTGGAATGGGGATCATAGGTACTGAAGTTGTGAGAGGATTCCATGAAGATGAAGGGTATATGGATGGAGCAGTGTAAGATGTGGAGGCTACACTTGTATGCTGCTATTGTGGAAGCTCAGGAAAAATAGGCATAGTCATTTTCAAAGGCAAATTCCTAATGGCAATCAGATCAGCCTTAGCCTTTTGTGCCTAGGCATATAGTGCAGGAAAGTTTTGAACATTGGACATCCTAATGTTCATACCAATATCTGAATGGAAAGCCCTAAGAAAGTACAATGTCGCTTGGTCATTAGTAGGGCGAAGACCATCAGGAACTCTCTGCCAAGTTCGGGAAAACCTAACATTGAAATCCACTATCTCCTCTTGAGGATGCCTCTTGATATTAGTAAATTGATGCAATAAAGAAAATGGGTCTGCTTGCTCATTGAACCCTTGGATCAGCATCTCTGCTAATTGATCCCATGAATTTATGGAGTTGGGAGACAAGGATCTATACCAGCACAATAACTTACCTCGGAGTGACAGGACGAGCAATTTGATCATGACATCTTCATCTGTGATATTATGAATTGTAGCCAAGGATGCCACATCTAACACATGCTTGTACATGGTCTTTCCAGTCCCATCGTATGTAGGCAAGGCTTTTATTGCTGCAGCAGGAACTGGATTTTGAAAAGGTAGGTCCAACGCTCCCAAATAGTTCCAAGCAGGAATTCACCGTGGAAGAGGTTGTTGACCAACCATTTGCACTGTAGGATTTGGATCTACTAGAAAGATCATAGCAGTACTGGGAGGAGTCATAGATGGCACAAATTGACCTACTACCTGTGAAGAAACAACAAATTATGGGTTCATAGGACTTACCAATCTTGAGTGCTCCCTCCAGTTTTGAACATTGATCTCGAAGAATTCGACTGGATCTTCTGATTCTTTGGTACTTGATCTCGTGATCATGAAGCAAAGATGCAAATATTTTCACCAACTTCACTATTGGAGATTTCTAGGTACTATACAGTCGCCTTTAGCAGAGTCACCAGATGAACTTACAATCTCTGCTTTAAGGTCAAGATAGTTCATCAAAATCTTGATTCCTCTGGGTGTCAAAAAATGAGACTTGCGAGTCCCACCGGGCGTGCCAAAAAGTGTTGGTCACGAATTCACCTAGTCATATAAAATGTGCCCTAGACCCAACCAACATTGAAAGGCCGAGAGAAATAGAAGTCTCCCGGGCCAATCTCCAGAGAGGGCTGGCTCCCAAACTAATCTAAACTTGTTTGAAGATAAGGGTGCGAGAAAGAAATGGAAAATGTAGAAAGAAATGGAAATAATAGAAAGAGATGGAAATATGTCCGAAGTCGACAGTTAATAGGGAGAACAACCTCAGATAGCAAATAACCTCAACAAGATCCTGAAGATAAGCAGCAACTAATTCTTAGAAAGCACATACAAAAATTGGACCAAACATTGATCATAAGTCACCTTCAATTATACTTCAAATGTTCAAATGAAAACATAGTCAAATTCAGAACATCAGAATTCAACTTATATCTTAACACTGGACTAAATAGAAGTGAATTAGACAAAAAGCATCACATGAAAAATAGTTTGGATTATCAACTCAAAAGACACTAAGAACGGAGCAAAATGCATCTAGGATTTTTGCTTCAATTTTTGTAAAAAAGTCCCCCAAAAAATTGAGATATACAGTAGTATTTATAGAGGCCTACCCTCTTCCTTTCGAATCACAACATTTAAAACATAAAACAGATTTTGAAGAGGTGATCCACAAAATATGCACTTGAAAGGAGAAATAATCCCCCTTAATCTGCCTCGGAGAAATGACATTCCTTGTTTTTATGGATCAAAATTGAAAATCAAACAGAAACAAGGGACCATATTTCTTCATTAAATGACTGTTCTCGGGGTAAGCTTGAAGTTTTTAGGAGATCACGAAAAAGAGCTTTTAATACTGGAGGCATCTTTAGTTTTGGTGGCATCGAGAACAAAACTATTTGAACACGTTCTCCCATCTTCCGCGCATAGGTAAACAGAAAAACATTTAATCTTGGAGCCTTTTTGACCTTGATCTCAAAATAAGTTGGAGAGCTTCTAAAACATTACTTCGTTCAATCCTTATCTTCTCCTCACGTTTTTCTATGCAGTTTTGAAGGAAAATGTGAACAGAACTTTATCGCACCTTTGTTATTGCTTCTATCCCAAAAATGTGATAGGTTGCGAAAATGCGACATGTCACGAAATTGTGACATTTTCAACTTACTGCTTTCTCCTGTTACCACCAGTCGTGAAAATGTGACATGTCGCAAAATTGTGACATCTTCTCTTCATTCAGATTTCTCTTCTTGCATTTCCACAAAAATGTGACAAGTCATGAAATCGTGACATCTGTCTTCAATTCATTTTGTCCCCATGACATGTCACGAAATCACGACATTCTCCTCTATTTGGCTTTTTTGCTGTTTCTTGTCGTGAAAATGTAACATGTCATGAAATCATGAAATTTATTCCTTCCAGCTCCTTTTCTGCTTTATACCCGTGAAAATGCACCATGTCGTGAAATTGTGACATCCTTCTCTGCCCTGTACTTTTCAGCTTTCGTTCCACGAAAACGAGATAGGTCACGAAATCACAACAATTTTATTTTTTTTTTCTCTCGTCTTCAGCAAGTCACAAAATCATGACGTGTTTCTATCTTCTCCTTTGTTTTCGCCTTTGCCCTACAAAAATGTGACATGTCATGAAATCGTGATGTCCTTCTCTGTTTGGCTGTCTCCACAATATTTCATGAAATTGCGACATTTTGTACTATCTGGCTGCTTCCACACTTTATCCTTGTGAAATCATGACATGTCACGAAATCGCGACAATTTCTACGCGCTTTGCCCTTCTGCCCCGACATGTCACAAAATCATGACATTTTTCTCCTCCTTGTACTTTTCTTGTTTCTCCTCATGAAAACGCGACATGTTGCAAAATCGTGACAATTTTTTGTCTTCTTCTTCGTTTCCGCTTCCTATCGTGATATCGCGACATGTTTCTCTTGCCTGGATTTATTTTCAAAAATGTCACGAAATCGTGACATCGCCTTGTGTTTATTCGTCACGTTTAGCCACAAAAATGTGACATGTCGCAATATCATGAAATTTTCCCTTAGCGCTCCTCTTTGTTGTTGTATGTCGTGATATCGTGACATTTTCCCTTCACTTTGCTTTGTTGCCACTGCAGGTCGTGAAAATGTGACATGTCATGATATCGCGACAACTTTCACTTTACTGCTCCCTCACCGCAACAAGTCGCAAAAATGTGACATGTCGTGATGTCGCGACACTTTTCACTTTTTTGTTTCCTTTGCTGCTCCCAGCGTGAAAATCCAACATGTCACGATATCACGACGATTTTACTTCCTTGCTCCCTTCCTCGCTTTCCAGCATGAAACTGCGACAGTTAGCAATAATGTGACATGTCGCGATATCGCGACATTTTATGTGCTTAGCTTCCTTCTGCATCGGATGCTACGAAAATCCAACATGTCGTGATATCGCGACAACTTGTACCCCTTGCTTCCTTTTACTGCTTTTAGCCGTGAAAATGCAACATGTCGCGATATCGCGACACTTTTCACTTTTCACTTACAAACAGAGGAGAGAGTATATCTACACTCTGTGCATTATTTTGCATGAACAAAAAAAAAAAAAATGTGGCAAAAATACCAACAGGTTGTTCATTATTGTAGCCTACAGGCATTTTTGGATGATGGATCATGGGTATGGTCTCAGTTTGTAGTCTACAAATATTTTTGACAGATGATATATATACCTTTTGATTTCGACTGCTATATATACATGTGTTATTATTGTGGTGTGGATGTGTTTTCTTTATGTTTAAATAGATAGTATAACATAATTTGTAGATATGTATTATGAATGGATATACATATGTGGTAGGTTGTAGATCTATGATTATATTGTAGTATGAAGATTTTGTAGAATAATATGCATGGTTGTAGTTTGAATGCAATGTGATGTGATGTAATGGAAAATGCAATTTGTAGTGAATACATGTAGTATGAATGCAACTATGTAATGTAATAGAAATGTATGTTTGTAGTTACTACATGTAGTATGGATGCAATTATGCATTGACGCAATGTAATAGAAATGCATGTGGGATAATGCACAAATGTAGTGTTTGATAACTATATGTAACATAGATGCATGAATACATGTATGAGAGGATTGAAATACACAAAGGAAGCACTTGTATCATAGCATGTACTTGTGTGGATATGATCCATTTCATAATATCAGGGATTTAAGATAGTATAAGGTGTATGTAATGGCTTTGACCAACATAGTTGTGGTAATTAAATCTCAGACCCAAATCTATGTAAGCGTTTGTAACAACTTATAGCTATCTTGACTAGTTCAAAGTCTATCATGGACCTGTGTGTGTAAATGAATGAGTTTCATTTATCCATTTTGAGGGAGTTATAATTAACCCATTGTAGACATGGCCAAACTAGCTAGCTCATCGATACGTGAATAGTGATCTATACCAAAAGCAGGTAGCTAATGTGACATATTTATCACCACTTGTAAGACTATTCCACTGGTAGGCAGGCTCTTGGAGCCTATTGCTAGCGATGGAAATCATCCCATGGTGTTATGTTGAACCTAAGGAGCAAAGGTGATAAAGCATAACACTGGTGATATCAGAAGGCTTTTCCTTTTTTTTTCTACCCCTCATATATTGTTTCCTATTTTTGTGGTACTCTTTTCTTGTCTCTTTTTCTCTTCTATTTTTGTTTGGTTATGTTCTTTTTTATGCTCTTTTGTATGGGTGTTGGCTTTCATTTTTTGCTCGTTTATCTTACTTTTTATTATTCTTAATCTCTTTGTTTATCCCCAAGTCGTATGTTGACAACGCAAGTGATAAGGTGAGCAGGGAAAACCATTTTCTATATGGAGATATCTACTCAAGGTTTTTTCTTCCCTACACTCAAAACTCGTTTAATGTGTAACCTATGTGAGTGGTCCATTAAAGAATTTGAACCAATATGAAAGAACTATAGGGAGTTTGTAAAACCTGTCAACTAAGGATGACAATTGATTGATTGAACTAAGGAGTAGTCAAAGCTTAAACAAGACACCTATGTATACCCTAATCCTGAGAGGGGGGAATGGACATCCAGGTGGTGATGCTAAAAATATGTTTATTATTCCTATCAAAGCCACATTTTTCTTTCATTGTTTTCTTTTCTTTTATTTTTTTATTTTTAGGGAATAATGTACAAAATTAAATTAATTTTTTTCTAAAAAACATATGGATATATGCAATGGGTGTAATGTAAGTGATGCAAGTGGAGAAATGCAATATCTACAAGAGGAAATTTATGATGTGTAGAAGGAGAATTTTAGAAAGCCTATCTACAGATGAGTGGAATGCATGATAATGGCCAAAGAAATATGACATGATAAGGGTTGACCCAGCGTGTGGGGTGTGTGTGTAATAGGTGCATAAGATATGATCTATGGGAATGTATGTAGGGATGCCAAAAAATGGAAGAATGCGATAGTGGAATATACAACTAGAATAAAGTAGAGGAAGTAGGCTTTCGTAACCATCAAGAGAAGGGGATCACCAAAATTAGAGGATGATAGAATAAGGAAGGTAGATCAGTGTATGTATGTACCCTCTCGAAGAATGACCATACAAATACATGAGGAAATAAGAATAAGTAGAGGAAGAGATAGAGAAGGTGATAAGATAGAACCTACTAGTGGGAAAAATGGTGCAAATCAGGGTGTGCATGTGGGGGTGGAGCAATAGTGTGGCTTGGGCTCAAAAAACTTGTGTAATTTGATATTTTTTGAATGTAACAGGATGGTGCTACCAAGGATTCCCATGATGGTAAGGTCTACAGGACACTGCGACATGGAGGACTAAAGAGTTGGGTTACTTGAGAGGTATGTTCAGGTAATTATGTATGATTACCATGCAACATGTTGTGCACTAGGGTTTCAAATGATCTACAATCTTCAATGTCATACCCTAGTTGGCGGTGATAAATGCAATATTTGCTTTTATGATAATTTCATGGTGTTGAGTGGTGTTTTCACCCGATTGTGAAAGCACACTCTCCGGTAGGATCTGAGTCCAAAAATCCTCTGCTTGCAAAGAAAATAACTTTCTCCAAGGTTCCTGTTATGCTTAAATAATGCTGTTCAAATGAAATGCCAGGAATATCTTAGGGTTTGCAAGTGGATGTTAACAAGGGGCACTGATGGTTTATTTAATTTGAATTTACAGTGGACTCAAAGTGAATAAATCTATTCTAATCTTCAATTCTAATGGATTTTCAATTACTTATTCAAATACTGTAATTAAACTACAAGAAATAAAATAAGGATTTGAAAGATAAAGCAAAGTAAATGGAAATAAGATTAAACTACAGTCAGAATACTGTCATCAATTCGATGAAACCGAAGATACTGAGGTTTTATGCATGCAACCTAATCTAATGAACCTGCAAACTCGCACAATCCAAATAAATTAGGTGCTGGTTTCTAGGGTTTCTACTATAATTCCAGACTTAGGCATTCGCATGAAGCAACCAAGCACACTTGCATTAAACTTCACCTAAAAGCCTCAGAAATCTGGAATGAAAGATAAAACATTAAATCATGCATGCACAAAATGACTCCTTCTTTCTCATCAATGAGATGCCAATACTCTGTATTTTATATTAAATGATATGTCAATTACATTCAAAGAATGTTCCAGGCAAAAATATTCCAGAACAAAAAGAAGGAAATTTCCCAAGTGTAGGCCCGCAATAGCACGAAGCTCTTGTCTCTACAACTCGCAATCGACAATTTCCAACCCTTCCTTCAATCACGTGCTACGGATTTATCCTGTCTAGCGTGGCTCTTCGATTCTCCCTGGTCGCTTCGCTTCACCTTCCTGCATGTGACCTTTCGAATTCCCACCTTTTCCTTGTCTTTATTCCATGTTTAACGCCGAAACGCCTAAAATCCTCCGTTGCATGTAACGCCTCTGCAAACCTGACACCTGCATGCCACGTGTCACACGCCCTCTGTGCCTTCTGTAACGCCACTCTATGAAAATCCCGACAAAAACTGCATGCTTCCTGTTCACCTTCTTGGCCACGAAAATCATGACACTCTTCCCGACCGTACGTCCTCGACAGCATCTTGTCGCGATATCGCGACCATTTTTGCTTTTGAACCTTCTTTCCACAAACTGTAGCGAGATCGCTACCATTTCTCCGTCGGGCTTCCTTCTCACCAAGCTGTAGCGAAATCGCTACCATCTCTCCGTCGGGCTTCCTTCTCACCAAGCTGTAGCGAAATCACTACCATCTCTCCGTCGGGCTTCCTTGGCAACTTTACGTCGTGACATCGCGACCATTATCACTCTCTTGCCTTCTTTCGACAAACCGTCGCGATATCGCTACCGCCTTTATCCCCGAACCTGCTTGCCACAAACTGTCACGATATCGCTACCGCTTTCTCTTTCCGTACGCTTTCCCGAAACACGTCGCGAAATCGCTACCGCTTTTATGTTCCGTACGCCTTGGCAAAACCTGTCGTGATATCGTGACATTTTTCACCCTCGGACCTTCATGCCACTTTCTGTCAAGATATCGCTACCGCTTTCTTTTTTCGTACGCTTTTCCCGAAACACGTCGTGAAATCGCGACCATTTTCTCCTTCGTACAGTTTTCCAAAACACGTCGCGAAATCATGACACTTTTCATCATGACACTTTTCATCATCCGTACGCTTCGGCAAAACATGTCACGAAATCGCGACCATTTTCATTCTTTTCCAACGGCATGTCGCGATTTCGTGACACCATTTCTTTTCTTCTCAACGGCATGTCGCGATTTTGCGACAACTTTCAATTTTTCTTTTCTCTCCTCTTCGGCAGCGATGGAGCTACATGTCGCGATTTCGTGACAACTTTCCTGTTTTCGACAGCGATGGCGCGACAAGTCGCGATTTCGCGACATGTCGCGATTTCGCGACACTTTCAACACTTAGGCATTTTTTTCCCTTTTCTTCAATTTTAGCATCTGGGTCACCGAGATTCTCCTCTGCAAGCCTGCAAAAAGGTGGGTCCCCAATTTTGGGGTGTGTTGTGGATCAACCACAACAAATGGTGACTCTGCTGTCAAATGCTCTTGAGCATTTTAGTAAGAACCCAACTTGAAACATATCACAAACTCGCAAACATATGTTAGCACATAAGCAAAATAACAAATGCCCAAAGATCAGAAGTACATGAATCATCAGAATCATCAAGTATTAGCTCAGTGTGTGCAATGTGTTTTCATTCCCTATCATTTGAAATTGATCAAAATTCCATTATCAGTTTTGCATGAATGCATATGTGGGATGGTGAATGATTTGTGTACCCTAATGAATGTGCAAGGAGATTTTGCTTTCATAAAAGGCATGGTCCTTCTTCTATTATTATGTACAAGCATTCAAGATTGCCAAACCCTCTTAGGATCCACTAATTCATTACCTTATTGTATCCCAAAGTTGGTTACGAGTCCCTACCATCTAGAACCCATGTGCAAGTGAATGTGAAATCAGAACTTTGGGGAATCAGACTCCCAACCAACCGAGATGAGAGTTTAACCCTATCCTTACTATTATGATTTAGATTTCATTACCTCACTTTAAGCAAAATAATTAAACCAGTTATGGAAGAAATGGTCATGCTAGTCTAACCCTCTAGACAATCAGTGGTCTTGTTTTTTAGGCAAGACATGATGCCATGCATGGGCATATCTAACCCCACAATCCAAAACTTATCTCCATTTCTTTGGACCTTGGGGATGACTACCCATCCCTTGCAGAGGACAAGTAGTACGATCCTTACAATCCAATATAAATATGAGATGGGAAAAATTTATTTATTTTTTTACTTCTTGGACCTTAGGGATGACTACCCATCCTGGTTAGGGACATGTAGTACGATCCTTACAATCCAAACTTTAGATGTAAATGGAAAATATTAATTTTGTTACTTAGACCTTGGGGATGACTACCCATCCTTTGCAGAGGACAAATAGTATGATCCTTACAATCCAATACTGATTATGAAATGAGACATAAGAGCTTTGGGGAATCAGATTCTCAACCAACCGAGATGAGAATTTATACCCTATCCTTACTACTCCATGTGGGTCAAATCAAAGCTTTGGGGAATTGGATCCTCAACCTAAGTTTGATGAGGATTTAACCCTATCCTTACTACTTTGATTTTAGGCTTTAAGCTTAATGGAAGTGGTCAAAACCACTTGTTTTAAGGATCATGTTGCATAATAGGATAGACATGAATAACTTCTTTCGCCCAACCCTTTCCTCCAAGTTAGGTTTTGATCATTTTGCTCAAGATCCTTTTTAATGCATGAGACGTGCTTGGTTCTAGATATCTTAAGACTCAGTTTCCAACCTTAGGAGCTACTTACATATATGTTATAACACAACCCTAAGAGGATTTGACATACTTTAATGGCTTGTACCTAAGATGCATATGTAACTAAGATGAGATGTATGTAAGGTGAGATGGAACATGAATGCATTATTTCTTGAATTACAAATGGAATGAATTGTCATGCAAAACTGATTCTTTCATGCATCACAAAATCAAACAATATTATTAAACTGTTTGTGTTACTTGTGGAGCTTTTACAAGACAATTCCAATATTTCATATTCTCCTAACCTTAAGCATAAGTTGACATCTCAATTTTTATTTTATTTTATTTTATTTTTTATTTTTTTTATAAAAACAAACAAAGCATGCCAATTGAAATCAAACACACAACTTAAATCATGATTAAACTAAGGATCCAAAAAATAAAATTTGAAAAACACAAACCAAAACCAAAACCCAAACACAATCCCAAAAACAAAAACTTGAAAGCCCACACCAAAAAAAACAAAAATTATATACACTATTGTACAAGATGATGCCAAGCTTGGACTATTACTTTCCTGGATCCCAAACATGATTAGAATATATCAAAAAACATATGACACAATACACATGCCAAATTTTGTAGGAATCCAACAACAATAAGATCAAACCGAGCAATGCAACAAATTTCAACTTGCCATGCTCACCATTCCACTTTGATTTAGTTCTATTACCAACATCATAGGTGAGATTCAAATAAAATTGGTTAGACAATAGTTGATATTCAATTTTATCTTGTCTATTCTTTAAAGTGCAAGTTTCATCGTTCCCTTCATGATTTAGAAGTAGGCTTTCTTTTTCAAATGTGAGATGTTGCAAACAAGAGCCTATTTCTAAAAATCTTGACTTCAAATCATTTTCCAGGATTTTAAAGCAATCAAAATCATTCAAAACTTGACAAGCATCAAAAAAGTTTGGCATTTCCTCATTAATGATGTTAGCATCCAAAGGGACATCATGTGACCTATCACTTGAAATTTTTGTAGCTACTACCAAAGGTACATATTTCCCCTTGTCATCCATACTCAACCCATCATGATTAAAATTTATCGTAACTTGATGAGTATTAGTAGCCTTTTCTTTTTTCTCTTTGTCTTCTTCATCATCCAATACCTGTTCAAAAACACCAAAGTTAGGCACCCAATCAAACATGCGTCCATATTTTTCAAAACAAGAGCCTAATTTTTCAAGATATATGTCACGTGACACCTTTCCCTGATCCATGGCTTGAGTTGCCCCAAAATCCATATTTTCATTAGGATCATCAGTAGCATCTAACCCACACCACTTAGGTTTTGTAATTTCATCATTTTGAGATGGCATAGACATTGTAGAAACAATAGGTGGATCAAGATTTTTGATTTCTTGCCCCCCAAGGGGAACAAAAACAATTGATTCTCCTTCTTCATCCATGGTAGTAGAATCATTATCCTTCTCCAACCCTTGATGAGACTCCAAGGCTTCTTCCAAAACATTCTCAGATTGTGCAGGACTTGTAATATCCTCATATGAAAGGGCAATTGTATTATCCTGCATATCAATAGACACATAAACTCCATTAGAAGGTTTGGAGTGAGCATACTCTTCCCAAGAATCATAACAATCATCCTTCAAGATCAAATTGTGATGCTCAACTATTTCTTTATCATATTTTAATTCATCAACATGTTTCTCATCAAATTTATCTTCTCCTTCCTTAGATGGTTCAATTACTTCCAAAATTGGGTTATTGCTTGCATTCAAATTGATAAGGCTATCATAATCCACATGTGTAACCCATGATTCACGTTTAACATGATTTGGAAGGTGTGAATTTCCTATGCCATTACTTTCAACAATGTCATCCAATGTGTCATCCGAATCAGATTCATCCTCATAGAATTCATCTTTTGGTGAGTCAAGGGTTTCCAATTTATCACATGTTTCCATACGAGTTGGATCTAGTATTCCTCCCTTGCCTAAAATCATATTCCTATGAAAATCATTGAAATTGATTTTAGCAACATCTTTTGAATCAAGATGAGTATTTTGAAGTTGATTCATACTTAAGAAATATGGTTGATCTTGCAAAGTAGGTTGAGGACTTTGAATTTGATTGAAGCATGGGAATGATTGTTGATTCTGAAATTGATTCACATTTGAACTTGGTTGTGATGGATAAATCATTGGGTGGGTAAAGGAGTTATTAAATGATTGAAGATTACATGATCCAAAACCCACACCATAATTTTGACAACTCCATTGTTGCTCAATTGCCATTGCTTGAGTATAGGCTTGTGACAAAGATGTGATTTGAGGCATCCCTCGCAAATATGTGGACATGGGTGAGTCAAGAGCATTGATGTATATTTGGAGAGCCATTTCTTCTTGAAGAGCATAAAATGTCACTAATTGAGCATATAATCCAAAGAATCTCTCAGAAAATGACTTCACATTTTCACTTGGTCCTTTTCTAATATAGGCCAACTGGTTGTACATGAGGATTGGGTCAACTTGCTTTTTGTTGAATTGATTGAGAAATGTTGCCTCTAGCTGAGCCCAAGAAGTGATAGACCCTAAAGGCAGACTTGTAAACCAATCATATGCCACTTTGTCCAAGGTATAAAGGAACATTTTACATGCAACATCATCATACCAACTCGTCAAGTGATTCACAACAAATTTGAATGCTTGAATATGTTCTTCTGCAGTATTTGTCCCATTAGAAAAAAATTGAGGAAGACATCTCTCAAAACCAATGGGCAAATAATGTTGAATTCCCGGTATATTCAATGGGCTACCTGTCATCCACGGTGTAAACATAGCCATTCGTGAATGTTAAAGAATATAACTTTAATAGCAAAAAATTCCTTTTTTTTTTTTTTAATTTTTTTTTATTATTATTATTTATTATTATATATATATATATATATATATATATATATATATTAAATCAAATTAAATCATATTATTCCTGTATGAACCATCAAAGCGTTAAGAACAGTGCATAGTAATCATAATAAAATAAACCGCTTCGACCCTCCTTGACGAAACTCTCGATTATCATCAAGAAAACGACTTGCTTAGTTTTATTCTTGGGAGTGCCAGTAAGGTCGTGAAAAATGGTTTCCCTGGTTTTTTGGGACCTGGTTGCAATACGCCGTGGTGGGTCCAGCCTGCCCAATGAAACCCTCGGCTATTTCGAAGAAAACCTGCAATAAAAACAGAATTGCAGTTTAGCCGTAAATGATTTCAAAATTAAATCAAAAACAAAATATTCAGATATGAAAATCAAAATAGATAAACCAATTCGGGCCCTCCTTCTAGCGCCAATCTGTTGAGTGGTGTTTTCACCCGATTGTGAAAGCACACTCTCCGGTAGGATCTGAGTCCAAAAATCCTCTTCTTGCAAAGAAAATAACTTTCTCCAAGGTTCCTGTTATGCTTAAATAATGTTGTTCAAATGAAATGCCAGGAATATCTTAGGGTTTGCAAGTGGATGTTAACAAGGGGCACTGATGGTTTATTTAATTTGAATTTACAATGGACTCAAAGTGAATAAATCTATTCTAATCTTCAATTCTAATGGATTTTCAATTGCTTATTCAAATACTGTAATTAAACTGCAAGAAATAAAATAAGGATTTGAAAGATAAAGCAAAATAAATGGAAATAAGATTAAACTACAATCAGAATACTTTCATCAATTCGATGAAACCGAAGATAATGAGGTTTTATGCATGCAACCTAATCTAATGAACCTGCAAACTCGCACAATCCAAATAAATTAGGTGCTGGTTTCTAGGGTTTCTACTATAATTCCAGACTTAGGCATTCGCATGAAGCAACCAAGAACACTTGCATTAAACTTCACCTAAAAGCCTCAGAAATCTGGAATGAAAGATAAAACATTAAATCATGCATGCACAAAATGACTCCTTCTTTCTCATCAATGAGATGCCAATACTCTGTATTTTATATTAAATGATATGTCAATTACATTCAAAGAATGTTCCAGGCAAAAATATTCCGAACAAAAAAGAAGGAAATTGCCCAAGTGCAGGCCCAGAATAGCACGAAGCTCTTGTCTCTGCAACTCTGCAATCAGCAATTTCCAGCCCTTCCTTCAATCTGCGCTTCTGGATTTATCCTGTCTAGCGTGGCTCTTCGATTCTCCCTGGTCGCTTCGCTTCACCTTCCTGCATGTGACCTTTCGAATTCCCACCTTTTCCTTGTCTTTATTCCATGTTTAACGCCAAAACGCCTAAAATCCTCCGTTGCATGTAACGCCTATACAAACCTGAAACCTGCATGCCACGTGTCACATGCCCTCTGCGCCTTCTGTAACGCCACTCTATGAAAATCCCGACAAAAACTGCATGCCGCCTGTTCACCTTCTTGGCCGCAAAAATGCGACATGTCGCGAAATCGTGACATGTCACGATATCACGACACTCTTTCCGACCGTACGTCTTCGGCAGCATCTTGTCGCGATATCGCGACCATTTTTGCTTTTGAACCTTCTTTCCACAAACTGTAGCGAGATCGCTACCATTTCTCCGTCGGGCTTCCTTCTCACCAAGCTGTAGCGAAATCGCTACCATCTCTCCGTCGGGCTTCCTTCTCACCAAGCTATAGCGAAATCGCTACCATCTCTCCGTCGGGCTTCCTTGGCAACTTTACGTCGCGACATCGTGACCATTATCACTCTCTTGCCTTCTTTCGACAAACCGTCACGATATCGCTACCGCCTTTATCCCCGAACCTGCTTGCCACAAACTGTCGTGATATCGCTACCGCTTTCTTTTTCCGTACGCTTTCCGAAACACGTCGCGAAATCGCTACCGTTTTTATGTTTCGTACGCCTTGGCAAAACTTGTCGCGATATCGTGACATTTTTTACCCTCGGACCTTCATGTCGCTTTCTGTCGCGATATCGCTACCGCTTTCTTTTTCTGTACGCTTTTTTCGAAACACGTCACGAAATCGCGACCATTTTCTCCTTCGTACAGTTTGCCAAAACACGTCGTGAAATCGCGACACTTTTCATCGTCCGTACAGTTTGCCAAAACACGTCGCGAAATCGTGACACTTTTCATCATCCGTACGCTTCGGCAAAACACGTCACGAAATCGTGACCATTTTCATTCTTTTCCAACGGCATGTCGCGATTTCGCGACACCATTTCTTTTCTTCTCAACGGCATGTCGCGATTTCATGACACCTTTCAATTTTTCTTTTCTCTCCTCTTCGGAGTGATGGAGCTACATGTCGCGATTTCACAACAACTTTCCTGTTTTCGGCAGCGATGGCGCGACATGTCGCGATTTCGCGACACTTTCAACACTTAGGCATTTTTTTCCCTTTTCTTCAATTTTAGCATCTGGGTCACCGAGATTCTCCTCTACAAACCTGCAAAAAGGTGAGTCCCCAATTTTGGGGTGTGTTGTGGATCAACCACAACACATGGTTTAGGGTGCAAGGGATCTATAGGTTGAGTTTTTGGTAAGGCGAGGAGGCCTTGGTGCATGAGGTGGAAAAACATCTCGGATAATGGAGTAGGTGGAAATATCATGGGGTAGGTATGATGCTATATTTCAGGTGAATGGGTGGAAGATGGGATAAAGTTTGATGTTTGGATAATGGATCAAGAATCCAGTGTGGGCATATCCCAAGGATGGGGTATGGATCTGTGGGGTGGTGGTGAAGTATGGGTCATCGGGGGTTGATGCATGGGGATCTAACAATGATAATGACTCAGGTGGAGCTTAAGGGCCTCAAAGTGAGTGAGGATATGTTGTATATCGTAATAAGGAGATAATGGAACTGGATGGTAGGGAACACACCTCTAATGTGTAGGGAGCATCATGATGTGTACAAATATATGGATGAGGTCTCAATGAATAAGTAGAGGGGTGGGATGATCTAGGAACTTGTGAGGCTTGTATGGATGGTAAACCCAAAAATGGTGAGGATGGCATTTGAAGGATGGGTGGAATATGAGGTGGCTCTGGATGACGATGGGTTTGAGACAAAGACATGCAATAGGAGGTAGCTTGAGCCTCATGGGCAAGATGGTACTATAGGTCTTGATCATAGATAGACTCCCCACTTGGGAGTGTGGGCGGTAGGCTTGGAGGGCAAGCTGAATGAGGAGTGTAGACCCTATTATGTCGATGGTAAGAGCCTGTAGGGTGATGTGGAGAGTTGGTTGGGGAGTAAGGGTTACTTGCATCCCCAAATAAATGGGGAGGAGACCCTAGCGAATGGGTGTGAGAGGTTTCCTCCTGTTAATCGAAGGAGGATAGGGAGAGCTAGCTATCTTCAGAATGTGGTGAGTAAGATGAACCTCAAAGATGAGGTGACATGTGTCAGGGTGGCATATGGTGATCTAAATGTAAATAATGTGGACTGCATGGTATGAGAGGAAACTAGTGGTTGGGCTAGGTCAGTCGGTGTGATTTGTACTAATGGTGGTGGTGGAGGGTCCTGCATGGTGATGTGTAAATATGTTATCGAGTCTCTCTACTAATAATGTAGCGGCTGATGATGTAAGTCCTACAAAAGGAAAAATAGATACTGTAGCACCCTAAAATTGGCACAGTAAAATTGGAATAATTACATTCACCTTAGTAAATAAATTTAAATTCAAATTTAACCTCCCAAACCGCCCGTTAACCGCCAAGAAACCCGTTTCCCCTTTTTCCGCACCATTTTTAGAGGTTGTTTTGACCGTTGGATGATATCGTCGCCGATCAGACGATATCGCCCGCATTTGATGATTTCATCTGGACTAGAACATCCAGACGATTTTGTCGTAAAACTGAATTTGCATAGTTGGAATCCGTTCCAACGGGTCTCCAATCCGGGAAGAAGCCTGTCTACGCCGTTGGGACCCTCCCCCGTTGGAGATCTCCCAAATTGGGAAGATCTCCAACCTCCCAACAACTCTCCCTAAGCCTATTTAAACTCTAAGATTTTCCCTCCCCAACCCCTGGCTGAATTTTATCTGCAAGTTGAATCCCTCTTCACTAAAACACCTTAATCTTATTTTTGCACTAGTCCTATAGCAGTTTTTATGCAGGTACACCACTGATTTTCAATCGGAGCCAGCACCCATCACCGCTAACGAACCTGTCAAGATCGGAGGCGATCCTGTCAAATTCGAGATGATTTTGTACTGATGCGAGACAATCTCGACTGCAGTCCACATCGAGGCAATCAGTGCCTGGAGTTTGCTTTTCTTAACTTTGCCTCAGTTGTTTTGTTTTACAAATTAGATAATCTATTTAGTTTTTATCCTATTTTGCATCTGGAGTTCACCCATCTAGTCTAGATTGCATGTTAAGCTCACAATCTGCCATTAAAGTACAGTAATTTACTTTTATTTATATTTTTAAACTTTGTTTAGTATTCAGTTTATTATTTGGCATATTTTGCCTCTGTTTGCATAGTAGGAGTTCTTGCATTTTGCATCTATTCTCTGTTTTGCAAGTTTCTAACGAATTCATCAGATCTCAGACGATCTAGTCTGATTGCAGGCGATTCTGTAGAATTCCAGACGATCCAGACTGCATCAACCGCCAGAATCTTCTTCAGACATCCGAATCAGGTATTCCCCATTTTCCTCCTGTAAATTCTCTATTTTTTGCTTTCAAAATCTGTTTTCTGTATTCATTGAAAGTTTCATTTTCATATAGATTAAGTTAGATTCATTCGGCCAAACCTAGGATGAATGCTTAAAGGATAAAACGAACTCATCTAAACACATTCCAAAACCTAGGCATGGAAACTTCCGCCAAATGTTTCCTAGTGAACCCACCATCCGTCGAAAAATCACCAAAATACACCTCCCTTGAGATGCGGGACCTTCGTGAAGTCCTCTCGTTCGAGGTACCACACCATCCTTTTCCCATCCTCCTTTCGGGAACGGATCCAATAGCCTGAAGGTAGGGATGCGAAAAATTTGGAGCGACACAGATACCAATAGCATAAAAATGATATAAAAGTGCAAGTACATGTATAATGTAATATTAAAATAAAAGCATACATGTGTAGTGATGTGCCTAGTGAATAATGTATTTATGAGTAGTTTTGCATGCTACTTGTGATAGTGAATACCTATGTGTATTAGGCATTGAATGCACAAAGGTGTAAGATTTTAATAGGATTAGGTTCATCGAGGCTTTTGAGATTGGCCAAGCGATAGGAACCTAAACTATACTTGTGTGTGATGATAAATGGGCCCAGCCAGTTTGGGGTAAACTTGTCTTGCTTTGGCGAGGCTGAATTGTGATCTGTTGGTTTTCTTTGAGAACCAGATCACCAATTTGGAATTCATGCTGATGCACCTTACTATTGTAGGCATAGCGAAGGTGGCCTTGGTATACTCATGTGTGCTCAATGGAATGGATACAATTCTCATCGATGAGTATTAATTAATATAAGCAGGTATTAATTGATCTAAGTAGAGTTGATGAGTAGTGTCATCATCAATAAAATATTTCATGGATATCCTTAGGGAAGGTATCTCAAGTTTAAAGGGAATGATAGCTTCAGCACCATAGACAAATGATAATGGGGTTGCCCTAGTGGGAGTATGGATTCTCATACGATACACCCACAAGGATAGGGATATTTGGTTATGCTAGTCATGATGAGATTCTACTATAGTTTTTTGGAGAATGGAACAACTAGTTTTGTTTGTGGTCTTTGCCTGGCCATTACCCTGTGGGTAGTACAGGGTTTGAGAAGTTGTGTTGTATGTGGAATTTATCACACAGGGCATGAAGGGTTTTGTTTATAAAGGATTTCCCATTATCAAATATTATTTATGAGGGGATTCTGAAGCGGCATATGATATGATCTGTTATGAATATCATGATATTTACTCCTATTTTTTGGACAAGTGGGATGGCTTTGACCCACTTGGTAAATTATTTTGTGGTATTGATGATAAATTTATGGTTGCTTGAGGAAGCAGGTGTAATTTTTTTGATTAGATCTAGGTCCCATTGGGAGAAAGGCCACATGGAATGGATAAGTTGGATTGCTTGAGATGGAATATGCATGAGGTTCATGTGTTGTTGGTATTTGATACAATACCTCACATACTCACAATAATCATGTTCTATATTTGGATAGTAGTATCCCATGTGGAGGATGCATTTTGTGATCACCATACCACTGAAGTGGCCATTGCAAGTACCATCGTTGATTTCTTGTACAACCTATTGTGATTCTTGAGGTTCTAGGCAACGCAAGAGCATGCCATCATAACTATGGTGATAGAGGATGTACCCCAACAATGTGTAGCAGATTGCTCTTTGTTTGAATTCTCGACACTAAGAGTGTGGTAGATCACATGGAAGGAATCCTACCTTGATATATTATTTTATTTGTGCAAACCATGGGTTATGGGATTTAGTATCGACTACATGAATACCACCATCATTTGTAGGAGATGTGGGTGCTATGGTAGATTGAGTGAGTGTATGAACGGACATGGATGTGGTGTCTAATATTGGGTATTGTAGGATTAATGATCCTAAGGAGTCCATTGTATCCGTAAAATGGTTTGAGGATCTTGGAGCGGCTTATATGTCATACCACTCAAATTGGGAGAGGAGTTGTTGTGCAATTTACTTGTATTGTTGGAGAATTGGGAAATTGCATTTCCAAGTCTCCTGGACTTGGTTTACTATGAGGAGAGATTCACATATGATATGGAGGTGTTTCATATGCATGGAATGTACCTAATTTAATTTGAATATCAAGGCTTTATATTCCATATTGTTGTTTTTGCAAGGGGAAGTCCATTTTGAATGAGAATGGTAATGGTTCTCCTTTAGGTGTGAAGAAGACAATGGCTACACCCCCAACATGAAGGCATAAAGAACCATCAAAGAAAAGGATGAGGTCATCTATGCTTTTGAGTTCAACATATTATTCAGCTTTTATTACATGAAATATGGAATCATCGAAAATATGAATGAGGAGGGGTTGATCATCGGTCAAGGGTGCTTCTACAAGTTGGTCTACGATGACTAATCCTTGGATTGACTTTTGGAAAATGAATTCTAGATCAAATTCAGTTAAAAGCATGATCCATTTAGATATGCAATAATTATGATAACTTTTGTTCATCATGTACCGGAGGGGATTATCTCAAGCAATGATAAAAGTTATGTGGTTGAGCATGTAATGGCATAGTGTATGGGTGGTAAATACTACAATTAGACATAGTTTATCGATGTACCCATACCTGGATTCATAGATAACTAGGGTGTAACTGATGTAATAAATGGCTTGTTCATTGTCAAGTGCATTCTTTTGGGCTAGAAGTGTGCCTAGTACAAATTCTATGGCAAAAACATATAGGATCAGCGGTAGCTTTGGGTGTGGAGGTTGCATAACTGGTGGGGATGTAAGGTATGCTTTGATGGAAGCAAAATCTTACTAGTAGTTATCATCCCATTTGAAGCTTACTCCCTTTTGTAGGAGATGGTTGAAAGGTTTGCACTTGTCTGATAATTGTGCTATGAATCGATGGATCGAGGTAATCTTACCCTGGAGGCTGTGTAATTGCTTCAAGGTCATAGGTGGGGGTATCTCGATAATGGCTTTTACTTTATTAGGATCGACTTCAATGCCTCGTTGGAAGATAATGAATCCTAATATTTTACCTGAGGTAACACCAAACACACACTTCTTTGGGTTCAAGCGCACGTTGTGTTTGAATAATTGATCAAAGATCTATCAAATATCTTCAAGGTGTTGGAAATATTTCTTATATTTTGTGATGAGGTTATCTACGTAGTATTCCATTATTTTGTGTATCATGTCATGTAATATGTAGGTCATCGCACGCTAGTAGGTTGACCCAAAATTTTTTAGTCCAAATGGCATGACCTTATAGTAGAAGGTCCTCCAGGGGGTTGTAAAAGATATCTTGTGCTTAGTGGTTGGGTTGATCCTAATCTAGTTATAGCCTAAGAATCTTTCCATAGGGGAAATCATCTCATGCCCTACGATGGAATCAACAAGTGATTCGATGTTGGGTAGAGGGAAGTTGTCCTTGGGACAAACTTTGTTTAAGTCACAAAAGTTTGTGCAAATGCAAACTTTGTTGGATGGCTTGGGTATAGGGACCATGTTGGAGACCCATTCAGGGTAGTCTATGGGTATGATAAAATATACATTTAAGAGTTTTTGGAGCTCTGATTTTACTAGTAATGCAATGGTCGGATGTATATGGTGTATTTTTTGCCTCATCAGTTTGGTGTTTTGATCAAGTGTGAGGTTGTGTACAACTAAGGTGGGATCGATTCCTGGCATATATTTGTATGACCATGCAAAAAAATGAATGTATTTGTGAAGAAATTTGGTAAATTGGATGCACTCTTTGGGTTAGAGGCTCACAACTAGTTTAATGATGTGCAAAGTTTGAGGGTCATCACTAATGTCGACATCGATGGTTTTCTCCATGAGCATGTGAGAACCATCACGTAACTATTCTAGAACTGGAATAAGGTGGAGGTCATAAATGGTCTCAGTAAGTTCATATTCATCATCTAAGTAAACATCTGTGTGATGTATATGGGGGACATGGGGTGGTGTTGATGATGAAGGAGCGTTTGTAGCCTGCAGGATGTGTGGTGAAAGCAAGAAGTCTTTGGGTGCTAGTATTGGAGAGATATGCACAAGATATATAAAATTTGGATTTAGGGTATCATCCTAGGTTTGCGGATGTGTGTATTGAAGGGGAGAAAATAGGTCCACCTCAACCATATTTATCGATGATGTGGGAGATGTGGGTGGTAAAGAATCTGGTGATGATGGCTCAATGATCCATGAGCGCCCTAAGAGACTTAGTGAAGGGTGGAGAATTACTGGTGGGGAATGTGGTCAAGTAACTTATCTATATAGATATCGATGGATAGGTGGGAATGTAGCTAAGTATATAGGTGATTGTGAAGGGGAGACCATATGGTGCTCTGGGGGTGCGTGTTTAGGGATAGAGCAATAAATTGGTTTGTCAACTCATCGATATAATAGAAGGATGTGGTGTCGGGTGTGGATGACTCTTGAAAGAAATAGTAGATGACTATAATGGTGGAGTGAGGTGAGGGGGTTTCCTCCATGATGTTCATGTCAATGTAATCTTCCAAGGTGTGTTTCAAAAGTGGGGAAGGGTGCAGGGACAAATCTTGGAGCTCATCTTCTAATGTATGGACAGTAGTGGGGTTATAACCTATAATGAATTTATCTATGGGTGATTGGATGTGAGGGTCAATAGGTGTGCATAACCCTTTCTCATAGTGGCCTAGTCCAAATATGTGTCAATGGAAGCATCAAAGGTAATGTAAGGTAAATTGATGGTTGGACATATGATCTAGTGTGTCATAAAAGCTAGCTTGTGGTGGAGGAGAGACTATTGGGGGGAGTGAGGAATCGACTCCTGCATAAACAAAGTTGGTATGATTCTTAGGGGATCTTAGTTGTATAACTATTCCTATGGTGAGGACCAAGAGTGAAGGACGACCAAAGTCTTGTTTGGATTGGATGATAAGAGGGTGCACGCGAGCATCACGTATATGGTAATATCTTGGGCCTAATTTTGTCATAAATATGGATATTTGTGGTGTCACACACTCTGGCAAGTGAGGTGGGGTATCTGAATCTGATGACAAGGGCAAACTCTAGGATTATCTAATGGTAGTGGTAGAAGGGTGTGGGAGTTGCTTGTTCAAAAAGGGTGTTGGTTATTCCCACTCATGGCATTTGGCTATTGTAGCTGGGATGGGATGGTTAGCCTGTGAGAGGTTGGTAGGAGGAGGGGTAGGCACTAGTGAAGTGAATGACCTAGGCCATGGACAAAAAACAAGGGGAGGTGTTTATTATGCAGAAATAATTGGTGCTTTCGTAGGTGAAGATGGTAGAGGGGCGGTGACAAGGCATGCGGTAGGTAACGATGATGGTCATGGCATCGCAAGAGAGAAAATGGAAGATGAGGGTTGGGATGATTATGGTGGCCATAAAGATGATAGTGAGAAAGGCATAATAGTAGGTTTAGGTCCTATGGAATATGGGGATAGAGGTACAGATGTCAAGTCATGGGTCCTAGATGGAAATTGGGATACTGGGGTAGAGGTAGGAGAGGATGTTGATGCTCTAACTAACTAATGGGAAGAAACATAAAATAGTTACATGGACTATAAGGAATATGCAAGTAGAAGATCTATGATATTGTATAACTTAAAGGTATCCTCATCAGTAGAGATATAGTGAACAAGTCTGTTGAGAAGCAACACACCCCCACTGAAAAATGAATTTCCACCCTTTGAAAATTTTGAGCTTTCATTTTGCAGTAAGGACCCTCTTGATGTTTTCCAGGTTTCAAATTCCAAATTTGCTTGCCTCATTTTTTAAGTTGTGCTTTTGTTTGCTTTTGGCTTTGATTTAGTTTAGAATTCATATTTCACATGTTAGAATCATTGCTGATTAAAGAAAATCTTTCACCGGTACGAAAAAATGCAGATTCCAGACAGAAAAATTCATGAGAAACCAAAACTTTCCATTTTTGGCAAAGTCACGATATCGCGACACTTCCATTTTTGGAAATGTTGCGAAATCGCGACAGGTTTCAGGAAAATCCACCAAGTCCGAAAAACGTCGCGATTTCGTGACATGTCACGATTTCGCGACATGTCGTGAAATCGCGACAAGTCTAGAGAGAGAAAGCCAGAACGTACGAACTGTCGCGAAATCGCGACATGTCGCATTTTCGTGGCAACAAAGTGAAAAATCGGCTAAGGCATGAAATACGTCGCAAAATCGTGACATGTCGCGAAATCGCGACATGTCGCATTTTCGCGGCTGCAAGAGGGAAGAAAGCTGCAAGTGTGAAAAACGTCGCGATTTCGCGACATGTCGTGAAATCGCGACATGTTGCATTTTCGTGACAGGTTGGAGAGAAAGAAGCCGAAGGCAGAAAAGGGTCGCGATTTCGCGACATGTCACGAAATCGCGACATGTCACATTTTCGCTGTGCATGAAGGGGAAGTTGCCAGTTGAGAGAAAAGGGTCGCGATTTCGCGACATGTCATGAAATCGCGACATGTCGCATTTTTGCGGCAAGCGAGGCAAGAAATCGGCTAAGGCACAGAATGGTCGTGATTTCGCGACAAGCGAGGCAAGAAATCGGCTAAGGCACAGAATGGTCGCGATTTTGCGGCAAGCGAGGCAAGAAATCGGCTAAGGCACAGAATGGTCGCGATTTCGCGACATGTTGCGAAATCGTGACATGTCGCGTTTTCGCGGCCATGTTGAGGAAAAGAGCGCACAAGGCTAGAATGGTCGTGATTTCGCGACATATGTGAGCAGAAGGGCAGCGACAGGGAAACAGGTCACGATTTTGCAACATGTCGCGAAATCGCGACATGTCGCATTTTCACGGCGTATGTGAGCAGAATGGCAACGATAGGGAAACAGGTCGTAATTTCACGACATGTCGCGAAATCGTGACATGTCGCATTTTCGCGGCCTTGACCAGGAAGACAGCACAGCATGAAAAGACAGCTGGAAATGGACACGTGTCATGATTTTTGTGACACGTGTCAAAACAATAGAACAAAGCATGCCGCGTATACTGAACTGTAGGGTTTCATTTTAATATTTAAAGTTTTGATTTAATTTTATTAAAGTACTAATCCATATTTTGTCCTTTTTGCAGGAAGCCATCTGGCACTTGCATGATAACGGGAGAAATTGCCAGGAAGACAAAGATAAGTGCAAATTAATCAAAGACTGCCATATTAAAATGAGAGATGCTGGGAATTTCTATTTCATCCAAATTTTATAGATCTGGCCGCAAAAGACTTTATGGTGACTAAGCAGCTGCCCATTTAATGGAGTATATCAAGATTTGGCTGGAAAATGGAAATATCTACACTCAGTTACCGGAATTTCCCGATGGATACATTTAATGAAGATTTATGGAAAAATTAATGGCGTGTAAATATTTTTAACTCAAGGATGGCTCTGTGGAGATGAAATGTCAGAGAAGTGGTGACTCATCCAGATTACCCGAGGGAATTAATGAGGGCATTTACACACAGTTACGGATGAATGCAAGTGGCATTCGAATTCTGTCTTCTCCATTTATGGCAAGTGACTGCACTGAGTTGCAGAAGGGTTAAGTTTTATCAAGACTTTGTTTTATATGGCTTTATATTGTAAAACCTGGGTACTAGGGTTTAAGATGATAAGGTTTAGGGTTTGAGAAGAAGATATTTTGAAAAGATCAGGATCTGTCCTAAGTCTATAAATACTTCTAAATGTAATCGTGAGAGGCGAAAACTTAGAAATAAAAGGCTATTGAAGCAATTTCTTGTAAATTTTGTTAAATACTTTATTTTTGGACTTGGAGTTGATGTGCTTTTGTTTTCTGTGATAGCATGGCCAGGAGACTAATCTTTTTTAGATTGTGATAAGTTCATCTTATTTTGTTATCTTTTTCTTTAAAGTTTATTAAGTATATGCTGTAAATCTGTGATATCAAGATTAAATATGTTGTTAGGCTTCAGTTGTTCTATTGTATGCTAGGGAAAATTACAGATTTAAGGTTCAGGCCTGTTCTAATTGCTCTATCCTCACTGTGCGAGCTAGGCTATCGGTGAAAGATATCAATTTTAACCGACTTCCCTTCGGTTTATAATTTTCTGTTAGATCTGTTCCATCTCTGCCTTATGCTCTTAGCAGAAAGTGATCTTAGAAAACTGGACACTTTCTTCTTTGATTTGTTCTGTTATGAAGCTGATAGTATAAATAAAATTGGTAGTTTTTTTTTTACAGCTAAAGTTTGATAAACTTCTCTTTCTGCCTTACCCTACCCTCTTTGTTTTACCATGAAATGATCTATTTTTATTTTATTTTTAATTTGTCTTTTGTTTAAATCTGCTGACCCATAAGAGCTAGATCAAAGAATCAATTTTAAATCTGATTGTCAACAAGTGACAATTACTAAACATTATTGAGCAATTTCAGTGAGCCCGTTGTAAGGTAACAGACAGTCCATATTGAAAACTATTTTAGAAGTGGAAAAGAGTGAATTGACATTCGACCCGACTCTGTAACTCACACCTTGGATAACCAGCTAGATCCTAAAGTGAGTGGGATTTATCCCGTATAAGTGTTATCAGAGTTTCATGCTCATTCTTCATGGGGTGTGTATGAAAGTCGGACCAACATTTAAAAATGGCGCTAGAAGGAGGGCACAGTGAACTCCGGTCAGTATTGTAAGTTGTCAGTACAATTTTTAAAATTACCAGAGAAGACCTCAAGTTCAGTAGTCTGTTAAGAACTGTAAAGTTATAAGCGCTTGTGAAAATCTGGATTCTACATACAGGGTAACAATATCCTACCCCAGATCTGGAGAGCTCCTTGTGCCTGAATTAGAAACTCCAAGAAGAAGTAGCCTTAGAAGGGCCAAGTATCTGTCTCAAACAGTTTTATCATCGCTGATAGTTACTCCAACCACAACTCAGAATATCACTGTCAACCATGTAGTAATGGCAAATTGGTTGGGTTCCACTACTTTGAATATTCTGGGTATAGCCCATGACCTACCCAAAAATCCGGAAAGATATCTCCCCATATATAAACATGATGGGACAAGAACTGCAGAAGAACATTTGGTTGCATTCAAGAATGCTTTGAAATTATTAAATGTGCAGCATGAAGATGTTGCTTGTAGACTATTCCCGTTCACTCTTTAGGAGGGAGCTTATGACTGGTTCCTAAATCTTACTAATGATTTTGTCACCAGCTGGAATGACTTAGAAAAAGTTTTTGTGTCACAGTTTGGGGAGGTAATAGATCCCAGTATTTTGTACTAGCAGTTTTCTGGCATCAAAAGAGAATTAAGTGAATCTATCAGATCTTATAATGTTAGATTCTAGAAATCTTATGGTAGACTTACTGGGTATTATGTACCGAATGCAAACCTGGCATTAGAGATATTTAGAAACTCTCTGGATCCAATGACCTCTGTCTTCTTGAAGAGAGATCCCATTATTACTAATTTAATAGAAGCTTATAAAGAAGCTTTGATTCTGGAAAGACAGTTGGGACCCCAGCCTTTAAATGCTCAGCAAATTCCTCTGGTTACACAAGCTGCCTCTGTGTTCAATCCTATACCACATCAGATGATGTTGCCAGTTTGTCAGACTCTACCATCAGCAAATCCATTGGCTATAGCACCTGTTGAGAATGTACAGAACCCAAGCAAAGAGGCTGACAATGCAAGAGTTGAAGAAGTCTAAAAGATTGTTCAGAAGCTGGCCAATGATTTCTTGAGTTTTAAAATGCAAGTTTCTACTGGGGACAACTCCAACAGGTATTCATATCAACCGAACAGATTCAATCGGCCCCCGTATGAACCTAATAAATATTACAAGGGTAAAGGCCATTATGTGAATATTTGCGATTTAGCTCTACCTAACTGGTGCAGAATACATGCTACTTCTCAGCATGGGGAGTTGGATTGTCTAGAATTTTGTAATGCATTTGAAGCTTTGTCTGGAGATTTGATCTCCCCTAAAAATCAAAGAACTGCGGATGGCCCAAGCTCATATAGCCACAGTGCAGCTATGGTCTTGGATTCTTTCACTTTCCTAAATGAATCTGAGAATGTAGTTGAAATGCCTATGGATTAGGTGTAGGCTTTCCAACAGTACAAAAGGGATAACTACAACCTGAGAAATAGGAATACGGAGCCTAATACTACATCAACTCCTCCGGACAACTCTCACAATGTTCCTCCAGACCCCTCTCCAAGTAATAATCCATATCCACCAAAGGGAGGAAATCTGAGAGGACCGGATGCTTTTGTCCCTCCACTTAATAAAGGATATAACATAGTGGAGGATATGAAAAAGATCAAGGCCAACATTACCCTTCATGAGTTGGCACAGATTTCAGAACAGAGAGACAACCTGATAAAAACATACTCTGGCCCTGCTACTAAACCTGTGCACAAAGGGAAGAAAATAGCAAATGCGAATCTAGCCATGTACAAATAAAAAACTGAAGTTCCCCCCTTTTTACTGACTGTTCGTATTTTTGGGAAGAACTTACACAATTTTTTGGTAGATTCGGGTGCATCTGCTAATGTTATGCCTTTGGCCATTTGTCGACGAGTTGGGTCGACCCCAATGAAGTCCGAAAGGAGAGTTGTCCAATTGGACAAATCAAAGGTTAAAGTAGTGGGAGAACTTCAAAATATTCATATCCAATTAGCATCTGAGCCAAGGGCTCAACATAAAATTGAAATTCAGGTTGTGGATATTCCCGTGGGGTATGAGATGTTGTTGAGTAGGGATTGGTCAAGGTCTTTGAACGGATATTTGGAAACATATTTTTCACACATGTGGTTGCCGTGGAAAGGAGTGGCAAATCAATTACGGGTTGAAAGAGAACCCAGGTACAAGCATAAAATTATGGAATACAATGCAGAGAATGAGACTGTAAATATTGCAGAGGTAGATATTGGAGTTTACAATTTAACAACGGGACAGATTAACAAGTTTAGTAAAGCTCATCCTGTTCATAGTAATGAAGTCTGGACGCTTCATGTGGATGGGGCTAGATCTAAACAGGGTTATGAAACAGGGGCAGTCCTTAAAGGGCCTCAAAGTCAAACATATTTTATGTCTTACCGCCTACAGTTCCCTTGTACAAATAATTTAGCAGAGTATGAAGCTCTGGTATTAGGTTTGAAATTTGCTTTGGACAAAGGAGCAAGAAATATTCAAGTTTTTACTGATTCGGAATTGGTGGCAAATCAAGTCAAGGGTAAATTCCAGTGTAAAGCATCTTATTTAAAAGGATACAAACATCGGGCTTGGGATCTTGTAGAAGACTTTGATGCTTTTAATCTGACACACATACCCAGAGAGCAGAATTCACATGCGGATGTCTTGGCTTCTTCAGCCGCAAGTTTAAAGCCATTGGAAGAATTTAAATGGAACAAGTTTTCAATTGAGTTAGTCCCTTGTCCTTTAGTTCCAAACAATATAGATAATTTTCGGGTTTTCTCTGATGATCAACAGATTGTAAACTTTTTGCGAGTACTAACACATTTGAAAATGCTATAATCGATGAGGGCCAAAGGGATACCTGTTGGAGCGATTAGATGATGACGAGGGGAATAATGAGGTTGAAGGACAACAGAATTCCAAAAGGGATGGTGGAGCTGGAGCGGCTCTTTGATGTTGACAAAATCAAGCAAAAGGTGAATTCTAAGGATTATGTGGGTGCCACAGACAGTGATACTGAAAACCTGAACATAGGGACTGAGGAAGATCCCAGGCACATCAAGTTGGCTAAGAACTGTGATACAGAAATAAAAAGAAGTATGATTGATTTTATTCACAGGTCCAAAGATGTTATGGCCTGGTCATACAAAGACTTAAAGGTATTTGATCCGAAAGTTTACACTCATATTATACCTTTAAAAGAATTCTGCAAGCCTTTTCGGCAAAAACAGAGGCATGTCAATGCTCTGTTAGAGCCCCTCATCCAGAAAGAGGTAGAAAAACTATTGAGTGCCGCCATTATTTTTCCCATCAGGCATTCTACTTGGGTGGCCAATCTGGTGCCAGTCAGAAAGAAAAATAGAGAGATCCACCTGTGTGTGGATTTTAGAAATTTAAACAAGGCATCTGAGAAAGATAATTACCCTCTGCCTTCTATGGATGAGGTATTACAGATTGTCAATGGTTCGGAGATGATGTCTTTCCTGGATGGTTTCTTAGGGTATAATCAGATATTGGTTGAGAAGGAAGACAGAATGAAAACTGCTTTCACAACTAAGTGGGGAACTTTTGCTTACAAGAGGATGCCATTTGGATTAATAAATGCCGGAGCTACATTTCAACGAGCAATGGATCATGCCTTCAAGGGCCTTATGGGTAAATGCATTGTTGTTTACATGGATGATTTAACAGTCTTCTCTAAATCTTGGTTTGACCATGTAAAACACTTGGAGTCTGTGTTTAACAAGTGCAGAGTTTGGCATTTCTTTGAATCCGAAGAAGTGCATTTTTGGTGTAACATAAGGAAAGCTCCTTGGGCACTTGGTCACAAAAGATGGCATTTCCATGGAACCGAAAAGAGTTGAAGCCATATCCGGCATACCATTTCCTAACTCCAAGAAAGAGTTGAGGTCATTCTTTGGAAAAATTAACTTTGTTAGGAAGTTCATCTCCAGTTTTGCAGAGATAGTCAAGCCAATGAATGACATGCTAAAGCAAACTGCTCAGATTCTCTGGACCACAGAACCTAAAACAGCGTTCCAAGAAATCAAGACCGCTATCAAACAAGCACTAGTTCTGGTAAGCCCAGACTTCAGTGCAATTTTTTATCTGTACACTTTTTCTTCTGAACATACACTTGCTGCAGTTCTGACCCAATGGAGAGATACCGTAGAACATCCAATTGCTTTCAAGAGTACCAATTTAAAGGGGGCTGAGCTAAAATATTCTCGTTTAGACAAACAAGCTTATGCCTTGGTGAGAGCAGTTAAGCAGTTCAGGCACTACATACTAAGAAGAAAAATTCATGCTATAGTTCCAGACCCAGCTGTTAAATACCTTCTAAGTCAGAACGAATTGGGTGAACTAAGGGGTAATTGGGTTACAAGGCTGCAAGAGTATGACTTAGAGATTCGGCCTACTAAATTGATCAGAGGACTTGGTTTGTCTCGACACATTGCCGAAATACCTGTATGGGAAGAAGTTAATCAGTTAAATTCTAAATCTGATGACTGGTATGGAGATATTATTCAGCTGCTGCAATTTGGAGTTTGCCCGTGTCACTTGAATAGAACCCAAAGGAGAGCACTCAAACTGAAAGTTGCTCATTATCTCCTCAAAGCAGGTAATTTGTACAGAGAGAATTATGCTGGCATTTTCCTAAGATGCATTTCTCCGAGTGAAGTCAGTGAAGTCATGTCCAGTTTTCATGAAAAGTTAGGGGCAGGGCATTCATCAGGATCTACTACTACGCATAAAATATTGAGAGCAGGCTATTACTGGCCTACACTATTTAAAGATGCCCATCAGCATGTGAGAACCTACCATCAGTGCCAAAATTTTGCAGCCAAAGAGGCCAACCAAGCTCTACCATTGCAACCTATTGTAATAAATAAACCTTTCATGCAATTGGGACTTGATTTTGTGGGAGTGATTAATTCAAATTCTTCAGCAGGGCATAAGTATGTTCTAACAGCTACTGATTACTGCACAATATGGGTCGAAGCAGCAGCCACCACAAGAAGTACATCTCATGAAGTGATTGAATTTTTAGAGTCAAATGTCATAACTAGGTTTGGGGTTCCTCTAAATTTGGTGTGTGATAATGGGCCAGCCTTCCAATCATTGGAGTTTGTAGAATGGGCATACCAGATGGGGATAGTTATTAGATTTTCATCCAACTATTATCCTCAAGGCAATGGACTGGCTGAGTCCACGAATAAAAATTTAATGAATGCCATTAAGAAATCTGCAACAGACAAACCCAGGCAGTGGCATACATTATTGAAATATGCACTTTGGGCTGACCGGATAAAATATAAAGTGGCTCTTAAGACTTCTCCTTTTGCTTTGTTGTATGGTACCCAGCCCATTGTTCCCATATCTCTAAAATTACCTACTTACCAATTTTCCTTAGACTATTTTGAGGATCAAGCAGATGCAGAAGCCCGTGTTTTGGATCTAACTAATTTGTAGGATGAGAGACTCTAAGCCCTGGAACACTTTAGTCGGCACCAAGAAACCGTCAAGCGCTGGTTTGACAAGAGGGACAAATTGAAAGCTTTCAGACTGGCAGACCTGGTGCTTCTATGGTACAAGGCCCATGAAAAGAAGGGTAAGCATACAAAGTTGCGACCACTATGGATAGGCCCGTACCGGATTCTCGAGATTCTGGGTAATAATGCATTCTGTTTACAAGACCTTGATGGTAATTTTCTGGACCTCCCTGTTAATGGTCAATACTTAAAACATTATTTCTCAGCTGTTCCGTCTAATGTATCATTTGAATGAGTCACAAAGAAGTTGTAACATGTGTATACATTGTAAATAACTCTACAGTTTTTAGTTTATTTTAGTTTTATTTTATTTTAGCTTACTTCTAAATGCCTGTACAGTTTTTAGTTTATTTACTTTAGTTTTATTTTAAATGTCTGTACAGTGTTTTTTTAGTTTAGTTTTTATTTCAAATGTCTGTACAGTGTTTTTTTTATTTTATTTAATTTTAATTGTCTGTGCAGTTTTATTTTGTTTGTTGTTTAAGGTCTGTACACTCTGTGTCCTTCCATTTCAGGTCTGTACATTTATGTATTCTATTTCCTTTGTTGTCTGTACAGTGTTGTTTTATTTTAAAGTTCTGTATTTTATTTTTTATTTAAGGTCTGTGCAGTTTATTTCCTTTGTAAATAGCTCTGCAGTCTTATTTTATTTCATTTCCTTTGCTGCCTGTACAGTTTTATTTTGTTTCCTTTGTAAATAACCCTGCAGTTTTATTTTCTTTGCTGCCTGTACAGTTTTATTTTAAAGTCTGTGTAGTTTTATTTTATTTTGTTTTAGAGGTCTGTATTTATCCTTGGAAGTCTGTACAAAGTTCTCTAGCTTTTAAGAATTATGTTCTTTAGCCTTTGCCTGAGCATCAATAGAAAAAATTCAGCCTTCTAAAGATTGTTTTATTCTGAGTCCATAATCCAGTGTTCATTATCATAATTGTGAGATACTCTGTTTGAACTGAACAGTGGAACTATTTTTTTAGTCAGAACAACAGTGGAAGGATGATTGGATTTTGTGTCTTGCTTGCCACAGTCGTTTTAATTATAAAGAAACTGCTATGATGTTTGGCTGGAGAAACTCCCAAGGAATCCAAGAAAAGTTGGTCATAAGAGGGGACTATGATTCATGTAATTATTTGATTATCCACAGAGGCTATCATTGCCCAGGCTAAAGCAGTTCCAGATTGATGAAGTATTAAAAGAAAATTGTTATTTTTTCTAAGGCTTTTCAAATGTTGATGTATTTCAAAAGAAAGAGATGAAAGTTGAGCAGGCAGCATGAAGTTGGCACTCTGTTATTTCCAATATGTATATAAAAAAAAAAAAAAAAGAGATAAAAATAAAAAAAAAGAAAAAGAGTTATATAATGAAAGAGGCAGCAAAGACTTCAAAAGATGTTTTACTTCTACCAAGTTGTAGATTCTACCTTACAATTGTAAATTTGGGTTGTGTAAATCTAAAGGGTAACTCTCTCAGGGCTATAAAAGGCTAAACTAGTAAATAGAGCTCTACTCGGTTTCCCCTTTTTACAATCTAAAAAAGTTGATCAATCCAGAGTTCAACATTCGATCCAGTAATTCTTGAAGAAAGTTTTATACGCTTGTAATTGCACATCAAAAATCTTCCTTAAATGATTCAGCCTAGTATGTCCTTGGGAAATTTTAACAACTATCAGTTAGTAGTCAATTTATTTTGAAGAATATCTATGGCAAAGCTTGATGCATGGTCTATGTTGTTTTGAAACTAGAGTCCTGGGTTCTAAAATAATGCTACTATTTAACCCGCAGATATCGCCATTTGTTGAGAAGCAACACACCCCCATTGAAAAATGAATTTCCACCCTTTGAAAATTTTGAGCTTTCATTTTGCAGTAAGGACCCTCTTGATGTTTTCCAGGTTTCAAATTCTAAATTTGCTTGCCTCCTTTTTTAAGTTGTGCTTTTGTTTGCTTTTGGCTTTGATTTAGTTCACAATTCATATTTCACATGTTAAAATCATTGCTGATTAAAGAAAACCTTTCACCGATACGAAAAAAATACAGATTCCAGACAGAAAAATTCATGAGAAACCAAAAATTTCCATTTTTGGCAAAGTCACGATATCGCGACACTTCCATTTTTGGAAATGTCACGAAATCACGATAGGTTTCAGGAAAATCCACCAAGTCTAAAAAACGTCGTGATTTCGTGACATGTCACGAAATCACGACAAGTCTAGAGAGAGAAATCCAGAACGTACGGACTGTCATGAAATCGTGACATGTCGCATTTTCGCGGCAACAAAGTGAAAAATCGGCTAAGGCATGAAAGACGTCGCGAAATCGCGACATGTCATGAAATCGCGGCTGCAAGAGGGAAGAAAGCTGCAAGTGTGAAAAACGTCACGATTTTGCGACATGTCGCGAAATCGTGACATGTCGCATTTTCGCGATAGGTTGGAGAGAAAGAAGCCGAAGGTAGAAAAGGGTCGCGATTTCGCGACATGTCGCGAAAGACGTCACAAAATCGTGACATGTCATGAAATCACGGCTGTAAGAGAGAAGAAAGCTGCAAGTGTGAAAAACGTCACGATTTTGCGACATGTCGCGAAATCGCGACATGTCGCATTTTCGCGACAGGTTGGAGAGAAAGAAGCCGAAGGTAGAAAAGGGTCGCGATTTCGCGACATGTCGCGATTTCGCTACGCATGAAGGGGAAGTTGCCAGTTGAGAGAAAAGGGTCACAATTTTGTGACATGTCATGAAATCGCGACATGTCGCATTTTTGCGGCAAGCGAGGCAAGAAATCGGCTAAGGCACAGAATGGTCACGATTTTGCGACATGTCGCGTTTTCGCGACAAGCGAGGCAAGAAATCGGCTAAGGCACAGAATGGTCGCGATTTCGTGACATGTTGCGAAATTGTGACATGTCACGTTTTCGCGACCATGTTGAGGAAAAGAACGCACAAGGCTAGAATGGTCACGATTTCACGACATGTCACGTTTTCACAGCATATGTGAGCAGAAGGGCAGCGACAGGGAAACAGGTCACGATTTTACGACATGTCACGAAATCACGATATGTCGCATTTTCGTGACGTATGTGAGCAGAATGGCAGCAACAGGGAAACAGGTCACGATTTCGCGACATGTCGCAAAATCGCGACATGTCGCATTTTCGCGGCCTTGACCAGGAAGACAGTACAGCATGAAAAGACAGCTGGAAATGGACACGTGTCATGATTTTTGTGACACATGTCAAAACAATAGAACAAAGCATGCCGCATATACTGAACTTTAGGGTTTCATTTTAATATTTAAAGTTTTGATTTAATTTTATTAAAGTACTAATCCATATTTTGTCCTTTTTACAGGAAGCCATCTGGCACTTGCATGATAACGAGAGAAATTGCCAGGAAGACAAAGATAAGTGCAAATTAATCAAAGACCGCCATATTGAAATGAGAGATGCTGGGAATTACTGTTTCATCCAAATTTTACAGATCTGGCCGCAAAAGACTTTACGGTGACTAAGCAGCTGCCCATTTAATGGAGTATATCGGGATTTGGCCGAAAAATGGAAATATCTACACTCAGTTACCGGAATTTCCCGATGGATGCATTTAATGAAGATTTATGGCAGAATTAATGGCGTGCAGATATTTTTAACTCGGGGATGGCTCTGCGAAGATGAAATGTCAGAGAAGTGGTGACTCATCCAGATTACCCGAGGGAATTAATGAGGGCATTTACACACAGTTATGGATGAATGCAAGTGGCATTTGAATTCTTTCTTCTCTATTTATGGCAAGTGACTGCACTGAGTTGCAAAAGGGTTAAGTTTTATCAAGACTTTGTTTTATATGGCTTTATATTGTAAAACCCGGGTACTAGGGTTTAATATGATAAGGTTTAGGGTTTGAGAAGATATTTTGAAAATATCAGGATCTGTCCTAAGTCTATAAATACTTCTTCTAAATGTAATCGCGAGAGGCAGAAACTTAGAAATAAAAGGCTATAGAAGCAATTTCTTGTAAATTTTGTTAAATACTTTATTTCTGGACTTGGAGTTGATGTGCTTTTGTTTTCTGTGATAGCATGGCCAGGAGCCTAATATTTTTTAGATTGTGATAAGTTCATCTTCTTTTGTTATTTGTTTCTTTAAATTTTATTAAGTATATGTTGTAAATCTGTGATATCAAGATTAAATATGTTGTTAGGCTTCAGTTGTTCTATTGTATGCTAGGAAAAATTACAGATTTAAGGTTTAGGCCTGTTATAATTGCTCTGTCCTCACTGTGTGAGCTAGGCTATCGGTGAAAGATATCAATTTTAACCGACTTCCCTTCGGTTTATAATTTTCTGTTAGATCTGTTCCATCTCTGCCTTATGCTCTTAGCAGAAAGTGATCTTAGAAAACTGGACACTTTCTTCTTTGATTTGTTCTGTTATGAAGCTGATAGTATAAATAAAATTGGTAGTTTTGTTTTTACAGCTAAAGTTTGATAAACTTCTCTTTTTGCCTTACCCTACCCTCTTTGTTTTACCATGAAATGATCCATTTTTATTTTCTTTTAAATTTGTCTTTTGTTTAAATCTACTGACCCATAAGAGCTAGATCAAAGAATCTATTTTAAATTTGATTATCAACAAGTGACAATTACTGAACATTACTGAGCAAGTTCAGTGAGCCCGTTGTAAGGTAACAGACAGTCCATATTGAAAACTATTCCAGAAGCAAAAAAGAGTGAATTGACATTCGACCCGACTTTGTAACTTACACCTTGGATAACCAGCTAGATCCTAAAGTGAGTGGGATTTATTCCGTATAAGTGTTATCAGAGTTTCATGCTCATTCTTCATGGGGTGTGTATGAAAGTCGGCCCAACAAAGTCCATCATGGACATACTTGAGGCAATGGTGTAGAGTGGAAGGGACACACTACATATCTTTGATCCATGGGTGACAAAGGAGAATTTTGTATTGCATCTCCCCTTGGATAATATGGAAAAGGATGGAAATGGTATAAACACCTACTCGGATAGGCAAGACTATGGATCCTATAGTAGGTCTCATAGAACTGTCAAATGCATCTAGGTCAAGGGAAGGTATGGCAAAATGGGTTGGTAGAATATGTAAATGATGTAGATCCACCATGGATATGATACTAATGGAGGATCCCGTGTCAAAGAGTACCCATTTGTAGGTAACGTTGTTGATTTTGGCTTATATATGGAGGGGTGGGTCTGCTCCTTCTCCTACTAGTTTTGTTATCTCATGGTTATGGAAACTAATAGAAGGCTATAGGCATCATGGGATTTTCTCTACAAAGTTACAAAGGCATTCGTATCATGTATATATAGATCTATAGAGTACAAGATGTCATTCAATGCCTCACGATGGGGTTGAGATTACTGCAATAGATAAAAATGGATAGTCATATGGGGGTATTACGTAATTTATGGGTGAGGATACCATGGATGGTGATTACATTTTGAGGTGGAGGTGATATGGCACTAGGATTTTGGGAGACCTGTGGTGATGTGAATTGATTTGGCAGGGAAACAATATGTGTCATCTTGCAGGACGGGTATCATTGGTTCTACGTGGTAATATTTATCATGCCTACCACTCTGCATGATGGAGGGTCATGTTGGACACTATTGACTTGGTGAGGTGGTCTTGGGGGATTGGTTTGAGATATTTGTTGATTGATTCCTCTATGGTCAGGTAGGGGGTTCTGGAAGATCCCTAGGTTTTGGTTCTATGGGGCCAAAGGGTTTGATACCTAAATAATACCCTATCAATTAGATCTTGAACTTGCCCATGGAAGGAGCAACACAAATCAATATCATGGCCACGCTGTCTATGGAATGGACAAAATATTTGCTCATTGTATCCACGAGGCTTGGATATATTTGGATCCAATAGGTGGATCTTGGGTATTGTAGGCCTAAAATGGCCACATACTTAGGAAAATTTTGCAAATTTTGCCTAAGCTATAAATTCCTCATTTTGCACACCTTACAGTGTATTTTGGAGTGGATCCACAACAAGAGGCATGAGCCCACCCAACACTTAGTAAATTTTCATGCTTGGAGTGATTTCGAGAGACTTATTTTGTTTTGGCTTCGAACTGGTGATGCATCTCAAATCCACAAAATTTTTAAGAAGAGATGACCTAAACGGTAAAAAAGTGTGGATTAGCAACCGCTCGATATTTTGAAATACTTCATGAGTGAATAAGTGTTGGAAATCCTGATTTTGGATAACCCATAAAGGATTTTCACCCGAAACGGTGACTAGGCGGGATGTTGTGAGCAAAGTAGATGTGAATTTGTGACAAGAGATGATTTGACTAACTCCTTTTCAGAAATGGTGACAAGGTAGAATGTTTTATTCTAAAGATAGTGTGGAATGGAGAAAGAGTCACTTTACACTGTGACGAGTCCATATTGGTGATCATATGCCAATGCACTTGCTTAGTCAAAATGGAATCCATAAAAGTTGTAAATAAATGATGATGTCATCAATTTTTTTGTGGAGATTGATGGATACTTTACATATAATGAAGGAATCTGAAGAACAAAGAGCAGATTCGATTCCACAAAGCCTTCAAGTCATTTGGAAGCTGGATTGACATTCCATAGTTTCTAAGACATAAGGATGATGTCACCAGCATTTTAAAGCATAATAGCACTATGTTTCCCTGCTATTATGAAAAGCTTATATCTAGAAGGATCACAACCATACGATGGAGGAGATCAATGGTGAAAATTGTATCAAAGAATCTAAGGTATTTAAAGGTAATTCTTCACCAGTGTTGTAATAGTTAGTTGGAGAGGAAGTCGAAGCATTGGGGGTTTTCAAGAAGACAAAACTAGAGGTGGTTATAGATCGACGATAGAAGATTACTTCCAATACGGATCGATGATGATATAATTTCTAATGAACTGAACTCTAGTTTGTGCCAAGAAACCAACAATTTGCAGAGGCCCTGAGATGCCATGGCAGTCCACTTATAGTGGATTTATTGGAGGGTGTACTAGTAAGAAAATGCTTGAAATAACTCTATGCTATGCTATAAAAATTGAATCTTTGTAATGTTCTTTGTAATTTTAATTTTTGCAAAAACTATAAATACAAGTCAAAACCTCATTTTTAAGGGTCGGCTCTAGTGTGTTTACCTATGCTACTATAAATATTACCAAGAGCTAATGGAAGGAGCATTACATTGATCTTTGCCTCAAAATTTGTATCTTCATGCTTGATATCAGAGGTTCAAATTCTTTAGTTGTATTTTTGTGAATACTTAAGTGGTTATTTTGTACCAAATTAATGGATTACTAGCTATTAAAGTAATTGAAATATGCTTCTAAGATTTATCTTTATTGTTAGGAAGTGCATTTCTATAGAATCTAGGTATTGGTGAATTCTATTATTTGGATTATCATTGTCTAGATATTGAAATCATTGTCTGTAATATTTCTTTGTTGTGCTTTAATGAATGAAGAGTCATCCAATTTGTGATAATGTTGATCTAATTTATGTTTCTTTGGGTTAGTTTTTTGAATATTTTTATTGTGGTTCAATACTGTTAGCCTATCCATCCACTATTGTTCACATTTCTCTAATCCTAACCTTTTCTTACCCTAACCTTCAAACCCCAAGTGAGCATAATTATGTCAACACCCTGTTTAAGTTGATAAGAAACCAGCCTACTCTGGAGGTTGGATTGAAAACTCTATTTTGGTCCATCCAATGTTGAGTGTTGAGCTACAGCTATCGGGTGGAAGCCTAGATAGAAAATAGGAAGATAGACGACCACAGTATTGAGTGAAAACTTGGTGCAATTCAGTGCCCAATGGTTTTTGTTACACCTGATGGGACCAGTTCACAATGAACACGAAACCCATAAAATAAGTTACTATTATATCAACTCAAAGGAACCAAGATTTGATGAATTATATTGACCTTGTAAGTAGATAAGAGAAATTTCACCTAGTGACTCCCTGGTCTTTAGACTCAAAAAAATAATTATCCTTGTAAACTAGTGTCTGTTCATGTATACCATGTCTTTTAAAAGGAATAACCCTAACTCCTATTTTTACTAGGAGTTACCTTATAGAGGGGCTGCTATTTCCAAAAGTTTAGATAAATATTTCCTCACAGAGGAAGAGCTCCTGGAAGAGGATCCTGCAGTCCATCCAATAGTTCCCCCAATAATAACTACAACCAAAAATATGGCACAAAATGTGGCTCCTAATCAACTATTACAAAAGTACCCAGTTGGAACACATCCGATCCTCATAGATTAGCCAAAATGAATGCCATACCTCAAGATATATCTAAAGATATCCCTACTTACGATGGATCTAGAAAAATAGCTTATGAGAACTATCAGGATATCTTGAACCTAGCAGCAATCCACAACATAAAGAAAGAGGATATTATTATAAGGATTCTAGCCCTGTCCTTTAAAGGAAAGATATTGCATTGGTTTATAACCTTGGAAGACAATACTATCACTTCATGGAAAGCATTAGTTGAGCCATTTATAGAGGAATTTAATGAATTTTCTGACTCATTTTCTCTACTTAATCAATTTACATCCATGCAAAAAACTCAACAAGAAACTATCTCAGATTTCAATTTGAGATTTAGTAAAACATGGAAAATAATTCCCCCCATTGCCATACTAGCTACATGTTTGGCTTATATTTATTATATCTAAGCTCTTGTATTAGAGTTGGGGCTACAGACACAACAATCAGGAGTAGAAACCTTCCCCTAAGTTTATAATGTAGCAATTCATGTTGAAAATATCCTAATCAATGTTGGAAGACTTCCCCCCAAAAATGTGTTGCCTTACAACTCAAAAACCACTAGTAGCCAAATTCAATCCACAATCCCCTCTTACATATACCTTCTATATTTATCATCCCCATATCCACAAATGAATGTGATCCCTCAAAAAAATCCTATGCTCCTTTCCCTCCACTTCCTTCTCAATCATCTCAGGAGTTTTCTGTTATCCTAGATATACAAAATACTCTAAAAACTTTGAGTAATATAATGAATTCAATGGAAAAGAGAGACCAAGAAAGGTCACAACATAGGATATTACCATATGTAAACAAAAAGTAGAGACTTGGTCCAAGTAACAATACTGGGTTCAGGGTGAATACAGTATATGAGGAGCCAGAATGTTCTTCAGATACTACTCTTGTGAATGTTTGGTGTTTAGTATGCAATGACTCCCATGACTCATATTCTTGTGTGATGTACCAACACCATGTTCAAAAAGCTATGGATTAATCTGAAAGGAATCAAAAGAGGAGAGTTAATATGTTATGGCACCCTGATCAAATTATGGTGGGGAAAGAGTCAGTTGAGGAAAGACCAATTGCCATTATTACAAGATCTGGGAAGAAAGCCTTACAAGTAGACCCCCAAAAAATAGGGTAATTCCAAGTCCCTTCTCAGAAGAAAGTTGATCCCCTCCATAAGAGCAGTAACAGCTTCCCTATTCCTCAAGCTAAGGGAAAAGAGAATACAAATAGTCTTCCTAAGACACCAAAAAATGAAATACAAGGAGACTGAATGAGATCTAAGGATGAAGATCAAGAAAGACTTAGGTTACCCTCTATTACTAAAAGATAAATATTAGAGGCTACCCAACAATATAAAAGAAGATATGGTGAGCAAGTGGGAAGGCTGAAAAAAATCTCTTTGACTAAATCTGAATACAACATTGTTGAAGAGATGAAAAGGATCCCATAAAAAGCTAGCCTGTATGACACTCTGTTCATCCCTGGTCAGATTGACCTGCTTAAAGCTTCCCTCAACAAAAATTCTCAAAATAGGTTGGCCACTACAATCCTTAGTATGCCATCAAAAAAGAAATAAATGAAACCTAATGTTCTAAATAATAAGCCTCCTTTCTATATATCCCTAAGAATGGAAGGTTGGTAGTCCAAAATTGTATGATTGACTCAGGAGCATCAACTACAGTCATGCCTAAAGTAGTCTGTGAGGAGATGGGTATGGAATATACTCGATATTGTCCTGGAGTGTTATAACTATATGGGACACCTATCAAGATAGTTGGGGTCATTAAGGATGTACTAATGAGGCTACACATATCCCAATAGGTGACAATAGTGCAAGAAATAGTTGTGTTTGACTTAGAACCCTATTTTAGATTATGTATTTCAAGAGAGTTTACTACAAATCTAGGGGGATGTATGTACATGGATTATTCTAGCATGGTAATCCCTTTCAAAGGAAAGAGAATAAGGATAAAGCCTAAAAAAATAGTAGCTTATCACAATGAAAATATTGAATAGGATATGTGCAATCTTAACCCAATGGAAGAATTTGAGCTAGTGGAAAACATTGAAGAGTTGGACATTGAGGATGAGTTACCTTTCAGAGAATACTATAGCCTATTTGGAACTAGTATGGGAACATATAGCATCTCAACTGAATCAGAGAAGAAAATACCTGCTATATCCAACCAATCTCTAAGAGAGAAAGAAACTTGGGTCATGCACTTTGATGGTGTTAAATGTCGAAATGGTGCAGGAGCTGGTGTGGTCCTACAATCCCAATCAGAAGGTACAAAAAATTTTGCTTATAGACTAACATGGTCATGTACTAAAAATGTTGCAAAATATGAGGCACTATGTATCAGATTGATACAAGCAAAAATTATTGGCATTCATATTTTGAATATATATGGTGATTCTGAGCTAATAGTCCATCAAGTAAGAAATAAATGCAACAGTAAGAACCATTACTTAAAATCTTGATTTAATGGAATCTTTTGATGCCCAAAATTCAAATTTCATTCCTAGAGAAAAGAATACTCTGGTTGATTCATTTGCAACAAAGGGAGCTAACTTCAAAATTTTTGTAGACTTTGGAATCAAGAAGGCCAAGGGAATTAAAATGATTTTCAGACCTACAGTACTAGACAAGCAAATTTTTTGGTAGGTTTTTGAAAGTGATGAACAAATAGTTGATTTTATGGTGAGAGAAGCATGTCTCTCCATTTTCCAAGAGGAGAATTCATAAGAAATTGATCAATAGGAAATTATCCAACTAAGGAACAATCATATCTCAAGAGGGTTGGTCATCCTTGAAAGTTTGTTTGATAATGAGGATAGAAAGAAGACCAAAGCCATGAAGGTCAACAAAAAAAACTATAAATAAGTTGAAGTAGGTATAGAAAAGAAGCTCAATTTTTGAGTCCTATGTTCACCTAAGGAATCGGAATATTTCAAAGCTCTATGCTTAAGATACCAAGACATTATGGCTTGGTCATATGAAGACCTCAAGGTGTATGATAAAAATATTATCCAGCATACTATTGAGCTAGAACCTGATGCAAAACCATTTAGGTAGAAGTAGATGCCAGTAAGTCCGAGGATCAAGGCCATTATGAGAGAGCTCTTAAATTTATTAAAGGATAAGATCATATACTAGATAAAACATTCTACTTGGGTAGCCAATTTGGTACCCATGAGAAAAAAGAATGGGGATATATGCTTGTGTGTGGAATTTAGAAATATAAACCAAGAATCCCTTAAATATCACTATCCTCTCCCTCATATTGATTAGATCTTGCAGGTAGTGGCAGGAGAAAAAAGATTCTCACTACTGGATGGTTACTCTGGATATAACCAAATTTGGGTGAAATATGAAGATCAGTATAAAACAACATTCACCATAAAATGGGGTACATTTACCTACCAGAGAATGCCTTTTGGGTTGTCCAATGCAGGAGCCACATTTAAGAGAGCCATAGACTATGCCTTTGGAGCGTTGATCAACAAGGCTATTTTGATTTATCTGGATGACATGACTGTGTTTTTGCTGACTTGGAAATTCCAGAGCTACATTTTTTGTTTTTCACACTTCCATTCAACTTATCCTTCCACCAAAATGTTACAATGATACGTTTTTACCCTATTATACCCTAATACAAATATTCTAAAGTTGTTACAAGAAGTGTAACAGTCTATAGTTGTTACAAAACTAAAATCTTCCTACAATGAAATATTCTTTTATTCTACAATTACAAAATAGGGGGCATATTTTTTTGATTCGTTTTTGCTGACTTGGAAATACCACATGGTTAGCATCATATTCCAACAATTTTTTCATGATAAAAAATACCATCTGTCACACATGGAGCAAGTTTTTCAAAAGTGCGGAGAATTTGGTATTTCACTCAATCCTAAGAAGTCATTCTTTATAGTCCATGAAGGAAAGCTACTAGGTCATGTGGTCTTAAAATATGGCATGGCCATAGATCCAGATAGAATCAAATCAATTTTTTCTCTTCCTCTGCCTACAAATAAGAAGACTTTGTAGTATTTCCTAGGCCAAATCAATTTTGTCAAAAAAATCATTTTTGATTATGCCTGAAAAGTAAGGCCTATATTTGAGCTACTCAAAAAAATCCTGAATTCAAGTGGACTAAATTCAGGAAATAGGCTTTTGATATTATCAAGCAATCCATTGCAATAGTCCCAGTATTGGTAAACCCAGATTTCAAAAAATATTTTATTCTTTATGCATATGGAGCTGAGGAAAGTTATGCCTTAGTACTCACTCAGAAATATGATCAAAGGGAGGAACATCCTATGTTTTTTTTGAGCTAGAAACTCTATGATTATTAGGTCAAATGGAAATTTATTGAAAGGCAAGTATTTTATGTGATGAAGTCACTAAAAAAGTTTAGACAATATTTGGTATAGAGCAAGACCCTGGTATATGTGGTTCATCCGAATGTAAGAAGCTTTATCTTGTAGGGTGATTTGGAGACAAAAGAGTTGGTTGGATTACCAAAATCTAAGAATATGATGTAGAAATACACCCCACCAAGCTAGTGATAGGTAGAGCCTTATGCCAAGGGTTAACATAAGCTACAACATTTGCAAGAATAACAGCTTGCCAAATAGCCAAAGAAAATTAGGTCGAAATAGTACAAACTGAAGACTCTGATTGGATTAACTAGATGATTAGATATTTCTAAACTAGAGTATGCCCCCTTAATCTAAGTGTTTCCAAAAGGAGGAGATATAGGCTTCATGCTTTAAAATATGTATTACTACTATAGGGCTTATACAAAAGAAACTTGGATGGAATTCTTCTAAAATGCTTAAAGGATGACCAACAAAAAAGGGTCATGGAGGAATTCCATGGAGGATTAGTTGGTGGACATAGCTCAAGCAATTTTATGACTTTAAAAATCATAAGAGCAGGCTATTATTGACCCACTGCATTCACTGATGCTTTTAAAGTCACCTGAGCTTGTAAAAAATGTCAGATATATGTTGGAAGGACAAGGAATGCTTCATCTCCCCTCAATCCCATTCAAGTTGAAGAGCCTTTTCAATAATGGGGGCTAGATTTCATAGGGGTTATCAACCCTAATTCTTTAGTGGAGAATAAATTTATCTTAATTTCCATAGATTATCTTACCAGATGGGTATAAGCTGTTCCTACCAAGAAATAAGATCAAGATGTTGTGATCAATTTTATGGAAAATTTGATTTCAAGGTTTGGAGTCCCAGAAGCCTTGGTGAGTGATAATATCCCAGCTTTCATAGGAGCCAAGTATATCGATTTTTCCAGCAAGTATGGTATTACTCTTAAAAATACTTCAAATTATTATCCACAAGGTAATGGACTTGCAAAATCTACCAACAAAAACCTATTAAGGATTTTGAGGAAATCACTTGAAGGTAATAAAAGAAGATGGCACCTATTGCTGTACCAATCTCTATGGGTAGACAAGATTACTATTAAGAAGTACATTAATACTTCTCCTTATGCACTAGTATATGGCAAGGAGGTAGTTTTACCAATCCATTTGGAGATCCCAGCACTTAAGCTTATCAATTCAGAGGAAGATTCGGAAGAAGATCCTGTGAAAACTAGGTTGACATATTTGCTACAATTAGAAGAGAGTAGAGCTCAAGAATATGACAATTTTCAAAAGCATTCATCAAACATTAAAGCATGGTTTGATAAGAAATCCAGATTCAAAAAATTCCAAGTTGGAGATTCAGTTCTCAGATGGAATGTTGATAGAGTAAAGCCAGACAAGCATGAAAAGTTTAATTCTTTTTGGGATAGTCCTTTCAGAATTGTAGATGCCAAGGAGTCCAATGTATTTTAGTTGGAAGATCCGAAGGGAAATATACAATCGATTCCAGTGAATAATTTTCACCTCAAGCTCTACTATGTATAAGGAGTGAGTTCACTATAACATATGTATATACATTGTATAGTTTTTTTTCTCCTTTCTGCACTTTGTACTTTAATTTCTTTCTACACTTTGTAACCAAATTTCTTTGAAAAATCTTGAAAAAAGAAAAATTTGCAAGAATGACTAAGTATGGACTAAGTAAACAACACAATTTCATTCCACACTCAATTCTATGTGAAGCCTTTCGGAATGGTGTGCACCCTTGAATCTCTATTAAAATACACTAGATCCTCATGGAATTGTGTAAAGGTTTTATCTCAAGCAAAAGAAGAGTCGATGGTCAAAAGAGAGCAAATGCGTTCCTAATATGGGAACCTTTCAAAGCCAATGCAAGCCAAAGTGGAATCAAGATGGAAATTCATGCTAGAATTTTTTAAGTGTCAGTGGACTCAAAAGGCTTTTAAGTCATCGGTTCCAAAATCAAAGCGGAGCCAAGCAGTAATTTCAACTGTGACACATGGAAATTAGAGAGCAATCCTACATTCAATGCTAATGAACTCGTGCCATAACCAAAGAGTAGCCAAAGGGGTGTAGTGAGGTCGCAACATATTTTGAAATTTTGACCAATGAAAATATATAATATCACCATTGAGCCATCGAAGGGAATGATTAAAAGTTGGAAAGTGTTCCAACGGTGACGTTGTGTAGTAGCTGCATTAATGGCGAAAGGTACGCACGTTCCAAAAAATAAAAGTGATGAAAAGCATACACAAGGCTCATTTGGAAGCTATTTACATCCTGAGAGTGGTACAAAGATGAAGTGATATTCTGAATAATTTACTACGAATTGTAGGGAGAACAAAGTTTTACTACTACCAAAATGGCACCCAAGAGATCACTCACTGAGGCACCAAATATGGGAGTAATTTTATACGCTCATGTGCATCATACTAGATAATTCATAGACATAGTGATGACAAGAGTAAGGAGGACCCACCTAAGGACAGGTTTTGAATTCCCATATTTCGAAGGAAAGCCAATGCGTCGACAAGGTACTATAGCTATAAAATCCTTCTTGTTCTCCTATATCTATGATTCTATACATCATTACCCCGAATTAGTCTCTACTATGATTCAATTCTATGATTCTAAAAATAGAATAATTAAAACCTCTGAGGGTGTTCCCCTATTCACAATTACAAAAGAAATTTGCTATGAATTATTCATCGTAGGAGTAGGACCACCCTCAAATCCTAGACCATTTAACATAACAGAGCTGGCTAGGGCTTATACCGCAATGGTAACATCATAAAAGAAGGAGGCTATAGAAAAATGGTTGCATCTTAATTTCAGAATAATTAGGAATGAAGATGAAATTCTTGAAGTCCCTATTCATATTGAAAAATTTACAAATCCTGAATTATTTTCTATGTTGGCTTGCATGGAGGGTTTAGAATCTGATAGAATGGTACATGGCTGGAAAATTTCCACAACTTACTGTATTTCTAATAAAATAATGTATGAGAAAGATGCGGGACAAAAGGAGATTATGGTGATTTATTTTTACTGGCCATATTTTCTCACACAGAGGATACATGAGCAGCTAGTAAGTATGAAAAGGGGTACTGATGCTCCTAGTTTTAGGTATTGCTCAAGTCTGGTGTGGATGTTCTATGTTGCCACTAAAGATAGAATGTTGTGCATTCTGGTCAAGGATAAAACCAATTATGGGGAACCCTTGCCATTTTATTATTGGACAAGTCATTTAAGGAGTAGTGAGTCTTATTATAGATTCAATTTGGAATTTTTGGGACCTACCCTAAGAATAATGTATGGTAAATGCCCTAGATTTCCACCTTTGATTGAGCATATTTTGAGAACAAAGGGTGCAGAAGAAGGATATTGGTATTTATTGAATGAGGGTACAGTAATCAGATTGTATGGTTTCATGGGTAAACCTTTTCTCCTGCCCCAATTTATCATGAAGAGGCTTTTTGCCCTAGAATATCTGAGGTAGGCAGAGTACATTGATGTGAACTATGGTTCTAGGAGAAAGAGGAAGTCTTTACTTACCCACAAAACTATGTATGACATTACCATCACCAAGAAGGGGTAGAGCCAACAAATTGACCAATACATTGAAAGGTTAGGTCTGTTTTATATCCCCAAAGATGGAGCTATGACCCTGATGGAATTTTTATTGCAAGGAATAAAACCCTAAATGGAGATAAGACCTATAAATTTGAAAAGAGGCCTGGGGCTCATTTTGAACAGGGCAAAAACAATTGAAACTACTATTTTAGAGTGGAATGTATCAAAGATGGTTTAGTTGCCCCCATGGTTGGATTTTATGAGAAAATTGTTGATTTTGACCCTAACAAGAAGCCAAGTCATTAGATTATAGAGGCTACAATTAGTAATATTGAAGATGAGTCAACAAAGAAAAAGGATCCTCCTCCTAAGGAAGAGGCTACTGAAGAAGAAGAGAAAGAAAAGGGACCTTGGAATGTAGCAAAGATAACAAATTTGTGGAGAATAAGGGTTGAAATTGGAAAGCCTAAGGCCAAATTTGAAATGAATATTGATAAAGAATTTTCAAGGAGATATAATAAAAACATTGGAACCTAGAGACAAAAAGATGTCAGAAAAATAGTATGGACAGTTGAAAAACCATAAATGGCTTTGAATCCATCCCTCCACCTATAGATCAAGAGGCTCAACTACAAGATTCAAGAACTCCTTTGGCAATAGTTGAAGCACTAAAAACCTTTCATCCTATCACTGAGCAGGTGGAGAAGTTTCCTAAAGGGGCTAAGTTGATGAGCAAAATACAATATTCTAAGGAAAAATTTATCGATAATCCAGTTATTGAAACAGTATCTAGGCCTAAACACTTAGCTTTGGGGGGTCAGCCTCTAGATAAATATATTGACTAGAAAAAGAAAGATGAAATTTTTAGGTTCAAACCCCTGTCTTTTACCCCTACAGCATCAATTGAATTACGACCTCTTTTTGAACAATCATTACTTTCTGGAGTAGTGCAAGAAGATGTGTTGGAAGAAGATTTTGAGAATGAGATGACTGCTTTTCAATTTGTTCATAGAAGGACTAAGAGAGTCCCAAAAATAGAGGAAAGAGAAATTTCAAAGAAACAAAAATTGGATATGGAGGAAAGTGCTAGAGAAGTAGCTGATTTTACTATAGAAGAATTGATTAATTAGGATCAGCAGCAAGAAACATAGATAGAAAAATAGCATCCTAAATTAGTAGGTGAAGGTATGGCTTCTAATCTCTATTCTCCTCTTCATCCACATGAGTCCCCAAATAAATATCCCTCCCTTTATAATAAAGAAGATATGATAAGCATACCTCCTCCCTCTCACAGTCCACCATATGTGTCATCAGTAGCCATTGAGGTACAAGTCACTTTTGTTTCATCATAGCCACCTCAAATCCTATCTTTAGCATCTAAGGTTCCCACTACTTCATCTACCATCACTTCACTTTCATATTTTTAATCATCACCATAAATGGGAAACTACGTTCCAAGTACAACCATCCATCCAATTGTTAGTCTTGTGTTGGTTTCCATGAGTCTACCAGTAACAACAACAGTAGTTACAGAGTCCACTTTTGTCACTGAGGCTACTATAACTATATCCTCACCCCCATCATCAATAGTTCAGTTTGCCCTTTCATTTCTAGTGTCATCATCTCCTTTGGCTGCTAGTATTTCAAGACCTGTCACTATATCAAAAGAGTAGGCAACCACTCAAAGTATAAATGATTATTGGGTAGAGAATCTTACTAAGCCTTCCAGCAGGATGGCTATTAGAAGAAGAAGCATGTATGTTGATCTTGTTTCTAGACTGATAAATATCAAGATCTATGACTCCACTGGTGAGCAAACATAAAACTGATATGACTGTTCAAGATTATCGAGTGGAGGAGGTCATAGAAGATATTGATAAGATTCCTGAGGAATATGAGCTAATTATAGCTAAAGCCCACTTCGATACTTTCTATGTGAAAAATAATTTAGTCAAAAAGAATGTAGACAAATTGGAGAAATAGGTTGAAAAGCTTAAGAAGAGTCTGAATAATCAAAAGGAAGTAGAAAAGGCTCTGAGAAAAGAGGCTAAGGGTTGGCAAGAGAAGTTTCAATAAGCTAATAAACTAAAGGACCAATTAGAGGAGAAAAATAAGTTAAATGAAGATCAGGCAAAAGAAATTCAAAATTTAAAGCATTAGCTTCAATCGAGAAAGCTAAATCTTCAAGATTTTCTAAGAATGAGTTGAAAAGGATTAGAAAAGAGTTGCTTTTTAAGGTCCAGGAGAAATTTTTAGGGCTTCAACTTGTTATTTATTATCTTAATGATGTCAGCCGCATACTCTACAATATTCAGAAGTTATTCTATAAAATATATTTTTTAAGATGAGTATGTTTGACTCCTAAGGCCCAATGGATAAGATTCTAAGTTTGATTGTATTTGCAAGCAAATCCACCCGGGAGGCACCAGAATGTAGGCCCAAAATGGCCACATAGGAAAATTTTACAAATTTTGCCTAATTTATAAAGTCCTCATTACACACACCTTATAGTGTATTTTGGAGCAGATCCATAATAGGAGGCATGAGCATTCCTGTAACTTAGTAAATTTTATGCTTGGAGTGATTTCGGGAGACTTCTTTTTTTTTGGCTCTGGACTGGCGACGCGTCTTGAATCCAAAAAAAAATTAAGAAGAGATGACATTAGCGGTAAAAAAGTGCAGATTGGTGACCACTCAATATTTTGAAATACTTCACGAGCAGCTAAGTTTTGGAACGCACGATTTCGGATAACCCATAGAGTATTTTCACTTGGAACAGTGACTAGGTAGGATGCTATGAGCAAAGTAGATGCAGATTCATGACAAGAGATGATTTTGACTAACTCATTTCCAGAATGGTGACAAGGTGGAATGTTTTATTCTAAAGATAGTGTAGAATGGAGAAAGAGTCACTTTGCACTGTGACAGGTCCGTATTGGTGATCATATGCCAATGCACTTGCTCAGCCAAAATGGAATCCGCAAAAGTTGTAAAGAAAGGATGACATCATCGATATTTTTGTGCAGATTGATGGATACTTTGTAGATAATGAAGGAATCTGAAGAACAAAGATCGGATTCGATTCCACAAAACCTTTAGGTCATTTGGAAGCCAGATTGGCATTTTGTAGTTTCTAAGATAGAAGGATGATGTCACCAACATTTTAAAGTAGAATGATGATGTGTTCTCCCCACCATTATGAAAAGCTTATATCTAGATGGATCACAACCATACGATGGGGGATATCAACGATGAAAATTGTATCAAATAATCTAAGGTATTTAAAGGTAATTCTTCACCAGTATTGTAACAGTTAGTTGGAGAGGAAGTCGAAGCATCGAGGGTTTTCAAGAAGATAGAACCAAAGGTGGTTATAGATTGAAAACATTAGATGGCTTCCAAGATGGATTGACGATGATATATAATTTCTAACAAATTGAATTCTATTTTGCACCAAGAAACCAACAATTTGTAGAGGCCCCAAGCTGCTATGGTGGTCCACTTGTAATAGATTTCTTGGAGGGTATACCAGTAAGCAAATTCCAGCAAGAACTCTTTGTTGTGTTGTCAAAATTGAATCTTTGTAATGTTCTTTGTAATTCTATTTTTTTCAAAAACTATAAATATAGGTCGAGCCCTCATTTTTAAGGGTCAGCTTTAATGTGTTTGCCTATGCTACTATAAATATTTCCAAGAGCTAATGGAAGGAACATTATATTGATCTTCACCTCAAAATTTGTATCTTCATGCTTGATTTCAAAGGTTCAAATTCTTTAGCTGCATTTCTATGAATAATTAAGTGGTTAGTTTATGCAAAATTAATGGATTACTAGTTGTTAAAGTAATTGAAATCTACTTTTGATATTGATCTTTATTGTTAGGAAGTGCATTTCTGTATAATCTAGGTATTGGTGAATTCTATTATTTGGATTATTATTGTCTAGATATTGAAATCATTGTCTGCAATATTTCTCTATTGTGCTTTAATGAATGAAGAGTCATCCAATTTGTGATAATGTTGATCTAAGTTATGTGTCTTTGGGTTAGTTTTTCAAAGCTTTTTATTGTGGTGTAATTTTTTTAGCCTATCTATCCACTATTGTTCACATTTCTCTAACCCTAACCTTTTATTACCCTAACCTTCAAACCCCAAGTGAGCATAATTGTGTCAACACCCTATTTAAGTTGAAAAGGAACCAACCTACTTTGGAGGTTGGATCAAAAACTCTATTTTGGTCCATCCAATGTTGAGTGTTGAGTTGTAGCTATTAGGTGCAAGCCTGGATAGAAAATAGGAAGATAGACAATCGTAGTATTGAGTGAAAACTTGGTGCAATTTAGTTCCCAACAAGTAGGAGGATGTGGTTACCCTTATATAATCTCCAAAATAAGGTTGGTAGAGACTTAGAAAGAGGTGTGAGGTTGCACAATGGAACCTATGGGTGCATTCCATGAGATTGTTGGGGCCTAGGAGGGGAAGACGCACTATTCTGGAATACTTTTTGTTGTGGAATATAGGGTGGTGGAGTTGGCATGGGTTCTAGGGTAGCTGCTGTCACTCAGTTGGCTTATGGAGGCTGAGGATAAGGTTGATTAGGTGTGTTTCTATTAAATTGGAAGTTTGATCTATAATTAGGCTTTGATATTAAATTAATCTTACCAGATTGGACCTTGATGTCCTCAATGACTTTTGCCTATTGAATGGCATCTTCAAAGGTATAGCTTTGATGAAGTTGTAGGGAGGTGGAAATGTGTTTGTGACAAATCTTAGAGAAGAGTGTCACTAGTTCGGTAGTAGGGATACTATGGGCAAGATCATGTATGATCACTCTCCATCTAGATATGAACTTGGTGATAGGTTCATCGTTAGCCTGTTGTAAGGTGTAGACATCTCAAAAGGTAGTATTCTTTTTGGTGTTGATGGAGAAGTGCTCTAAGAAGGAGTTGGCCAGTTTTTCAAAGTTGTACAAGCCATGGCATGAGAGCATGTTGTACCAATATAATGCTTGTCCTGCAAGTGACAAATAGAAGATATGCAACATGAGGATATTACACTGTGAAGATGATAGCAGGTTGAGTGATAGTTTCTAACATGCTCTCTAGGGTCTTACTTACCTTTATAGTTTTTGAACTTTGGAATTTTGAAGTGGTAAGGGTAAGGGGGGATAGGTACTGATGGATGCATTGGCTCTTTGCATAGTTCATCATAGGATGGATTTTGTGATCCATAGCTTGCAGTACGCAAGTTTAGCATTTTAAATTTATCTTAGAGGAGTTGAATTTCAGGTGTCATGGATGTAGAGGACTATGCTACGATAGGTTGGGCCTATGAATGTGGTGGGTACTGAAGTTGTTGTTTCTTCCAATACTATGAGGGGTATTGTTGCACATGATCTTGATAAAGCAGGTATTGGATGATGTGTGATGTCACCACTACTGGTATACTAGGTTGTGGGGTAGATGTGTATTGGGGGTGATAATAATATGACTTTGGGACATGCGGTTGGGGCATAAGTATTTTTTGGGTGGTAATTTGCTATAATGGTTTGGCCATAGGTGGTGATGACCAAGATGTATGAGGTGTAAAGAAGGTGGATGCAGTCGATAATGGTGTAGGTGTTGGGGCTATCTATGCTAATGGTGGTCAAGATAAGGTATCAGAGGACAAGATCTATCTCTGTCCTAGATAATAGGATCTGGTGAGAATAGACTGTGTAGAATAGCCTAGTGGGGTAGGGGTGTGAGCTGCAGGTCTTAATCCATAAGTAGGAAGAATACTAGTGGTGGGAGCTTGGAAAGGAGGAGGAGGTGGTATCCTAAAAGTTGATGTAGATAAGGGTGGAGTAAAGGACTATGTATCATATACTCTGGATACCTAGGATATTTATAGGAATGCCATAAGAAAATGAGGGTAAGCTTCCAAAGTAGGAGCTTGGGAAGAGGGGGAGATGTATGTATCCACTCCTGATTGAACTTGTGTATCTTGTGTTTGAAGAGGTGTTTGGGTTAGGTATATAAACATTGTGAAGAATGGTTGGTGAGAGGATACCAATTGAGACTCTTGAAAAGAGTAGGGGTGTGATGTTTGAGGGGGTGCTTGTTTTTCCTGCTAGAGAGGAAGTTGTGCGATTTGGAAAGATGTCGTCAGGGTGCCTGGGATAGAAGAGGAAGGGTTGGAAATCATTCCTATGGTAGGGGCTAATGAGGTGACCTCATGGTGAGTATGGTGTTGTAAATTTGAGTTAATTTGATGCATTTTATTTTTTCATTGATGTCACATGGATCACATTTGGTTTTGGTGGCCAAAATATTTCATAAATAAGCATTTATGATATTTTGGAAAGAATGGCTATTTACAGGGTTTTTATGAAAACCAAGGCAAGAAAAATAAAAGGTTTTATTTAAAACCATGGTGGGCTTATGTGGAAAGGGTTTTTATTAAAAGCCAAGGTGGAATTTTTTTCATCGAAAAAGGACCTCCGGTGATGAAGATATTAAAGTTTAAAGTTTAAGTTTTAATTAATGGAGGGCCGACCTATGTGCAATTAATGGAGGGTGGCATATATATATGTAAAGGTTTCAATTTATTTCGGAAAGGGGGCATATTATATATCATTGAAAAACTTATTTCGAGGGCTATTTGACTAAATTATTTAGAAGGAGAAATAAGGTGTGTGTAAAGAGATATTTTTGATTTTGCAAAGGGGTTCCAAAAGTGAAGTTTGCCTTGTTCTTTTTCAAGAGGATTAATTCTTTCATGAGGTGACAAGAATTTTGTGATTGTGGCAGATTTACAAAGAGGTTTTTTTTATATTAATAAAATGTATGGGCACATTATCCTATTGATTGTTTATGGTGGTTGATTTCTAAAATATCATTGGAGGGAAAATGATTGTTCATGGTTTCCTTTTCGAAAGTATTTGGTTGAATGCTTCAAGGTTTTCTGAATTGAGAATTATGCCTAAATATTGTTTTATAAGAATAGTTGTTGAATCCCATTGGTTGTAAAAGAACTTGAGATTGATATTAGAATATATTGAGTCTCTAACAATTCTCTTTATGCTTCTATGAGATTGACTTGAGTTAAGTCGAGATTGAGTTGAGTTGAGATTGAGATTAGAACATATTGAGTCTCTAATATTTCTCTTTATGCTTCTATGATTTGATTTGAGTTGAGTTGAGTTAAGATTGAGATTAGAACATATTGAGTGTCTAACAATTATCTTTATGCTTCTATGAGTTGATTTGAGTTGAGATCATTGTGGATCATTGTTGTCATCCATTGAAGAGTACATTGCCATTCATTGTTGAGTTCATCTTTGAGATTTATCTTGATAGATTTGTGGATGATATTTGAGTGCTACTTGAGCATGATTTATTGAGCCTGTGAGAAGGAATTTGTGGATAATTTTGAGAAAGATTTGTGGATAGTTTTGGGACAAATTTGTGGACAAGTTTTGGGATAGTTTTGTGGATAGATTTGTGGATAGAGTTTAGAGCAGATTTGGGCAAGTTCTTGGTGAGCTTGCTAGAGTAGATTTGGGTAAGTTCTTGGTGAGATTGCTAGAGTAGAATTGGGCAAGTTCTTGGTGAGCTTGCTAGAGCATATTTGGCAAGTTCTTGGTGAGCATATTTGGACAAGTTCTATGTGAGCTTGTTAAGTAGATTTGACAAGTTCTGTGTGAGCTTGTTAAGTAGGTTCTATGTGAGCCTATTGAGCAGGTTCTTAGTGAGCCTATTGATAGAGCTTTGGCGGTGACAGAGTACAGAGGACAGAGTCTCAGTGGATAGAGATCCAGTAACTAGCATAGTTGAAGACATATATGAGTGAGGAGTCTTCAAGTGGAGAGAGGTCTACCAATCAGTGCAGTAGAGAGATAGAGTCTTCTAAAAGATCACATAGCCAAATCAGAAGGGGAAAGAGTTATCCTATGAAAGAGATCCACAAACTTGATATTAGGGGATCAACATCTCCTTTGGACAGATATCCATAAACATTGTAATTGGGAGTGATTCCCAAAGAGATTTATTGAGAAATTTTTAGTAAAATATTTTCTCCGTGGAGTAGCCCACATTGGGTGAACCACGTAAATTGTGGTGTCTCTATTGTGTATGGTATTTTTTGCATTGCTTTGATTACCGCTATTGATACTGCTATCTATACACATCATAATATTGAATTGGAAGAAAAAGTAAAAAGTGGTCTTATATTGTTCACCCCCCTCTCAGTATAAGCTTGTGTTCTTCAATTGGTATCAGAGCGAGTTCCTTCGAAAAGGCTAACAACTTGAGGGTATATTCTACTGGGTTACAAGATGGACAAATGGTATATTGATAGTGGGTCATCTAGTCATATGACTGGGTATAAGAATAAGTTCATTTCCTTAAAAGGGAACAATAGTGGATTTGTGATATTTGGTGATAATTCTTCAGCTAAAATAAAAGGGAGAGGAACTTTAAGTTTGGATGATGGAAATACAACTACATAAGGTGTACTCTATGTTGAGGGTTGAAACACAACCTACTAAGTGTAAGTCAGTTTTGTGATCGAGGGTACACAATTATTTTTCCTCTACAGGATGCAAAATCAGGGAAATAAAAATAGGAAAGCTTGTTGCAACTACAAAAAGAACCAATAACAATCTCTACATGTTCAGTGAAATAAAAAATAAAAAGTGTATTTTATCTCAAGAAGAAGAGAGTTGGCTATGGCATAAAAGGTTGTGTCACTTGAATTTTGATAACATAGTGAGGATAAGCAACAAATAAATTGTTAGAGATCTACCAAAGATAAAAAGACCTTCAAATATAATTTGTGCATAGTGTCAGTATGGAAAGCAAACAAGATCAAGTTTCAATGCAAAATAATATTCCTCTTCCAAGGTATTAGAATTGATTCATACTGATTTATGTGGGCCTATGAGAACTAAAATTTTACAAGGTGAAATTTATTTCATGTTGTTGATAGATGATTATACTAGAATGACTTGGGTTGTTTTTATGAAAGAAAAATCCGAGGTATTTGAAAATTTCAAAGTATTCAAAGAAATGGTAGAAAATGAAACAAGAAAGAAGATAAAGTGTTTACGATCAGATAGAGGAGGGGAATTCATCTCTACAAAATACATTGAGTTTTGTGCAAAACATGGAATCAAAAAAGAATATTCAGCAACTAAGAATCCTTGGCAAAATGGAGTCGTAGAAAGAAAGAATAGAACTCTTGAGAATATGGCCAGAGCAATGCTAAATAAATCAAAAATTTTAGATGGATTTTGGAAGAAAGCAATCAGTACAACAGTCTATGTTATGAATAGAGATCGAGTTAGAACAAAGCAACATAATACACCATATGAGTTTTGGAAAGGAAGACCTCCCACAGTAAACTACTTCAAAAAATTTGGAAGTAAGTGTTACATCAAAATAGAGGATAAGGACTTGAGCAAGTTTGATCCTAGATGTGATGAAGGTATTTTTCTTGGATACTCTACAAAAAATAAGGCCTACAAATGCTACAATAAAAGAACACATACCATGGTGGAAAGTATAAATGTCAGGGTTGATGAAATAACAAGAATAAATGAGCCACCTCATAAAGATATTCCTGAAGAAGAAGAAAGTGGTCAAGAAGAAATGGGTGAAGATTCAGATGAAGAAGACTTGCATAATATACCTTCCAAAACTACATCAAGATATATTCAAAAAAATCATCTAGAGGACTTGATCATTGGCAATCCTGAGGTAAGACAGACAAGAAGAGGAATCATAGGCTCAACAGAAAAAGCAAATGTTTCACTATTATCCAAGATAGAACCAAAGGATTTCAAAGAGGTAGAAAATGATGAATGTTGGATTAAGGTAATGAAGGAAGAACTAGATCAGATTAAAAAAATTAAGACTTGGGAATTAGTTCCAAGACCAAAAGGAAAAAATGTAATTGGTACTAAATGGGTCTACAGGAACAAACTAAATGAAGATGGTCAAGTCATTAGAAATAAGGAAATATTGGTGTGTAAAGGATATGCACAAGTAGAAGGAATTGATTTTGATGAGACCTTTGCACCAGTTGCAATATTGGAAGCTATACAGATGTTTTTGGCACTTTCAAGCTACAAAAATTTTAAATTATATAATATGGATGTCAAATCAGCTTTTTTGAATGGTCATTTAGAAGAAGAGGTTTAAATTGAACAACTTGATGGGTTTAATAAAATAGATAAGCCAAACTATGTGTATAAATTGAAAAAAGGATCTCTATGGCTTAAAGCAATCCCCTAGAGCATGGTATTCAATATTGGATAAATATCTTCGAGAGCAAGGTTTCAGAAAGGGAACAGTTGATAGAAATATGTATATTAAAAATAAGGGAAATTATTTGATGATTGTGGAAGTGTATGTGGATGATATTATTTTTGGGGGTAGCAATGATAAAATGTGTCAAGAGTTTGCAAGAAACATGACTAATGAGTTTGAAATGTCTATGATTGGTTAATTAACCTTTTTCCTCGGATTACAGATTTCACAATTATAAAAAGGGATATTTCTTTCACAAACAAAGTATATAAAGGAGATGTTGAAGAAATTCAAAATGGAAGATAGTAAGCCAGTTAGTACTCCAATGGTAACAGGGTGTAAATTAAGAAAATATGATGAATCTCTAATGCAAATCAAACTCTATACAGATCTATGATTGGTAGCTTGTTATATGTTACAGCCACAAGACTAGATATAATATAAGTAATTGGTTTAGTGGGAAGATTTCAAGCAGCTCCAAAATAATTACATGTGACAGCAGTGAAAATAATACTCAGATATCTCAAAGGAACAATGGAGTATGGACTATGGTATCCTTTTACTCTCACAGCCTACATAGATGTAGATTGGGCAGGAAATATTAATGATATAAAAAATACAAGCGGAGGAGCATTCTTTCTTGGTGATTGCCTAGTTTCTTGACTAAGTAAGAAACAACCATCAATATCACTTTCCATAATAGAGGTAAAATATATTGCAGTAGTAGCATCTTTTTCACAGGTATTATGGATGAAACAGACTCTTAAATATTTTAGCATAGACCATGATCATCCCATTCCTATTCTATGTGATAATACTAGTGCTATAAGTATCTCGAATAATCCAATAATGCATGCCATAACAAAGCACATTCCAATCAAGTATCACTTTTTAAGAGAACAAGTTACAAAGAAACAAGTAGGATTGGAATATGTTCCTACAAAAGATCATATTGCATACATCTTTACAAAACCATTACCAAGATAAGTGTTTGAGTGGTTGAGAGAACAACTGGGAGTAAAGGTACTCCCACCACAAAATTAATCACCTCAAGAGAAAAAGGGGTGAGGGGGTCTAATATTAAGAGTCATATATTTTAGCCCGATAGGTGTCCCTTTTTCCATTGATGTCAAAGGGGGAGAGATTTGAGTTAGGTGGAGCAGCCTCCAAAGAGAGTATTGAGTTAGAGGGAGCAGCCTCCATAGAGAGTATTGAGTCAGGGGGAGCAACTTTGATTCTCAGAGATGGTTTTTTTAGTGATTGTGGTGTTTGCATGAGAGGTGTTGCCATCAATGACAAAGGGGGATATTGTTGGAAATTTGAGTTAATTTGAGTTAATTTGAGTCATTTTATGTAGTCATTGATGTCACATGGATCACATTTGGTTTTGGTGGCCAAAATATTTCATAAATAAGCATTTATGATATTTTAGAAAGCATGGCTATTTACAGGGTTTTTATGAAAACCAAGGTAGGCAAAATAAAAGGTTTTATTTAAAACTATGGTGGGCTTATGTGGAAAGGGCTTTTCTTAAAAGCCAAGGTGGAATTTTTTTCATCGAAAAAGGACCTTCGATGATGAAGATATTAAAGTTTAAGTTTTAATTAATTGAGGGTTGACCTATGTGCAATTAATGGAGGGTGGCATATATATGTAAAGGTTTCAATTTATTTCGGAAAGGGGGCATATTATATATCGTTGGAAATATTATTTCGAGGGCTATTTTATTAACTTATTTAGAAGGAGAAATAAAATGTGTGTAAAGAGATATTTATGATTTTGCAAAGGGGTTCCAAAAGTGAAGTTTGCCTTGTTCTTTTTCAAGAGGATTAATTCTTTCATGAGGTGACAAGAATTTTGTGATTGTGGGAGATTTACAAAGAGGTTTTTCATCTTCATAAAAGGTATGGGCACATTCTCCTATTGATTGTTTATGGTGGTTGATTTTTGAAATATCATTGGAGGTAAAAGGATTGTTTGTGGTTTCCTTTTTGAAAGTGGTTGGTTGAATGCTTCAAGGTTTTCTGAATTGAGAGTTGTGTTTAAACCTTGTTTGATAAGCATAGTTGTTGAATCCCATTGGTTGTGAAAGAAATTTGAGATTGATATTAGAACATATTGAGTCTCTAACAATTCTCTTTATGCTTCTATGAGATTGAATTGAGTTGATTTGAGATTGATTTGAGTTGAGTTGAGTTGAGATTGAGATTAGAACATATTGAGTCTCTAACAATTCTCTTTATGCTTCTATGATTTTATTTGATTTGATATTGATATTAGAACATATTGAGTCTCTAACAATTATCTTTATGCTTCTATGAGTTGATTTGAGTTGAGATCATTGTGGATCATTTTTGTCATCCATTGAAGAGTACATTGTCATTCATTGTTGAGTTCATCTTTGAGCTTTGCCTTGATAGATTTGTGGATGAGATTTAAGTGCTACTTGAGCATGATTGATTGAGCCTGTGAGAAGGAATTTGTGGATAGTTTTGAGAAAGCTTTATGGATAGTTTTGGGATAGTTTTAGGAAAGATTTGTGGACAAGTGTTGGGACAGTTTTGTGGACAAGTTTTAGGACAGTTTTGTGGATAGATTTGTGGATAGATTTTAGAGCAAATTTGGGCAAGTTCTTGGTGAGCTTGCTAGAGCATATTTGGGCAAGTTCTTGGTGATCTTGCTAGAGTAGAATTGGGCAAGTTCTTGGTGAGCTTGCTAGAACATATTTGGGCAAGTTCTTGGTGAGCTTTCTTGAGAATATTTGGACAAGTTCTATGTGAGCTTGTTAAGCATATTTGACAAGTTCTGTGTGAGCTTGTTAAGCAGGTTTCATGTGAGCCTATTGAGTAGGTTCTTAGTGAGCCTATTGATGGAGATTTGGAGGTGATAGAGTAAAAAGGATATAGTCTCAATGGATAGAGATCCAGCAGCCATCATAGTTGAAGATAGATCTGAGTGAGAAGTCTTCAAGTGGAGATAGGTCCACCGGTCAGTGCACCAGATAAATAGAGTCTTCTATAAGATCATATAGCCAAAGCAGAAGGGGAAAGAGTTCTCCTATGGAAGAGATCCATGAACTTGAGATTAGGGGATCAACATCTCCTTTGGACAAATATCCATAAATATTGTAATTGGGAGTGATTCCCAAAGAGATTGATTGAGAAATTTTTAGTAAAATATTTTCTCTATGGAGTAGCCCATATTGGTTAAACCATGTAAATTGTGGTGTCTCTATTGTGTATGGTATTTTATGCATTACTTTGATTACTGCTATTGATACTGCTATCTATACACAACATAATATTGAATTAGAAGAAAAATAAAAAATGGTCTTATACTATTCACCCCCCCTCTTAGTATAAGCTTGTGTTCTTCATACGGTTTAGGAGTGATGAGTCATTATCAAATAAGGATTGAGATAAACTCTAGAAAAATGGATGTGCAAAGGTAGGGAAGGTAGGGTAATTTGGTGCAACTTCGTCAACTATGGTCAAAATGGATGAGGATGTTATGATGTCGTGTAGATCACATGGTCATAGAACATGGTGAGTGGATTATATGAATATGGAGGTGAGGGAAATGGATGATCCTCTATGGGTGAAGTAGTGAATACTTTACTCAAGGTGGATGTCTCACCTTGAGACATAGCGTGTGGATACCTCAGATCAAACTCGATAAGCAGATCCAGTGTGTGTGCAGATTTCCCCTTCATGATCAAAGGAGGAGGGGTGTACTGACTAGAAGGGGTTCTGGATGTATCCTCTATATGTTACGCTTGATCGCACACTTGGATATGGGTGACAACATGCATAGTGATGTATGTCATATCATGAAGACTTAGGACTATAAAAAAATAGGATTCTATAGTTCTAAGTGTACTATGTGGATGGGTTAGGGATAACCCTATGTGGTTTAGACTCAACTGCATCTAATGTATAGATAAAGCAATGAAATGTTATGCATAGCTAAAAATATAAAGTGTCAAGTGATGTGCAGTGTTGAAACCAATTTGTGATCATGCAAACAATGATAAAATAGAATCAATTCTAAATGCAAGAAATAAAAGTGTTTTATTCATTTTATGTGTGTTTTGATGTTGGTACCTCATAGGTAGTATCACAAGTAATGGAGTGAAGAAACTAGAAGATCAATAATATCATCAGTATTGAACCTCCTAAAACACCCAAAGATGCATATAATAGAACAATATCGCAATGTATGAGTGGTGATCTAAATGGAAGGTGCAATAAAATAATATCCTAAAATGGGGGGAACCCACTATGCTGAAGTGATTTTGCTAATCCTCTCACGAGAAGATGTGGCATTTTCTGAGACCTACTATCGACATACCCATGCTTTCACTTCACCCTCAGGTAGGCTTAGTCAAGAATGACAGTTACCGTGTCCACTAATTATATTAGGCTTATGGATGAAGGTGTATAGTCCTATCCCACTCTGAAGGTAACTTCTGGTGATAAAATCCAGAAGCCCAATATCAAAAGTGGGGGATTTTTTGGTGATGAAATCCAAAAAACCACTCTTGTGGGGTTGCTAGGTTTCTATGGGGACGAGATGGTGGAGGGTAAAAAACCACAAACACCAAACTCTGACGATGAATTGGTGATGAAATCAAATATTTATTTGTTAAAATTACCACGTGTGTGTGTGTGGGTTTACATTTTTCTAATGATGTATGTAAAACAAGAAATCTAATTAATTGCCTTTTCAAAGTAAATGCTAATCCTAGTGCATTTTTGGAAAGCAAAGGATTATAATAAAGTGCTCTTTGTAAGGAAAGAATCTAACCCTATATGAATTTAGGAAAAAAATTGATTCTATTTTAAAAAGCGTATAAAAATGCAATATAAGAGTGTGAAGATAGGGTTTTATGTGACCCTAAGTATGTGTGAAAACATGGTGTAATTCCAAGAAATATTTATGAAAGCATAAATTGATAATCTTATACCATACATGTAAATAGGAATTTAACAAAATGCTATACCCTGAGGGTTTATAAGAGTAATGTGTAATTAATATGCAAATAAATCTAGCCTTTACCTATAACTGTGCAATTTGATTTTAAGGGAATAGGAAGGATGGAATTAAGAAACCCTAATTTGCAAAATGGAATGCAAAATTTCTTTGAAAAAATATGTTATGAAAATAGGAGATTAAGAAACCCTAATTTGCAAAATGGAATGCAAAATTTCTTTGAAAAGAAGATGTTATGACAAAAGGGGATTAAGAAACCCTAATTTAAAAAATGAGATGCAAAATTTCTTTGAAAATAAGATGCTATGGAAGAAGGGGAAGACAATTTAAATGTATACTACATGCAAATTAAAAAGGAAAAATTAGAATTTACATAAAATTAAAAAATTTTAAATTTAAAGTTGTTGGAAAGTTGCAGGTTATGTAAATATAGTAGCATAAAAATTAAATATAAATGCAAAGGGAAGAGGAGTTTGCACCTAACAATTGTGCTCTAACTAGTAAACCAATGGCATAAACAAAATTTATAGATCAAAGAATAAAATGAAGAATACATGGACTCTGATGTTGTGGGTGGTCTGGATGACCCTTATGTTGCTCACCCCTGCAAGTTTAGGGGTTTTTGAAGCTTCCAAGTTGAATTCACCACCCAAGGGGAGAATTGAGATTTGGTTCATGGGGTGGGGGGCAAATCAGGTTCAAAATCTTTTGATCAGGTTTTTGATGGTCTGGAAGGGTTCCAAGGACTATAAAAACCTCTATTAAAATTAGGGTTTTTGGTAGTCCTAAGCTAAATTCACCACCCAAGGGGAAAATTGAGTTTAGAGGCTTTATATCTACAATATGAGGGTCTAGAAGGGTTCTAGGGATTCTAGGGACCTCTGAAAAACTCATATGTAGGGGTTTTAGGGGTCAAAACTACACTTTGCAACCCGAGGGATGAATTGGGAATTGGTTTATGGGGTGGGGGGTGAATCAAGTTTAGTGACTTCATATATAATTTTTGAAGGCCTGAGATGGTTTTCAAGGCTTTGTAGGTTTTTTTAACTGTGAGATCCAATACCTACAAAACACAAAAATAAAGTATAATATTAGATTTGCTAAAATAGTTAGTCTAACACCATCCATTGTGGGGGTCCCACCAGGCATGCCAGAATAAAACAGTTAAAAAGAATACATTTGATCAAATAACACAGAAATACACATGCTATTCAGGGAAATGCATTTTTATTCATGTAAATATTGCATAGGTTACAAATGGGGATAAATTCCCCTTTATCCTTTCTTTCCATAAACGTTACAATAGGCCTGATACCTTCTTTTGCATTCCTCAGTGTAGATGGGCTTGTGTATCACCATGAGGTTGTAGTTGATGTTGTTTTATCTCCTTGGTTCTATGGTGAAACTACAAAAATGGGTTAGTTCATTAGGGGCTTGCCTCAGTCAGGACCCTTTGTTATAAAGACAAATTGATTGTAAAAACATCATGAAAACTGAAATAAATAATACCAAAACACATAAAATTGCTAATGAAAGCTACTTGCTAAATCTGGGTTGATTTGGGCCTTGTAAATCCAATTTGCCACCCGAGGGGTGAATTTTTGCCAGATTCATAGGGGGGTGAATCCCACTATAAGTGTTTTTCTATAGAAACCCTTCGATGGACAAGTTCCTTAGTTGTTGTTGTGCTACTATTTGAGGTTAGATCTACTTGGTTATACTTTGGTGTGTATTTCGACAAATTTTTGGTACTTTTTGCATTAAGGGAGAGAGAGATTACAAGGGTCTAGACCTAGTATTTAATGGAAATGCTAAGGTGCAAGGGAGCTAGTTAAGTGAACTAGACTCTAGGGTGGAGTCTCATGAGAGTTAAGTTAAGGTTTGTGAGGTGTCATCCTCACATTCCCTAGAGTAAATATCTCATCCTCACACATGTGTGAGGAGATATGAGGTCTGACTATGGTTAGGGAGTCCCTAGGTTAGGTCAAGGTTAGGTTAGGGTTTCCTAGGAAATATCCTAACTAATATTGTGCACACACATGTGGGAGGGAGTAATTAGGGTTAATTAGGGATTAGGGACCTAATTAATCATTTTAACCCTAAAAGTGAACTTAAGTGAAGTCACTTTAGAATTAGATTTGTAAATTGACTTAATAATTACTTTTGCCAATTAATAGCCCCGTGGGGGCCCAATTAAGTGCAATGATTCTTTGTATTACCTTAGGATGTTGGTGGATAGTATCCCAATGTATGGGATGTGTTTTTGATGTGATTAAGGTAGATTTTTAGGGTTTAAGATCTAAAAACTAGCAAAGTGGTGTGTGGAAGTCTACATAATGCTACGATAATCTACGGTGATCTACGCTTGACTATGCATGACTACAGTTGTCTACGCATGACTACGTATGACTACAACAATCTACGCATGAATAGGAATATCTACAATAACCTACATTGGTCTACAATAGCCTAGGGATATCTAGGATTGCCTATGTAAACCTACAAGTGTCCTAAAAGGATCTACAAGTACGTGGGGATATCAATGTGTGATGTTTGGGTGTCTACACTCACTTAGAATGTAGAGATTGTTTCTAGTTCTATTGGCATATGCAATGAGTTTTCCAATTTTAGATTTTTTGATCTCACATCTATTTGGATAAAAATTGATTGTATGCCCTTGATCACAAAATTTGGCTTACACTTAGTAAATTCTGCCTCAAACCCTTGACATACAATACATTCTTTGTCTTTGTTTTTCCATTATCTAAACTCAAGGTTCCTTTCCCACATTTTTTTTGAACCATTGTCACCAAATTTTACTGATCCTCCATTGATTTATTTAAATACAAGAAATTTATTCTTGTCCCCTATCATATGACTTGAACAACCATTATCAAGAAACCATTGTTTTCACTTATCTTGCATATAAAGAGTTGTTTTTACCAACATTGACTTCACATTATCTTGCTCTTTTCTCTCTCTCCTAATTTTTGAGGTTGTATTCTTTTGAGCCTTCTGATCCTCCTTTTTGCTTAATTCAAGAAATATTTTTTTACACAATTTGGCCTTGTGACCAAATTTATTGCATTTGTAACATATGATATTATCATCCATGAGAGGTGCAAAAGAATTGAAATTTCTATCAAAATTATCTCTCACATAACCAGTGCAATGTAAAACTCTATGACCATATTTGTTACATGAAAAAAATAGCCATGGAAGATATTTTGTAACCTGTTGGAGTGCCTTGAATAATATGGTTGAATGCTTATTTTTTGTTGTTCCTATAATTGAATTTTCTCCATGGATCTTCTTTGCCTTCCTTCTTCTTTATGCTTTTACCTTTCAATGCATTAGTATAAGTCATGGGATATTCTTATTTTGATATATTATTTCCTTGGTAGCTTGACTCCTCTTTCTATTTCCCTAAATTTATATCTTGTCGTACCTTACCCTTAGTCTTTTCAACTTCCTTTCTTAGAGAGACAATTTTTTATTCCAATATTTCACATTCTAACTCTTTTTACTTTAACTGTTCTACCATATCCTATTCAATTTTCCTTCCCTCTTCAACTTTTACCTTGAGATCTATGAGGTTTTATAGAAGTTCCACCTTTGCCTCATCATCCTCTTAGATTTGATACTTCAAACTTAAATTCTTCCTTCTAACCTTTTCCATGTTTCTAAGAGCAGTAAAAAAATTCTCTTTTATATCTATCATGGCCTCTTCTCCATTTTCTAAGGTCATCTATGTTATTATTGGATCTTCCTTCAAGCTATTAGTCTTTTCACAAAGGAAACCACTCTGATACCAATTGAATAACATAAGCTTATACTGAAAGGGGGGTGAACAGTATAAGATAAAAAAAAATACTTTTTAATACAAATGATAACAATAGTAATACTAAAGTAGTAAACATTGTACACATCATCAAACACATGAGAGATATGATTTAACCTAGTTCACCCAATGTGGACTATTCCATGGAGAAAAATATTCCTTATAAATTTTCTCAAAGAATATTTTGGGAATCAAATCCCTATTACAATTTTTATGGACCTTTGTCCAAAGGAGATACCAATTCCCTTATGCTCTAGTTTGTGTATCTATCTCCATAGAATACTGATGTCCCCACTACTTGATATTCTCATAATGACACTGAGATGGGGGGTGAATCAGTGTAGCTATTTAAATTCAGATCTACAACTCTTTAAAACTTAAGCAGGGAGAACTTAAAAATAGATAAAGCAATTAAACAAGAGAGCATTCCACAACACACGATTTAACGAGGTTCACCAGTTTTGGCTACTCCTCAAAAATTAGACTGCTTGGACTCCCATCCAAATCCAGCCTTTGCAAAGCACCAACTTTACAAACAATTTTCCAGCACCCACAGGAAGGAGCACCAACCCCTTATTTATCTGCAGCAACAGAAAGGAGCACCAACCCCCTAATGCCAAGCACCAACTTGGACTTCAGTTCTGAACTATTTCAATGACATAAAAATGCCTTCTCTTCTACAAGACCCTCACTGGTCTAATGCCCTTTTACAAGAACTGCATATACTTACAGCTCTGTTATATTTTTCTCTTTCAGCTTTGCTATTCTCTCTTACAGCTCTCTCTTCTGTATCTTTTTTAGCACTACTTCCCATTCTTTTCACAGCTCCTTTTTCCTTTTATTCGACAATACACAACACTCATGCCACGTGTAGAGCTCAACCCTAACCCTAACTTCCTGTACATGAAAACATTCTTTCGGCTCTGCTTACTATGCTCTTAAATGCTTACTTACGCCTCTGACAACCTTATCTGCCCACTTTATGGCTCTGACAACCTTTTCTATGCTTTGACAGTATATCCGCCATTCTGACAGATTTATCTTCTCATTTATGACTCTGACAACCTTATCTGCTCATTTATGGCTCTGACAACCTTTTTTATTCTCTTACAGCTCTGACAGTAGAACCGTCGCTCTGACAACCTTTTTGTCTTCTTCTCGGCCTGCATGCGTGAAAACACATGTCACGATATCGTGACACTTTTCACCTCCGTACACTCTACTTGGCTTGCACCAGCGAAAACATGACATGTCACGAAATCGTGACACTTTTCGCTTCCTTGCACTCTTCTCGGCATGCACCAGCGAAAACATGACATGTCACAAAATCGTGACACTTTTTGCTTCCTTGCACTCTTCTTTGCATGCACCAGCGAAAACATGACATGTCATGAAATCGTGACACTTTTTACTTCCTTACACTCTTCTCTGCATGCACCAGCAAAAACATGACATGTCACGAAATCGTGACACTTTTCTTTCTTACACTCTTCTTTGCATGCACCACGAAAACATAACATGTCACGAAATCATGACACTTTCTTCCTTGTCCTTTTCTCGCCTTTCACCATGAAAATAGAACATGTCACGAAATCATGACACTTTCGCCTTTACTCTCCCTCCTTGAAATTTCATAAATCTGACACTTCCTTCCATGCTCTTTCTTTCTTATCTGAAATCATGAAACCATGTCACGAAATCATGACACTTTCTATCTCCTACTCTTTCTCCTCTCTTAGTCAAAATCGAACATGTCGCGAAATCGTGACACTTTTCTCCTTAGCACTTCTCTTTCTAAAACATGTCACAACGACTTTTCCTTACTCTTCCTCTAATGTCACAAATCATGACACTTTTCCTCATCTCTCTTGCAAATTGTCACGAAATCGTGACACTTTTCTTTGCGAGCTCCTTCTCTCAAACATGTCACGAAATCGTGACACATTTTCATTTGTACCATCCTTCTTGCAAATTGTCACGAAATCGTGACACTTTTCTTTGCAAGCTCTTTCTCTCAAACATGTCACGAAATCATGACACTTTTTCTTTCCCTCTCTCAACATTCATCAAATCATGACACTTTTCTTTGCAAGCTCCTTCTCTCCGAACATGTCACGAAATCATGACAGTTTTCTTTGCTTCCTTCTCTCCAAACATGTCACGAAATCATGATAGTTTTCTTACTTGCCTACGCTTCTTCTTCGAACATGTCACAAAATCATGACAATTTTTCCTATGCTTTCTCTCTTCCAACATGTCACGAAATCATGACAGTTTTTCTCTTCCTTCTCTCTCTTCCAACATGTCACGAAATCATGACAGTTTTTCTTCTTCTTTCCTCCAACATGTCACGAAATCATGACAGTTTTTCTCATTTTCTCTCTCTTCAACATGTCACGAAATCATGACAGTTTTCCAACATTTTCTCTCTCCTTCGATATGTCGCGAAATCACGACAGAAAACATGTCGCGATATCGTGACAGTTTTCTTACTTGTCTTTTTCTTTGATCCTTTGAATCTGGGCCACTTTTGTCTTCTTGGAAATTCACTGTACATGCTCTGACTGACCTCTGAACTCCTATCCACTACATCATCAATTGATCTATCTGTCTGTGTTGACAACAATGACAATACTATTTCTGCACCTTGCTCAACAATCTCCCCCTTTGGAATTGTTGGCAACACATGTGCAATTTCTTGTAATTCTTCTCCCCCTTTGACAATAATACCAAAGGGCTACTACAGACTCCCCCTGAGTCCATGCACAACATTCTCAGGCACACAATATTACAGTTAGCAAAAATTACAAACATGAGCAAACAGGTAATCAAATATATAAATGCTCCCCCTGAGAATGTGTTCCCGATAGCTAGTCAGTTCTTGGGTAGTGTGACCACTCCCAACTTACTGTGAAGGTATTCAAAAACTTCCTTGGGCAACGGTTTAGTGAAGATATCCGCTACTTGCTCTGTAGTTGGAACAAAATCCAATTTAACCTCACCTTCTGCAACTTTATCCTTCAAAAAGTGATACCGGATTGCAATATGTTTGGTGCGAGAATGCATAACCGGATTCTTTGAGATGTTAATAGCACTGGTATTATCACATTTAACTGAAATTGGCTCTTTGAAGTTAATACCAAGATCTTTCAAGGTTTGTCTCATCCATAAAATCTGTGTACAACATGTTGTTGCTGCAATGTATTCTACCTCTGCTGTGGATAGAGAGACTGATTCTTGTTTCTTGTTGTGCCATGCTACCAACCTGTCTCCAAGATAGAATGCACCTCCACTGGTACTCTTTCTGTCATCTATACATCCTGCCCAATCTGCATCAGAATATGCAATAAGAGTGAAGTCCTTACCTTTTGGGTACCATAACCCATACTCCATAGTACCCTTGAGGTACCTAAAAATCCTCTTCACAGCTGTCACATGAGTCTCTTTGGGACTAGCCTGAAATCTTGCTACCATGCATACTGCCTGTAAGATATCTGGTCTGGTAGCTGTCAAATACAGCAGGCTTCCAATCATAGATCTGTACATGGTTTGATCTACATCTGGAGATTTGTCATCCTTGCTCAACTTGCAACCTGTTGTCATGGGAGTGCTAACAAGTTTACAATCCTCCATTGTGAACTTTTTCAGCATTTCTTTCACATATTTAACTTGAGAAATAAAAATGCCCTTTTCATTTTGGTTAACTTGCAGTCCGAGGAAATATGAAAGTTCACCAATCATAGACATTTCAAATTCTTTCTGCATTTTATTTGCTATGTCTCTACATGACTCATCATTGCTGCTGCCAAAAATTATATCATCTACATAAACAACAAGGACAATAAGATGGCCATTGTCTATTTTGACATACAAGTTACTATCCACCATACCTTTCTTGAACCCTTGTTCAGTGAGATAGTTGTCTAGTCTTGCATACCATGCTCTGGGTGCCTGTTTCAAGCCATACAAAGCTTTCTTCAACTTGCAAACAAAGTTGGGATTATCACCGAGTTGAAAACCATCTGGCTGCTCAATATAAACTTCTTCTTCAAGATTTCCATTCAGAAATGCTGATTTCACGTCCATCTGATAAACTTTGAAATTCCTGTGGATTGCTAAAGCCAGAAACATTCTTATTGCCTCGAGTCTAGCCACTGGTGCAAAAGTTTCCTCAAAATCAATACCTTCAACTTGAGCATAGCCTTTACAGACCAATCTTGCTTTATTCCTTACAACTTGTCCGTCTTCATTCAATTTGTTTTGAAAAATCCATTTAGTACCGATTATGTTTTTATTTGCAGGCCTTGGTACTAACTCCCAGGTTTTGTTTTTCTCAATCTGATCTAGTTCTTCGTTTATTGCCTTCATCCAACTTTCATCTGTGCTTGCTTCAGCAATATTTTTGGGCTCAATGCTTGGATAATAGGGAGTAGTTACTTACTACTCTTCTTCTTGTCTTAACACCAACTGTGGGGTCCCCAATAATTTGCTCTCTGGGATGATTTTTCTGCTAGCTTCCTGTTTTGAATTTATTGTTTTCTTCTACTTCTGAATCAATACTTAAATCATCTGGGTCAATTTTTTGATTCTCTTCTGTTTCCTTTTCTTCATCTCCTTCAATAACTTCTTCATAAATAGGGTAGTTTTCTTCATAGTTGACTGCTCGTTTCCTATCTTCATCAAATTTAACATCGACACTGTCTACAATTTTCTTTAGCCTTTTGTTGTAGCATTTGTAAGCTTTGCTTTTTGATGAATAGCCAACAAAAATACCTTCATCAGCTCTATCTTCAAACTTACCAAGATTATCTTCAGTTCTTTTGATGTAACACTTGCTGCCAAAGACTTTGAAGTATTTTGTTGTTGCCTTCTTGCCGAACCATAGCTCATAAGGGGTTTTGCTTTCATGCGTCCTCAACATGCACCTGTTTTGGATATAAACTGTAGTATGGACTGCCTCTTTCCAAAATCTGTCTACAATTTTGCTCTCAGTCAACATCGTCCATGCCATTTCCTACATAGTTCTGTTCTTTCTTTCTACAACACCATTCTGCTGAGGTGTCCTTGCTACTGAAAACTGTCTTCTGATCCCATATTTTTGATAGTATTCTGCAAACTCCTCTGAGATGAACTCTCCTCCTCTATCTGATCTTAAGCATTTGATCCTCTTTCCTGTTTCATTCTCAACTTGGTTTTTGAAAGTCTTGAACATTTCAAAAGCTTCAGATTTTTGCTTCAAAAAGAATATCCAGGTCATTCCGGAATAGTCATCTATGCACAACATAAAGTATTTGTCACCATTTATACTTTGTGTTCTCATGGGTCCACATAAATTAGTATGTATTAGTTCTAAAGGTTTGCTTGGTAAAGTACTCCTTTGATTTAAATGTGGCTCTAGTTTGCTTCCCCTTTTGGCATGAAGCACAAATACTATTTAGTGGTTTGCCAATGGAGGGTATATCTCTTACTGCCCTTTTTGAGCTTATTTTTACCAAATTGTCAAAGCTGATATGACCGAGCCTCTTGTGCCACAACCAATTTTCATCTTCCTGTCCAATCAAGCATGCTCCTTCTGAAGTCTCTGAGAGAGTATACAGGTTTCCAGAAGTCCTTGATCCAGTAGCAATCAACTTCCCACTGTTAGCTTTTCTCACTTCACAACCCTGCTTCTTAAAAATTACTTCATGACCTCTGTCACAGATTTGACTTACGCTGAGCAAGTTATGCTTCAGACCAATCACAAACAAGACTTCTTTTGATTTGATCTTTCCATCACTGATCTTGACTGATCCTTTGCCAACTATCTTTGCTCCATCATTATTTCCAAATTTCATAGAACCACCTTCGTAATTCTGTAACTTCTCAAATTTTTGCTTGTCACCTGTCATGTGACTGGAGCATCCACTATCAAGTATCCATGGTGCAGATTTGTTCTGTGCTTTAAAAGTAGTCTGAACAATCAAAGATTCCTTTTCTTCCTGGAGTTTCTCCTTTTCTTTCCATTCTGGTTTGATAGCAGTTTTGGCTACTTGTTTTGCCTTTCCCCTTTCATTAGCTTGTGCCTATTTTTCAAGAAATTTTTTGTTTTGTTTCAATCCATTTGGTTGAGATTTTCTACCCTGATATTTATTTGTTGCAAAAGTGCTTCTACAGTTTCTTGCAATGTGTCCAAAATTATGACAGTTATAACATTCTACTGCATAATCCATCAATGGTGAAAAGACATTTCTACTGGTGAAATTCCTTTGTGCTACATTATAACTGCAATCTGAAATCTTATGACCATAAGCATTGCATTTAAAACAATAACCAGAAAAGGAATGATTAAACCTGGGTGAAGGTCTTTGCCATTTTGAAGTAGGAGCCATGAATCTTCTCCTTCTTGGATGTGTGACTTTTGTGAATCCATCTTTGTCAGTACTCCTCTTGAGTCTGGCATTATTGCTTTCTTTGGCATGATTTGTTTTTTCTTGATCAACCTTGATCTTATCTTCTTTCTTTATGGGTTCTACATTTATGGCCTTTGATCCCTTTGATGATTCTCCTTCATCGAAGCCCAAACCAAATTTGATGCCTGAAGGCCTTTGGTTATTTATAATTTTATCCGACTTTATAGAACTTTCTTCAAACTTATGATAACAACTCAATTTTCGATTCATCTCCTCTAGCTGCATCCTTAACCTAACAATGTCTTCTTCTAGCTTGCTGCACTCATCTATTTTTATGGTTAATTGTACTTCGAGAACTTCAGACATTTTCTTAAATTCATCTGTCTGTACTTTCAAGTTGTTTATTATTTCATTGGCATCCTCAAGCTTTCTTGAAACCTTTTTATTCTTTTTCCTTTCTGTGCTCAGCTCTTTAAGTGCAGCAACCAACTCACCTTCCAGATATACTTCAGCCTCATCCTCAGGTTTTTCATTACATTCCTATTTTTCCTCTGTTTTTCTTTCTTCAAATGCCATGAACAGAGCTTCACCTACTTCTTTAGAATCCTCACCGGAGCAGTCTTCAGAAGAGCTGACATTCTTGGATATGAAACTTTTCTTCTTGAAGTTGCTTTTTCTAAAATGTGGTTTCTTCTTCCAGTCACTTCTTTCTTGGTGTGACCCTTCATCATTTTTGTTTTTCTCATTCATTGGACATTTAGCTGCAAAGTGCCCGATGCCTCCACAGTTGAAGCACTTAAACGGTAACTTTCCTCTATACTTTCCTTTTCCCTTTATTAGTTTCCTAACAAAGTTTGCTTCTATTTCATCTGAAGACTCTTCTTCCTCAGATTCTTGTTTAGCTTTTATATTTTTGTGTGCTTTAAAAGTAGCTTCTCTGTCTGAGGGCTTAGTTTGTCCTATTCTCATTTCATATGCAGTTAAAGAACCATGCATTTCATCCATGCTAAAAGTATTTAGATCTTTAGCTTCTTCTATAGCAGAAACTTTAGAATCAAATCTTTTGTGAAGAGTTCTTAGTACCTTTTTCACGATGACCGCATCTTCCATTTCCTCGTCGAGTCCTCTAATCGCATTAATGATTCCATTGACTCTCAGCATATAGGCCTCTATGTTCTCATCGTCATTCATTTTTAATGCTTTGAACTGAGCTCGATGCGTTTGTAGCTTGGCTTCCTTGATCTTGTCGTCTCCTTCATGAATGCTCTACAGTTTGTCCCACATGTCTTTTGCCATTTTATAGCTCATGATCCTTATCAGTTCATTGTCTACTAACCCACACATTATAGCATTCTTTGCTTTAGAGTTATTCTCAAACTTTTTCTTCTCAACAACATCTGTTGGAGGAGTAGAGGGTATTGTGTATCCACTGTCTACTGACTCCCAAATGTCATATCCCAAAGCACACAGATAAGTCTGCATCCTGAGTCTCCAGAAAGAGTAATTAGTTCCATCGAACAAAGGAGCTTTGTTGGATGAAAATCCTTCACCATCGGCCATTGTGTTTCTTCCAAGATCACCTTAGCTGATTGAGCTTGTTCAGGAACCTTGCTCTGATACCAATTGATATTCTCACAATGACACTGAGAGGGGGGGGTGAATCGGTGTAGCTATTTAAATTTAGATCTACAACTCTTTAAAACTTAAGCAGGGAGAACTTAAAAATAGATAAAGCAATTAAACAAGAGAGCATTCCACAACACACGATTTAACGAGGTTCACCAGTTTTGGCTACTCCTCAAAAATTAGACTGCTTGGACTCCCATCCAAATCTAGCCTTTGCAAAGCACCAACTTTACAAACAATTTTCCAGCACCCACAGGAAGGAGCACCAACCCCTTATTTATCTACACCAACAGAAAGGAGCACCAACCCCTAATGCCAAGCACCAACTTGGACTTCAGTTCTGAACTATTTCAATGACATAAAAATGCCTTCTCTTCTACAAGACCCTCACTGGTCTAATGCCCTTTAACAAGAACTGCATATACTTACAACTCTTTATATTTTTCTTTGTTAGCTCTACTATTCTCTCTTACAGCTCTCTCTTCTATATCTTTTTCAACACTATACACTATTCTTTTCATAACTCCTTTTTCCTTTTATTCGACAATACACAACACTCATGCCACGTGTAGAGCTCAACCCTAACCCTAACTTCCTATACACGAAAACATTCTTTCGGCTCTACTTACTATGCTCTTAAATGCTTACTTACGCCTCTGACAGCCTTATCTGCCCACTTTACGGCTCTGACAACCTTTTTTATGCTCTGATAGTGTATCCACCATTCGACAGATTTATCTTCTCATTTATGACTCTGACAATCTTATCTGCTCATTTATGGCTCTGATAGCCTTTTCTGTTCTCTTACAGCTCGACAGTAGAACCGCCGCTCTGACACTTTTTGTCTTCTTCTCGGCCTGCATGCATGAAAACACAACATGTCATGATATCATGACACTTTTCACCTCCGTACACTCTACTTGGCTTGCACCAGCGAAAACATGACATGTCACGAAATCGTGACACTTTTCGCTTCCTTGCACTCTTCTCGGCATGCACCAATGAAAACATGACATGTCATGAAATCATGACACTTTTTGCTTCCTTGCACTCTTCTCTGCATGCATCTACGAAAACATGACATGTCACAAAATCATGACACTTTTTGCTTCCTTACACTCTTCTCTGCAAGCACTAGCAAAAACATGACATGTCATCAAAATCGTGACACTTTTCGCTTTCTTCTCGTCTTGCATCCACAAAAACAGAACATGTCACGAAATCATGACACTTTCCTACCTTGTCTCTTTTCTTGCCTTTCACCCATGAAAATGAAACATGTCACGAAATCGTGACACTTTCCCTTTACTCTTCCTCCTAAATCCCCTTCAAAATGACATCTTAATCACACTTTTATCTCTCTCTTCTTCTCTTAGTCACGAAAATCGAAACATGTCACGAAATCGTGACATCTTTTCTCCTTAGCACTTCTCTTCTCTTGAAAACGACATGTCACAATCTACTTTTCTCCCTCTTTCTTCAAAATCGTGACACATTTTCTCTACTCTCTCTTGCAAATTGTCATGAAATCGTGACACTTTTCTTTGCGAGCTCTTTCTCTCAAACATGTCACGAAATCGTGACACTTTTTTCATCCATATCCTCTCTTGCAAATTGTCATGAAATCGTGACACTTTTCTTTGCGAGCTCTTTCTCTCAAACATGTCATGAAATCATGACACATTTTCATTTGTACTGCCTCTCTTGCAAATTGTCATGAAATCATGACACTTTTCTTTGCAAGCTCCTTCTCCTCGAACATGTCACGAAATCGTGACAGTTTTCTTTGCTTGCGCCTTCTCTCCAAACATGTCACGAAATCATGACAGTTTTCTTGCATGTGCCTTCTCATCGAACATGTCACGAAATCATGATAGTTTTTCTTGCTTCTTCTTCAAACATGTCACGAAATCATGACAGTTTTTCTACTTGCCTTCTTCTTCCAACATGTCGCGAAATTGTGACAGTTTTTCTCACTTGGCTTATTTACCTCCAACATGTCATGAAATCATGAAAGTTTTTCTACTTTCCTTCTTTCCTAATTTGCCAACATTTTCTCTCTCCTCCGATATGTCGCGAAATCGCGACAGAAAACATGTCGCGATATCGCGACAGTTTTCTTACTTGTCTTTTTCTTTGATCCTTTGAATCTGGGCCACTTTTGTCTTCTTGGAAATTCATTGTACATGCTCTGACTGACCTCTGAACTCCTGTCCACTGCATCATCAATTGATCTATCTGTCTGTGTTGACAACAATGACAATATTGTTTCTGCACCTTGCTCAACACTACTCTATTTTGTGGATCTCTCTCCCTAGAAATCTATCCCCTCTACTCTAGTTTATGGATATCTCTCCATAGGAAAACTCTATCCCCTCTGGTCTGCTCAAATATGATAAAAGCTACTCACAAATATTCTCATAATATAGTTTTAGACCTGATAACAAGTCTACCTCTAACATACTCACAAGTCTGTATCAAAACATGCTCACAAGTCTAGCTCAAAACCTACTCACAAGTCTATCTCAAAACCTTCTCAGAGTATGCCTTTAACCTGCTCACGATTTTACCTTAAACCTGCTCAAAATATACCTCTAACTTGCTCATAGTCTCTGCTCATTTTTGCTCTAATACATGCTCATAACTGCTTATAACATATGTTCAAAAAGGGTTTCACAAAGATGAAAAAACTTACCTTCAAACCTAGCACAAGTAGTTCAATCTCTAGCACAAATATGTCAAACTCTTTTAACAATAGAAGCACATATTATTCTCAAACTCTATCCCAAATGTTTCCAAAAATTCAATAATAAAGCACAAAATCCTCACTCAAATATTTCTAACAATGCTTATCAAATAATCTTTTCACTCCACCTTATGTTCCAGAAAACCTTGCTCAATAACACACCTCAAGAAAGAAAAATATGCCCATACCTCTTATTTTTTCTTATGGAGATATGTCTTCAAAACCTGTCTCACAAATAACTAATTTTTCTAATGCCACTTCAAGGGTTAGATTGCAAGATACTTCCTCAAAACATCCACATGAATTTTCACCTCAAAATATTTTTTACCATACAAACATTACAATAAAATATCAACCACTATAACACCTTATTACTCCTATTCTCTCATGCAAAATAATGCTCAACAAAACAAACCAAAAATTACACACATGAATTTCACATATACACCTTATACCTCCTTATGAAAATAAAAATTATGCACTTCAAATTACGATAAGACCAAAGAAATTATCACTTCATATCATGCATCAACCAAGTACTAGCAATTTGAAATTTCACCTTTCAATCATTTCTAAAAATTAAATAACTTTACTATCCTTATATCTCCTTAACCATTTCTCATCAACATGATAAAAATTAACTAACCCTTATAACTCCCTAACCAAGAACAAAATGCATATCTTTTAAATTTTAATTTTGCCCTCAAGTTCTACTATCACTGCTCGAACCCATGACCTCACTGGCCTTCGTACCCTAACACAAGGGCAAATTCCATGTGGACTAGCCACCCACACAAGCCTAAGGAGTACATGCTCCTTCTTCTCCTCTACCATCGATGCAAAATACTTTGATCATGCAAAAACCTTTGTGTGAATCGAACACCGAACCTACCACCTACTATGCACTCCATAAGCTGAGCTTGCTAGCTAGGCTATCATCCACCATCGGATGGTGTTTGGACACCATCCATATTTATATCTGCACTACCTCAAAATTTATAGGAATCTCTCTGCCTTCACCTCTTTGCCAAAATAAAAATGCAAGTAATAATTTTTGGGGATTAAAAACTTTGGTTTGCAAACACATTAATCTTTTTATACACATTCCCTTTGACTTTGGACGTCAGCTCAACTTGGAAAAATTATCTCCATGCAAATTCAAATTTTGGCACCTTCTAAACCTTTTTAAAATATTATAATAATTTAAATCTAAGGTAGATTTAAATATTATAATTTTTATTTTAACCTTTTGGGTCCTTTAATTTTTAATTATTATAATTATTTAAATCTTCATAGATTTAAATATTATAATATTTTTTCTTCTTCTTGGAACTTTTCTTTGGAAAACCTCTTCCTTTTTCTTTTGCAAATGCCACCATGGTAAAACCATTAAACCATTATTTTTCTGGGCATAAATGACAACTAATGTCATTAACCTATGTCATTAATTCTTTGACATCAATGACAATAATATACTCAAAATTTCCAATATTATCAACTTGTTGTTAGACAAATAAATGGAGAATACGAATGCAAAGAATCTACCATAAAACTTTATCATGAAGTAGCAATGTCATTGCTCTCTAAGTTTTATTGGTATGAAATCGATAGTTTGCCATGTTCGACTAATAGATTTGCAAATGTGATGACAACTCTAGGATCATTGATTCCAAAGAACTCCGTAGGAGAGGTACAACCACTCATTGTCACAATGATATATAAATATGCAATTATCTGTGTTGAATCTAAGGATGAAAAGGATGTTTTCTTTATCCATTCGAAGCTATATGAGCCTTGGTCAAACTAAATAATACCCTTGCTCAAGTTTGGAATACTCTCATTAGACATGTCACTAATTTCTAAACACACTTTCAAGAAAAAGGTAGCTTGTTTTACTCTCTTGGGAGACGTGTTGTACAAAAATGGTTATGATGGAATCCTTCTTCATTTTCTTGAGTTTGTATAGGCATAAAGAACCATAACTAAAACTCGTGATGGTACTTGTTGTCATTTTAGTGGAATGGCCAATGCAAAGCATATTTTACGCATGGGTTACTATTGGCCCACCATGGAATGCAATTGTTGCACTTATGTCAAGCATTGTCAGCAATGTCCATAAAATGCTAATTTAAATCATGTGCCATCACAAGAATTATAATCTATTCAAATCCTTTGGCCCTTTTCACAATGGAGTCTTGATTTGATTAGAAAACTCTCACCTCCTTCCTCAAGACAACATACATTCATCATCACAACCACTGAATACTTCACAAATTGGGTTGAAGCAATTCCTCTAACCAGCATAACAGGACCTAGAATTGTGGAGTTTATACTTCATCATATCAATTGTTATTTTGGTATTCCATCAAAAATAATTTTTTACAATGACAAGTCTTTCAAAAACAAGGATGTTCGAACACTTTGTGAGAAATATAATATCCAACATAGTTTATTGACTCCTTAATACCCACAAGCAAATGGATAAGTTGAGGCTACCTACAAGACCTTAACTATTATTCTCAAAAAACTAGTCAATGAAAATCATAGATATTGGCATACTTGTAGGCCCAAAATTGCCACATCCTTAGAAAAATTTGAAAATTTATTCTAAGGCATGAGGATACTCCAATCCACTGAAGATAGAGTGTATTTCAGAGTGGATCCACGCAAGATACCTCAATCCGCTCAACACTTGGTTTTTTTCAGCAAAGTGTTCCACCCCGCCCAATGCTTAGTGTATTTTGCAGTGGCTTCTCACGAAGTTCCCAATCCACAATCCAATCGAGTTGAGATGATGTCAGCACCTTTCAAAGTGTGGATTGGCGATATTGCTTCATCCTATGCGCTCAAGTGACTAAGTGTCGAGAATGCCCATTCCGCTGAGTTCCAAGGCTATTTTTGAGCGGAATGGTGACAAGCTCCACGTCACTTGGTAAGAAGGTCAAAAGTACCTAAAAAGAAGTATAAGGTAGTGGAATAGCGCAAAGATCATTTTCCATTACTTTTTGAGTGGATTGGTGATACACTCTACTTTGTAGTCAAACCAAGTCAAAGATGATGGAGCAAGAATCGAGGAGTGGATTGCAACTTATTTCTTAAGCCATGGATGCGAGAAAGGAATTAAACATTTTAAAGGTTTAAGTGAGTGGATTGATGATGAGCTATATTCCGCTCAACACTTAGTGTATTTTCCACCAAGTCTCGAATCCGTTGGTCGAAGCCATCCAAGATAACGTCAACATTATTTTTGAGTGGATTGGTGATTCTTTCTATCCTGCTTCGCCTATAGAGCATTATTGAAGTTTAATCGTAGTCATTCACTGAGTGCATCAATGATGGATATTTTGCTGATATTTTCATGAGTATACAAAGGTGGATTCTTGGTGGATGAAGGCCAGTTAGTTTGAGTGGGTAGGTGAAGCGTCCAAGGGTACCAAGAACCAAGAACCAGAGTGGTTGTAGATCTACGATGGAATGGAGTTCTCAAGAAGGATGAATGGTTTAGATCTAGTTTCTAATGGCCTAAGGCTCAATTACCATTATCGAACCAGCAAGTTGTAGAGTCGAGCTGCCATGGTGGATGACTTCCAATAGATTTCTCAAACTCAATAAGTGAATGAAATGATGCCAACATAGCTCTCTATTGATCTATCATATTCTGAATCCTTGTAATGTCTCCTCTAATTTCTTTCATTATAAACTATAAATAGAGGTCGAACCCTCAATTTTTAGGGTTGGCTCTAGTGCGTTTGCTTGCCCTACTATGTAATATTTTTTACAAACTAATGGAAGGAGCATTACTTGGATTTTTGACTCAAGATTTGCTATCTTTGATATCTTTCATTAAGAGGTTCAAGCTATGAATTGCATTTCTATCAATGTTATAATGGTTAGTTCATTCCATTTATATTGGATTACTAGTTGTTAAGGTAATTGAAATCTATTCATAGTTAGATCTATGTTGGCAAGAAGTTTATTTCTGTAAAGTCTGATTATTGATCTATTCTACTAAATTGGATTGTTAATATATTAGATATTGAAATTACTTCTTGGAACATATCTCTATTTCTACTTTATTGTATGAAGATTTCATGGTTTTGGGTGTTGCTAATCCTGAGTGTGGGACACTAGAAGTAGTTTTCTAGAGGTTTTTCCTATGGATGCCTATGTTGTTAGCCCTATCCAACCACTGTTAATGCATAATTTCTTAACCCTAAACCTTTTCTAACCCTATTCCTCAAAACCCTTATTGAGATTAATTGAGTCAACATTCTATTTAGTTGACAAGGAACCAACCTACTCTAGAGGTTGGGTTGAAGCAATATTTGGTCCATCCAATGTTGAGTTCTGAGTTGTGACTATCGGGTGCAAGCCTGGCTAAAAAATTGGAAGATAGACAGTTGCAGTATCAAGTAAAACTTGATGACAATTTGGATCCCAATAGTTTTGGCATGCCTAGTGGGACCTGTTTGCAAGAAACACTAAAACCCATCATATTATTTATTATTTTTATCTTTTCCTAAAGGAATCAAGATTTGGTGAATTATCTTGACCTTGCTAAGTGGTGATCAAAAAATTCACCTAGCGACTCCCTGGTCTATGAATCCAAAAAAGTTATCCCTGTAGCTCATAGTTTTTCATGAATACTAGGTCATCCACAAGGAATAACCCAGACTCCTTTTTCTACTATGAGCTACCTTATAGAGGGTCTACTATCATAAGGGATTTGAATCAAGATTTCCATTCAGACAAAACTCCTCCTGAGGAGAATCCTATAGTACACCCAAGGCCACCTCCAATAGGAGCTACACCTGGGAACATGGCCCAACATCAAAATGCAGTTCCAAATCAGCCCTTACAGAAGTATCCTAGCTGGAATACAACTGGCCCCCTTAGATTAGCTCAAATGCATGACATTCCTCAAGTTATGTCTAAGGCCATCCCCACCTATGATGGATCTGGTAAAACTGCATATGAGCACTGCCAAGATATTCTGAATCTGGCAGCAATCCACAATATAAAAAATGAAGATGTTATTGTCAGAATCCTAGCCCTATCCTTTAGAGGAAATATTTTACATTGGTTTAGGACCCTTGAAGACAATACTATTACCTCATGGGTAGCATTGGATGAGCCCTTTGTGGAAGAATTTAATGAATCTATTGATCCTTTTTTCCTCCTTAATCAATTCACATCTATGCAAAAGCATCAGCAAGAAACTATTTCAGATTTCAACTTGAGGTTCAGTAGGACCTGGAAGAGAATTCCCCCTATAGCTAGACCAGTTGCAAGCCTTGCTTACATGTATTATATCAGAGCCCTTGGATCAGAGTTAGGCCTACAAACCCAACAATATAGGGTGGAGACCTTTCCATAGGTTTATAATGTAGTTGTTCATGCAGAGAATATCCTTATTAATGTGGGAAGATTACCCCCAAAAGTTGTGTTGCCCTACAATTTGGAAACCTCTAATGTCCAAGGTCAGACAACTACATCATATTATATGGACCCTCCTCCTTTGTCATCTCCATTCCCATAGATGACTCCCATTCCTCATTCAAAAGCACCATCTACTGTAGTTCCTTTCCCTCCCCTTCCTTCTCAGATTCCCCAAGAATCCTCTATCCTCCTTGATATTCAGAATACCTTGAAAACTCTTAGCAACAAGATGAATTCAATGGAGAAGAGAGATATGGAGAGGTCTCAACAAAGGATATTTCCTTATGTTAACAAGGATCAAAGACCTGGTCCTAGAAATAGTACTAGAGTCAGAGTAAATGCAATCCAAGAAGAGCCTGAGTGTTCTTCAGAAACAAGTTTGGTGAATGTATGGTGTTTGGTGTGCAATGATCCTCATGATTCACAATCTTGTGTTATGTACCAACACCATGTACAATAGGCTATGGAGAAAGTAGAGAGAAATCAGAAAGGAAGAGTGAATATGCTCTGGAAACCAGATCAGATCATGGTTGGAAAATATCTTGATGAGGATGGACCTATTTATATCATGACAAGGTCAGGTAAGAAAACATTGCAGGTTGATCCATAAAATATGGGTCAATTTTAGGTCCCCTCTCAAAAGAAGAAGGATCCACCTTCCCAAAGCAATGATACTTTCCCTATCCCTCAGGCCAAAGAAAAGGAGGTCAGTCTTCCCAAGATATTTGAGAAAGAAACTGAAGGAGATAGAATGAGATCCAAGAATGAGGCTCAAGAGAGGCTTAGGTTCCCTTCTATTACCAAGAGACAGAGAATTGAGGCCACACAATAGTATAAAAGAAAGTATGGTGAGCCAGAGAGAAGGCCCGAGAGACCTACCTCTACCAAGTCTGAATATAACATTATGGAGGAAATGAAGAAGATACCATCTAAAGCTAGCCTATATGATACTCTCTTCATTCCTAGCCAAATAGACTTACTAAAAGCTTCTCTGAACAAATATCCATAGGAAAAGTAGGCCACCACAATCCTCAACATACCCTCTGAAAAGAAGGAAATATCCCCTACCACTTTAAAGAACAAACCCCCTCCTTTTTACATTTCTCTAAGGATGGAGGGGTGGATTATCCACAATTGTATGATTGACTCAAGGGCATCTACCATAGTCATGCCTAAAGCAGTTTATGAGGAGATGGGTATGGAATATACCAGATCCTACCCTAGAGTCTTGTAGTTAGATGGGACACCTGTGAAGATAGTGGGAGTGATAAAATATGTCTTGATGAGGCTACATAGAGCACCTGAGGTAACCATAGTGCAAGAGATAGTGGTGGTGGATCTAGAGCCTTATTTTAGCTTATGCCTTTCAAGAGAATTCATTACAAAGTTGGGTGGATGCATGTATATGGACTATTCTAGCATGGTGATTCCTTTCAAAGGAAAGAGGATAAGAATAACACCTGAGAAGCTTGTGTCTTACCACATTGAAAAAATTGAAGAGGACATGTGCAATCTCACTCCTCTAGAGGAATTTGAATTTGTGGATAACTTTGAAGAGTTGGAGATTGAAGATGAATTGCCTTTCAGAGAGGATTATAGTCAATTTGGGATAGGTATGGGCACATACAATATTTCTATAGAGATAGAGAAAAGAGTTCCTACTATATCTAACCAGTCCTTGAGAGAAACAGAAATATGGACCATGCACTTTGATGGTGCAAGATGCAAAAATGGTGTTGGTGTCGATGTAGTATTACAGTCCCAATCAGAAGGGACAAAGAGTTTCGCATATAGGCTAACATGGTCATGCACTAATAATGTTATAGAATATGAGGCTCTATACCTTGGGCTAATGCAATCTGAAAGCATGGGCATCAAGATCTTGAACATATATGGTGACTCTAAATTGATTGTAAATCAGGTAAGAGAAAGGTGCAGTAGTAAGCACCATTACCTGAAAGCATATAGAAATAGGGTATGGGATTTGATGGAATCCTTTGATGCCCTAAACATAAATTTTATTCCTAGAAGAAAGAATACCTTGGTAGATTCCTTAGTAGTGAGGGGAGCTAATTTCAACCCTTCTACAGACATAGGAGTTAAGAAGGACAAAGGGATCAAAATGATTTTCAGGCCTACAATGCCAGATAAGCAAATTTTTTGGTAGGTCTTTGAAAGTGATGAACAAATCATTGATTTTATAGTGAGAGAAGCCTATTTATCCACTATTCAAGAGGAAAATCTAGAGGATATTGATCAACAGGATGTCATTCAACTCAAGAACAATCATATACCTAGAGGGTTGGTTACTCTAGAGAGCCTATTTGACAATGAAGACAGGAAAAATATCAGATCCATGGAAATCAATGAGAAGATCTATAAAGAAATTGAAATTGAAAAGGAAAAGAAGCTCAAGGTTGGAGTCTGATGTTCTCTAGAAGAAGAGGAGGATATCAAAGCTTTATGCCTGAAGTACCAAGACATTGTAGCTTGGTCATATGAAGATCTTAAAGTATATGACAAGAAGGTCATCCAACACACAATTGAGCTAGAGCCTAATGCAAAACCATTCAGGTAGAAACAAAGGCCTATGAATCCTAGGATCGAAGCCATAATGAGAGAAGAACTATTGAAGTTTCTAAAGGCTAAGATCATTTATCCAATCAAACATTCAACCTGGGTAGCCAACTTGGTACCTGTAAGGAAGAAGAATGGTGACATCCGCTTGTGTGTAGATTTCAGAAACCTCAATCAAGCGTCACTAAAGGACCACTACCCCCTCCCACAGATTGATCAAATCTTGTAGATTGTGGTAGGAGTAGAAATGTTCTCACTACTAGATGGCTTCTCTAGATATAACCAAATTTGGGTGAAGGATGAAGATCAATTTAAAATAACATTCACCACCAAATGGGGCACTTTTACCTATCAGAGAATGCCTTTTGGGCTATCTAATGTAGGAGCCACATTCTAGAGAGCAATGGACTATGCCTTTGGGGAGTTGATCAACAAGGTCATTCTAATCTATTTAGATGATATGACTGTGTTCTCCCATAACAAGCAAGACCACTTGGTACACCTAGAACAAGTCTTCCAGAAGTGCAGAGAATTTGGCATCTCCCTCAATCCTAAGAAGTCATTTTTTGTAGTTCATGAGGGAAATTTTCTAGGCCATGTGGTCTCCAAAGAAGGTATGGCCATTGATCTAGATAGAATCAAATCCATTCTTGCTCTTCCACTACCTATGAACAAGAAAGCTTTGCAATCTTTCTTTGGTCAGATAAACTTTATCAAGAAATTCATCTCTGACTTTTCTTAGAAGGTGAAGCCTATATCTGAACTACTGAAGAAGAATGTAGATTTCAAATGGACTGAGGTAAGAAATCAAGCCTTTGAAATCATCAAGCAATCCATTGCTACAGCTCCAATACTAGTCAATCCAGACTTCAGCAAGGACTTCATTCTTTATGCTTATGGAGCTGAGGAAAGCTATGCATCAGTGCTCACCCAGAAGAATGATGAAGGAGAGGAGCACCCCATATTATTTTGGAGCCAGAATCTTCATGAATATCAGGTTAAGTATAATTTCATTGAGAAACAAGTATTTGTAGTAATGAAATCATTGAAAAAATTTAGGTAATACTTGGTTCAAAGCAAGACCCTAGTTTATGTGGTTCACCCGGATGTGAGAAGTTTTATTTTACAAGGTGAACTAGGAGATAAGAGAGTTGGTTGGATTACTAAGATCCAAGAATATGATGTAGAAATCCATCCTACCAAGCTGGTCAGAGGTAGAGCCCTATGCCAAGGCTTGATAGAAGTAGCGATTTCAGTAGAAGTGATAGCTTGTCAATCAACAATAGATGATCAGACTGAAGAATTACAGTCAGGTGAATCAGACTGGGTAGATCAGATGACTAAGTACTTTCAAATTGGGGTATGCCCTCCTAATATTAATCCATCATAGAGAAGAAGATATAGGCTTTAGGATTTGAAGTATATCTTATTTCCAGAAGGTCTATACAAAAGAAACCTTGATGGAGTCCTCTTAAGATGCTTAAAGGATGATCAACAACAAAAGGTCATAGAGGAGTTCCATGGAGGACTATCTAGAGGACACTTCTCAGGAAGAGTAACAACTTTGAAGATTATCAGGGTAGGCTATTACTAGCCTACCATATTTTTTGACACCTTCAAAGTCACTAGAGCCTATGATGAATGCCAATGGTATGTGGGAAGAACAAGGAATGCATCATTTCCCCTTAAGCCAATTCAAGTGGAAGAACCCTTCCAGCAATGGGGGTTGGACTTCATAGGAGTTATCAATCCAAATTCCTCATATGACCACAAGTACATTTTGACTGCTATAGACTACCTCACCATATGGGTAGAAGCCATTCCTACAAAGAAATCAGACCAAGAAGTGGTGATAGATTTCATGGAAAGCTTGATTACAAGGTTTGGTGTTCCAGAAGCTTTAGTGAGTGACAATGGACCAACATTCATAGGAGCCAAATATATTGAGTTTTCCAGCAAGTATGGCATTACCATAAAGAATACTTCAAACTACTACCCCCAAGGAAATGGATTGGCAGAATCAACTAACAAGAATCTGTTGAGAATTTTGAGAAGATCATTAGAGGGTAATAAGAGAAGTTGGCATCTACTACTGGAACAAGCTCTATGGGTAGACAGAATCACTATCAAAAATTCCATCAAGACCTCCCCTTATGCCTTAGTATATGGCAAGGAGGTAGTATTACCTATTCATTTGGATATTCCAGCACTCAAGTTGATAAACACAAGATGAATCTGAGCAAAATCCAATGGAAACAAGGTTGACACACTTGCTACAGTTAGAGGAGAAAAGAACTCAGGCATATGAATATTTTCAAAAGCATTCAATTGACATCAAGGCATGGTTTGATAAGAAAGCTAGGTTCAAAAAATTCCAAGTAGGAGATTCTATACTCAAGTGGAATGTTGAAAGAGCTAAACCGGGACACCATCAGAAGTTTGACTCCTTCTAGGATGGCCCTTTCAAAATAGTAGAAGTTAAGGAGACCAATGTTTTCTAGCTTGAAGATCTTGAGGGAAACATACAACCGATTTCGGTCAATGGTTTTCACCTTAAACTCTATTTTGATTAAGCTAAGCTCATTGTAACATATGTACATACTTTGTATCATATCCTTTTTCCATTTTATTTCAAAGTTTTCATTTTTGATAAAATGCTAAAAAAAAGAGAAGAAAATTTTGCTTCAAAAAACAAAGTGATGAGTTGCAAAATAAGCTAAGTGTTAGCAAAAAGCAGCATGTTCTAATCCACTCTCAAATGAACTAAGAAAGTAGTGGAATACCACATATGTTCCTCACCACTCTTAAAAAGACTAAGGTGGTAGTGGATCACGACAAGTGTTCCAATCCATCAGAGTTCATGACTATTTTTTAGTGGAAATCAAAATCTTGCACCTCGTCGCTTCGAAGGAAAGAAATATGATGAGAGACACCACAAGTTCAGAAAAGTGTTTCATGCTTTAGCCAATCAAAGAGCGACATAACATCTCCAAGCCACCAAGATGCATAATTTTAATTTGAAAAGTGTGCAAATGGATAGTTCTCATAATGGTCACATTAATGGTGGAAGGTGTACATGCAATGGCATTTAAAAGTGCTAAAATATAGAGCTCATTCAATTATCGAAAAGCAAAGCCTACCAAGAGAAAAGAGTAGAGAATAACAAAGCATTATCTGCAAACGCTAGAGAAAGAATGTTCTAAATATTTCTTGCAAAAATGGCCTTTGAAGACACTCAAGAAGTAGAACCCTTAGAAAATGAAGAGTTGGGAAATTACATTGACAAATCAGAAGTTGTGGTTGACACCAGACTGGTTCTCATAAAGAGAACTAAGCTCAAAAAAGCATCAATGATAGATACAAGAAAGGTGTAGCCTTGTCAGTCCAAGGTACTTATGTTGTTCACTCCTTTTTATCTTTTTATATCTATGATTCAGTTCATCCTTGTCCAGAGTTGATAGTGGCCATTGTAAAATTCTATGACCCAAGGGCAAAAGTGGTAAAGATAGCTAATGGTAAAATCTTATTTAACATCACTACCAAGGCTTGTCATGACCTTTTTGCCCTAGGGGTAGAACCACCTGTAAGGCCAAAAGAGTTCAATACATCCGAGCAAGTTGGGTATTACTCTTTGCAATGGCATGCTCATGAGGGTGAACCTTTCAAAAAATGGGTTTATAATCAATTCAAAACCATTAAATCCAAGAGAGGATTGCCCAAAATCCCAATTCCCATTGAGCAGTTTGTCCACCCAGAGCTCTATTCCATGCTAGCTTGTTTGGAGGGTTTGGATTCTGACCAACTCATGAGAGATTGGAAAATAGCCACTACTTACTATATTTTTAATGAGAAAATGTATGAACCAGATGCAGAGAAGAAGGGTATTAAGGTCATTTACTTTGACTGGCCAACTTTCCTTGCCAAAAGAATACATGAACAATTGGTAAGAATGAAAAGGGATTCTGATACACCCTCTTTTCGGTATTGTTCAAGTCTGGTTTGGATGTTCTTTGCTGTTGTAAGGAAGATGATGCCCTGGATTCCGGTAAAAGAAAAGAATGACAAGGGAGACCCTATCCCTGTATACTATTGGACTGCTCATTTGAGGAGCATTGAGTCTATTTATAGATTTAACTTAGAATTTCTAGGGCCAGCATTGAAGATAATGTATGGGAAATTCCCTAGGTTACCACCACTAGCCAGAGAATTGTTGAGAATAGAGGGTGTCGAAGAAGGATATTGGTACATCCTTATAGAAGGCACAATCATTAGACTATATAGCTTCACTGGTAAGCCTTTTCTACTTCCTCATTTTATTACAAATAGATTATTAGCTCTAGAATATTTGAGGCAAGCAGATTTTATCAATATGAATTATGGCTCTAGAAAGAAGAGAAAATGTTTGTTGACCTACCATAGTGTTGATGATATAACTATCACCAAAAAGGGCCAGGGTGAACAAATCACCCAATATTTGGATAGGTTGGGCTTGTTCTACATCCCTCAAAGGTGGAGATATGACCCAGATGACAAATTCCAAAAGAGGAACATTGACCTTAATGGAGAGAAGGCCCACAAATTTGAGAAAACCTCAAGGCCTCATTTTGAAAAGGGTAGGAATAATAAGGAAAATTCTCCTTTAGATTGGAATGTTGCCAAGATGGAACAACTTCCCCCATGGTTAGATTTCTATGAGCAGATAGTTGATTTTGATTCAGATAAGAATGAAAGCCATCAATTGAAGGAGTCTACAATCAGAGAAGTTGAGAGTAAAAAGAAATGGAATGAAGCTAAGATAGTAGACTGGTGGAGAATGAGAGTGGAAACCGGCACAGAGAAATCTAAGTTTGGATGAGTAATTGATAATGATTTTTTTGATAGATATGATAAGAACATCACAACTTGGAAGGCAAAGGACCCAAAGAATTTAGTGTTGATTTATAAGAAGCCACAACCAGGGTCAGATTCTCCATCCCCACCTTCACAAGAGGAAACTCAAGGAGAAGGGGCTGATACTCCATTAACTACTATTGAAGCTCTTAAAACATTTGAGCCCTCAATAGAACAACTAGAGAATTTCCCTAAAGGGGCATAATTAATGAGTAGAATGCATTATTCTGATGAGAGGGCCATTAGCACAGAAGTCATCAAGATAGTAAGTAGGCCCAAGCACCTAGCTCTGGGTGGAGAGCCCCCTGAAATGGAAATAGATTGGAATGAGAAGGATAAGAACTTTGTGTTTACACCGGTGAGTTTCACCACTACAACTACAGTGGAGTTCAATCCTATTTTTGAAGAACCATTGCAGGAAGGAATTTTTGAGGAAGATACAGAGAATGATAAGCTGACAGTATTGCAAGTTTTTAAAATAAAATCCAAAAATATACCAAAGAAAATTGTTGAGAAGACCCCTATTTCAATTGTAGAAGAATCAGTACAACAAATACAACAAAGTATAGAGGTAGCTCCAGAACACCCTACATCTGTAGGTGAAGGTATGATTTCTATCCCCTCTTCTCCTTCTCCTCCTCTTTCCCCAAAGAAAACTCCTTCCCCTTCTAAGGAAAAAGTTGTAACAAAAGTGCCCTCTCCCCCTCATAATTCACCACCTATTTCACCAACAAATACAGAGGGCCAAGTCAATCCATCTCCTCCAAAATCATCTAAAATTCCTCCTTCATCATCCCTTGTAATCCCACCTTTGCCATCTCAACCACCCACATCATCTAAAATTCAAGTTGTTTCATCCACACCCACTCACCCTTCTATGAGTTTTACTTTAGTTTCCATGACTTTTCCCATTGTAACAATAGCAATAGTCACATACTCAACTATAGTCACTACCACCCTTTCATCATCAGCTATTGAGTCTGCTCTTCCCTATCTTATAGCCTCTCCTCCTCCTACAAGTTATCCTACATTGGAAACTTTGCAAAAGGAGAAGGAAATTTCATAAAAAATTCAAGATTTTTGGGTAGAGAAGTTATCCAAACCTTCAAAGAGGATGGCTACAAAGAGAAGTACTATGTCTATTGACCTAGTTTCAAGGCAAAGAGCATCCAGATCCATTATTCCTCTAGTGAGTAAGCCTGAAACTGAAATGACTACTCAAGACTATCATCTAGAAGAGTATACAGAGGACATTGAGTAGTTACCTACTGAAGATGAGTTGGTTATAGCTAAAGCCCACTTGGACACTTTCTATGTCAAAGTTGATATATACAAAGAGAAAGTTGACAAGTTAAAGGAGATAATAGAAAAGCTTGAGAAGATAATCAATAACCAGAAACAAATAGAGAAAGCTATCAAAAGTGAAGCAAAGAACTAGTAGAGCAAATTCCAAGAGGCCAATAAGCTCAAAGAGCAAGTAGAGGAGCAAAAGAAGAAAAATGAAGAACAAGCCAAAGAGATACAGAGCTTGAAGCACCAGCTTCAAATTGAAAAGGCCAAGTCTTCAGGCTTCTCAAAAGCAGGGCTAAAGAAAGTAAGGAAATAACTATTGTCTAAGGTTTTGGAGAAATGCTCAGAGCTGTAGCCCATCATTGACTACATGGATGATGCCAGTCACCTACTTCAGAATACCCAAGAAGATCTGGATAGCTTCACTCAAGAACTACAACCCATGGTGATTCCAGTGAGAACAGATCTATAAGTTGGCAGATAGTAGGCTCAATGAGACTGCTAAACCTATTCCTAACAAAGAATGGAATACTGCTAGATTGGTTGCCAAAGTCATAGTAAAGAAGAATAGATTGTTGCAAAAGGCTTGGTTGTTGTATGATAAAGTGGAGAATACAATTCGAGATGTAGTGGACATCAATCAAGAGATGGTTCAGAATGGCTTCAGAGGGTTATGGCTGGAGAATAACACTTTGTTATCAGAGGAAGAGATTAAAAAGAGTGTAGCCGAGAGCCTCCAAGATGAATCTGAGATTGATGCCTTGGAAGAGCCAATTGATCAGGAGCAGGTTTCACAAATGATAATTGATTTAACCAAGCTCCGAGACCTGATGGAAGACTTGGTAAATAAAGGAAGTGCTACAAATTATGAAGATACTACTGAGTTGGAGTACATTCACAAGCAGCTTAAGGAGACTTCCAATCCTTTTGAAGCAGTCTAGAAACAAGCCTTGCAAACTCTGAAGTTGATGGTACAATTGTTTGGTAATGATGCTAGAAAAAGATAAAGAGTAAGATTCACCTATTGAAGAAGAAGAAGTTGAGCAAGACCAAGAAGATAATGTTATAGAAGAAGCTCAGCAAGAAGGTGAAGAACCAAATAGGGTTACTACAAACCCTCAAGAGGCACAAGCATAAAGTGTTTTCTATGTTGTACAATTTTGTAGTCATGTAGAAGTTTTGTATTTTATTTTTTTTTTACTCTGACACTGTTAGAAGACAATAATAAAAGCATGAAGCTAAAATATAGAGAATGAAATTTTTGTGAAGGTATTCATGTCATTTTTGAAGAAGCATAAAAGGGAGAACATAGTTCTATTTTTGCTTAAGCATTGGAGTAGTTTTGAAGGAGTGGTGGATATTTTTATTTCCAGTATGATCTCGATATGAACCATTACCCTCTAGGATGAATTCACAAGGTTTTTAGAGGGTAATGATCATATAGAAATTATTATATGAAGCATTTTTGAAGATTAGCATTTTTGACTCCTGATACCCAATGGTTAATTTGAGCTCCTAGGTACCAAGTAGGCCCCAAAATGCCACATCCACTATGGAAATTTATTATATGAAGTAAAGATAGCATAATAGCACAAAGATCATTTTGCATTACTTTTTGAGTGGATTGTGACACTCTACTCTATAATCAACCCAAGTCAAAGCTGATGGAGCAAGAATCGAGGAGCGGATTGCAACTTATTTCTAAGCTACAGATGTGAGAAAGAAATTAAAGTTTTTGAAGATTTAAGTGAGTGGATTGATGATGAGCTACATTTCACTCAACACTTAGTGTATTTCCCACCAAGTCTTGAATCCATTGGTCGAAGCCATCCAAGATGATGTCAATGATATTTTTAGAGTGGATTGGTGATTCTTTCTACCTCGCTCGCATGTAGAGTATTATTGAGGTTTAATCATAGCCATTCACTGAGTGCATCAATGGTGGATATTTTGTTGATATTTTCATGAGCATACAAAGGTGGATTCTTGGTGGATGAAGGCCAATCAGTTCGAGCGGGTAGGTGAAGCATCCAAGGGTACCAAGAACCAAGAACCAGAGCGGTTGCAGATCTACGGTGGAATGGAGTTCTCAAGAAAGATGAATGGTTCAGATCTAGTTTCTAATGGCCTGAGGCTCAACTGCCACTATCGGACCAACAAGTTGCAGAGTCGAGCTGCCATGGTGGATGACTTCCAATGGATTTCTCGAACTCTACAGGTGAATGAAATGATGCCAGCATAGCTCTCTGTTGATCTATCATATGCTGAATCCTTGTAATGTCTCCTCTAATTTCTTTCATTGTAAACTATAAATAGAGGTCGAACCCTCAATTTTTAGGGTCGGCTCTAGTGCGTTTGCTTGCCCTACTATGTAATATTTTTTGCAAACTAATGGAAGGAGCATTACTCAGATTTTTGACTCAAGATTTGCTATCTTTGATATCTTTCATTAAGAGGTTCGAGCTGTGAATTGCATTTCTATCAATGTTGTAATGGTTAGTTCATTCCATTTGTATTGGATTACTAGTTGTTAAGGTAATTGAAATTTGTTCATAGTTAGATCTGTGTTGGCAAGAAGTTTATTTCTGCAAAGTCTGATTATTGATCTATTCTGCTAAATTGGATTGTTAATATATTAGATATTGAAATTACTTCTTGGAACATATCTCTATTCTGCTTTATTGTATGAAGATTTCATGGTTTTGGGTGCTGCTAATCCTGAGTGTGGGACACTGGAAGTAGTTTTCTAGAGGTTTTTCCTATGGATGCCTATGTTGTTAGCCCTATCCGACCACTATTAATGCATAATTTCTTAACCCTAAACCTTTTCTAACCCTATTCCTCAAAACCCTTATTGAGCTTAATTGAGTCAACATTCTATTTAGTTGACAAGGAACCAACCTACTCTGGAGGTTGGGCTGAAGCAATATTTGGTCCATCCAATGTTGAGTTCTGAGCTGTGACTATCGGGTGCAAGCCTAGCCAAAAAATTGGAAGATAGACAGTTGCAGTATCAAGTAAAACTTGATGACAATTCGGATCCCAATAATACTCAAATCTCCTTGGCACTATGGGCTTATCAAACAATAATTCATACACCTACTGGGGTAACATCATTTTCATTGGTCTATGGAGATGAAACAATCATGCCTCTTGAGCTGGAGATCCCCTCATTTCAAATTTTATTGCAAAAATTTATAGATGATGATATCGCTAGACAAGCACGTTTTGACCAACTCATGCTTAAGGCAAGTCAATGCTTTAGAGTATTTATGAGTTTATCAATATCGCCTAAAGCATGCTTAAAATTCTAAAGTTCATCTACATGAATTCCAAGTAGGAGATATTGTTCTTAAAGAGAAACAATAAAACACCAATTCATTGTCGCATCTTTGTGATAAATTCGTGGCTAATTGGCTAGGTCCATACATTGGTACTCAAAAAGTGGATAAAGGAACTTATAGGCTTATCCGTATAGAGGGAGTTGAAGATCTCGAAATACTTAACATCCTCCACTTGAGAGAATTCTATGCTTAATGTGATATATATATATATATATATATATATATATATGTGTGTGTGTGTGTGTGTGTGTGTGTATATGTATATACATGGCTAACTACACAAAAAAACATTACATTCTGTACATTACATTTAACAAATTGTATTTCACACATTACATTACACACATTTCATTTCACAAAATTGCATTTCATACATTGCATTCACAACCACATTCACACATTTCACATTTCATATTAGGGATCATTTATTTAGATTAGATATTAATTGGTCAAATAAAATCATACTACCTTAATCAAGGGCACCTTCAAACCATCATCCAGTTCATTGTACCATTCCACAAAGTCCAATTATCATTTACAAAACCATATTTCCATAATCCATAGGTGTTTTTGATCACTTAGCCACTCATAGTTTTTTAAGCAACCTCCAATACATGTCAAGTTTTATTTAGGACCAAGACACATTTTCACTAAGAAAATCTTGAGTTCTAGGAATAGACTCTAAACACTCTTGAACCAAACACAATCACATATCCTAAAAACATCTTGTGTCAAAAAGGGCTAACACCATAATTGGGTTGTATCTCAAATCAAAAAGGGTATTCCTTGCTTGTCCCATCATGCACATAGTCCAAAAATAAAAAATACTAGTTTCACCACTATCACAATTTTCAAAACAAAAGACAAAGTAGTATGGATAGGATAAAATTCTCATCACACTTTCGTTGAGAATCCTACTCCCCAAAACTTTAAACACACCATAAATCCTCAAGTTGTAAGGATAGGACTATATTTCCAGTCAGATGGTTAAGTAGTCTAAATCCCCAAATATTAGAGATCAGATTCTTGGATTATGGAGCTCATCTCCACCGAAGCTATAAATTCTTGACTGGTAGTGGAGTACACTCATGCGTGGTGACACATCTCTCTTTAAGAGACCTCTAACTGCACATAAGGACAAGATAGCTTATTGATCTTCTCCATAAGAGGTTTCACCTCAATTTACTCAATATGGGTTAATGAACTCACTTGCACACACATTGGTTCTTGATTACCTCAAGTCATTACCATACTCATGATTTGGTAAATGAACTCACTGCACACACATTTGGTCTTAAAGAAATTAGGTAATATTTAATGAGTTTGTTTGATATCACTAGTATGTTTGAGTCTCTACAAAAAAATTAGTTTTCCATATCAACATCCATATATTCTTCCATATCAACATCCATATCTTCTTCCATGTCAACATCCATTTCTTCTTCCATATCAACATCTATATCATTACATGAGTCTTACATTTCACATGCCATAATTTTGGTGCCCCTGATTAAACAATAATGCTCTACAAGGTCAAATAAAATTTGTTAGGGTAAAATAGGTAGTATATTGCATTATACTACATAGGTTATTACATTTACTTTTTTTACTACATTACCATTTAGATATTTACTGTTCCATAATATCTACTGGTTAACCTAGGTTAGATACCTACAATATCCTAGGTTAGATATTTTAGGTTAGTGATTAATTCATGATTCACTATCCTAGGTTAGTTTTTAGCATCATGCATCTTCAGCTATTGTTAGTGTGATTTGTTAGCATCATTAGCATAGGTTGTTTAATATCCTATTTTGTAATCTATTTAAGACCTACCTATCCTAAGGTAAGGCTAATGCTTGATTGGAAATTATTGGCTAATCATTTGCTCTCCATTTTCTTGCATCATTGGTATCCAAGCCATACTTTTTTACCACCATACTCGGCATATGGTGATAGGCGATTCTCGCTTCACCCTGGATAGGTCAATCTGACCTACCAAGGCCTAGGAGGTGAGTCAACTAGCCAAGCCAGATTGACATCGTCCTATCTGAATAGGTAGATTGCATTTATGTGATCACCATCCTAGCCTTCACTATGGGAGCCCATAGTTGATCGCAGCACTATTGGCCAGCTCTGCGGGCCTACGCATACCATTATGGCCATACAGTGGTAGCTAGAGGCTTCCCACCTTGGCTCCCGTAGGCCCATACAGCCCATAGACCCACATGGGCCCAGGAGCCATGTGGTGGCCGCTTGAGAAAGCTATGAGGGTAGGCATGCCCTCTCTTTCCTAGCATGCCACACGGGTTAATCCCCATCAAGATCCATGAGGGCAAGAGGTCCTCCGATCCCTGACCTCTGCATGAATTTTGAGGTAAACCTTGAGTTGACAAGTGGATCGAGCGATAGGAGGCCCTCATGAGCATGCATCCCAAGGCATCCATTCTAGCCCTCATGAGGTGACACGTGGCACTTTGGACCACATGACACCCGAACTCCACCCTGACATGTGGTGGAATGCCATTGGACAGATGCGACAACTGGACAAACCCTTTGGCACCACATGGCAATGATAAAAAAGGATGGACATTCTAACGTGGATTGCTCGTAGGCAATCAACCACTTAAGGGAGGGTTCAGGCTTATAAAGCCTTTGCATCCCATGGTGGGCTCATATGGGATTAATCCCATGAACCTTCCACTACAATTGGTGACTTTGATAACACCAAGCATTGTGGCTTAGCTTCCAAGCTAGGAGGTAGCTTGGTTGGCCAAGGCAACCATCTTGCGCCCACCATGTCGCAAGATCGACCCCGAGCACGTCCCATAAGCAAGGTTTTTGCTTATTTTACAAGGTTTTATTTTTTTTTTTAATTTTTCATGTTTTCTAAAGTTTTTTATGGTAAAAAATTTATGTTTTTTAGTATTTTTTTAATAATTAAGCATTTTTTTTTTATTTGAAAGTCAATCTATTTTTTTTCCAAAAATTTCTTTATTATAGAATTAATTTAACTATTAAATATATTTTTTAGCATTTTAAAACTAGGAAATTTGAGAAATAAGAAAAATCAAAACCTTCCTTTTTTTTTTTTGCAACTATAGCCCAAATTTTCTTTTGTTTTCTTCACACATGGAGATAAAGAGACAAAGAAACAATTTTTAGGTTGCAAAACAAAAGGATTTCTTCAACACATTTTTTTTGCAATATAATCCTCAAAAATTTCTATAGTTTTCTTCACCCATTTTGGAGATAAATAGACATAGAAACTCACAAATTCTATTGCAAAACAAAGAGCAAGCCATCATTGAGGGAGCTTAAAAGGAGGTCTCATTTTTCCTAAAACAATAAATTTTGCTTTTGTTCTCTCCTTCACGAAAGGAGACATAAAAACATTAAATAGCACATTTTTGTTGTTGTCAAATTTGAGCTCCATCAAACCAATTTTTGCTCCTCATGCTAACCTATGAAGAACACAAGCTTATACTGAGAGGGGGGGTGAACAGTATAAGACCACTTTTTAATTTTTCTTTAAAATCAACTTTCAAAATAGTATAATGCAGTGTATAGATAGCAGTAATAACAACAGTAATCAAAGCAAAGCACAACACACCATCCACAAAGTGACACAACAATTTACGTGGTTCACCCAATGTGGGCTACTCCACGGATAAAACTTTTCTCTAAAAGTTATATCACAGTTCTTTGGGAAACCTTCCCAATTACAAATTTTATGGGCACCAACCCAAAGGAGACACCTTCCCCTAGCTCTGCTCTTAGTGGTGATCCTCTAGAAGACCTCTACCTCCTCTCGCCCTTAGCAAGTGGAACTCTATCCATAGAAGACACCTGTCTTCCCTGCTCTGGTTGGAGATCTTTGTCCTCAACTCTATCACCTCCAAAGTCGTTCCTCAAATTCGCACCAAACACAGTCCTTCGGTCTAGCACAAATCTGTCCTCTTCCTCTCGTTCTTTTTTGTTACAGTCGCACTTGGTCGAAACCAACTTTTTACTATCTACGCAAACACAGCAACACTCGATCAACTTATGCACTTCTACAAAAACATAGCAACACAGTCTTCGCACACTCTGTGCAAACACAGCATTCGATCAGACTTCCACTTATGCACCTCTACGATCGAACTTCTCCCCGCACTCTATCTACGCAAATCGCACTTCGAACGCACACTTGATCGATTCGACTCGACTCGCTCTCTTGCGCACAGTAGAATTCACTTGCGCAAATTCGATACACACGATCGATCATTGAAACTCAAAAATAGTCCTCCTTTTATAGCATTAATTCATGATCAAAAACTTAATCTTTAGTCGGTTGTTACCCTAAAGATCGTCGGCTGCAAAACCCTAAACTTCATCGGCCCAGATTTAACTTTGTCGGCTCAAAGTTAACTCTGTCCTTCAACCGCCTCTGGAACTCACCTGTAGCTTCTGCCATGAAACTACAACATGTCACGATATCACGACATTTTTGCAACCATACACTACCTTATGGCTTTTGTCGCGATATCGTGACACTTTTGCATTTGCCTGCCTTGACAACATCCTTGTCGCAAAATCGTGACACTTTTGTCTTTTGCTGACGTCATCTTTAACTCTGTCATGAAATCATGACACTTTAGTCTTCATTGCCTTCTTCTCTGCTTTTGTCGCGAAATCATGACACTTATGATTTTTGCTGACATCATCTTCACTCTGTCGTGAAATCGTGACACTTTAGACTTCAATGCCTTCTTCTCTGCTTTTATCATGAAATCATGACACATCTGCTTCTACTGATGTCATCTGCAACTCTATCATGAAATTGTGACGCTTTCATTGCCTTAAGATCTTTTCTGCCATATGCCCGCGAAACTGGAACATGTTGCGAAATCGTGACGCTTTTGCCTTCGAGCTCTTCCTCTCTGCAATTCGTCACGAAATCGTGACACTTCTCCTATAGAAGACTTGCTTCCAATTTCTATCATGAAATCGTGACACTTTCTCCAACCGTAAGCTGCCAACTCAACCTGTCGTGAAATCGTGACACTTTTTGCATCCGTACAACTTCTTTGAAGCCTATCGCGAAATCGTGATGCTTCTTGTTTCAGACTCTTCCTTTTGCTGCATGTCATGAAATCGTGACAGTTCTCTCTTCAAGCTTTTTCAGCATGTCGCAAAATCGTGACAGTCCTCAACTTGACCTCTTCAGCATGTCACGAAAACATGACAGTCCTCACTTGGAACTTTGCATCATGTCGCGAAATCACGACAGTTCCTGAATAACTTTCTCTCTCTTCGATCTTGTCGCAAAATCGTGACAGCTCACACTACGGACTCTCTCTTCTGCAACATGTCATGAAATCGTGACACTTTTTCGTCCGTACAACCTCCTTTGCAGAATGTCGCGAAATCGTGACACTTTTCTTTCTCTGCCTTCCTGCACTGTCCGAGTCGCGAAAATGCGACATGTCACGAAATCGTGACACTTTCCATCTTGCTTTTCTTCTCTGCCAACATGTCGCGAAATCGCGACAGTTTTGCCTGCTTCGTCTCTGCCTTCCAACATGTCGCGAAATCGTGACAGTTTTGCCCAAACTTTCTCTCTCCTCAAACATGTCGCGAAATCGCGACAGTTTTGCCAGTGCTTTCTCTCTCCTAAAACATGTCGCGAAATCGCGACAGTTTTTCCAGTCGCCTGCATACTTTTTCTTACTTGTCTTTTTCTTGATCTTTTGCAACTGGGCTACTCTGATCTTCTTGGAAACTCACTGTCCAAACTGAAACCTTCATCAAAACACATTCTTTGACATCAAACCAAATTGCTTCAAGACCTTCTTGACATCAATGACAACATCTACACTTAGAGCAAAGGCAATGTACCCAAGGTACCCAAAATTGCCAACAATCTCCCCCTTTGTCATTGATGGCAACCCTTAACTAAAAACATATCTCAAGAGCCAAAACTGAACCAACTGATCCAACAACTGAGAATCTGCCTTTGAAGTTTTTGCTCCCCCTGACTTGAAGCTCTCTTCTTCACTCATATCTCCCCCTTACTCATATCTCTCCCCCTTTGTCATCAATGGCAAAGGGTCACCTTTGGGGCTCGGGACTAAGAATGAGCCTCTTAGCTTAGTCCCTCCCCCACCTCCTGATGAGGTGATTAAAATAGGGGTGGGAGTGAAACTCCCATTAGACACTCATCATCATCAGTGTCTACAATTTCCTTGTTGGGCCTTCTCTTGATTTCTTTGTCTGTATTTTTGTTCCTGTCACTGTTCTGATCCTCGGACCTGTTCATACTACTATTCTTGTTTCTTTTATCATTTTTGTTCTTATCCATACCTTGATCCTTGGACCTGTTCATATCACTTTTCCTATTTTTGTTATCATTCCTGTTCTTATCCATGCCTTGATCCTTGGACTTGTTCATACTACTATTTTTGTTCGTGTACCTCGAAAGATCAGCTCTACATTGTCTAGTTGTGTGACCTTCATTGTTGCACTTATAACACGTAACAAAGTTATTTCTGTTCGGCATACCTCTTCTTTGAATCCGCCTGTTATGACTAACCGTGTTCCTGTGATTTGCCTTGCAAAAAATTGCCTTATGCCCGAACTGTTTACAAGAGTAGCAATACCCTTGAAATAAATTATGGCCCCTGAAACTGTCATTTATCTTCCTTACTTGAGTCATGCAATGCGAAGCCATGTGGCCAAACCTGTGACATGCAAAACATCTGCCATTAAAATTTCCTGTAAATGACCTTCTCGGTCTGGTAAACTTCTTCTTCGCATTCAGAATTCTGTTTTCTATTTCTGCGCATCTATCACTCATGGACTCTTGATCTGAAGTACTTTCTACATCAGAACTTTCTTCTTTTTGAAATCTTTTACTAGATTCCCCAACCTGTTCCTTGTGTGGTTTAACAAAACCAAGACCTATTTTATCTGTTGTCTTTCTTTGACCTTTGATAAGAGATTTAACCTTTTTGGAGCTTTCTTGAAACCTCGTACAGTTTATCCTTGTATTCTTTATTTTCCTCTTTCAAGGCAGCCATTTTCTGTTCTAATTCACTATACTCAAGCATCTTAGATTCTAACTCATTCTTGAGTTCTTGTGTCTTAGCCATAGAGATGTCAAGACTTTCTATGAGTTCATCTCTCTCCATACAACATTCATCTAATTTATCCTTGAGTCTAGCATTCTTCTTTCTTTCCTTTTTCAAAACACTAAGAGCATTAGTAAGTTCACATTCAAGATCCTCTATTTTATTGCATTTTGAATCATCAAGGCCTTTTTTAGATTTCTTATCACTAGAGGTGCTACCCTTTTCAAAAACCATACAAGCATCTTCCTTATCATTTTCTGAAGCATCCTCATACATACTAGCAACCAATTCATTATTTGTGCAATCATCCTCAAGGTGCCCAAAATTTCCACATCTAAAACATTTCATGACAATGAATTTATGTTTCGGTTCTTCCTCCTTTTCTGAAATGAACAAGCATCTCATTTTCATCATCACTAGAAGAACTTTCACTATCACTACTAGAACACTTACTTGCTTTGTCTAGGTAGAAGCTCTTCTTATTCTTGTGTGAATGCCTCTTTCCTTGATTGTTGTGCTCATCTTTGTTCTTTCTGTAATACCTATGCTTTTTAGAATCCTTGCTCTTAACATCCTGTATATCTTCATCACTTTCATTCTTGGAAACAATACAGTCAGTAGCATAATGACCAAACTTTCCACAGTTGAAACATCTTATGTTTTTCTTGCTTTTGTGTTTTCTAGAGAACTTGCCTTTCTTGCTGTAATATGCCTCTTCATCACTAGAAGACTCATCACTCTCTTGAATCTGTTTGCCCTTTGATTTCTTGGTAGCTTTGAAAGCTGCCTCTTTCTTGACATCAACTTTCACTTGAGTTCTCAGCTCAAATGCTGCAAGAATACTATGGAGCTCATCCTTTTTCAATTTATCTAAATCTTTAGCTTCCTCAATAGCAAAAATCTTTTCACTAAATCTATTAGGAAGAGATCTTAAAATCTTATCACACACATCATTTTCAGCAAGCTCAAGACCAAGGTCTTTCATGGAGTTAACAACCTCATCCATACGAAGCATGTAGTCACTAATATTTTCATCATCATTCATTTTGAGTTGTTCAAACATACCTTTAAAATGTCTCAATTTGGCCTTTCGGACATTTGCATCACCTGTATGAACCACCTGCAATTGTTTCCACATTTCACTAGTTGTCTTGCAGTGAATAACTTTGGTGAGATCTGCTTTTTGTAAGCCTCTCAGGATAGCATTCATGGCTTTTGAATTGCTGTGAAGCATGAGCCTGTCTTCTTTAGTATAAGGACCATGTTCAAGAATAGTGTATTCGTCTTCAATCACTTCCCATACCTCATTACCAAGTGCCATTAGATAAACTCTCATTCTTGCACTCCACAGACCGAAATCTGATCCATCAAGAATAGGTGCTGCATTGCCACCTAAAAAATCCATTGTGTTCTTAACCAGTTCTTCCTTCCGACTGTTAAACCTTTCCGAAGGAACCCGCTCTGATACCAATTGAAGAACACAAGCTTATACTGAGAGGGGGGGGTGAACAGTATAAGACCACTTTTTAAATTTGCTTTAAAATCAACTTTCAAAACAGTATAATGCAGTGTATAGATAGCAGTAATAACAACAGTAATCAAAGCAATGCACAACACACCATCCACAAAGTGACACAACAATTTACGTGGTTCACCCAATGTGGGCTACTCCACGGATAAAACTTTTCTCTAAAAGTTATATCACAGTTCTTTGGGAAACCTTCCCAATTACAAATTTTATGGGCACCAACCCAAAGGAGACACCTTCCCCTAGCTCTGCTCTTAGTGGTGATCCTCTAGAAGACCTCTACCTCCTCTGCCCTTAGCAAGTGGAACTCTATCCACAGAAGACACCTGTCTTCCCTGCTCTGGTCGGAGATCTCTGTCCTCAACTCTATCACCTCCAAAGTTGTTCCTCAAATTCGTACCAAACACAAGTCCTTCGATCTAGCACAAATCTATCCTCTTCCTCTGTTCTTTTTTGTTATAGCCGCACTTGGTCGAAACCAACTTTTTACTGTCTGCGCAAACACAGTAGCACTCGATCAACTTATGCACTTTTGTGAAAACACAGTAGCACAGTCTTCGCACACTCTGTGCAAACACAACATTTGATCAGACTTCCACTTATGCACCTCTGTGATCGAACTTCTCCCCGCACTCTATCTACGCAAATCGCACTTCGAACGCACACTTGATCGATTCGACTCGACTCGCTCTCTTGCGCACAACAAAATTCACTTGCGCAAATTCGATACACACGATTGATACATTGAAACTCAAAAATAGTCCTCCTTTTATAGCATTAATTCATGATCAAAAACTTAATCTTTAGTCGGTTGTTACCCTAAAGATCGTCGATTGCAAAACCCTAAACTTCGTCGGCCTAGATTTAACTCTGTCGGCTCAAAGTTAACTCTGTCCTTCAACCACCTCTGGAACTCACCTGTAGCTTCTGTCGTGAAACTACAACATGTCGCGATATCATGACATTTTTGCAACCATACACTACCTTATGGCTTTTGTCACGATATCGCGACACTTTTGCTTTTGCCTGCCTTGACAACGTCCTTGTCGCGAAATCGTGACACTTCTGACTTTTTCTGACGTCATCTTCACACTCTGTCATGAAATCGTGACACTTTAGTCTTCATTGCCTTCCTCTCTGCTTTTGTCACGAAATCATGACACTTATGATTTTTGCTGACGTCATCTTCACTCTGTCGTGAAATCGCGACACTTTAGACTTCAATGCCTTCTTCTCTACTTTTGTCATGAAATCGTGACACATCTGCTTCTATTGACGTCATCTACAACTTAGCCCTCCCCCCCCCAAATGGAACATGTCACGAAATCACGACGCTTTCATTGCCTTAAGCTCTTTTCTCCATATGCCCGCGAAACTAGAACATGTCATGAAATCGTGACGCTTTTGTCTACAAAGCTCTTCCTTCTTTGATTCATCGCGAAATCGTGACACTTCTCCTATAGAAGACTTGCTTCTATTTCTATCATGAAATCGTGACACTTTCTCCAACTGTATGCTGCCATCTCAATCTATCGCGAAATCGTGACACTTTCTGCATCCGTACAACTTCTTTTAAGCCTGTCATGAAATCGCGACGCTTCTTCTTTCAGACTCTTCCTTTTACTGCATGTCATGAAATCGTGACAGTTCTCTCTTCAAGCTTTTTAGCATGTCGTGAAATCGTGATAGTCCTCAACTTGACCTCTGTAGCATGTCGGAAAATGTGACAGTCCTCACTTGGAACTTTGCATCATGTCACGAAATCGTGACAGTTCCTGAATAACTTTCTCTCTCATCGATCTTGTCACGAAATCGCGACAGCTCACACTGCGGACTCTCTTCTGCAACATGTCGCGAAATCGTGACACTTTTTCGTCCATACAACCTCCTTTGCAGAATGTCGTGAAATCGTGACACTTTTCTTTCTCTGCCTTCCTGCACTTTTCGAGTCACGAAAATGCGACATGTCACGAAATCGTGACACTTTTCATCTTGCTCTTCTTCTCTGCCAACATGTCGCGAAATCGCGACAGTTTTGCCTACTTCGTCTCTGCCTTCCAGCATGTCGCGAAATCATGACAGTTTTGCCCAAACTTTCTCTCTCCTCAAACATGTCACGAAATCGCGACAGTTTTGCCAGCGCTTTCTCTCTCCTAAAACATGTCACGAAATCATGACAATTTTTCCAGCCGCTTGCATACTTTTTCTTACTTGTCTTTTTCTTGATCTTTTGCAACTGGGCTACTCTGATCTTCTTGGAAACTCACTGTCCAAACTGAAACCTTCATCAAAACACATTCTTTGACATCAAACCAAATTGCTTCAAGACCTTCTTGACATCAATGACAACATCTACACTTAGAGCAAAGGCAATGTACCCAAGGTACCCAAAATTGCCAACAACCTATTGAAGACAAAACCAAATTCGTGTGTCGACTAGTTTGGAAGCCTTTAAAATGCGGGTCGTGTGATGACTTGTCTTAAAATGAGTGCTCTAATTTTTCAATTTTGTAAAAATTGAAGGAGGGATAGAAGTCATATCTAGTGATTCTATTTTTTTGTAAAATTGTAAAGAGAAAGGAGGGATATTTCAAAGCAAGAAATGTGCATTCTCGATTGTACTCGACACCTTATTTAAAAAAAAAAAATTGACTATTCTAGGTGCATTTTAGGTTGCATCCGACACCTAGAGTGATAAAAATTTGGGTTTCTCTCTTGTTTTTTATTATTGCACTAACAATCATGTTTTTAGTGTGCAATTAAATAATTAGATAGAACATTGAAGAAGCATTTCACAAAACCCAAACTTCACTCCAAATTGTGCTGCACCTTGCATAGGTTAAAAACAAGTCAATTTTATTCCCATCAAAAGGTCAAAATTCAAAACACCTTGATTAAATCTCTTTTTTTGACTTAATTTCCTCAAACTTTTCATCCTTCTTGAAGGGTGTTAAGGCAGGTCCCATTAAATATCCTAGAGAGCATAATCAAAAGTCTTTCAAAACCTACCCCTTTAATTTGCTCTATTTGTTTGGCTTAAAAACCTCAAAATTTTCATCCCTTGTTAAGGGTGTTAAGGCAGGTGCCATTGAATATCTTCTAGAAGCAAATTAAAACATCTTCCATATACTCTTTTGAGGGTATAGTGCAAGATACAACCATCTTAGTCCTATCAAATTTGAAACCTTCACCATGGCCATGATGCACAAGTATCTCACTGAGAGCCAACTTCTCAAAGGTTCAAATTATTTTGCATGAAAGACTAAGATGAAAGCTATCTTAACTGTAGAGGATATTTGGTCTATAGTGGATGGAAGTGAAACTAGACCTCAATCAATAGTATCAAATCAAAGAACATTTGATAAAAAGGATAGAAAACTATCCTTAATGATCTTGCTAGTTATTACTGATGATATCCACCTCATATCAGTGAAGCTAATAATGGTAAGGAGACATGGGATGCCTTAATCACCATATTTGTGGGGAATAATCAATCAACCATTCTTCACCTCCAAGCACAACTTCATACTCTTCATATGAAATCAGGAGAAATAGTAGAGCTATTCCTCTATAGAGTGGAAGAATTGAAAACAAAACTGCAATCCTTAGGATAAAAAGTGGAAGACCAAGTCTTGACCTCTATCATTTTGAGGGCTCTTATCGACTCCTACAGAATGTTGATAACTTCATTACAAGTCTCTGTAAGGATAGTGACTTTTGTTGAGTTGGTAAATATGCTTCAAACAGAAGAAGCTAATCAACTCCAAAGAGCTGAGGCATCCAACAATGCTATTTTCTCAAACCTACAAGGTGGTAAGAAAAAGTGGAATCAACAGAAAGGTTCTTCTTCTAATAAAGACAAGGGTAAAGGCAAAGAGACTCAGAAGAAGAAGCAGTATTGTAAGATTTGCGACAAGGACACTCATGAAACCAAAATATTTTGGTTTAAGAACAAACCGCCCAATGAATAAGGAAACAAAAATGGCAAAGGCAAACCAAAGACCAAGAATAAAAAACAATAGGGGAACATTACAGCTAAAGATTCTAGTTTATACTTTGAATGAGCATACAAAGTGCTCATGACACATACAGATTTCCCTCACAATGACACTATGTGGTACATAGATTCAGGTGCTAGTAAGCATATGATTGGTGATAAGTCCTGGTTTGAGACATTTGAGGCTCGAGAAGGTAGACCGGTCACCATTGTTGATAATCAAACCTATTGATTTCAGGGAGAAGGAAGTTTTTATGTCTCCCTTCTAGATGGTGAATGTAAAATTCAAAAAGTTCTTTATGTACCAGGATTGAAAAATAATCTCTTGTCAGTTCCACAAATCTTGGACAATCACATGAATGTCAATTTCAAGGTGGACAAAGAAAATAAACGTTGCTTTATCACCAAGAAATGAAAACAAATAGCAACAGGTTCATACAAACATGGTTTGTTTGTCTTAGATGCAATTACCTCAACCCATATTGCAATGGTAGTAACCACAAAATAGGCCACATCTCTATGGCATAAGATATTTGGGCATTTAAGTTCAGGATATTTACTTGAGCTCAATAAATATCAAATGGTGAAAGTACTACCTACTCTTTCATCTACTTTTCCAGTGTGCTCAGATTGCTTGTCAGGCAATCAACACCGAGTGCCATTTGAACCTAGATCCTTTTAATCTAAGGGACCTTTAGAGTTGATTCACACAGATTTTTGTGGTCCCATGTCTACTAGTTGTGGAGGAAAAATATATTTTAAATTGTTTGTCAACGATCACTCACGCAAGATGTGGGTCTTATTCTTACAGTTGAAGTCTGAAGCATTTACCTATTTTCAAAAAGCATAATGAAATATTCTAAACTCACTTCATCAGTATACCTAGATGATAAGGACCAACAACCACTTCCTTCTCCACAATATAAAAATCCTCCTAAATGGTATACAAGCACAATGAAAGATTCAAAACTCACTTCCCCACCTAATCTTACTCTCAATCATCCAAAGACATGAAGTATGACTCAACAAGAAAATACTGAAGCATCCACTTTAGTTGATGATCTTTGTGTAGATTTTCAAGACCTTTCTGTTGATAGAGAGCTACCAAGGGAAGATGATATGGAAATATAGGAGGAGAGGGTTTACTTGTCATCATTTGACGAAAATGAACCTTCTATAGTTGATGAAGCACTTAGAATACCTTAGTGGAAGGCAGCTATAGATGTAGAACATAACTCCCTCATCAAGAATAAAATATGGAAGCTAGTAGATTTGCCTAAAGGAAAGAAACCCATAGGCTGCAAATGGGTTTAAAAAATCAAATATAAGGTAGATGGTACCATATACAAGCATAAATCCCATCTTGTGGCAAAGGGCTATGCTCAAAATGAAGGCCTTGATTATGAGGAAATATTTACACCCACTACAAGGATGACCACCATTCGAGTTCTTTGTGCTATGGTAGCACAATTCAGATGGAAATTACATCAAATGGATGTAAAAAGTGCCTTTCTAAATGGTGACTTAAAATAAGAGGTATACATGACTCAACCTCCAGGATTTGCTGAGAAAGGACATGACCAATTGGTTTTCAAATTGGTCAAATCATTATATGGACTTAAACAAGACCCAAGAGCATGGTACATTAAAATGGATAGTCACCTATTGTAGCACAAATTCAAGAGAAGTCCATCTGATGCAAATGTCTATATCAAGAACACAGGTTCTGAAATAGTGATTCTTGTATTATATGTAGATGATCTGATCATCACTAAAAATTCAGAGAAATTTATTAAATCCATGAAAGATGACTTTAAAGAGTCATTTGATATGACAGATCTAGGACTTCTCCACTATTGTCTTGGTCTTGAGATAGAACAGAAAAAAAATCATCTTAGGGTGACTCAAAAAATATGCCAAGACTTTAGTAGAAAAAAATTGTATGACTGAATGCAATCCCAAGGCAACACTGATGGAATCAAGGCTTCAGTTATCATAGTATGATGACTCACCATAGGTATATGACACACTATACAGATAGATGATTGGAAGCCTTATCTATCTGACCAATACTAGACCAAACATTACTTATGTTGTAAACTATATTTCTTGGTTCATGCAAGAACTAAAATTTTATCACTAGAAAGAAGCTAAGAGGGTTCTTCACTACATTAAGGGTAGTGTAGATTATGGTCTAGAGTATAAGAAGAATAACTCATTCTTATTATAGAGATATATTGATTCTAACTATGCTGGATCCCTAGATGACAGAAAATCAATATCAGGATATGTATTTCATCTTGAATCTGGTACTGTCTGATGGCATAGTAAAAAGCAACAGGTGGTTGTTTTATCTTCAACAAAGGCAAAGTATCACACTACACGTGGAGCTATGTGTGAAGTGATATGGTTAAGTCACATCTTGGCTATGATGGGCCTACCAAAGAAACTTCCTATTCACATGTTTTGTGACAACTCAGGTGTTTTGAACTTGGTCAAAAATCCAATCCATCATGAACGCACAAAGCATATTGACACAGATTGTCATTTCATTCATGATGAGGTTCCTAAACACAACATCAAGCTCCAATACATTCCCACCGACGAACAGGTTGCTGACATCTTCACAAAGGTACTTGGACATGTCAAATTTGAGCTATTCCAAAATAAACTTTGTATATCAAAGTAATGTAATAAAGGGGGGATGTTAGGGTAAAATAGGTAGTATATTGCATTATACTACATAGGTTATTACATTTACTTTTTTTTACTGCATTACCATTTAGATATTTACTGTTCCATAATATCTACTGGTTAACCTAGGTTAGATACCTACAATATCCTAGGTTAGATATTTTAGGTTAGTGATTAATTCATGATTCGCTATCCTAGGTTAGTTGTTAGCATCACGCATCTTCAGCTATTGTTAGCATCATTAGCATAGGTTGTTTAATATCCTATTTTGTAATCTATTTAAGACCTACCTATCCTAAGGTAAGGCTAATGCTTGATTGGAAATTATTGGCTAATCATTTGCTCTCCATTTTCTTGCATCAAGATCTAAACTTTGAATTATCATTAGAGCATTAATTCATTTGCATTCATAAGTATTTTTCATTGCATTTTCATCCATCACACATATACGCCTGCATCCACAAAAAATTATAACACAAAATACAAATCCATGTATATATCTATATATGGAATATACAATGAATTCTTGAAGGCTATATACAATGGAGCACCAAGACTCATATACAAAAAGTGCATCTAAGCACTAGAAAACACCTATAATAGGACCCATATGATCCCAAAGGATCCCTAGACCTAGAGCCACTATACCTAGACTCACTATGCCTAACAGATCTAAATATAGATGAGTGGTTGGATCTGGCAGCATAATATGGTATTGCATCAATCAATCCTTCGAAGCTTGGATAAACCATCTCAGGACTAGTACATCATATCTCTAATAATAGTCCATCTCAAGTAGATTTTCTTGGACCCTCATGATCCTATCCTCACCTCCACATATAGCCATTCGTTCCTCTAGCTCCACTCGTAGCTGAGCTATCTCTACATCCCAAGCCCTGATCACTGTGTCTCACTCTACAACCAACTTATCGAGCCTCAATAAATCCTTCTCACTCTAGAATGGAGGTATATTTGGAACCTCCTCCATATAATCCATTTCATATCCATCACCTTCAATCTCTAGAGGTTGCTCTGTTGCATCCCTAGCCCATATCCTTGACTACTAGATCAAAGGTATATTTGATGTCTAGGAGCCTCATCCACCTCCACCTCAGCCTCAACCTCATCCTCATCCTTGTTTTCCTCATCTACTTTTGTACTCGATACCCATTATGGTTGTGTAGTGAATAGTGCATCATACTCCATAGTAGTTCTCGCATCATGTACATTAGGGAGATTCATATCCTCATAGGTTATCCTCCATGCCTTAGCATAAGGTAGGCCCATATCATCTTGATGATGCCTATACAACACTGGTACCTCAGGAACTCCATGCATCAACCCAAAATACCATAGCACCCATGAGAATTGGATCAGCTCCACCTCACTCCTATGCCTCCCAACCACCCATATAGCTTACCTAATCCTTTATAGTGTATCCCTATCACTAGTCCACCTGGCACCTCACCATGGACTCCAAAGCACCTAAGCTGGTGTTACCCCTACCCATAGATACCTATACTCCTAGACATTTTGTATAGGATGACACAACTACACCTCCTCTACCAGATACCATCTCATAGCATAGGGCTTCTCCCTATCCCATACCTTAGTAGGCAAGCCCACAGGTCGAGTCACATTGAACTGCTCCTAGTCCTGACACTATAGTAGAAAACTACATCCCAGGACCTTTTACCCCTACCTCTTCGCCTCATATATCTCCTAGTATAGCTGAACCAACAAAGTAGGTGCACATGCATACACCCAAGGCTCATTGATCATATCATACACTAGCCCAATCAGGTTCCATGGGAATAGCCAGTATTATTTGGGGCCACTATGGTGGCCAAAACGAACATGACTAAGATGGGTAATACATCTAATTTATTATCCACATACATATTCAAGTACCTTATCCCTCCACCCTTCACACTCTCACCCCACCACTGATCCCTAAATATCTGGTCCATCTCATACCCCTTGTCATGTCCAACCTCAACACCTAATCCCTCCATCGATCATTTGAGGATGCGGTATACATCCTCAAGTGTCACTGTCACATCTCTATTAGGTATCTGAAATGTCCTCCTATCTGGATTCTATATCTCTACCAAGGTAGATATATACCCCTCATAATCCATCACAACATCAATTTGAGCTACCCTAGCCAACCCCACATCCTCCAACCACTTCCACTGGTCATCCTGCAACACCTTTCTCACTCTTGGGATGAGAGGTGACAATTGATACCAAGATTACAAGATATTTAGCTATAGCACAACACATTCACAAGGTAAAATATTAATGTCACATACATTGCATAAATTTAAAAAAATACACAAAATTCAAACAAGAGTGCCAAAGGCACTTACCTCAGTAACATGCACCTCTGCTCCTCCTGTAGCATCCACACCCTCCATCACCATAGTTTACACTCTACTTCACTCCTTCACTCCATTTCACTTATCTCACTCCCTTAGATGCATCTTCTAGAATTTGTGAATGTAAGAATGAATTTGATTTTACCTCTACAAGTTATTTATAGTTGTTTTTGGTTCATGATGTGAATGCCCATCGGCGTCTACGCATGTTGTGAATGCCCATCAGTATTTGGTGTTAAAATTTACAAAAAGGCAAAAATGATCCAAAAATATAGCTTACCTCCACAAAATCACTCCAAATATCATCCATACATTCATTTAATCATCATATCATGTTTTGCAAAACCAAAAAATGATTTGGATGCTTAATTTTTGCTTGTGACCAAAAATCACAAAATCGCCTTACAAGCTTCAAAATGCACCAAAATGGTCCAAATTTTCACAAAATAACCATAATCATCATTCTCATCATCAATCATATCATTTAATTAATTTTTGTAATAACATGGATTTATTTGGGTAGTTAACTTTTATTTACAACCAAAAGTCATAAAATTGTCCAAAATTGCTTCAAAACCACTCTAAACCAATGCTAAATTTCACAAAATTTATGAAATCCATTCATAAATGCATTTATAATCATCACATATTTATTTCAACACCATTTTCATCCACAAATAATTATATTTACATCAAACATTTTTCAAGTTCACCTACAATTTCTAGTGAACCTTGTATCCAGTGGTCTATTCTATCTCCTTGACGATTGTAGATATTGGTCGTCCATGCAATTCAGTAATATGGATAAATCACCATAATGACACTTGGATATTATCATCATTCAATATATCTTCATTTGAAATCAAATTACATTTGATCCATAATTTTTTGAGTGCAATTATGCTCAGATTTATTTGCTAAAAAGTTATCATTGATGGCCTTGTCCATGGGGCTTGAAACACAAATAAAATCATATTTCGACATTTCTTTTACATTAACAATCATCACGAAGACATGCCTTGCCTAGTTTTATTGGTTCTAATTGATGGAATTATCCTATAGTCACTATATGGCCCTCCATAGGTTGACTCCTTTTCTTTTTACATGTTCATCACTTTCGCATTTTAATGATGCCAAAAGACACTTTCTTCAATAGCATGGTATCACCCCAAACTTGGGGTAACCAAATTTGATTCTGATTTCTCACAATGGGATACATCTTACATGATCATGGTATCTACACTTGGGAAAAAATCCTTTTCTCCGTTGGGGCAAAAATGAAATCATTTTACATCATTAATATCATCATTTTACATCATTCATATCATTCGCATTTACACCATACATTTGCACTTACACCATTCAATTACATTTTTCACTACACAATTCTATCAATTGGCTTGTGAGATTCATTCTTCACTCATTCACCAATTGAGGGGGTAAGCTACACTTATAAATTCTTTTGTATTCAAGATCATCTTTGTATTCCAAGGAAAGAAATTTGCTTCTTCATGACAAATCAGGTGTCTTGTATTTTTGCATCGCATTGTGTTTCATGAAATACAGTACAAAAAGAGGCATCTACGAACACCAAAATCTAGCCACTTTTCATCCATCTATATCCTCCAATAACAACCATCCATTATATATATATATATATATATATATATATATATATATATATATATATATATATATGTATAGATATTAATATTTTATATATATTTAATAAATATATATGTAGTTATATAAAATAATCCTATCCATCTGCCATGTTTTAATCTTAGCCATTCATCCACCTCAATCCATACCATTTGCCCAAACTTAATCTCCACCCTTCCTCATGTTTTAATCTTGGCCACACATTTTATGTTGTCAAAACCCTAACATGTTCAAGGATAGATTATAAAAGAGTTATTTTGATTACTCAGACCCCTAACAATCCCTTAGAATCTTGAGAATCTAAAGTGCTTGAGATATCCTTAAGCCCTTATGCCCTAGCCACTCTACCTTCATTTTTTTCATTCACCACCACCATCGCAATCCCCTATTTTTTCCATCGCATAACCCGTGCAAATTAGATCTGGTTCTGTAACACTTTTATCAACCTCCAAATGCCCCTAGAGCTAGCCAGACACCTTTGGGCATTTTTGGAACCTCTCTGGTGCATCTGTAGCCTTCACAAAATATCCTAAATAATTTCTCGCAATAGATCTATGTTCCTACAGCCCTTAGGCATCGTTCGGGCATCCTCTCGACCATAATTGAAAAAAGTAGAGATAAAAATTAGCATGTTGACAAAGTAAGAAGTTATTTGTAGTTATTTTACATTCTTGTACTTTCTATTTATAGTATTACATTGAAGCATCTAGGTTTAAGTTGTTTTATATTTTTGAGGGCCTCACACTATGGAGCCCTTCTAATCTCTTTTTATTATTTTTCTATTTGCAGATACAAGGATTATCTTTCTAGTAGTTTTTAACGATAGGGTGGCTCTTTTAGGATACACAAGCCCACCCGCACCCTCATTTGGATTGAAGACAAGCACAAAGACACCAGTAGTGTATTTGCCTAGGGTTTCAAAGAACCCTAGTTTTGTTGTAAAATTTGTATCACAAAAGCATTGTAAAACCCCAAATTGAGGCATATTGATTGTATAATTTTGATATCCACCAGCATTAATAAAAAGCTTATTCATCTTGTGCAATCTTGTGTTATTCCTATATTTTTGATTACTTTATCTTGTGTATTGGTGTTGCTTGATTTTGATTTATAAGTACACATGGGCTTATTCTAAAACCAAATAATAAAAATATCATTGAGGATGCAGGTTATGAGCCCTGAAAATGATTATTTTTTGTACTAATTTCCCTATGAATCGCAACACTTATTTATGTAGATATGTATGTTTTATGAGAATTTTATATATTTTTAACAGTTTATTTTGCATGATATTTAATATTTTTTTATGAGTGCATTTTGTGTATATTTCATAGAATTTTCTGTGTTTTAGCATGTTTACATCGAGGTCCCACTTGAACCTAGCACTTTCAATTTCATGAAGGCAAAATGTCTGCAATACACTAATGTGAAGTGCTAAGTCAGGCACCCAGTTTCCTTTGAAGTACCCAACTCTTGTTTGGCACTTGAATAATAGGCACCTGATTCCCGTTAGGTTCCTGACTCCCATGTTGGCATTTGCTTCTTGACTTCTATAGATAAGGTGCCTGATTCCCATTAAAGCCAAATTCTAGCATGACGCTATTATCAATAAAATAGAATACGATTTTAGAAAAGGATGCGGATGGAGTCTTAACGATGGATTTGGACCAAGGACAATGTCAAAGATGATTAGCTATCTATTTTTTAGTTATTATGTATAAATATATGTAAATCAAGTAAAGCAAATATCAGACGTATTATGATAAAATAGGATACACTAAAATAGTATAAAAAGCTTGAAATTTTACTCGATTCCCTTCGTTCATGCATAATATTGTAAATTAGAATCAAACATTTGATTTATTTCCAATTTGTAATAGGGCATGGCTGCATATCTTATAAATATGTAGGCCACCCCTGAAAATGTAATCCCAGATTTCTCGTGTACCTATCCTGTTGTAATTTCAATAGACTATTTCTGAGTCATTTCTGATTAAATCAACTTGCATCTGATGAATTATTTAGAAGTGTGGACCCACTCTCAACAGTGTTTTTCTCTTAAATTTTCCCTATTTTTCTATCTTTTTCAATTCTATTTTATTTTCTATAGCTTAATTTTAATTTTTATTATTTTCCCTATTTTGCGATAATTTCCAGCAAGTGTGTAGTTTCAGTTTTTGAATATAATTTGGTAATGTCTTTAATAAGATAGGATAGATATATGGTTTGGAAACTAAATTAGAACCCCAACAAAAAACCAACACCCCCCAAACCATAAATTTTAGGGACTCATCTCATTGGAGGAAATTACAAGCATATATTGTGCAAGGTTGCTCACAAGTCTACAAGTTATCCCGAGTTGATAATTTAAATGAGGCAATGAATTTGAACGTAGGAAACTAATCAATATTTTTTCCCAATATTTTTGTGTCATTTTCAGGGAGTAGCCTATTGTAAATTCTTGTTCTAAAGGAAGCATATTAGCAGTAGTTTAGGTTTCTATATACTAAACATCCATTTTTAGCTTTGTATGAGTCCACCTAAGAATAGAGGATCGAACGGTCATTTTGTTAAAAATAAAGATGTTTCTCAAAATTCTTCTACTTCAACTATACCTGATAGTAAGATTGAAACATCTTCTCCATAATTTACATCTATGCATTGGCTTGGACATCCAATATTTGCATAGGATCCTTTTGAAACAAATCAGCAAAATCTTAGAGAAGGATCTGAGATAAGTAGAGTTCAGTCTGAGTAAGACTTATTGAATTTTCAACATTGGAAAGTAGTTAGAGAAGGAACTATATCAAAAATAGATTTATTAATCCTTCTATAATTTAAGAGAAATGAACTAGAAGCCTTGAAATTTGTTTTGAATGTAGCTAGTGTAGATACTCTATTCACAGACAAGATGGTTGATGCATAGGAAGTATCCACTAGTTTTAATTTTCCCATAGGAGAGGCAGGAGGAGACCACAAGATAAAACATATCTCCCCTACCCACCTTCCAACCTTTATAGGACTACCAATGGAATATCCATATATGTTTCTATTTAAATTTGATGTTCTATGTAGATCTATGTATTATACCGTTGATGCCCAAAAACTAAAGTTACTGCCTTCCACTCTTGATGATTTATCTTTACATTGATTCATCAGTTTGGGGGATAAAAAAATAACTATCTGGGAAGAATTGAAGAAACTTTTCCTAGATCAGTACTAGGATTTTGGCAAAGTATGTGATACAAGGGAAGAAGTAATAGACATGACACAAAAATAAGTGGAATCTATGGAGGAATATTGGGATAGGTTTAACTATAATTTTCAAAGATCACCCCATTTGAAACTAGGAGATAGGTCCTTAAGAAGCATTTTATTGAAGAGACTTACAAATGAATCTCTGGAAGCCTTAAACATTATTTATGGAGGGGATATTTATCAACATCATATGGATGATATTTGGTATTTGTGTCAAAACTTTTCAAGAAGGAAAGGTAAGTTGACCCCTAGAAATATCAAAAAATCAACCACTATCATTAAAACAAAAATAGGCAATATGCTTGAAGACCTCAAGAGAAATATGTTATCATCTCCGGATATTTAAATGGACACCCTTATGCTTTATAAAAATAATTAGGATAATAAGGTAGCATTGGCCTACTTTTGTCCTAAATAAAGGGAAAAGCATCCTAGAAACAAATATCCTGAAAATAAAGTGCGAGTGTGTGTTGTATATTCAAAGGATCACAAAATAAAGTTATGTCTGCAGTTATCAAAACCTGGAGAGGAACATGAGGTAGTATAAGCATACTTTATGGGTAATAGGAGAAACTGACAATAGTCTCCTATGGAAAACAACATGCCAGCAGGAATGCCATCTTATGGGAGCAACAATTTTTAGAACCAAGGTCAAGCTCAGCCACCCAATATGGGCTAGTGGGGATAGCAACCTTGGAATCAATATCTCTAAAGAGAAAATCCTTACAACCCCTATCCATGGATGCAATACCAGTAGCCTATAAAGAAGTGGAGGAACTAAAATTATTGGAATCAAAACCCATAATAGGTTGCTTTAGTTCCACTATAGCCAACCCTGCCAACTTCTCCTGCTTTCAAGCTTGCTCAACTGCCAATACAGCCTACAACCAATCCAAATAATAAATAACAACCAACTTATCAAATGGATAATGAGATGTACTCCATGTACAATATTAAAGTAGACTATAGTCCAATACAATTAAGGTCAGGAAAATAATTAGGTGTAGGAGTCACTCCTCTGGTAGAAGAGGAGGAAAACATAGAATTATAAAAAGAGGAATCACCTCTTATAGTAGAAGTAGAAGAATAATTAGCACCTATAAATAATAGGGAAGAAGTACCACCTTTTCCCCAAATGTTGTAGGAACCCAAAAATCTAGTACAATTTGAATTTGATATTCTCTCTAGTCTAAAGAACCTTACAATCACAATTCCTCTCTTTCAGACCATTAGAGATATTCCTATCTATGGTAAGGCCATAATAGAATTATGCCTGAAGAAAATAGGAATAAAACCTATAAATTCAATCAATTTGGTGGGTCAATTAGCTGATCTTATGTTAGGGAACACCTATAACCAAAAATACTCAAATCCAGGAAGCCCTGTCCTAACTGTACAAATAGAGGGTTGTATTTTACCCAACACATTAGTAGATTTTGGGGCTTACATTAATATCATGCCTAAATAAACCATGCAAAAGCTTAAATATCCAATATAAATCCAACCAAAATTATTTTGTAGTTGTAAGATAGGTTCACATTGCTCCCAGAGGGAATGTTGGAGGATATCACTGTTACAATGGATGCATGTGAGTATCCAACAAATTTCTTAGTGTTAAAATCCAAGTCTGGGTTGGGTGGATATACATTAATCTTAGGTAGACCTTGGATGGCAATAGTTGATGCTTAAATAAGTTGTAGATATGGAAAAATGACCATTTTTGATGGTTAGAAAATAAAAAAATAATCATCCATCCACCTACACAATCTGCAGCATTGTTGGGAGAACCTAAAAATGAAAATCAGAATATTGGTGGTCTATTAATGATCCAATCTATCATGACACTTGATGAATTAGAATATGAGAGTTATGAGGATAGGGTAACATCAAATGTTTTCCAATCAGAACCCTCCTATCCTCCTCTGAGTTGTCATTAGTGGGAGGAAAATACCAGCATATTCAGCAGATAGAGGTTACACCTGATAGAGTGTTGAACATAAATGATAAGTTGAAAACTAAACAAAAAATCAAACTAAAATAAACATTGGTAAAACATAAAGATGCCTTTTCTTGGGAGTATTCAGACATGAGAGGAATAGCTCTTGAAACCTATACTCATAGGATATATTTGGAATATCAGGTTAAACCAATAAGACAACCACAGAGAAGAATGAATTGTCAAGACTAAATTGTAGAAACTCCTCATAGTTGGATTCATTTACCCCATTTCAAATAGTGAATGGATATCACCTTTGGTGGTGGTACCCAAGTGTTAGCATAGTTGTGTTAGTTATTACATTATAGGCTATAGTTGTTATTTTGTTGTAACTAAGTCTATTCTCACCTCAGGTGGTTCCCTATTTCATGGACTATTCTCGGGCTGCATTGTACTATATATTTCATAATTTCAATGGCAATGTTGTTCATTTGACTAATATGGTATTAGAGCCATCTTACTGGCTCATTTTTTGAGGAGCCATTTTTAGTATTTTTTTGAGGACTGACTGAGGACTCGACTGGGCATGTTTCCTGAAACCCGCAACCTGATGTGACACTAGATGGATCAACGCACTCAGACTGATGACACTGGATGGACCGACACACTCAGAATGACTAACGTGGACCCTAGATTGTGGATCTAGGACTCGAACACATTTTGGATGCAACACTTACCAAAAACTTGGTCAATAGACCATACGCAAGGGAGTCAAGCATCTAAGCAATGGAAAGGTGAAGGATAACGAAAATATGTAGCAAACAACAGGAGCAAGGGAGGTGAGCAATCCCATGTGGGAGGTGAGCATTCCCACGTGGGAGAAGACCCTCAAATACCATCTCGAGTAGCATCTCCCCGAGAGGAGACACCCTCTTATGTGAGGGTTGGGTGTTTTAAACACCTCAAAGCTACCCAACCCCACGAATGTGGGATAAACCTAAAGAATTTTTTTTTCTATAACCTGTGTCATTACCTCCCCACGACGTCAACCTGTAATTCGAAACCAAATTTTTGTTATAATTGGCAATGTTGAAACTACATTTTTGGTTATAATCTGGATCTGACATATATTTTTGAGCATTTCGGGTGAATTATTTTTTCCTCTAAGCCCTCATATCTTCACAAATCAAGAATTCTTATATTCTAAAGCCATCTCAGGCACACGTAGGTGGAGGATATTGATGCAGTTGGCTAAGGACTACATAGGCAGGAGCTGAGAGGTAGTTTGTGTTTCATTCTCTTGTTTGCATACTAGGGACAAGTCAAAACCATGGAGTTATTTGCATACTAGAAGACTCTGCTCTGTGTCGCAGAGATGAAGCCATCACCGCGAGCCACTGTCATGCCACCCGAAGAGGATCCACGGATGAGTGGTGCATCCCCTATTCGTGCCACCCAAAAGAGTTAAGTAAGGGGATTCCTCCCCTTGCTCCCGCCGAGCCACCTAGCTCGGCTGGCTGGTGGCCCGGGCGTAAGGTGCCCACAACAACGAGGTTGAGGGATCAAATCCCTCCGACCCCCCCCCCCCCCGTGCCTATAAGGTAAAACAAACATTTTTTTATTTGATTAAAGTTTTTTTTTTTTTTTTTAATTTTTTTTTAGTTTAATTAAATTTTTTAATTATTTTATTTTAAAAAAAAGACCTATTTTTTAAAATATTTCTTTTCTTTTTTTAGAAAATTAATTTAATTAAACTTTAATTAATTTTTTACATTAGAACTCAAACTTTTTCAAATTAAAAAAAAAAAAACCAAAGGGGGGCTATTTTTTTTGCAAAAGTGAAGGGGGGCATTTTTTTTCCAAAGAGCACAAATTAAGGGGGGGATAGTGAGTAATTTTTCAGCATTGAAAAAGACAAATTGGCATTTGTAATAAGGTGCATTTTCGGTGGAAACCGACACCTTAGGTTCATTTTTTTTGTGGGCACTTTTTTGATGTATGTTGCACTTTCCATTTACATTTGCACTACTTCATTAAAGTAAAATCAATCACACTTAAGTCCCCAAAAATAATTGAACCCATCCGTGCAATTTATTGCACTGCAACATTTGGTATTTGTGATACCTCTAGCCCGCACTTACAGGTAATGTTGTCATGATTGGGCTATTGTATCCGCCACCTAATATAGCTACCAAAATGACGTTTGAGCTTGTTCTCTATCAATATTTGGGGATGAATAAGGTCACCAATTTTATTTTTTTCTTACTCCATCCACTACCTTAATCATTCTTGTGTTTAGGCGTAAATCCTGATGAAATTTCTAACATCCGAAGTGTTTAGGGGAAGTTACACCCCACGCATGAGGATTGATGACTTTCTATGGTAGGTTCCATCAATGAGATGATTCCCTTTCAGTATCGCCTAAGTTCCATGTATCGTATAATCTCTAAAAATTGCCTATAGTCTCCCTCACGTAAGGGTGGGTGATTTTTTTTTATATTTCAAAATACCTATAGTCTCCCTCACATAAGGGCGGGTATTTTTTATGGTATAACAGCCTGGAAAAATGTATATCAAAAGGGGGACCATTTGGTGTTATAAGGAACCCTCACTATGGCTACAAAATTTATGACTGATGCTCATCAATTATTAAAAGGTCCTAATTACACACCATGGAAAAATAAGATGAAGGTAGTCCTTGTCATGGAAGACTTATGGGATGTTGTTTCTGGAGCAATAACAAGACCTTCACCAGTAGCTATATCAATAGTAGCTACAGTCCTAACTGCAGATTAGATAGCATTTGATAAGAAAGACAATAAAGAAAGAGTGATCATTTTGCTTGTTGTTTTAGATGAAGTCCAACCTCACATTGCAAACAAAGAACATGGTAAAGATGCATGGGATGACCTTCAAACCATTTATGATGGAAATAATGATTCCACCATTCTTTACCTTCAATCTCAACTTCACAGTTTGAGTATGAAGTAGGGTGAGACAATTGAACTCTTTCTATGCAGAGTGTTTGAGTTGAAAGCAAAATTGAATTCTTTGGGAGAACCTATTGATGACAAGCTCCTTACCTCAGTTGTATTGAGATATTTACCTGATTCTTATAGGGTTTTGATCACCTCACTTCAAGTGTCACAAAGGAAAGTTACCTTTATTGAGTTGGTCAATCTACTTCAAGAAGAGGAGGCACGCCAACTTCAGAAAGATGATTCTTCTAATACAACCCTCTATTCCAATAGGAAGGGTTCTAAGAAGAAGGGTAATTTTTAGAAGGAAGGAAATTATCACAAAGATTAAAAAGGGAAACAACCTCAATAAATGAAGAGATATTGCAAAATTTGTGACAAAAACAACCATGACACAAATAGGTGTTGGCACAAGAATAAGCAACCTAAACAAAAAGACCAGAACAAACCACAAAATAAGAACAAGCAACCCAAGGTGAATGTTGTTTTTGAAGAATCTAACTTGAATTCTGAGTGGGCACACAAGGTGCTCATGACTACCACATCCTCCAAGCAGAAGAATCTTGTATGGTATGTCGATTCTGGCACTAGTAAGCATATGACTGGTGATAAATCATGGTTTGAGTCATTTGAGACCAAATAGGGCAAACCTATCACTATTGTTGATAATAAAACCTACAGGTTTTAGGTAGAAGGTATAGTTTCAATCACTCTTCCTGATGGCAAGCGTAATATTGAAAAAGTCCTCTATGTTCCAAGATTGGCAAATAATTTATTGTCAGTTACACAAATTTTGGATAAATATATGGTTATGAACTTTCATGTTGAGGATGGCAAAAATTGTTGTTCTATTACCAGGAGGGGTAAGTACATTGTAACAGCTTCATATGAGCATGGCTTATTTGCCTTAGATGCTATCTCTACTCCCCATGTTGCCATGACAATTTCTACCAAGGAGGCAATTTCCCTATGGCACAAGATATATGGGCATCTTAGCTTTGTCTACTTACTTTAGATAAGTAAGTATGATATGGTAAAGGGTCTTCCTTCCCTTTCTTCCACATTACCAGTGTGCTCTGACTGCTTGGCAGGAAAGCAGTATAGAGTACCTTTTGAGAAGAGCTCTACAAGAGTAAATAAACCTCTAAAGTTGATTCACACTGATCTATGTGGTCCTTTCACACCAATTAGTTATGGGGGAAAGAGGTATTTTCAATTTTTTATATGACTACTCACAAAAGATGTGGGTTTTCTTTCTCCAACTAAAATTTGAGGCATTTGGTTTCTTCCAGTAATTCAATAAATCTTTTGAGGAGTCAAGGACTTCTACAAATATCCTCCACTCAGATCGAGAGGGGAGTTTACATCTAAAGAGTTTTATGCATTCTTATAGTTAACTACTTCTTATACTCCTTAGAAAAATGGAGTTTCTGAGAGAAGGAACCATTCTATCATGGAAATGGTTCATTGTATGCTCACAAGAGCTAGTCTTGGGCAATAATTTTGGGCAGAAGTTATCACAACTATAGTATATATGTTGAATAGGGCACCCACAAAGGCCCTAAAAGGAATTACTCCACAAGAATCATGGAGTGGTCTAAAACCCTCCATATCTCATCTTCGCATTTTTGGATGTAAATATTTCATGCACATACTAAAATATAAAAGGAAGAAACTAGATGAGAAGACATTGAAGTGTATTATTCTTTGATATGATGAGAACTCTAAGGGTTATCATTTGATTGATACTTTGACCAAGAAGATTCATGTCAGTAGAGATGTTATTTTTTATGAAGCTTTCACATCACAAAGCACATCTGATGTATACCTAGATCTTGTGGAATCTAAAGTTGAGAAGTCCCCTTCATCACCACATACTGGAGGTCCTTCTACTTCTTCTTCATAACCTCAAAAGAAGAATCCAAAATGGTATACAAATACTATCATAGACTCAAATTTATCCACACCACCATATTTGAATTTGAATAGACCTCGTACTTGTAGTATGGCTCGACAGCAAAGAGCAGCAGCAAAGAATACTGAGGTTGATAATCTTTGTCAATATTTTGAGGAACTTTATGTAGATCCAAGGATAGAAATAGATGATGTGTATATATATGATGATAGGGTGTTTATGTCTTCAATGAATGAACATGAACCTGCTTCTATACAAGATGCCCTTAGTGAGCCACAATGGAAGGTTGTTATGGATGATGAGTATAAGTCTCTAAAGAAGAACAAAACTTGGGAGCTTGTTGATATACCACACGAAAAGAATCCCATTGGCTAAAAATGGGTGTACAAATTCAAGTACAAGGTATATGGGACAATTGATAAGTATAAGGACCACCTTGTTGCAAAGGGGTATGTGCAAAGGAAGGCATTGACTACGAGGAAAATTTTGCACCTACTGCTCGGATGACCACTGTTCGATTTATTTGTGCTATGGAAGCACAGTATGGGTGGAAAGTTCACTAGATGGATGTCAAGAGTGTTTTTATGAATGGTGATCTCCAAGAGGAAGTCTACATGACACAACCTTAAGGATTTGAAGTGGAAGGCCAAGAGCAGAAAGTGTGCAAGTTGATAAAATCCTTATATGGTTTAAAACAAGCTCCTCGATATTGGTATATAAAAATGGATAATCACCTCCTATAGCATGGATTTAAGAGATTTTCATCAGATGCAAACCTCTATTTCAAGAAACAAGGTTCTGAGATAGTGTTGCTTGTACTCTATGTTGATGATCTTCTCATTACAGGGAGTTCAAAAACTATGATATCTACTATCAAAATAGACTTGTGTAAATATTTTGAGATGACAGATCTTGGACTTCTCCATTATTATCTTGGTCTGGAAGTGATCCAGAAAGAGCACTACATCAAAGTGACTCAGAAAAAGTATGCCAAGACACTGTTAGAAAAATATCGGATGATTGATTGCAAGTCGATGGCAACTTCACTGGAATCAAGGCTTCAATTATCATGATATGATGATTCACCTCAAGTAGATGGTACTCTTTATTAACATCTGATTGGGAGTCTCATATATCTTACTAATACTAGGCCATATATCGTATTTTCTATAAACTATCTTTTGAGGTTCATGTAGGAACCTAATACTACTCATTGGAAATTAGCAAAATGTGTTCTTCACTATGTCCGTGGCACAATGGAATATGGCCTAGAATACAAGAGAAATGACAAATTATTCTTGCAAGGATACACAGACTCTGGCTATGCTAAGTCATATGATGATCATAATTCAATGTCAGGATATATATTTCATCTTGGATTCGGTCCTGTATCTTGGCACAACAAGAAGCAACAGGTGGTTGCTATCTCATCTACAAAGGTAGAGTATCGTGTCGCACATGAAGCTATGTGTGAAGTGATATGGTTGCATCACATTTTGACAAGTATGGGTCATCCATAAAAATCTCCAATACACTTGTTCTACGACAACCAGGGTGTTTTAAACCTTGTTAACAATCCAGTGCATCATGAGAAAACTAAGCATATTGACACACAATGTCACTTCATTTGAGATGAAGTTCTAAGGCACCGAATTCAGCTTCAGTACATCTCCACTGATGCTCAAGTTACAAACATTGGGTAAATGAATCCAACTATGAGGAGTTTATGCAAGCAGTGAATGGGTATCACCCTTGGTGGTGGTACCCAAGAAAAATGGCAAGCCGTGAATTTGTGTGGATTATAGGTTGTTGAAAAAATCAACTAAGAAAGACCACTTCCCCTTACCCTTCATAGATCAGGTCCTTAACATCTTATCATGTAAGAAGTATTTTTCTTATTTGGATGGGTTCAGCGAATATAATAAAATTCAAATAAGGGAATAAGATCAGGATAAGACCACATTTACTTGCCCTTGGGGGACTTTTTCTTACCAAGTTTTACCTTTTGATTTGTGCAATGCAACTACCACATTTTAGAGGGTATTTTTGAGCATATTCTCTAAAATTATTGTATAAACTATGGAGGTATACATGGATGATTTCACTGTATATGGTGAATATTTTGAAACAACCATAGAAATTTTGGAGAAAACACTTAAGCGATGTGAGAAAAATAACCTATCCCTTAGTAATGAGAAATATTATATGCTAATGTAGGAAGAGATAGTTTTATGATTTGCATATGGTATCAAAGTATATAGGAAGAAGATAGAAGTTATCCAAAACCTACCTACTTCCAAAACATAGAAGGATATATGTAGTATCTTGGGGTCAACCAATGACTATAGGAGGTTTATAGCAGATTTTAGCAAAAACTACTAAAACCCTGAGCACATTGTTATCAAAGGACATAGAGTTTGTATGGATAGAGGAATGTGAACAAGCATTTAGCACCTTCAAGAAAAAACTAATTACTACCTCAGTACTCAGAGGTCCAAATTGGACCATACCTTTCTACATATATGTTGATGCATCTAATAAAGCAATAGGATCAATGTTGGGAAAAAAGGATGGTGATGATTTATGTGTTATTTATTATGCTATTAAACATCTCACATGTGCTAAATTCAATTATACTATCATAGAAAAAGAATTTCTTGCAATTATACATGCTCTTAACAAATTTTGCCATTATATCATAGGATATTAGGTTTTTATACATACTGGTCACTTAGTTATCAAATACCTAACAAAAAAACCTGGGATTAATGGTACAATTATTATATGGTTGTTGCTTCTATAGGAGTTTGATGTGACAATAGTAGACAATTCAAATAAATACAATGTGGTTGTTGATTTCTTATCCATGTTGACACCTCCAGATCATGCAACTATAGATGACAAATTTCCATATAAGCATTTATTTGCTCTAAATAAATCGATACCATGGTACGTAGATATGGCTAATTATTTAGCCACTAGTAAAGTATCCCTTGCACTTTTACCTCGTGAAAAACAAACTTTAATTAAGAAAAGTGCAGACTTCTCATGGATTGATGGGTTTATTTTTAAAATAGAGCATGATCAGATCATGATAAGGTGTGTTTCTAAGAATGAGATAATATAAATATTGAAGGCTTGCCATGATGAACCTTGTGGTGTCCATTTTGCAGAAAAAATAACTACATACAAAGTGTTGCAGGTAGGCTATTACTGACCTACACTATTCAAACATGCAGCCAAGCATGTGATCTAGTGTAATCAATGTCAGAGGATGGGTATACCTACTCTCAGAGATGAAATGCCACTCCAACCACATGTTCATATTAAGTCATATGATAAACGGAGGATGGACTTCATAGGAACCATTAATCCACAGTTAGTAGGTAAGAGGTTTATATTAGTTTGTACTAACTATGTGACTAAGTGGGTTGAATTGTAGGCTTTGCATGATTCAAAAGAGAATATTGTAGTATACCTCTTGTATTCATTTATTTTCACAAGTTTTAGGATTCCAATCAAGATCACAACTGATCAAGAACCTTAATTTACTTCAAATATGATTCAATAACTTATGCAACAATATAAAATTAGGCATAACAAAACCACTCCCTACCATCCACATGGGCAAGTTGAGGTAACCAACTGAGAGTTGGAGAATATCCTGACAAAGACAGTACAACAACACAAGAAGGATTGGGCCACTATATTACCAGAAGCAGTGTGGACCTACAGGCCATCTGGAAGACTACTTTTGGTTTTGTACCATTCCAGTTAGTATATGGGAAAAATGCTATGATGTCTATAGAGCTTGAAGTTAAAACACTTAGGACTATAGTAGAGTTTAATATAAACATGGATGATGCATATAAGGAACATATTCAAAAGCTTAATCAGATTTATGAATACCACCTTGATGCTTTACAAAGAAGAGAGGTCATCTAAAAACAAAGTTCCAAGTGGCATGATCCCCACACCGGGCCAAAGCAATTTCAAAGTGGAAGAATGGGCATTAGTGTATGACTTCAAATTCTAATAAAGGAAAGGTAAGCTCATCCAGCATTATATGGGGTCATATGAAGTGACTAAAGGCATTATCAATGGAGATATTAAGATCAGAATAATTGATAGTAGCAACATCACATTAATAGTCAATGGACACTACCTAAGTCCATATTAGGCATGGGGGAAATTCTAGTTGATTTTTATTTCAAATTGAATCAGTAATATGTGGATGTAGTCCACAGAGTCCTAACAATCATTATTCTTTCAATTTTTTCTTTTTTTTAGTTGTATTTTTGTTTTGTAGGAACAATGCCCTGAGTGCAGTTGTTAGGCAGCTTGGGAAACCTAGGCCTAACAAGCAAATAATCCATGAACCTATGTATTCCCAAATTTCTAGAAGAATTATTTGTAGTAGGAACAGTTTGTCCCTACTTAGAAATGGGAATACTATACATGAATCTATACATGAGTGTTTGGATTGGTCTTTATGGATAATAAAACACTCAATTGCTGGTTCAGGCAACGAATGCTAATTTTGTCCTTGTTCTTCAACTATAGTGATAAAGGCCTGATCAACCTTAAGTGTATATAAGTGGTCATATCAAGAAGATGTTGAAATAAAGGAGGAGCGCTCATTTCCCATTTTTTGATGATAAAGGTACATGATTCTCAGTTTTTAGAGAAAATGGCATCTGATTCTTGTTTTACGAAAGAAGGCACTTGATTCCTATATTTTGGGAAGGCAACACCTAATTCCTATTTATATAGTACAATGTGCTTGACTCCCAATATGTCAAGGAGATGGTGCCTGCGTCCCATTATCTGGCATATTGATGCCTAATTCTTAGTTTTTCCAAGGATATGGCACTCGACTTCCATTTTTTGGGAAAGTGACATTGAATATCCTGAACATATGATTAAATAAAAAAAAAATGTATATAAAGTTTAAGTTTTATGCAAAGTTTACTTTAAGTATGGTGTCTGATTTCTAAGGCACCTGATTTTTATTTTCCAGGAACCTGCGTGCCTTGATTCGAAAGAAGGTGCCTGATTTCCATAAAAAAAAAGACACTTGCTTTCTATTTTTATAGGAATTTGTGCCTTGTAAAAACAAACTTTAGTATTGGAAAGTGGCCCGAGCCATGTCAACACCCCACTCACGCACAAAGTCAAATCTATCATGGATGAAATTAAAAGTTGTCAACAAACAATTTCGAGGAAGAGATGTTTGTCATCACATGAAGATATGTTTTTTCTAACCTTTGTTGTGAAACCTTGCAATATGTCTCAAATGTATCATAGTGTAGTTATCAAGAACGAATCACACGAAGAGAAATTCATCGTATGAGAAATATGACCATCATTTTTCATCATGGTTTGCTTAGTCATTAGCTACCAGCAAATAACAATACACCATGGATATCTATGCATGATACACTCACGAAATAAATTTAGGTACATGATTAAATTATCTATTTTTTTTGTATATATCATTTTCATAAGCATGTGTGTCTATGAAAAAGTGTCAACACAACCCCTATTATAGTCCTAGCCACCCATATTGTTCCACTTGGCACTTTGCTATGTGTCATAGCTCTAATTGGTAAAAATGCTTATGGTTATCACCTATGCAAGATCCAGAACATGTTCTAATAAAATTTTACACGGATAAACATAATCACTTTTGATTACGGAAGTTAACCACCTCCATCCAAGGAAGCAACCAATTTTAAAAAAACTACTTACCAAAAAATTACCATGTAAGGAGGGAAATTACAAAGTGCTATAATATAGAAGATCCAAAGTGTGAAACAATTACAGAGTGGATCTTGAGCTGAGGGGAAATTTGCACTCAAAGCTATGGGTATAAAGTCTAAGAACCATGATTTAAAGAAAAGTGAAGCTACCGACTGCTCAGGTATTTCTACAAACATCCAAACACAATTCGATGTTGCAAGTTGGATGGAGTACTATCGATTGGTCAGCCAAGGCCAAGATGCACAAGTAGCTAATGAGTTTTCAACATCCATGAGAGATGGGGTTATTCATATTTCAATATTGGATATTCTGGTCACTGAAGAATATATTACCACTATGACGGGCCTTCCCCTAATAGGGGAGCACACATACAAAGAAGATAACCCAACTCTCTATGCATAGAGATTCTTCAAAATTCTGACAGAGCACATGATGCACATTGGTTTGCCCAAGCAGCACATCCCCAAGCTCTAGAGGGTGGTTTTTGAGCAGATCGCATGGTTCTTCACCTGTTTTGGTAAATACTCCAAGTTGAATTCGAATCATTTTTAGTTTCTAAACCATATACTGTATGGGGACAAGATAAATATCCCCCATTACCTTGCATGTGTACTCAAATATGAGGTCAAACGGTACCAAGCAGGCACAACATCTATCTTGGCTCACCATGGCCTAATTTTGGTCTTGGTGAGATATGCAGAGTCACATAAAAATGTGATAGTAGAGTAAATTAAGGGAAATAATGCAATTCTCAAGGTAAAATAAGAAGTGTAGGTGCCAAAACATAATGAATTATCGGTTGAAAAGGTGATAGAGTAAGAAAATATGGCACCTGGATCCCAACCTGAGGAAACTACATGGGAAATAGAACAAGCCTTGTCCCCTATTTTTCCTTAATTTTATGAGGAATCGGGATAGACTTCATATCTCACTGGCCCTCAATTAGACGATGAGGCAAGGCAGGATCCACCAAGCTCTCCTTTCATGCCAGTTTCCACCATAACCAAAATTAGAAGGACGAAGGCATTTATGGTGGTTTCTAGCTCATCATGTGATGAAGCATTAATTGATGAGATAAACAAATAAGAGAATCTAGCCCAAATATTATAGGATATTTCCAAGGGGCATACTTCTCAATAGGAGGTGCAGATAGAAGATTTATAATAGGAGGACCAGATAGAGTATTTGCAGCAATAGCTACAATTATTAAAAGAATAAGCTTCCACTTGGGAAGCTAAATTTAAGGAAGAAAAAAATCTATTTCAAGAGTAAATAAAAATAGTTACATTGAAAATGCATGAATTGTATCAAACGATTTGGTAATTTTAGGGGCAAATAGGAGAATTACAAATGCAGGGTAACCCAATCAGTTGGCTAAAGTGGATGTAGGAATTTAGACTGATTGGGGAATGGATGTTCCCACTACCTCTATGGATTCTAAAGAGAAGGTGATATTTTTTGGTACTTGGAGGTTAGATGCAAAAAATTCCAGCCAAGAGGCTGAGGCAGGAGACCACTCTATAGCTTTTGATCAAAATTTATCTAAACAAGGGAACCCTCAATCTCAAAAAAGGTCCTCCATAGTTATAATTGAAAGTACTTCCCTGCACTATTACACAAAAAATGATCAAGGGATGGATGATGTAATGGAAGTGAAGCAACCTTTTTCATTATCTCACTCTGTAGAATAGGTAACTCGGGAAGATGAAATTGAGGTTGAAGAAATTTAGAATTAAAAAAAAAAATTGTAGAAAAAGAAGATGAAAAGAAGGGTGAAGTGGAGGCTAAAGACCCTCAAATTTTAGATAAGGGTCAAGAAGGGAATTTGGAGGCTAAAAAGCCTCAGTTGTCTACCCATTCGATAGATCAAAAACCTATCTAGGATACAAGGGTTGAGCTTGAGCATCCTCAAGTGGATGCAAGGGCTGAATAGCCTTAGGAGAAAAATGCAATTCTAGGAGAGCAACAATTTACTGCACAAAAAGAAATTGAGAAGTCACCTGAGCCCTTAGGATAGGTAGAGGGGACTCAGTAGCCTGTATTTGCTAAAAAATAGGAAGCAACAACAACACCAACATACCTTAAACAACAGACCAAAAATCTAAGACCAAAGAGAAAGGCTATAAGGGAATCCTAATGAAGACCCATAACTAGATCAAGGATTGCACAATTGAAAAATTGGGTATGAATTCTGATGAGGAATGGGAGGCATCAAAGAAATTTTTTTGTTGCACAAAGAGAGAAATTTTAAAAGTTTAAGAAAGATATAAAAGCATACAAAAAGAACTATAAAAAGGCTTATAATAAGGCACTCAAGGAATCTAAAAAAGAGACCAAAAAGAATTCCAAGAAGCCTCCTAAAAAAATTCTATTTGCCCAACCTCATAAATTTTGGGGTCTATATGGATCTAATGGTAAATCTCCTTCTAAAATGAAGGATTATTTCATGAATATGGAATTTTTAGGTCCTATACCACCTACATATCAAGTAACAAGTAGCAAAACCCCTCTGATGGAAGAAACAGGGGTTAAGAATAATGTTGAACTTGACCCAATAGGGACCAATCTGCCCAAAGCCAAGGTTGTTGAAAAGTCTCGTATCCCATTTGGAGATGAATCTATAGTACTAGTGGGAGAATTTTTATCCTTGTACCATAAATACTGGAATATGGTTGAGCCCGCATTCCAGAAGGAGACCCCCATTTTTACTATTTACTACTAGAACATAGAGAAAGGCAAGGTAACCTAGACAAGGGGACCACTAGGTAAAATAGTAGGTCTAAGTTAGCCATTTTGGTGTAGCAAGCACCAAATACAACAGGAACAGGAGACAACCACTTCCAAAGCACCGAAGGGGTGAAATCCTAGAGATAAGGAAAAATCTAAGGCCATTGCAAAGAAGAGGAAAGAAATAATCAGGGCTTATTGGAAGGTTGTAAATGAAACTAATAATTACCAGTATAAAGTGGTACAGGGACATGCCAACCCTTAAGCATGGGGGGATGATGAGCCCTAAAAATGCTAATTTTTATACTACTTTCCCTATGAAGTGTGACACTTATTTCTATAGATATGTATGTTTTATGAAAATTTTATATATGTTTAACAATTTATTTTGCATGATATTTAATATTTGTTTCTGAGTGCAGTTTATGTAGATTTCATAGAATTTGTTGTGTTTTAGAATGTTTACATCGAGGTCCCACTCAAACCTAGCACTTCTAATTTCATAAGGTAAAACATATATAGTACACCAGTGTGAAGCACTAAGTCAAGCACCTGACTCCCTTTAAAGCATTTGACTCCCATTTGGCACTTGATTAAAGGGTTTCTGATTCCCGTTAGGCACCTGACTCTCGTGTTGGTACCTACTTCCCAAATTCTACAAATAAGGCACCTGATTCTCGTTAAAGCCAAATTCTAGCATGACTCTATTATCAGTCAAATAGAATGTGATCTCATAAAAGGATGCAGATGGAGTCTCAGTGGTGGATCTAGAGCAGGGACAATGTCAAAGATGATTAGCTATCTATTTGTTGGCATTTTTGCCACATTGTCTTTGTTGTTACTGTTCATGCAAGAGAATGCACAAGTTGTCGAGATACTAACTCCTCTGTTTATCCCTCCAAGCACTTTGAAAGGGAAAATACAAAAATCTCTACAAGTTTTGTGTTAGAGCAAAGTAAGTGTAAGATGCCACGATATCACGACATGTCGTGATATCACGGCCTATTGCAGTTTTGCGACATTCGATGAAGAAAAGAGCAAAGTATAGAAATTGTCATGTTTTCGCAGCTAAAAGCAGCCAAAGGAAGCAAGGGAGTAAAACTATCGTGATATCGTGACATGTTGGATTTTCGCGCTAGGAGCAACAAAAGGAAGCAGTAACGACAAAGTTGTCGTGACATCGCGACATGTCGCATTTTCACGACTTGTTGCGGTGAGGAAGTGAAAAATGAAAAGTTGTCACGATATCGCGACATGTCGCATTTTTGCGACTTGCAGTGGCCACAGAGCAAAGTGATAGAAAAATGTCGTGATATCGCGATAGGAAAGCAAGGACAGAGTAAGATAGTATGGAATGCCACGATATCGCGACATGTCACATTTTTGCAGAAGGGTTGGAGATGAACACAAGGCAGGAGAAAGATGTCGCGATATCATGACATTTTTGGAAATGAAGCCAAGCAAGAGAAACTTGTCATGATATCACGACATGCAGTAGCAAAGAGGAGCGCCAAGGAAAAATGTCATGATATCGCGACATGTGATTTCACGAGGAGAAAGCAAGGAAGCAGCCAGATAATATGAAATGTCACAATTTTACGACATGATGAATTTTTGCGGCCGAGAAGCAGCAAAGTACAAGAAGACAAAAAATGTCATGATTTCACGACATATTGTGGAGACAAAGCCAAATGGAGAAACATGTTGTGATTTCACGACATGTTGCGTTTTCACGAGGCAAAAGTGGAAATAAGAGGAATATAGAAACATGTCACGATTTCGTGACTTGTTGAAGACAGAAGAACAAAATAGAAAAAACGTCGTGATATCGCAACATATCGCATTTTCGCAACCTGTCGTGTTTTTGCATAATAAAAGCTGAGAAGCACAAGGTAGAAGGAAATTGTCATGATTTCATGACATGTCGCGTTTTCGCGATGAAAAAGCAAGAAAGACAGTGCCAAGTATGAAATGTCATGATTTCGTGACATGTTACATTTTCGTGATAAGGAGCAGCAAAAAATCCAAAACAAAGGAGAATGTCGCGATTTCATGACATGTCATGGGGACAACACAAAATTAAGGTAGATATCACGATTTCATGACATGGTGCATTTTTGTGGAAGTGCAAGAAGAGAAAGTTGAATGAAGAGAAGATGTCACGATTTCGTGACATGTCACAATTTCGTGACTGGTGGCAAAAAGAGAAAGCAGTAAGGTAAAAGTGTCACGATTTCATGACATGTCGCATTTTTGTGACCTGTCTCATTTTTGCGACGGAAGCAACAACAAAGGCCCGATACAGTTCAGTCCACATTTTTCCTTTAGAATTGCATAGGAGAACGTGAGGAGAAGATAAGGATCAAATAAAAGCTCTCCAACTGATTTTGAGATCGTGATCAAAGAGGCTCCAAGATTAAATGTTGTTTACTTATGTGCACAAGATGGAAGAACATGAGGCAGTTTTTGATGCCACCAAAATTAAATATGCCTCCAGTATTAAAAGCTCTTGTTCGTGATCTCCTAACAACTTCTAGCTTGCCCCAATAATGGTCATTTAATGAAGAAATATGGTCCCTTGTTTTTGTTTAATTTTTAGTTTTGATCCATAAAAGCAGGGAACGTGTTTTCTGCACAAGGGATTGTTTCTCTTTTTAAGTGCAGATTTTGTGGACCTCCTCTTAAAAACCTGTTTTATGTTTTAAATTTTGTGTTGCAAAAGAGAGAGGGAAGACCCCTATAAATACTCATGTATATCTAAAGAAAATGAGGTTAGACATTTTGTAAGAAAACTCTCTAAGTTCTTTGCATCAATAGAAGAGACTCGGCTTCTGAAATTTGCAAGCATTCGTGTGTGTGTGATTTCCTTCTATTTTTAAAGTCATTTTTGTTTATGCTCATGCTCTTGCTGTTAGGTTTTGAATTCTACATTCTGAATTCAAACGTTGTTGGTTAGTGAGTAGATTTTGAAATGCGATCTAGGGGTTATCTCTACAAAGGTGTGAGTTAAATTCTGCTACTTTCCTTTTATTATATGTTGTTATAAAACTTGGTGGATTTTTTGTTGTTAGTCTACCCCAAATTATGCATTGCCCCAAATTATACACTTCAGCCTATGGCTATATTTCCCTTTCTTTCAGTTATTTTTCAATTTCTTTCCTACTTCCCTAGTCTTCAAACAGTGTAGAATTTAGTAAGGGAGCCAGCCCTCTCTGGAGATTGGTTCAAAGGAATTTTCTTTTTCCCTCGGCCTTTCAATGTTGGCAAAGTCAAGGGCGCACAAGTGATGAAATATTGTACTTAGGTAGATTTATGACCAATAGTTTTTAGCACTCCCGATGGGACAAACTGTTTTTGTCTCAGTAAGATCCATAATCGGTGGGACAAGTATTATTTCAAGTTGACAAATCCACCTGTGCCAACAGTTTTTGGCATGCCCGATGGGACTCACAAGTCCCATTTTTTGACACCCGAAGGAATCAAGATTTTGATGAACTGTCTTGACCTCAAAGCGGAGATTGTAAGTTCATCTGGCGACTCTGTTGAGCTGAAGATCCAAATTTCTTGATCATAGATCCCTTTTGAATCTAAAAGAAGACACCCTGGAGGAATCAAGGTTTGGTGAGCAGCCTTGACCTCACAAGCAGAGAAAAGAATGTGCACCTGGCGACTTAGAATTAGTGGTGATAACCGTGATCTCTGCAGACCGCTACTATAATGGCAAGAGTAAGTTGTCATAGCTGAAATGATCCTAGCCCCCTAAATATTCAAAGTTACCATGAAATTCCTAAAAGCGCCTTGAATACATTGATGAAATACGATGGCACTAAGGGAATGGCCCTAGAGCATATTGAAGATGTTGTCACTTTTTCAATCCTCCATGACATAATCCATGAAGATGTCATGATCAGACTTTTGGTTCTATCTTTGGAAGGAAGGGCATTGCAGTGGTACAGACTGCTCGGGCATAAAAGCATATGCTCATGGGATGACTTAGCAGGAGCACTAATCAACACCTTTGATGGCTCTCAGGATCCCTTTCAGCTTTTAATGTACATCATGAGAGCACTTCTGGAAAGCATCACAGACTTCAATGTCTGATTCTGAAGAAGTTGGAAGAGAATTCCAGAGAATATCCAATCGAAACCCACCCAGGCCCACCTCTTCTATGTTTGATCTTTCCACCCAGACATAAGCCTCCTCTTGCTACAATCAGGTGAATGAAGGTTCCCTCAAATATTTGAGGAAGCAGTGCAAGCGGAACAGCTTTTGCTCCTATTAGGAAAGTGGTGGTGGGGATAAATCTCATCACCTTATCCGGTAGTCGTCGCTCCTATCCACCCTGTGCAGTATTCACCATGGAAGATTCCTCATACTGAGCAGAGATGTGAGATGCAGTCGTGTGGAGCTCAAGAGGCAGATTTCATCCAAGTCCCACAATGTGAATATCTAAGCTTTGTCCTAGCAATATATAATATGGTTGCTTGTAGTTTCCATCAAGAGATGGGCCAAGAAGGGGAACAGGCTCAAGTGGCAGAACCTAAGAGCAAAGAGGGCACATTTTTGCACTCTTTTTGTATCCTAGGGCATAGCATGCAAGTGTTCAAATAGAACCCATTAAATGTGTCTCATCAAGAGGCTGAGCCTGAGGAGATCCTAGAAAAATACCTATCACCAAAAAAGTCCTATTATCACATCAAGGGGTTGGAGGAGCCTATACTCAGCCCATAGTCGGTGGACTCTTCAAAATGGTAGTATTAGATTATTATTCATCAACTGTGTGGGTACTGACATGCATGATAACCTACCACGTTGCACCCTATTCACAACATGGAAAACTTTAGGAGGTCATCCCAACTTCAAGGACCGACTCAAGTACGATCATATCTAGTCTGGACACTACAGGTTCACCAGATAGACACCAAGCTGGGTTTGTGGTGGCGGCATGCCAATCATGTCGCAAAATTTTGTGTAAATATTGTAAATAGCTTGGCTAGTAAATAAAGTGTCGAGGGCACTAAGTGTTGCTTAGGAGCTTAGGTATAGTTTTTTGTTTAGTTTGTGTGTGTTTCTTTTTTGCACTTACCCAGCTCAACCGAGCTAGGCAAAATGCAGTAGTTACAGGAATAAGGGAAGTTCTGCTATTCCATAAATTTTTGCTAAAAGTCCTATTTTGAGTGTCAAGTGCTAGCAAGAGCTTGTTGTAGCAGCCCGCAGAGATGTCCAGCATCAACCAGCACTCACTTCTTCTACTCCTCCAACTTCTTGACTCTATTTCCCAATGGATAAAGGTCTAAGGTTCATGCATATAGCAGAACTGTATACCCCATGAGCCGCCAAGAATGTTGGCATTTTTGCCACATTGTTTTGTTGTTACTTTTCATGCAAGATAATGCACAAGTTGTAGAGATACTAACTCCTCTGTTTTTCCCTCCAAGCACTTTGAAAGGGAAAATACAAAAATCTCTACAAGTTTTGTGTTAGAGCAAAGTAAGTGTAAGATGTCACGATATCACGACATGTTGTGATATCACAACCTGCTGTAGTTTTGTGACGTTCGATGAAGAAAAGAGCTAAGTATAGAAAATGTCACATTTTCATGGCTAAAAGTAGCCAAAGGAAGAAAGGGAGTAAAACTGTTGCGATATCGTGACATGTTAGATTTTCGTGCTAGGAGCAACAAAAGGAAGCAGTAATGGCAAAGTTGTCACGACATCGCGACATGTCACATTTTCATGACTTATTACGGTGAGGAAGTGAAAAATGAAAAGTTGTCGTGATATCGCGACATGTCACGTTTTCACGACTTGCAGTGGCCACAGAGCAAAGTGATAGGAAAATGTCACGATATCGCGACATACAGCAGCAAAGAGGAGCACCAAGGAAAAATGTCGTGATATCATGACATGTTGCGATATCATGATAGGAAAGCAAGGACAGAGTAAGATGGTATGGAATGCCACAATATCACGACATGTCACATTTTTGTGAAAGGGCTAGAGATGAACATAAGGTGGGAGAAATATGTCGCAATATCGTGACATTTTTGGAAATGAAGCCAAGCAAGAGAAACATGTCGTGATATCGTGACATACAGCAGCAAAGAGGAGCACCAAGGAAAAATGTCGTGATATCGCAACATGTCGTGATTTCATGAAGAGAAAGCAAGGAAGCAGCCAGATAGTATGGAATGTCATGATTTCATGACATGATGAATTTTTGTGGCCAAAAAGCAGCAAAGTACAAGAAGATAGAAAATGTCGTGATTTCACAACATATTGTGGAGACAAATCCAAATGGAGAAACATGTCGCGATTTCGTGACATGTTGCGTTTTCGCAAGGCAAAAGTGAAAATAAGGGGAAGATAGAAACATGTTGCAATTTCACGACTTGTTGAAGATAGAAGAACAAAATGGAAAAAACATCACGATATCACATGTCGCATTTTTGTGACCTGTCGCGTTTTTGTGGAATGAAAGCTGAGAAGTACAAGGCAGAAGGAAATTGTCACGATTTCATGACACGTCGTGTTTTCATGGTGAAAAATCAAGAAAGACAGTGCCAAGTACAAAATTTTGTGATTTCATGACATGTTACATTTTCGCGATAAGGAGTAGCAAAAAAGCCCAAACATAGGAGAATGTCACGATTTCATGACATGTCATGGGGACAACACAAAATGAAGGCAGATGTCACGATTTCATGACATGGTGCACTTTCACGAAAGTGCAAGAAGAGAAAGCTGAACGAAGAGAAGATGTTGCAATTTCGTGACATGTCGCATTTTTGCGACTGGTGGCAAAAAGAGAAAGCAGTAAGGTAAAAGTGTCACAATTTTGTGACATGTCGTATTTTTGCAACCTGTCTCATTTTCACGACAGAAGCAACAACAAAGGCCCGATACAGTTCAGTCTACATTTTTCCTTCAGAATTGCATAGGAGAACGTGAGGAGAAGATAAGGATCAAATAAAATCTCTCCAACTAATTTTGAGATCGTGGTCAAAGAGGCTCCAAGATTAAATGTTGTTGTTTACCTATGTGCGCAAGATGGAAGAACATGAGGCAGTTTTCGATGCCACAAAAATTAAAGATGCCTCCAGTATTAAAAGCTCTTGTTCATGATCTCCTAACAACTTCTAGCTTGCCCTGATAACGGTCATTTAATGAAGAAATATGGTCCCTTGTTTCTATTTAATTTTTAGTTTTGATCCATAAAAGTAGGGAACGTGTTTTCTCCATGGGGGATTATTTCTCTTTTTAAGTGCAGATTTTGCGGATCTCCTCTTAAAATTTTGTTTTATGTTTTAAATGTTGTGCTGCAAAAGAGAGAGGGAAGACCCCTATAAATACTCATGTATATCTAAAGAAAAGGAGGTTAGACATTTTGCAAGAAAACTCTCTAAGTTCTCTGCATCAATAGAAGAGACTCGGCTTCTAAAATTTGCAAGCATTCTTATGTGTGTGATTTCCTTCTATTTTTAAAGTCATTTATGTTTATGCTCATGCTCTTGGTGTTAGGTTTTGAATTATGCATTCTAAATTCAAATGTTGCTGGTTAGTGAGTATATTTTGAAATACGATCTGGGGGTTATCTCTACAAAGGTGTGAGTTAAATTTTGCTGCTTTCCTTTTATTATATGCTGTTATAAAACTTGGTGGAATTTTTCCTGTTAGTTTGCCCCAAATTATACACTTCGGCCTATGGCTATATTTCCCTTTCTTTCAGTTATTTTTCAATTTCTTTCCTGCATCCCTAGTATTCAAATAGTGTAGAATTTAGTAAGGGAGCCAGCCCTCTCTCGAGATTGGTTTGAAGGAATTTTCTTTTTCCCTCGGCCTTTCAATGTTGGTCGAGTCTAGGGCGCACAAGTGATGAAATCTTGTACTTAGGCAGATTTGTGACCAACACTATTTTTCAACTGTTATGTAAAAATCTATGTAAATCGAGTAAAGCAAATATCAAACGCATTCTAATAAAATAGAATACATTGAAATACTCAAAAAGGCTTGATATTTTACTTGATTCCCTTTATTCATGCATACTAGTATAAAATAGAATCAAACATTTGATTTATTTCCAATTTGTAATAGGGCTTGGCCACATATCTTATGCAAGCCACCCCTGAAAATGTGATCCTAGATTTCTCATATACCTATCCTACTGCAATTTCAATAGAATAATTATGAGTCATTTTTTATTAAATCAATTTATGTTTGGTGAATGATTTAATGCGAGCATAACCTGCTAGAAGTGTGGGCCCACTCTAAACAGTGTTCTTCCTTTACCTTTTCCCTGTTTTTCTATCTTTTTCAATTTTGTTTTATTTTTTGTAGCTTAATTTTCATTTTTGTTATTTCCTTTGTTTTGCGATAATTTCTAGCAAGTGTGCAATTTCAATTTTTGAATATAATTTGGTAATTTATTTAATAATATAGGATAGATATATGGTTTGGAAACTAAATCATAACTCCAATGAAACACCAACACCCCCAAACCATAAATCTGAGGGACTCATCTCATTGGAGGAAATTACAAGCATATATTGTGCAAAGTTGCTCATAAGTCTATGAGCTACCTCGGGTTGAAAATTTAAATGAGGCAATGATTTTGAACATAGGAAACTAAAAAATGTTTTTTTCCCAACAAATGGATCTATAAAACCAAATATGGGCTTCATTGATAAGTAAAATAAGAGTATTACCTTGTTACAAAACTCTTGTCCAAAAAAAGATGTTGACTATAGTGACCAACGGGATCTATTTGTAGATTATATTTTTTACTGTCTTATTCAAGTGTAAAGTTCATCAAATAGATGTCAAGAGTGTATTTTTTATAAATACATATAATATTAGATACATACAATAATCATAGGAGGTTTATCTTATATACAAGCAAAAACTCCAAACCAAAATCCAAAATATGCCTATTTTCCTTTCTTAATTAATGAGACCTAGGAAAGGTGGTGGTTAGGCCTTGAGGTAAGTTAACCCTAGATTGACCTTAGGATCATACCTATATACCTTATATTAACCTTATAACATCATACAATTTTCATGTGGTATCATCAACTATAAGTTCATATAAGGTATAAATATCCTAAAAAGAACCCAAAAATTTGACTACGTTTGAAAACCTAAAATCTTAAAAATTTGTTGTGCTAGAAAAATCCTAAGAGGATTAAATTTTATGACTCCATAATAGATCCTATGATCTTAAAATCATGTTTAAGTGCATTGGAATTATATATTTATAATGTAAATTAAAGTAAGATTACTTTTATTTATTGTAAATATATTTACTATATGGTCCACATAAACCCATATCAACTTCATACTCTTGATAACCTATTTTCAACATGATTTTAAATATCATATTATAATCTCATTTCACTATAATTATCCCAATTATGGATTAGCTCTACTTATCCCAAAAAAAAAGGTTTTCATTCATATATACCCCAAAAATCCCCCATTTGAGGCAATATAGTAAAACTTCAAATTCACACAATACAATAAGGGGATATAAATTTTGGATCTACCTCTCTATTACCCCCAAATTCATATCTAAAATCACCTTAAACCATGGGTTATCGATTTTAACCCTAATTACCACCTGCTATCACTCAAAGTATTCTACAAATTCACTTAGCTCTTCTACAAACATATGAGGATACTAGAAGGGGTAATAAGTTATCTTACAATATTATTTCTTTGTCATTTAAAGGGGATATCTCTTTTCCCCTTACTACTATTTTTCCTCCATAGGACCCTTAAGGTCATGTTAGGGTAAATCAATAAGGGTGTCTTTAACAAAGCCTCCTTAAGTAGGCTTCCCAAAAGAGCATCAAAGTAATCAAAGCATAAGGACAATAAGTGGAGACCTAATAATTGAGTTAAGCTTCATCACAAGAGGTTATTACATATAAATGCTAGTAAAAATAATCTCTTGATATCTTTATTTTGATTACATTTTACGTACATATCATCTATATAGTTATCTTTGCATTGTGATTTCTTTATAAGTATTATAGTTGTTGAATTTCTAAAAGGTGTAACTTCTAATGTACCCACAAATTCTATTCTAACTGGAAAAAGGGACAACACCTCTTCTAATCAATGGATTCAAGGTGGATCCTAAATATCCTTGCTAAATATAACTAATCTAACAAAATGGAAATAAATAAAATATGGGAAATTAAAGTGCAAAAAGTAAATGTAGAAATTAAAATACATGAAAAGTAAATAGTGAAGTTTAGGGTGTGATAGACTGAAATTAAATACGATCATAAATGTAGCAATGAGAGTGTGTGATCGATAAACTCATTGGAAAATCAAATAAAAATAGCGTAGTACCATTCATATAAAAATAAATTAAAGAGAGGAATAACAAGAGGACAGAAGGGCAGTGCCATAATTGTCATACATTTCTCAATCTAGGAGGTTTATGCCACTTATGGAAAGCAAAAGTTTGATCAATTTCTTGTTAATATCAAGAAGAAAGAGCACAATGTGGGTCTCACAAACTATAGATTTGAATTCCTCAAGGATAAAATATGTTTACAATGGATCCCATGGATCCTATTTATAGGAAGAATTCACCCCTAGGTTACCTTATGCTAGAAAATAGTGCTCCTAGTAAAATTAAAGATTTGAGGGCATCTCTAAAAAAATGATGCACTTCAAAATTTTACATACCTCTAATTACATATCTAAATGAATTATGAGGCTTATAAAACTATTGGTGACACCATTATATTCCAATGATGGATTAAGCATGAAATAGAATCATTCAAAATTAAATCATCAAATATTGTATAGATATTTATACAATATGACATCTCTTGGAGTCTCAGGAGACTCTTGGTTTTTCCTTTATTAGAGGAGATCAACATGACACTTCATTTTTTTATTATTCATTTTTACCTTAAATAATGTAATATTTATCTAACATCTCTCCTTTGTGAAATAATTCAAATTTTGCATGTGCAAGTACTTTTGTGAAAATATCTACAAGTTCATCTCCACTCAAAATGTACTTGAGCTACATTTGGTGATTTTAAACTTGTTTTCAAATAAAATAACATTGATATTCAATGTGTTTTGTTGTCCTTTCATGAAATACTATATTCTTGACCAATTTTAGAACAACTTGAATAACACACCCATATATGATAGTATGCTTTGTAACCATAATGTTTCACATGTAGATCCTAATGGAACATGATATTATACCTCTATGGATTGCAATGCCACTGCATGTTTTTTATCTATGAGACATTTCTAGATCCTATATGAAACATATATATAGATTTTGACTTCTAGTCATCTACATATCCAACATAATTTGAGTATATGTATCCCCATAGCAAAAATGTATCATTCTTATTATATTGTAGGCCATATTCTACTATACCATGGATATAATGCAATATCCTCTTTATAGATTTCCAATGACTCTTCTTGGTTTTCTACATGAATTACAAAAGATAGCTTATAACAAAATTGATATTAGGCCTAGTGTTTGTCTGGTATATAAAGCTCATGATCAGCTAATGATAAATAGTAGTATATACCAGAGGTGATTTATCATATCTAGATAGTTGCAACCCTTGATTCATTAGTGTCACCTTAGGTTTACAATCTATTATCTTATATTTTTCTAGTAGTGTCTGTAGATACCAAAACAGCACCAATCCGATTATGTGACTACAAGCACTGATCGAATTGGCATACACACCCCCTAGGGCAGCCTCCAGAGGTTAAATAGTGGTCCTAACCACTCCCAAATAATTTTTGGAAGGTCAAAGGTCAATTTGGCACCTTTTAAGCACTTTTCTCCCTATTCATCCCACCCTGGGATGATTAGAATCCTATTCATCCCACCCCGGGATGATTAGCAGCAATCGTTCCAGGGTGGGATGAGTAGCAGGTTTGACTGGCAAAAATTCAAGCCTTGATAGATCTGCCACTCAACTTCACCTTCAATGCATGCAATTGTGAGGAACGGTTTCAAATCTGAGAGAGGGACTTCAGTCAAGCATGCCTTGATCATGGAGGCCCTAAATCAAGGAGGAATCTTCTCTCCTCCAAGAAAGTCATGGTGAGCCAAGTGGCACCCTCGCATGCACATTCAAAAGAGACCCTCAGGTATATAAAAATGTGAGCCTCCTCACCCAAAAAAAACAATATATCTAGAGCATTTGGAGCAACAAAGTTCTACCAAATTATACCCCCATTCCCTTTTGCGCTTCCTACATCGCTAATCTCTCTTTTGGAAGGGAGGTTATCGGGTGAACACTAGGAACGTGATCTAGACCCAAAACCTAATAAATCGACCACAATCCCACACCAAAATTGTTGACACAACCCCCTAGGATTTTTTGGACCCATCCCACTTGGATTGGTGCCAAAACCAAGCCTCAAATGGTGGGCGTCCTGCCCCCGAGCGCCCCTCGCACTACTGTAGTCTTAATCGCCCCACCCAGAGTGATTAGAAATATATGCTTGATTTCTCTACTATTACTTTTTCATTATGTTGTATCTGATTCACTTATACTGCTGTTCGAGTTTCATGTTATTCTGACTTGATTTGACTGTGTTTTCATAATTTTACATGTTTACTAACATACAGGGAGTGCCTTAAGATATAGGATAATCTGGGAATAATATGCCAAATATGATCTTCTGGGTCATCTCAAAATGCCCCTTTTATGCTAATACCAAGTTTTTAGGAGTTTTGGAGGCCTCTGGGTAGGACATTTGCAATGTCGCTCTTGCACATTTTATGATAGTCCTAATCGTCCCACCCCGGAGCGATTAGAAATCCATGCATTATTTCCTGAATGTTATTTTTGCAATGTGTCCCTGATTATGTCTTCAGGATTCTATAAAAATTTGGGTTCATTATGACATGTTTTGACCATCGTTTCATTCTTTTTTTACATTAACCAATCGGAGGCTTTGGGGATTGCATGTTTTCCTAATATCTGCATATGCTATTAATTGTTTGTTGTTTCTCTGTACATAGGATCTCACTACTAGGAACACCGAAGGGACAAAAAGGAATGACAAACACATGGATGCAAGCGGTGACAATGTTTGGCCTACCCATTTTGAATGTGGGCATGCGGAGGACACTGGAAGTGTACCATCCGTTGATGTAACAAATTGTATCAAATGCTCTGATCCCTAGAGGGGGGAGACATATTATAAAAAAATTTAAAGCAACATTAATAAAAGAGGCCCCACTTTGTTTTGCTTACATATCGCTTCTTTCTGCTTTATTTCCTACATGCATTTGTTTCATCCCATTCGTAGGACTTAGCATCCATACCTTGTATCAATTTTGTTTGCATCAACATCTGGTACATCGTCAATCTTGCACGTTTTGTGATAGTCCTAATCGTCCCACCCCAGAGTGATTAGAAATCCATGCATGATTTCCTTACTGTTCTTTTTGCAATGGGTCCCTGATGATGTATTGATGCTTCTGTCAAAGTTTGGATGTAGGGAGAGGGACTTCAGTCAAGCATGCCTTGATCATGGAGGCCCTAAATTAGGGAGGAATATTCTCTCCCCCAAGAAATGCATGGTGATACAAGTGGCACCCTCGCATGTGCATTCAAAATAGACCCTCAGATCTATAAAAAGGTAAGCCTCCTCACCCCGAAAAAACAATAGAGCTGGAGCATTTGGAGCAACAGAATGCTGCCAAATTATACCCCCATTCTCTTTTGTGCTTCCTACATCCCTAATCTCTCTTTTGGAATGGAGGTTATCAGGTGAACACTAGGAACGCAATCCAGACCCAAAACTTGAGCAATCAGCCACAATCCCACACCAAACTTGTCAACACAACCCCCTAGGAGGTTTTGGACCCATCCAACTTGGATTGGTGCCAAAACCAAGCCTCAAATAGTGGGCGTCCTACCCCCGGGCGCCCCCCGCATTGTTGTAGTCCTAATCACCCCACCCCAAAGTTATTATAAATCTATGCTTTATTTATCTACTATTATTTTTGCATTATGTTGTATCTGATTCACTTATGCTGTTGTTCAAGTTTCATGTTATTCTAACTTGATTTGACCGTGTTTTCATCATTTTATGTGTTTACTAACATATAGGGAGTGCCTTCAGGTACAGGATAATTTGGGTAGAATCTACCAAATTTGACCTTCTGGGTTGTCTCAAAATGCCCCTTTTAGCCTAACCCCAATATTGTAGGATTTTTGGAGGCCTCTGGGCAGGACATTTGCAAGGTTGCTCTTGCATGTTTTGTGACAGTCCTAATCGTCCCACCCCATAGCGATTAGAAATACATGCATGATTTCCTAACTGTTATTTTTGCAATGCATCCCTGATGATGTATTAATTCTTCTATTAAATTTTGGGTTCATTATGACATGTTTTGACCATCGTTTTACTATTTTATGTACTTACTAGCCGAAGGCTTTGGGGATTGCATGTTTTCCTACATCCGCATATGCTATTAACTGTTTGCTATTTTTCTATGCACAGGATCTCACTACCAGGAACACTGAAGGGGCAACAAGGAATGACGAACACATGGAAGCAAGTGGCACCAATGTTTGGCCCACCCATTTCGAATGTGGGCATGTAGAAGACACTGGATGCGTACCATCCATTGATGTAACGAACTGTATCAAACGCTCTAAGACCTAGAGGGGGGAGATATATTGTAACTGGATTAAAAGCAATATTAATAAAAAAGGCCCTACTTTGTTTTTCTTACATCTCATTTATGTGTCATTTTCCTTCATGCTTTTGTTCATCGCATTCGTAGGACTTAGCATCCATACCATACCTATTTTTTTGCATCATATCTAGTATGTTGTCATTATGAATTCAGATTTCAGTAGTGATCACGGTGGGACCCTGTCCCCTGCTATTAATATCAGGTTTCTGATCCAAGTTTTGTGGTTTTCCTTGTAGATGTTACTCCTTCAGGCGCTAGACTGCTACTCGTGCCACCTTGTGACAAATACAGACCTACTATTCGTCCCACCCTGGGACAAATATGTATTCACCCCACATTGTGATGAATGCAAATCTGCTATTCATTCCACCCTGGGATTATTAGAGCTCTGTGCATTTTTTTGAGCAGAAACTCAGAGGCATCTAGTTTAGACAGAGAGGAGGTAGGTTTTGTGAACATCCTTTGTGTTTTTTTGTTTTCTGTTTTTGCAATTTTTTGTTTTCTTTGCTTGCATAGAAAAGTTAAGTAGCTTTTTTTCCTTCTTGCAATAAGAAAAAAGAAAATAAAAACATACAATAAATTAAATGGAAGGAACTTTATTAGGAATGCATTCTTCTCTGGTTTGCTTGCATGATACTTGCACAAGTGGCAAGTCCTCATCATAGGCTTCAGTTCTAGGTAGGTTTTGTGATTTCCTTTTTGCTACTAATTGTTTTTGAAAGATAAAACATACTTTAAAGCATTACATTAGTGAAAATCATCTTTTGCTATATGTTTTCTTTCTTTACACGATTAAAAGGAACCACACACATGCCACCTAATAAAATTAACATCAAGGAGTTGGTCGTAATACCCCAATGCTTGATCAAGACCAATGGTGGATTTCATCACCACCTTGGCTTGGATTTTGCATACATATACCCTGATCACGACTATTGCTAGATGTAAATCCTGATGAAAGTTGACCAAGTGTAACGGGGGTGATTCCCCATGCATGAGGATAAGTCTTCTATGGTAGGTGTCAAAAATAGAGTGATCCCCCTTTTGTACCACCTATGTTCCATGTACTATTCTACTCTCACATACCAATAGTTTCCCTCACGTAAGGGTGGGTATATTGAGAGGTTCAATATAACGACCTGGCAATGGTATATTGAAGGGGTGACCATTTTGGAGATACAAGAGCCCTCATTTTGCATGTATAACAACATTTTCTTTATGATATTCACACAACAAAAATCAAACACATTAGACCAGATCTAGGGCATACATTTAATCGATAAACAAGATAATCATTTCTTTGTTTGTGTGGCCCCCTTTTGTTTGGTATAGCATAAAAATCTATAAAGGAGATAAAAATATACGTATCTTTAGAAATACCACCACCATGGTGTATACTCGTAGCCAAGCCCAATCACGAGCAGAAGCTGTAGAAAGTGTACAAGGAGGCACAAGTCGCCTCCGTTATAGCCCCAAGGACTTGGTTATACCACCTTGGCAGCCTGACCCACAATGTAGTCCACACTATGCCACTACAAAAAAGGACTATAGAGGCACCCCTTTGAGGGGCACTCCCATTCAACATAGACCCTCTCAAGAGGAGTACACACATGGGAAGGACCCCTTAGACACTCATTATGAGTGGCCACTACACGATGAAGTGCTAGAGCAGCATAGGGTTCATAAGGAGGGACCACATGATTATATCATTCCCCCTCCACCCCTCATTACTGTTAGAACTAATAGGCCAAATCTAGAGCACAAGGCTCTTTAGATAGGGTGAGCCAACTCCGCCCATACCTTTCACATGTACGAAAGGGAGCACGAGGAAAACCAGTATATTCCTCAAGAGCAATACACCATGCGAGAGCAATGCACCTTCGCACCAACTAATTATCAAGATCACCTATTGAGGCCAGAGCCTCAGGTGAATGTCTCTAACCTCGATAGAGGAAAGTGACCCATAGAGATCTCGGATCACCATGACCGAGATAGATATGTAGGGGAGGCATCTAGGCCTCCTAGACATAGGATGATGGAACAAATTGACTTGGCATTTTCCAAACATGTCGCCCACCAAGTGCAAATCACGCAGCTTAGGTAAGATCAGCAGTAGTTAGAATAGTTGTATCATCTTAACAAAGAGTGCATTCAGCGCCATATAGATGAATTGCTCCAAAACATTATGCATGAGAGGATTCCAACCCCTCGCATGCATAGGACATAAATTTATGATAGGCACAACCCCTTAGTGCGGGACAGGTCTCCACGACCTTATCAAGTGTTTCCTCCAAGACCTCCTAGACCTAAGTGGGAGGCCACCCCTAGAACCAATGATAGGCACCTTCCTCGGGTGCCCATCCATTTTTATAGGTCATGCCCAAAAACTCCTCAAGAAGCCTATGAGAAATTTGAGCGAGAAGAAGAGCGGGCTGAAATGCCCTACCAAGGTAGAGGGGGCGCTACCCGGCTACCCCTCCATAGGCCTCAAGTTCCTCGTAATTCACAATGAGAACAAACCAAAGAAGAGAAAATAAAATCCTCTGAAGCATACAAAGCACTGCTAGAGTGCTTAGAGTCTATGGAGACCAAGACTTCGGGGCCCCAAAATCCTACCTTATGCCAACTCCGTAGTCACCTTGTGCATCCTTCAGTTCTAGCACCCCCATACCCCGACCACTTCAAAATGCCTCAATTGGTAATTTTTAGAGGGGATGAGGATGCCCAAGAACACGTAACAAGGTTCCTGAGTCAATGCTTTGGCATTCAGGACAATGATGCATTGCTTCTAAGAACTTTTATAACCATGTTTGCAGGCCCTACCTCGGATTGGTTTACCCAATTGTTGAAGCATAGCATCAACAATCTAGACCAACTAGTGGATGCGTTCCTTGAATGTTTGCCTTCAACACCAAGAAGAAGGCATCCTTAAGCGACCTAGCTAGCCTTAATTAGTATGATGATGAGACCATAGTCACTTATGGGAATTAGTGGAGGACATTGCTTTCAAAGCTACCTTACCTCCCTCCCATGGCCGACATGACTCAGATGTTTTCAAAGAGTTGCATAAGGTTGATCTCCATGCTATTGTAGCTACAAAAATATGCCACCCTAGAAGAATCCCTAGCATAAACTAGGATAATTAAGGAGATCAAAATTCAAGACGATGAGATTTCCAAGCCATGCAAGAAAGAGTGGACCAAAAATGCCAAAATTAGGCCCACGCAACCGAAACCCATTACGGTTAATCAGGTTGCCATAACTGTACCACTGCCTGCACAAATGACATAGCCCACAAATGCTAATTATTAGGTAGTTCCTCTTGATAACTATGAAAAATAAAACCACAAACAAGAGAAAAATCAGTAGTGTCACCCTAGGCGATAATTCACACAATTCATAGAGTCTAGAGACTCCTTGTTTGACCGCTTGTTCGTGGTAAACCTGATAAACTTGCCGGAAAGTCGACCCATAGACCCCAATGCGCCAAAACCCAAGGGCTATAGGGAAGATTTATATTGTAGATTCCACTGACAAAAAGGACATGACATCTTCAATTGTTGGAAATTCAAAAACTTGGTGCAAGACTTGATAGACAATAAAATGCTCACGGTGGATAATCTCGTAGCGCTGAGCAACCAACAGATGGAAGTCTTCAAAGACCCATTGCCTGCCCATGATGCATAGGAAATTAATTTACAAGTAAATGAGGTAACACAAAACTTCCCCATGCAAGGATACGTGGGGATGATAAGCATCATGACATGGAACAAAAGATGCCCAAACACGGCTACACCCGCTATAGCTACAGGAGATGTTCCATCAACATCACAACCTCCACAATTCCCTACACAACCTCCCCCACCTAGACTAGTTGCCATGATTCATACTAAGATTACTCAAATTTTAAGGACCACATCAGCTAGGCTCTCCATTTATGAGCTCATCCAACAATCATCGCCCCATCGGGAGGCTCTGATGGAGATACTCAAATCCATTGAGCTACAACCCCATGAACCTAATTCTTTCAACAACTTTGTGGGACATGTGAGACAATGCACATAACCAGTCATAACCTTAAGAGAAGATGAACTAAAATTGGTGATTGGTGATATGGTGGATCCACCCTTGCACGTCATCGTGCAGGTCAATGGGATTCCATTCAAGAGGATGTTGGTGGAAACTAGCTCGTCCAACAATATAATCATGACAACAGCATTAAAACATCTTAATTTTCCAGCATCCCACATTGTGGCATCCACTTACACTCTTCGAGCATTCAACGACACGTTATGCTCGACAGTTGGCACAATTTTCCTACCCATCCAAGTAGGACAAAAGACTATTCCTACATTGTGTCACATCCTTGAGGGTGAGATGGTCTACAATATCTTGCTAGGCTAGCCTTGGATCAGGGACATGAAGTGTGTCCCTTCGGTAGCCCACAAATGCCTCAAATACACATACGAAGGGCAAGTACATGTAGTCCCAGCAGACTTAGAGCCCTTTAAGTTTTGCAATGTTGTGCATCTGATGCCACAATCGACCCTCCCATCGACACATTTGGACTTTCAATTGAATTCGTCCACTCAGGGTCCGATTTCGCCTACATCCCCATTGTTGAGTCCCTCAAGTAACCGACCTGGCCCATCTTCATCATCTGTCCCTTCACCAACAACACCACTTATGGTGGCCACACCGAAGGACAATGGGAAGAAGCCCCTAAGGGAGGCACCACCATTAGTCTCAACCATCTCTATCGAGGAGATGTCCAGCCGAATGGAAGTCGAGACACCTAATTCACCCAACATGGAGTGGACTTAGGGAGAAATCCCATTCCCTCCCCCTCAATCGCCAATGATTACCATTGAAATGGCCAATACGGGCCTGGGGGAGTACCTAGTATGGAACATCGTGGCAACACCCATGCTCAAATCCATGCAAGACATGGGGAGACCTTGCCTCCCCCTCGGCACTATCATCCCTTTAGGCTACCCGCAAAATCAGACCAACTTTTTATATGGGGGCCTCGATAATGGTCTGGAACCCTACCTACAAGAGGAAGAGGACGAAGAGCCATTTGCTGAGAATGTTGATTATCTATCCAACCCATACTTCACCTTGAAATACCTAGACCAATGTAATTGGCATGGATATGGATTGGGTAGATATGAACAAGGAATGCGCGTTCTTTGTCAACCAAGATACCAGATGCCATATGATAAATTAGGAGTAGGGTTCAACCACCCTTTGCCCCTTGACATCTTGGTAGAAACCATGCAAGGCCTAGGTCTAGGCAATAGGGATGGGTTGGTGATGAGGCCTGGAAATGCCTCAATCATAACATGTTTTGAACACTGAAATTGCCTACAAACTCTTATGTTTAATCTAATATGCTAGTTAAGTTAATTCAATATGTTGTGTATTAACTATTTGCATGATAAATGTATCTGAAATACTATATTCTGATTTTTACAGCTTTTTGCATAAGTTTTATGTTGTTTTGTTATGACTTGCTAAATGAGATATGCTTAGATTGATAGCAGCATTTCACTAATCATGTTTTGATATGTCTCAAGCATTTGTTTTACCTAAATCTGGCAACAGTGCAAGTAAACTTGTTACTGTGCAACAAAAACTAGTTTTTCCCATGTAAATTCTAGCCAACTGCCAATGAATGGCAAGGCATGGAATTCACATGTGGAAAGAGATGAAGACCATTGGAATCTGATCCTGAGAAGTAACCCACATGAGAAATGCAGAGGAAATCATTTAAAGAGCCCACATTTGTTCATTCCGAAGTCTCTTCGGAATGAACAGATATCTTCGAAATGAGAAAACACAGTGTCTTCGAAATGAGCGGATCTTCGGAATGAGAATTGCAGTATCTTCGAAATGAGCGGATCTTCGGAATGAGAATTGCAGTATCTTCGAAATGAGCCACTTATCTTCGAAATGAAAATAGAATGTGCTTTTTGACTTATTGACCGAATTCTGACGCTGGAAAAAGGGAAATAAAGATTGAAAAGGGTAAGGGAAAATATCTCAGATCTGACTTTGCCGTCCTTGCCGACCAAAGCCACCATTTATGGAAAGATCAAGTTTGATCTTCTTCTAGGATAAAACCAGGAATTGTTGCAGCATAATAGGATTAGATCTTTTAAGATATTCTCAATTGTCAGTAGATCTTAGGACATCTATAAATATGGCTCCCATTCAGGTTGAGCTAGGTAGAAGGAAGGAGATAGAGAAAGCAGAAAGTAGAGAAATATAGGAGAAAATAGGCAATAATTAGAGAAGTGATTGTTACAGCTCTATAACAGAGTTTTCAAAGAATTATTGTAATCATGTTCTTGAATCAATAAAGTGTACTATTTCTATTTCATATTGCTTGTAAATGAGTGTGAGTAAGATCTAGAGAGAGAGAGACTCATACCTTCTTCTGGACAAGGAGGTTGGCCACTTCCAGACCTAGGAGGAGGACTAACAACAGGTTTTTATTCTGATTTTGCTACAGCAGAATGAGTTGTAGAACTTGTCATTTCATTCCTTTGTAAACAACTAATGATATTTGCAATCTTAGCTTATTTTATGTTTTGTGATTAATGGTTTGGTTGTAATCTCCACTTTCAACAAAGCTTTCAATTTATTGCAGACTGTCATTTCCAGAATTTACTATTTTTCTGTAATTTCTTGCATTTTATGTTTTGTTGTCAACCCCTGCACAGAAGATTGACAACCTTCTATTACAGAGCCTTGACAGGGTTTCATTTCCATGCTATAAGTAGGTTTCCATTGCTGCAAAAGTAAATAGATTTCCTTTCTGCAATTATAATCAGACTTCTAATTCTGCAACTCGTTATTTTCTGCAACATAATTATGTCTCATTCTGCAATTGTAATTAGGATTTCATTTCTGTAGTTAATGATTAGTTTCCATTTCTGCAACTTAGATTAAGGTTTAATTCATGCAATTTAGAGATAGGAATGTCCTAAATCCCCCACACAATCGGTTTCACCAATAAGACCTGTTGCTCTAGATTGACCTAAGTTATAACCCTGTTCACCCCTTCTTTCGTAGATAGCCTTGTACACTGCCCTGGATTGACAAATTCATTGAGAATTAATGATGTGTATAATGACTACGCATCATTTTGGCGCCGTTGCTAGGGAATTGTGTTGCTAGAAGGTAACAATAGTCCAATAGTTGTTAATTAGACTGAGCTGTGAAGATTCAGGATAAAATCTGAATAGAACAACTAGTTAAAGTAACAACTATTGACCTATAATTTATGTCATTTAAGAGTAAACATGAATGAGTAAGTCTAGGGATGAAAAAGGTAGAATTACCCAAAAGGATCCCTGGCTTGTTCCATTAAGGAGATCTTCACGCCTAAGGGGTGAATCACCTGTGTTTGAATTACCAAAAATATTGAAAGAAAAATCACCAGTCTCACCATCATTAGAACATTCTGAGAAAGAAAAATCACCAGTCTCATCATCATTAGAACATCCTAAGAAAGAAGAATCATCAGACTCATTATCAACAGAGGGTCTTGGACCTCTTGAGAGAGAAATTTGGATAGGTTTAACTAAGGAACAGGAAACTATGGCAGAAGGAGGCAATCTAGATAGAGATGGCCAACATGGCTATGTCCATAATGAAGGAGATGATCAAGATATGCCCCAACCTTCTAGAACATTTGAATATCCTATCCATTTGAATCCAACACAAAACTCTCCCATGAAAACTATTTCACCTTCAAGCATTTCCAACCTTTCGAGGTGTTGTATTTGAAGATCCTGATCAGTTTTTGTTTGAATTCAAAGTAGTGTGTCAAACCTATGACTATGTAAATGACAATCAAAAACTTAAGGTTTTTCCCTCAACACTCAAGGACTCAGCATTACGCTGGTTCATGAGCTTAGAGCCAAATTCCATCCGAACTTGGGATCAAATGGAAACTGTGTTTTTAGACAAATATCAGGAGTATTGCCATGTAAGGAATAGGAAAGATGAGTTATTCAAGATTAAACAGGAAGATGATGAAACATTAGAAGACTATCTTGATAGGTTCTCCTTTGTTCAAAGGAGATGTGGACTTGTAGAACCAGAGTTATGCAAAACCATATTTTTGAGAGGATTACAAGATGAATCCAGAGACGTATTGGATTTGATGGGAAAAGGGGATGTAAATACTCTCAGTAATGAGGAAATTGTGGATCTCTACAGGAATTACTCTCGCAATAAGCAGGGAAGAAGAAAAAAGAGTACAAATGGCACTGATGTGAAGGAATTAATAGAGGAACTTGCAAATTTTAAAACTGATATTCTAGTGCAATTAAACACAACTTTGGGGGAAATGTCTGCAAAAGCAAAAACCACAGAACCTTTGGCAATTTATTGCCCAAGATGTAGAAATAAACATGCTTTGCAGGAATGTCCTTTGAATAAAACATCTATCTCAGCCATTTGTAGTATCTCTTCAAAGAAACATTCAACTGATAAATGCCACCTCGCTACCACAACTCAAAACCATGTTAGAAAATCAGACTGAGGAACTCAACTATGTTGGACAAAAACAAGGAGGAAATTTCTCTCAAAACCAAAATCCCCCTCATTTTCCTACAAATTGGGGGCATAATCCCTGGACTATGCCTTGGGGACAATCAGAACCACCCCAACATCCTTGGAATTATCCTCAATGGACAAATTCCCAAGAATGGCCACAAACAAATTGGAGTAACCCAGCCTGGAATCAAAATCAGAATAACCCATCATGGAATCAAAACAACCCAGCCTGGAATCAGAATCAGAATAACCCATCATGGAATCAAAACAACCCATCCTAGAATCAGAATCAGACTAATCCACATTGGATGCAAAATCAACCACAATGGAGTCAGCAATACCAGTCCTATCCAAGGCAACAAAGAAATCAAGGTCAAAATCAGCATTTGTTGCCTACACCTAATCAAAATTTTCAAGAAAAATAGAACCAACCACAACAAACACAATAGGTGAAACAACCTCAACTTCCAGCTCAATCAGTCACTAATCCAAATAGCATGAGACAGGCATCCCCTGTCTATGTGGCTAAAGCTAAAGAAAATGTTGAAATAAATGTTATTGATTGTAGTAACATCCAACTTCATTCAGAAAAGTTGTACCTGAACCTATTTCCAATAAAAGCAAGGAAAATGAAGAGCAAGAACCTTTGGAACCAGTTATAGTGGAACCAACAATAGAGAAAGAAGAAGAAAAAATAGAACCACAGGAAGAACAATTACCTTCATCAAAGATAATTCCATATCCTGAAAGATTCAATACCATAGCAGAAAATTCTGAGTCAGACCTGGTCAAGGAACTTAAAAAGTTAACTATATCATTGCCCTTATTGCAAGACATTAAGGATATACCAATGATTAAAAGTACTATCCGAGATTTGTGCATTAGAAGAGCAAGAAGAAAAAAGAAAGCATTTCCCAAGACTGTTCAGGTTGAAGGAAAGATAGCTGATCTCTTATCTGGAAAACTAGTACCTCCAAAGTATAGTGACCCAGGAAGTCCAGTTATCATAGTTACCATAGATTCAGTGCCAATATCAAATGTCTTAGTAGATCTAGGAGCTGCAATAAATGTCATGACCAAGGATATAATGAAACAATTACAGCTCAAACATCTCAGCCCCACATTTATAGTTTTAGAAATGGTCGATAGGTCAGCTTGCAAAACCCGAAGGTATCATTGAAGATGTTCCTATAGAAGTTTCTTCTTGGGAATTCCCTACAGATTTTTTGGTTTTACAACCAAGAAATTCAACACATGGATATCCCATCATTTTGGGAAGACCTTGGCTTGCAACTACAGCAGCCTTCATAGACTACAGATCTGGAAAAATGACTATTTCAAATGGTATTGATCTAAAACAGATCTCTCTATATCCTCCTGCAAAACCCTCCAACAATTTTTTAGGTCAGTTATGGTTTCCTGATTCAGATGAAGAATCAGAGGAGGTTATTTCCACACTAGCCACCTTGGTAGTAAGGGAACACACAAAAGACCTCCATGACACAGAAAATTCAGAAAATGAAACTATCCTAATGAATGTTCTGCATGAACAAGGGTTAGAAGAGGAAGCAGTAAATATCCATCAGTTGTTAAGGAATGAGGAGAACCAAAATTCTGAAGGTGAACCATCTGTACTATCACAGGAAAACTCTGTTTCACTACCACATGGGTGGCACCATCACCCGATTTTTCCTTCTCACCTGTTCCATACAGATATGCTTCCATCAAGAAGTAATGAAACAGAAACTTCTTATTTCCTCCCATCTCAGCAGTGTCCTCTTAACTCCCTAATCACCAGGTATGAAGAAGTGAGTTCAGTCCTTCCAAATACAAAACAAATAGAAGTCCAGCCAGGCAAATTACTGAACATTAACAACTGGCTTACTAGGGAAGAGGAAGAAAAATTGATAGTTGTCTTGCAGAAGCATGTTTATGCTTTTGCTTGGGACTATAAAGATATGTCAGGAGTTCACCCTGATATATGCACCCACAGAATTTATACTGAAGAAGTCAAGCCAGTAAGACAACCCCAGAGAAGACTGAATCCTGCCCTAAGAGATATTGTAAAGGAAGAAATTGAAAAACTTCTGGAGGTAGGATTCATTTACCCAATTTTTGATAGCCAGTGGGTCTCTCCATTGGTTATAGTTCCTAAGAAAAATGGAAAAATGAGAGTATGTGTAGACTATAGAGAGCTGAATAAAGTGACATACAAAGACCATTTTCCATTACCTTTCATAGATCAGGTGTTAGATACCCTTGCTGGAAAGAAATACTTTTGTTTTCTTGATGGATTTAGTGGATATAATCAAATTCAGGTTGCACCTGAAGATCAAGAGAAAACAACCTTTACCTATCCATGGGGAACATTTGCCTATAGGGTTTTACCTTTTGGTTTGTGTAATGCCCCAACAACATTTCAACGAGCAGTTTTAGCAATTTTTTCTGATCTGACTACCAACAGAGTTGAGATATACATGGATGATTTCACAAGTATGTGGACAGACTTTTGACTTTACATTAGAAAACCTTGACAAAGTTTTAGCTCACTGTGAAACATACCAGTTATCCTTGAATCCAGAAAAATGTTTTATGATGATGGAGGAAGGAATAGTTCTTGGTCATCACATCTCTCCTCAAGGAATCCAAGTTGATCCAAAGAAGGTGGAAATTATCAAGAATCTTCTTCCTCCTAAAACTCAGACTAATGTCAGAAGCTTCCTAGGACACATTGGTTTTTACCGTAGGTTTATTCCCAGCTTTAGCACAATAGCCAATCCCATGTTTGCCCTATTGACTAAAGATTCTGAATTTTCCTGGACTGCAAGGTGTCAAGAATCATTTGAAGCTCTGAAAGAGAAATTAGTAACTCCACCTATGTTAAGAGGACCTAATTGGACATTACCATTTCACATACAGACCGATGCTTCCAATACAACAATTGGAGCAACATTGGGACAAATTGACAATGGTGAACACTATGCCATCTACTACATTAGCAAGAATTTGATAGGAGCTAAGAAAAATTATACCACAACTGAGAAAGAATTCTTGGCAGTAATTTATGCCATCAACAAATTCAGGCATTACATCACAAGTTATCAAATATTTATTCACACAGATCACACAACCATTAAGTATTTGATGAATAAGCCTATGGTAAGTGCAAGAATTATTCATTGGTTACTGTTGCTGCAAGAATTTGATATCACTATAATCAACAAACCAAGAAAAGCTAATGTTGTAGCAGATTTCTTGTCCAGATTACAGAACACAGATGAAGGGGAATTAGTTGAAGACACCTTTCCTGATGAAAAATTATTTGCTATATCAGTCCAATCACCTTGGTTTGCAGATATAGCCAATTACTTGGTCACAGGGAAAGTTCCTCCACATTTCACTTCAAAACAAAAAAACAATTGATCAAACAGAGTTCTTCTTTTGAATGGATTAAGGGTATACTTTTTAAGTGCAGTCCTGACCATGTGTTACGTAGGTGCATCCGAAAGGATGAGGTGTATGATATCCTTAGGGCTTGTCATGATGAACCCTCAGTGGACACTACTCTGTAAAAAGCACAATTAGAAAAATCTTAGGGACAGGATATTATTGGCCATCTCTTCACAAGGATGTGAAAAGTACATCAGGCATTGTGATGCATGCCAAAGAATGGGGAAACCCACTCATACAAATGAAATGCCACTACAGCCTCAATTGGTTTTAGAGCCATTTGAGAGGTGGGGGCTTGATTTTGTAGGACCTATTGATCCACCTTCTCAAGGAAAGGTGCATATTCTAGTATGCACTAATTACTTGACAAAGTGGGTAGAGGTGCGTGCTTTCAAACATGCTCATGAAGAGAAGGTCATTGATTTCTTGTATACTCAAATTTTTTAGAGATTTGGAGCTCCTCGGTCTATCACCATAGACCAAGGACCCCAATTTGCATCTAAAGTCATTGAGGCATTTACAGAATTATATGAAATCAAACATAGAAAATCATCACCTTATCACCCACAAGCAAATGGCCAGGTTGAGGTAACAAACAGGGAACTAGAACGAATCTTAACAAAAATAGTAGCTTTTCATAGGAGAAACTGGCTAGATAAATTACCTGAAGCAGTGTGGGCTTACAATACTACTTGGAAATCCACTACTGGATTCACACCTTATGAACTAGTCTTTGGTAAAAAGCCCCTCTTACCTATTGAATTTGAGCTACTAACACTACGCACAACATTGGAAATTGGAATTGAATTGTCATAGGCACAGACAGATAGGATTCTACAACTGAATGCATTGGATGAACTTAGGTTGGATGCTCTGCACCAAACTAAAGTAATTCAGGAGCAGAGGAAATTATGGCATGACAGTCACATTCAGTAGAGGAAACTTCAACAAGGAGATTGGGCTTTACTATTTGATTCTCGCTATGAGGACTTCCCTAGAAAGCTGAGAACTAGATGGCTTGGACCTTACCGGATTGAAGAGGTATTTGACAATGGAGCAGCTCATTTATCTCCTATTGATGGGTCACAGAGAAAGTTGGTAGTGAATGGACATCGCCTCAGGGTGTACCATACACCTCTGACTAAAGAGGAATTCTTGTAGTAGCTTGACAATTTGGATACACAACAGGTGGAAGAAATTTCCTCTTCCACTTCAAAACAATCAGCATGATCATGGATTTCAAGAAAAAATAGAAAAATACAAAAAAATAGAAAAAGCAGAAAACAAAAAGATGAATAAATTCTGATTATGAATTCCTTCATGGGCATAGTTAGAATCAAGAAAAAAAGGGAATCAAGAAAAAGAGAGAAAAGGAGAGGTAAAAAATAAAAAAAAAAAAAAAAAAAAGAGAGAAAATGAATAACTCAGCAGTGAAAACCTTTTCCAAGGCACTACTGGGTTGGTATGCATGAAAACCAGTTTTCTAGCATGCATAACCTTGAAAATTTTTGAACCATCATTGTACAAATTCACCAACTGCACTTGTTTTGAAATATTGTAGAAAATCTCAGCAGAACATCAACAAAGGTAGTCATCCTTAAAAAACTTGCATTAACTTGTTTTAATCAGGTATATATTTCTTACATTTCTTCATTGTAAATGATTGGTATATAGTATATAACAATTAACCATTAGCATAAAAGGTATCCATAAGAGTTGGCATACTTAAAACATGTTTTGAGAATGAGAATATTGATTTCTGCCTAATCTTCGAACAAGAATGCCAAAAATAGTGCCTCCTATCTTCTTCAGATTAATTGTTGTATTGTCTTCGGATTGAAATTGTCTTCAGAATGACAAGAGAATGAATGTTGCACTTTGTCTTCGAAATGAAGCTTTGTCTTCGAATGACGATTTGTCTTCGAAATGAAGCTTTGTCTTCGAATGACGATTTGCCTTCACAATGAAGCATCATCTTCAGAATGAAGCTTCATCTTCGAAATGAAGCTTTGTCTTTGAAAAGGATTTGTCTTCGAAATGCAGGAATTGTCTTCGGAATGAAGTTCTATCTTCAGAATGATTTGCCTTCGCAATGCAGCCTGATCTTCGAAAAGAGGATTTATCTTCGAAATGAGGATTTGACATCGCAAAGAAATCATAATCTTTGGAATGAAGACTTGTCTTCAGAATGAAGTCATAATCTTCGAAATGAGGTTTTATTTTTGCAATAGATCATAATCTTCGGAAAGAGCATTCAATATAATATCTCCACGTGGCATCCAAGGAAGAAAAGAAATACGATCAAGTAAAAATTCTTTTGACTGCATACGATAAATGAACACGTGTCAGTTAGGATGTGGTTTGTTTTTGCACCCATTTAGAAAATACCAAAATCACGGAGGACGCGACCAATAGTATGCCACCATTTGTTTTGATGCTAATAAACATGCACGTGAGAGTCCGCAGGCAAAATAGAAAAACTAAAAACAAGTAAGGTGGATCTGACGGCAAGGACATCTATGCAACCATTGATGGACATGTGTTCGAAGCAAAAATAGAAACGTGTGCCACCCTTCTTTCTGAAGACATATTTGCTAGCGCAAAATGATTACGAGGTATAGTGCTCAGATTACGGTTCATTCCGAAGAACAAAAATAGGGCAATTGAAAACTTGGAACCAAACCCTGCAAATCTGCAAACACCAGAAACCAGAGATCCAGCAAAGGAATAGCAGCAGAAGTGAGCAGTTTGTAACATACCAAGACAGGAAAATGGGGCAAAAAATGAGAATGGAACCAACGGATACCACCCACCTCTGGGAAAATCTAGAAGTGCTACAGATTTTTGAAGATGGAGGGCTTATGCCATTTTTGGATAAGTTTAATGGGTCCTCTGAATATTTGGCCGGCATGTTCGCCCACACATTTAGAAACAACCGGGCACACGTTAACGACATGACCATTGAGGTAACCCCTAAAGTTTTGAGTCAAATTACTGAGCTGCCATTAGAAGGTCTTTCAATTTCTAGGTCTGGCAAAAACACATTGGTAAATATAGTTAATCAATTTCTGGAAGAAAATGATAAGGAGCCAAAATATTTAACACACAATAACACATGCAAGGGGGTAAAAAGGGCCAGCCTGCAAGAACCCTGGGATGAAGTGGCCACATGGGTAATTAAATTTTTAACCTGTGAAGGGCAGTATGTACTATTGTCAGGGCATCATATAAAAATTTTAAACCATCTCAGACATGGTAGGCAACAACCAGACGTTAGGGTAAATCTTCCCCTTATCCGCACCAAGAATTGAAAAACATGGCAAAAAGATATCAGAAGGAAAAGGGAGCCTTTGCCACCATGGTCTCATCAAACTAATTTGCCAGCACCATTTTAGAGGAAACCCTAGGAGCTTTGATAGGTTTTACTCTACCCTAAATGATGTAATTTTTGGAGATGAGGATGAGGAGGAAGAAACAGATGTTGTTGATGCTATTGCAGAAGAAGAAACAGCTACTACAGAGGTTGTAGAAGATGAAACAGAAACTGCTGTAGAAGCTATTGCAGAAAAAGAAACACACCCAACAATAGCAACAGAACACCTTGCTCCATAACCTTCAACTTCACGAGCCAAGAAGCAAAAGAAAAGAGGGTCTGGAACTGGTAGCAGAACAGAAAAATAGAAGAAGGTCCATTTTTTTGAAGTTGTAACTGATTTTTTAGAACAAGGAAGTGAAGCACCTAGCCCAACAGGGGAAGAAACAACAAAGGAAATAGAAGCATCTGAAACCGACCCCACAACCCCTACTGTCACTAAAAAACAAAGCAAAAAGAAGAAGTTTGCATCTGGAACTAGGAGGTCTACAAGACTCCACTTGAGGGAAATGGCAGAATAGGTCATAGAAGAAGAAGGTGGACAAAGCAGTCCAGATGTCACAGAAATACAACCAGCCCCTAAAAACTTTCCAGAATTACCTGAACAGATAATTGAGGAAGAGGCTGGGCAGGATAGCTTGGAGGTGGCTACAGTTCAACAGGCCACAGAAATGGTAGATGCAATTATAGACAATTTCATAGAGCCTCCTGAACAAGAGCAAATAGATGTTGCAGAGGAAGAGACAACTGTTGAGCAACCTACTATAGCTGACTTGTCTGCATCAGATTCTGAAGTAGAAACAGAGGAGGAAGACATCACAGAGCAGCTGAGAGCAGCAAGGAGTGTTGTCAAAACACAAACCAGATGGATTGAAGAGAGAGAAAACATCATTGAGATGCAGGAAAGGAAAATTGTAGAGTTACAATAGGAAGTGGTAGAATTGAGAGAAAGGTTGTCACAGTCTAAAAAATAGCCAACTATATCCATTGATGAGGACGATCTGGCTCAATTGCTTGTGAATTTATCTAGGGTAGATGACTCTGTTGAAGCAGACATAGGTGCTCATTCTGAAGAAGCACCCTTTCATTCTAAAGATGCTTCAGAATTGGCAAAAAGCATAGCAAAAAACATTGGAGATGAGTCACCAACACAGAATAACCCAAGTAGCAACATGAAACAGATCAAGTAAGTACTTCTATTGATGTCCCTGTATTTCAAACTATTACACCATCAGTAGAAGTAGTAGATAAGGGGGTGCAAGTGGAATTACTATCTGATGACAACCCAATAGAAATAGCAGAAAAGGGGTTACAGGTAGAATTATTGATAGATGATCAACCACTAGAAGTGGCAAAAAAAAGGGGTTCAGGTAGATCTGCTACCTAGAATTCCACCTGTAGTCAGACCACCTAATACTGTGTCCTTAGAACAATACAATGCAGACATAGCCAGTTGGGTGATTAGATATGAGAAGCTTGCCACTAAGACTAAAAAATTCAAATTGGAAGGAAAACAACTAGAGGCCAAGGAAACAGAGATTCAGGCATTGAAAGAAAAAGTGTCTGATTTATGTCAAATTGCTGAATTTTTAGTCCAATTCAGACGACCATCCAGATTTTATAGTCTTATTCTGAAGGAGAAATACCTCAGATGGTAGGTCATGAGGATTAGCTCAGGTCTTCCATATAAATTGGACACCACTGTAGATTTCCTGGAAGCATATTTTGACAGCCCTATTGAGCAGAAAAATCTCCTGTGTGAACTATTTTTACATAGCTTCTTTATTCCAGAAGAAGTAGAATTTCATCCTCAAATCTACATTGGAGATGTTCAATTGAGGGCATTCATGTCCACCTTGCGAAATCAATTTTATTGGGACCAGAAGAAAAGGCGAATAAAGAGATTGAAACAAGAGCTGAATTGTTAGTCAGAGTAATTCAGCCAAATCACCCCATTATCACAAGACAACACTTCACCATGATGAACAGGGATGATGTGAAGAGAATGTACTTGACAAACTTGAGGGACTGTGTGAACAGATTCCAAAACTTCGTAATGACAATTTTGTGCCAGCATTATCATCTATAGAAACAGATGGGCTGAACTCTCCATGTCTTTACAGAAAAGAGAACCCATCTCCCCCATCAACTTAGAATGGTCCAGAAGAAGGGCAGAAGGAGTAATACAATTGATTGAAATCATGCAACATAATTGGATAGGTCTCAGATTTAGGCCTCCAACCATCATCACTCCAGTTCCATTCTACTTTGAAGAAGATGCCCAACCTGATGAACAGTTTGAAGAATGGCTCAGGAACCTTCAGGAGAACAGGGGGTATTATATAGGCAAGAAGTTGTTCTACAGGTCATGGAATTTGACCATGGACATATGTGATTCCATAGCCCAACAGAATGCATGAGGACATGCATCAATATAAGTTGGGGGGAAAATGATGAGGCCTGGAAATGCCTCAATCATAACATGTTTTGAACGCTGAAATTGCCTACAAACTCTTATGTTTAATCTAATATGCTAGTTAAGTTAATTCAAAATGTTGTGTATTAACTATTTGCATGATAAATGTATCTGAAATACTATATTCTGATTTTTACAGCTTTTTGCATAAGTTTTATGTTGTTTTGTTATGACTTGCTAAATGAGATATGCTTAGATTGATAGCAACATTTCACTAATCATGTTTTGATATGTCTCAAGCATTTGTTTTACCTAAATCTGCAAAAAGTGCAAGTAAACTGTTATTGTGCAAAGAAAATCGGTTTTTCCCATGTAAATTCTAGCCAACTCGCCAATGAATGGCAAGGCATGGAATTCACATGTGGAAAGAGATGAAGACCATTGGAATCTGATCCCGAGAAGTAACCCACATGAGAAATGCAGAGGAAATCATTTAAAGAGCCCACATTTGTTCATTTCGAAGTCTCTTCGGAATGAACAGATATCTTCGAAATGAGAAAACACAGTGTCTTCGAAATGAGCGGATCTTCGAAATGAGAATTGTAGTATCTTCGAAATGAGCGGATCTTTGGAATGAGAATTGCAGTATCTTCGAAATGAGCCACTTATCTTCGAAATGAAAATAGAATGTGCTTTTTGACTTATTGACCGAATTCTGACGCTGGAAAAAGGGAAATAAATATTGAAAAGGGTAAAGGAAAATATCTCAGATCTGACTTTGTCGTCCTTGCCGACCAAAGCCACCATTTATGGAAAGATCAAGTTTGATCTTCTTCTAGGATAAAACCAGGAATTGTTGCAGCATAATAGGATTAGATCTTTTAAGATATTCTCAATTGTTAGTAGATATTAGGACATCTATAAATATGGCTCCCATTCAAAGTTGAGCTAGGTAGAAGGAAGGAGATAGAAAAATCAAAAAGTAGAGAAATATAGGAGAAAATAGGCAATAATTAGAGAAGTGCATCACATAGCTCAGTAATAGAGTTTTCAAAGAGAATTATTGTAATCATGTTCTTGAATCAATAAAGTGTACTATTTCTATTTCATATTGCTTGTAAATGAGTGTGAGTAAGATCTAGAGAGAGAGAGACTCATACCTTCTTCTGGACAAGGAGGTTGGCCACTTCAAGCACCTAGGAGGAGGACTAACAGCAGGTTTTTATTCTCGATTTTGCTACAGCAGAATGAGTAGTAGAACTTGTCATTTCATTCCTTTGTAAACAACTAATGATATTTGCAATCTTAGCTTATTTTATGTTTTGTGATTAATGGTTTGGTTGTAATCTCCACTTTCAACAAAGCTTTCAATTTATTGCAGATCGTCATTTCCATAATTTATCGTTTTCTGTAATTTCTTGCATTTTATGTTTTGTTGTCAACCCCTCGCACAGAAGATTGACAACCTTCTCATTACAGAGCCTTGACAGGGTTTCATTTCCATGCTATAAGTAGGTTTCCATTACTGCAAAAGTAAATAGATTTCCTTTCTGCAATTATAATCAGACTTTTAATTCTGCAACTGTTATTTTTGCAACATAATTAGGTCTCATTCTGCAATTGTAATTAGGATTTCATTTCTCCAGTTAATGATTAGTTTCCATTTTTGCAACTTAGATTAAGGTTTAATTCATGCAATTTAGAGATAGGAATGTCCTAAATCCCCCACACAATCGGTTTCACCAATAAGACCTGTTGCTCTAGATTGACCTAAGTTATAACCCTGTTCACCCCTTCTTCCGTAGATAGCCTTGTACACTGCCCTGGATTGACAAATTCATTGAGAATTAATGATGTGTATAACGACAACGCATCAGCTTGGCACAAGATCCATATGCCAATCCCAACACTACATACACATTGGGGAATTATTTCTCATTGTTAACAATAAACCTTGTTGACCTCAACAACCCCTCCCCTTTGATCGAGGAAGGGGAAAGTTCAAGAAGTAACCTCCAAAAAGGATATGAACAAAATCAATAGAGGTCTTCGAAATATGAGTCAAATTATGAGGTAGCACCTTTGGACCCATTTTAGTCTGTTAGCAATCATTTGCAGGTGACGCCCCTTGACGATTATCATGAGGACTTCATGGCAATGTTCCCCTTTAATGTCCCAATAAGGAAATTGCCACATCTAAAGAATCTAGCCCTCCCGTAGAGAGCGAAACAACCCAAAAGGGACCAAATCAACTTGCGCAAACAAAAAGAGCCTCCCATGCTGGCCATAAGGCCAGGTGATCAAGAAACACCTAGTGGGAGGCTATACCAGCCAGAGGAGCACATGGTTGTCAGAGCCAATGAAGGCCTATGGATCTCCGATAGCGACTATGAGGATGAGACTAAGATGGCATATATCAACCATTTGAGGCAATAGGAATACCCCATAGACATGGATGATATGTTTGAACATTTAAATATGGGACCAAGGCATAGGTGGCATTTAAACCAAGCATAGTTAAACCAAGTGCTTCATCCACCACTATGGGCATACAGAGAGCACCTCCCACCTAGAGACCCTATAGGGCCATCAGTGCCAAGGGTAGACCATGTCCTTCTATCCACACATAGGACTGATCCTTTTGTGCCAATACCCATAGAGCTATATCTGGGGCACAAAGATCACCAAGAATGTTTGAATCAACACCCATGTGGTAATGGAGACAAAATTCATTCCATCAACATGATCTCCATTGATTTAACCGCCCCCATCCACAACCCAGCCAATCCAACATGACCATTGTATCTAGAACTATATGCCATATACTGGGATCACACTGACTCACCACCATCCCCATCAGAGTATTGGCCTTGCAGTGAGATGTTTCATTTCACCCCAGGACAGACTCAGGATATCTTCCATGTTGAAGAGGAACCCGACGTTCCCAACGTAGATCTAAATTTAGCAAATGATATCCACCTAATCCCAACTCCACACTAGTTGGAGGATGGATCCCACATATCAGTTGAAGAAAAAATTGATGCAGACATCGGTTCTAATCCAATGAATCCGTAAATCATCAAGCTAGGAGCAAGTTTATCCCCCGAAGAGCAAGCTGATTACATCACCCTTCTCAAAGATAAGGAGGTTTTTGCATGGTCCTACAAAGACATGTCGGGGCTAGACCCGCAACTAGTCATGCATAATCTAACACTTGATCTGACAGTCAAGCCAGTCAAGGAAAAGCTATGTAAGATGCACCCAACAGTGGCCTTAATGGTCAAATATGAGCTATAAAAGCTATTGGATGCGCATTTTATCATCTATGTGGATTACCCACCATGGTTGTCCAACATGGTACCCATAAAAAAGTTATATGGGAGGATTTGCATATGCACCGATTTTCAAGATTTAAACAAATCGAGTCCCAAGGATGATTTCCCTTACCTATCATCGATGCATTGGTAGACACTATAGCAAGCCACAAAATACTTTCCCTCATGGATGGTTTCTCAGAATACAACCAGATTCATATCAATCCCGATGATCAACTAAAAATGGCATTCATGATTCCTTGGGGGACATTTTGTTATAAGGTCATGCCCTTTGGCCTTAAAAACATTGGTGCCACTTACCAACGCGCTATGACATACATATTCCATGTTCACATGCACCAAAATCATCTCGATGACTTATGCAAGATCCTTGATCGCCTCATCAAACATAAGGTTAGGCTAAACCCCAAGAAGTGCATATTTGGCGTCACATCTGAAAAACTCTTGGTTTTTATAGTCTCAAAATGAGACATCGAGGTAGATCCAAATAAAGTCAAGGCAGTCCTAGAAATTCTTCCCCCAACCACCATCAGGTAGCTCAAAAGCTTGTAGGGTAAGGTCGCATCGATCAAGCACTTCATAGCGTAGTTATCTAACAAGTACTGACCCATGAATAAATTATTACACAAGGGGGTAGCATTTCATTGGGATGACGAGTGCCAGTCAACCTTCGATGACATCAAAAAATACTTGGCTTCACCACTAGTATTGGCACCACCTAGACCAGGAGTGTCATTCTACTTATACATCTCAGCTATTGAGGTGGCACTGGGCACCATATTAGCCCAAAAAAATGAATTACATAAAGAACAGGCTAATTATTATCTTAGCCGCACCCTGGTCAGTTATGAACTTAACTATGCATACGTTGAGAAGCTATGCTTAGCAATGGCATTTGCCACCAAAAAGCTATGCCATTACATGTTGAGAAATACAATGTATGTTGTGTCTAAGGAGAATCTATTGCGATACATGATGATTTGTACTTATCATAGTAGTCATACGACGAAATGGATCATGTTGTTGATGGAGTTTGACATCGAATTCATTAGACAAAAGTCCATCAAAGGTCAAGTCATCATCGATCAACTAGCAGAGGCTCCTCTCGAAGATGATCAGCCTCTGACTGTAGAGCTACCCGATGATGGGGTCTTCCATGCCTCAAAATTGCCAGATTCTAATGAGCCTGAGTCATAGGCCGACATAACCTTATTTTTTGATGGTTCTAAATGTGAGCAAGGGGGTGGCGTGGGAATCATGTTTTTCACACTACAAGGGGCTCCAATGCCTTTATCATTTAAATTTGATTTCCCGTGCACCAATAACAATGTTGAATATGAAGCCTTTCTCATAGGTCTTCAGATAGCCATCACCATGAACATCAAATGCTTGAATATCTTTGGTGATTCACTATTAATTGTCAACCAAGTGAAAGGGGTATTCAAATACAAATGCCCAGTTTTGCAGGCCTACAAAGCCCTTGTGGACAAATTCCTGGCAAATCTTGAATGGTATGACATCGAGGCACTCCCTCATTCATTGAATCATTTTGTAGACACTATGGCCTCCTTGGGATCACTAATCCCACAAGACCCTTCTGGTGAGATGACAACCATTCAAGTCAAAATGTTATCACAATTTGTGATGGAGCGTGCAAGCTCTGACATAATGCCAGGAATCCACCTGATCTAGATTGAACCATCTCAGGATAGGTTCTCTTGAATCCATGATAGTTTGAATCATGCCAACTAGGGGTCTTTTTTCTCCCCAACCCCTCTTAATATCAACACAATGCTATTTCTACAAGTTCTATCCCACTCAACTTTTTCTAGGGATGAACTTCACGAGGGATCGACCGTTCATACCATCAAGGTCTTCAATCAATAGGATTGGTACACACCCATAAGAGACTATCTCAAGTTAGGTAGCCTCCCACTTGGATTGTTGCATGCCATGAAAAGATCATTCAAAAAAAAAGTGGCAAAACATGTTTTGTTAAGAGACATTTTCTACAATCAGAGCTACGAAGGGATCCTCCTCCATTGCTTGGACTAGCAGGAGTCCACTTGGGAAATCACCCAAGCGCATGATGGTACGTACGGTGGCCACTTTAGTAGTATGGCCATCGCCAAGCATGTTCTTTGCATGGGCTATTATTGGCCATATTTAGAGTGAGATTGTTGCATGTATGTGTAGAAGTGCATGAAGTGTCAACACCATGTTAACTTGACACATGTACCTTCTCAGGCCTTGCAGCCGATCCAATCGACTTGGCCATTTTTGTATTGGGGCTTAGATCTCATTAGAAAGATATCCCCTATGTTGTCAGGTCATCACACATTTATCATAACGGCCATAGAGTACTTCACTAAGTGGGTGGAAGCAATTTCGCTTACCTCTACGACTGGACCCCGCATTACGGAGTTTATTTTACATAACATCATATGTCATTTTGGTATTCCATCCAAGATCATCTCGGATAATGGGACATCATTTAAGAACAAATATGTGCAAGCTTTGACAACAACGTACAAAATTCAACACAATTTTTTGACACCCTATTATCCACAGGCAAATGGGCAAGCAGAGGCGTCAAACAAAATGCTAGTTGCCATCCTTAAAAATATGATCATAGATAATCATAAGGATTGGCACATCCAAATGCCACTTTCCCTATGGGCCTATTGCACTAGCATTTAGATGCCCACTGGGGCAACCCCATTTTTTCTGGTGTATGGCTTCGAGGTAGTCATGGCTCTTGAGTTGGAAATACCCTCCCTGCGCATATCAATGTAATATTTCATCGATGATGACACTATGCGGCAGGCCTAGTTAGACCAGCCTACATTACTCGATGAACGACACGTCAATGCTCTTGAGAATTTATGTATCTATCAAGAGTGACTTAAGAAAGCATACAACATGAAAGTTCACCTGATGGACTTTTAGGTTGGTGACCTGGTCTTAAAAGAGAACCAACAAAATTCTAACTTGCCACCCCATTTAAGAGACAAGTTCACGGCAAATTGTTTAGGTCCTTATGTAATCGATAATAAAATAGGACCTGAAACATACCGGCTCACCTCTCTTGAAGGAATCAGGGAACTAGAACCCTTGAACATCAATCATTTGAGGCCATTCAACATTTAGAGAGCCATAGCTCACCCCAAAAGCTCCAAGGGTTCCCATAATCGCTTGGTCAACCAAAAACACCCCAAATGTATCCATAATTCCTTTGGTCAAACAAAAAGCTCCAAGGGCTCCCAAAATTGCTTGGTCAACCAAAAATACACCAAAGGTATCCATCATCCCTTCGGTCAAACCAAAAGCCCCAAGGGTTCCCACAATCAATTGGTCAACCAAAAATGCCCCAAAGGTATCCATAATTCCTTTGGTCAAACCAAAAGCTCCAAGGATTCCCGTAATCGCTTGGTCAACCAAGAATGCCCCAATGTTGAGCAAGGAGGTGCAAGAAGTTTGTCATTGTTGTCAACACAGGCAACTAGATCTAATGATGCAGTGGCCAGACAGTTCAGGAGTCATTCAGATGCAGAAGACAGAAAAAATTTGAAGAAAAAGACAAGTTAGAAAACTGTCGCGATATCGCGACATGTTTTCTGTCGCGATTTCGCGACAAGTCGGAGGAGAGAGAAGGCACAGCCAAAAATGTCACGATTTCGTGACAAGTCGGAGGAGAGAGAAGGCACAACCAAAAATGTCACGATTTTGCAACAAGTCGGAGGAGAGAGAAAGCACATCTGGGAATGTCACGATTTCACGACAAGTGAGGAGAGAGAAAGCACAGCTGGAAATGTCGTGATTTCACGACAAAAATGAGGAGAGAGAAAGTAAAAATGTCACGATTTCGCGACAAGTCAGAGGAGAGAGAAAGCACAGCTGGAAATGTCATGATTTCACGACAAAAATGAGGAGAGAGAAGGTGCAAGGCAAACTGTCATGATTTCGTGACATGTTGGAGGCCAAGAAGCTAAGTCGAGAAATTGTAGCGATTTCGCTACATGTTGAATTTTCACTGGCCAAAGCAGGGAGAAAGTGTTAAGTGAAAAGTTGTAGCGATTTTGCTACAAGTCGAAACTACAAGACACAAAGGTGTAGCGATTTCGCTACAAGTCGAAAATGCAGAACTCAAAGGTGTAGCGATTTCGCTACGTGTCAAATTGCACAAAACAAAGGTGTAGCGATTTTGCTACAAGTTGAAAAAGCACAACACGAAGGTGTAGCGATTTCGCTACAAGTCCAAAAGTGCACAACGTGAAGGTGTAGCGATTTCGCTACCACAAAAGAGCAGAACTCAAAGTTGAAGCAAGTCGAAAGCACAAGGCACAAAGTTGTAGCGATTTCGCTACCGCATGAAGCAAGAAATGTACGGATGCCGAAAGCGTCACGATTTTGTGACAAAGCTGAGGATGACATCAACAAAATTGAAAGTGTCACGATTTCGCGACAGGGTGAAAGAAAAGCCACTGGAAGCCAGAAAGTGTCACGATTTCACGACAAAGCTGAGGATGACGTCAGCAAAACTGAAAGTGTCACGATTTCGTGACAGGGTGAAAGAAAAGCCGCTGGAAGCCGGAAGCGTCACGATTTCGCGACAAGAATGAGGATGACGTAAGCAAAAGTTCGAAGTGTCACGATTTCACGACAAGAACGATGGCAAAGCTACCAAAGGCCAAAATGGTCACGATTTCATGACAGCAAGGATATGAAGGCGTACGGCTACAAAAAGGGTCGCGATATCACGACATGTTTGTGTTTCACGGCAACAGTTACAAAAAGGTGAAAGAGGTGGCAGTAGCGGTTGAGGCCGACAAAGTTGAATCGAGGCCGACGATTTTTAGGGTTTTGAAGCCGACATTTTCTAGGGTTTTACAGCGGATGTTTTTAGGGTTTGCAACCGACAATCACCAGGTTTTAGCAGCCAAAAAATTCTAGGGTTTGCAGCCGACATCATTAGGGTTTGCAACCGACGTCCTAGGGTTACAACCGACTATGATTTAAGAATTGATCTTGAATTCTCTTCTATAAAAAGGGGGGCTATTTCGAGGTTAAATATGTGAGTGAAGTGCGAAAGAAGTTCGCGTCGAGCAGAGAGCAAGTCATTTTGATTCAAAGTGTGAGCGAAGTGATAGTTCTTTGGAGTTGTAGTAAAGAGGGCGTATCGAATCTTTGCGAAGTGTTAGCGCACAGAGAGCTGCAGAAGGTGTGATTTACGACTGCTATGCGTAGAAAGCGAATCGTGTAGCAGACTGGTTGTGCAAAGCTTTGGCGCAGTAGAAGTAGAGTGCTTGTAAACTGTAGACTGGGTAATCAGGAAAGTATTTTTGTTGTAATTTTTTATTATTTCATGTAATGTCCAAGTTGTAGCTTGGTATAAGAAGTTGGTGCTTCTTCCAGTAGTAGCTGGTGTCTTGGGGGTCGGTGCTCCCTTCGTTGGTGCAAAAAAATTGAAGGGTTGAAGCTCTTTCCAGCTTGGTGCTGGTAAAAAGTTGTAAAGTTGTTGCTTTGCATAGGCCGGATTTGGATGGTAGTCCAAGCAGCCATTTTTGAGGAGTAGCCACATTGGTGAACCTCGTTAAATTGTTGTGTTATGTGTGATGCTTTCTTGATGCATTTAATATCTCTTTTATCTACTTTAAACTATCGTTGGATTTAAAACCATATGTTTTAGAAATTTTAAAGATCACACTGATTCACCCCCCTCTCAGTGTCATTGTGATTACAACAATTGGTATCAAATCCAGGTTCCCGAACAGGCTTAAACAGACTAAGGTGATCTTGGAAGTTACGCAATGGCAAGTGGTGAAGGTTTCTCCTCGAACAAAGCACCATTGTTTGATGGGACTAATTATGCATTCTAGAAAATTAGAATGCAGACATATCTCAGTGCTTTGGGTTTTGACATCTGGGGTGCGGTAGTTAATGGTTACAAAGCTCCTGCCACCGCTCCAACAGACACTGCTAGTAAAAAGGCATTTGAATATGATTCAAAAGCAAAAAATGCTATCATGTGTGGACTAGTGGACAAGTGAGCTAGTCAAGGTCATAAATTGTGAATCAACAAAAGATATATGGGATAAACTAGAGAACATTCATGAAGGAGATGATAGGATCAAGGAGGCCAAGCTTCAAGCACATCGAGCTCAATACGAATCTTTAAATATGGACAATGATGAGAACATAGAGACTTTCATGCAAAGAGTCAATGGGATCACCAATTCAATCAGAGGTCTTGGCGAAGAATTAACCGATGCTGCTATCGTGAAAAAGGTATTGAGATCGCTCCCTCCTAGATTTGATTCTAAAGTCTCTGCCATAGAAGAAGCCAAAGATCTAAATCATTTTAGTATGGATGAGATGCATGGTTCTTTGATTGCTTTTGAAATGAGAATAGGAAGGTCTAATCCCATAGATAGAGAAGTAGCTTTCAAAGCCCTAAAAGGCAAAAGCACAAAACAAGAATCTGAAGAAGAGGATGCTTCAGATGAAATGGAAGCAAATTTTGTAAGAAAGCTGAGAAAAGGAAAAGGAAAATACAAAGGAAAGCTACCTTTTAAATGTTTCAATTGTGGAGGCATTGGACACTTTGCTACCAAATGTCCTCTCAATGACAAGAACAAAGGTGAAGAAACTCAACATCAAGAAAGAGGTGAATGGAGGAAGAAAACAAACTTCAGAAAAGGCAATTTCAAGAAGAAAAGCTTTATCTCCCGAAATGCAAAATCTTCAGAGGACAGTTCTAGTGAAGACTCTGAAGAAGGAATAGGTGAGGCTCTCTTTATGGCATTTGAAATAGACGAATCAGAAGAGGCAAAAAACACAGAAAAGAGAGAAGGAATGAACTCTGAAGTATCTATTGAAAAAGGTGAGGCTGAAGTTGATTTAGAAGGTGAGCTGGTGTCTCGCTCTTATGGAATGGAAATCTGAGAAAAGAAAGAATAAAAAACTGTTAAGGAAACTTGAGGATGCAAATGACATTATAGCCAGTCTAAAAACACAGACAGAAGAGTACAAGAAAATGTCCGAAGATCTTGAAGTACAGGTAACCATGAAGATAGATTACTGTTGCAAATTGGAAGAAGAAAATGTTAGTCTTCGAATACAGATACAAGAGCTGGATCAAAAAATTAGTCGTCATTTAAAACGTGAAGAAAGTTCGATGAAGCTGGACAAAATTCTAAGCGATCAAAGATCCACAGGTATCAAATTTGGTCTGGGCTTTACTGAAGGAGAATCATCAAATGGACCAAAGGCAAGCAATGTTGAATGTGAAAAGAGTAAAGACAAGAAACAAGCTGTGGAAAGAAAAACAAATCAGGCAAAAGAAAGCAGTAATGCCAGTCCTAAAATAGGAGCTGACAATGATGGCTTTACCAAGGTCACACATCAAAAGAAAAGAAGATCTAAGGCTCCCGCAACAACTTGGCCAAGACCATATTTCAGGTTCAATCATTATTTCTATGGTTTCTGCTTTAAATGTAATGGTTATGGGCATAAAATTGTTGATTGCAAGTATAATATAGGTCCAAGAAGTTTCACTAGCAGAAATGCTTTTGCTCCTTTAATGAGTTATGCAATAGAATGCTTTAACTGTCACAACTTTGGACATATTGCTAGAAACTATCGTAGTATTTCTGTTTCAAATCAATCTCAAAAAAGAAGAATTCAACCACATAGGGCAAAACAAAATAGAATTTCTTCTGAAGGATATGTGCAAGATTCTGAAAAGGGGAAATCCAAGCTAGAACCCAATACCACAGTTAAAACAGAATGGAAACAGAAAGAACAGCTCAGGGAAGAAAAGGAATCTCTAATAGTGCAGACAGCTTTTAGAGCTCAGAATAAATGTGTACCGTGGATCCTTGACAGTGGTTGCTCAAGCCATATGACAAGTGATAAACAGAAATTTGAAAAACTACAGAAATATGAGGGTGGCTCTGTGAAGTTTGGAAATAATGATGGAGCCAAAATAATAGGAAAAGGGTCTATCAAAATTAGTGAAGGGAAAATCAAGTCAGAAGAAGTCTTATTTGTGGATGGTTTGAAACATAACCTGTTAAGTGTTAGTCAAATCTGTGATAAAGGTCATGAAGTAGTCTTCAAGAAGCAGGGTTGTGAAGTCAGAAAAATAAACAAGTGGGAAATTGATAGCAACTGGTTCAAGGACGTCTGGTAATCTGTACACACTCTCAAAAACTTTAGAAGGTACGTGTTTTATTGGACAAGAAGAAGAGAACTGGTTGTGGCATAAGAGGCTTGGACACATAAGTTTTGATAATTTGGTGAAAATCAGCTCTAAACAAGCAGTGAGAGATATTCCAACCATTAAGAAACCTTCAAACAGTGTTTGTGCTTCATGTCAGAAGGGAAAGCAAACCAGAGTATCTTTCAAAACAAAAGAGTACCACACTAGCAGGCCTTTGGAAATTATTCATACTGACCTATGTGGACCCATGAGAACTCAAAGCATAAACGGCGACAAATACTTTATGCTGTGTATCGATGATTATTCCAGAATGACATGGATATTCTTCCTAAAAGATAAAATAGAAGCATTTGAAATGTTTAGAACCTTCAAACAGCTAGTTGAGAATGAAACAAGAAAAAGGATTAAATGCTTGCGATCAGACAGAGGAGGAGAATTCATTTCGAATGAATTTATAGAATACTATGAAAAACATGGTATCAGGAGACAATATTCAACAACCAGAACTCCCCAGCAGAATGGTGTAGTAGAGAGAAAGAACATAACTATACAGGAAATGGCACGCACCATGCTGGCAAAAAACAAAATAGCAGATAGATTCTAGAAAGAAGCAGTTCACACAGCAGTATACATTCAAAACAGGTATATGTTAAGAACTCATGAATGCAAAACACCTTATGAGTTGTGGTTTGGTAGAAAAGCAACAAAAAAACATCTCAAAGTATTTGGTCGTAAGTGCTACATCAGAAAAACTGATGACAACCTTGGAAAGTTTGAAGATAGAGCAGATGAAGGTGTTTTTGTTGGTTATTCTCCAAATAGCAAAGCTTACAAATGCTACAACAAGAGACTCAAGAAAATTGTGGACAATGCAGATGTTAAATTCGATGAAGGGAGGAAACAAACAGTTAACTTTGAAGAAAACTACCCAATCTACGAAGAAGTCATTGAAGGAGATGAAGTGCATGGAACAGAAAATACGTCTACGGTTGATGCAGATAACTTATCAGATGACTCAGAGGTGCAAGAAAACAGAAAATTCAAAATGGGCAGCTGGCAGAAAAATCATCCTAGAGACCAAATAATTGGAGATCCCACAACTGGCATTCAGACAAGAAAGAAAGTAATAAGTAATTACTCTCTTTTATCCAGCATTGAGCCCAAAAACATAGATGAAGCAAGCAAAGATGACAGCTGGATGAAGGCAATAAATGAAGAGTTAGATCAGATTGAAAAGAATAGAACTTGGGAATTAGTACCTAGACCTGCAAACAAGAATGTAATCGGCACCAAATGGATATTTCGAAACAAATTAAATGAAGACGGACAAGTCATTAGGAACAAAGCAAGACTGGTTTGTAAAGGATATGCACAGGTCGAAGGCATTGATTTTGAAGAGACTTTTGCTCCAGTGGCCAGATTAGAAGCAATTAGAATGTTTTTGGCCTTAGCAGTTCACAAAAACTTTAGGGTGTATCAGATGGATGTAAAATCTGCCTTTTTAAATGGGAAACTCGAAGAAGAGGTCTATATTGAACAACCGGATGGATTTCAAATTAGTGAGGATCCTAACCTTGTCTACAAATTAAAGAAAGCACTGTATGGATTAAAGCAAGCACCACGGGCTTGGTATGCTAGGCTAGATAACTATCTCTCTCAACAGGGATTCAAGAAAGGTTTAGTGGACAATAATCTGTATGTAAAAACAGAAGGTGGGCATCTCATTGTTTTAGTTGTCTATGTAGATGATATCATATTTGGCAAGCAACAAAGATGAATCTTGTAAATACTTAGCAAATAAGATGCGGAATGAATTTGAAATGTCTATGATTGGTGAACTGTCTTACTTTCTTGGGCTACAAGTTAATCAAAATGAGAAAGGCATATTCATTTCCCAAATCAAATATGTGAAAGAAATGCTAAAAAGGTTCACTATGGAGGACTCAGTAAGCCAGCCAAGCACTCCCATGACAACAGGTCGCAAATTGAGTAAAGAAGACAAATCTCCACCTGTAGACCAAACCATGTATAGATCTATGATTGGAAGTCTACTATATTTAACAACCACTAGACTAGATATTCTGCAGGCGCTTGCATGGTAGCTAGATTTCATGCCAGTCCCAAAGAGACTCATGTGACAACAGTTAAAAGGATTTTTCGGTATCTCAAGGGCACCATGGAGTATGGGTTGTGGTATCCAAAAGGCAAAGACTTCACTCTTATATCATATTCAGATGCAGATTGGGCTGGATGTGTTGATGACAGAAAGAGTACCAATGGAGGAGCATTCTATTTGGGGGACAGATTGGTTGCATGGCACAGTAAGAAGCAAGAGTCAGTTTCTTTATCTATAGCTGAGGCAGAATATATTGCACAGCAGCAACATGTTGCACACAAGTCTTGTGGATGAAACAAACTTTGAAAGATCTAGGTATTAATTTTAGTGAACCAATATCAGTAAAGTGTGATAACACCAGTGCAATTAACATCTCTAAGAATCCAGTAATGCACTCACGGACAAAGCACATTGCTATAAGGTATCATTTCTTGAAGGAGAAAGTTGCGGAAGGAGAAGTTAAATTGGACTATGTCCCAACTACATAACAAGTAGCAGATATTTTTACAAAACCTTTGCCCAAGGAAGTATTTGAGTACCTTCGAAGCAAATTAGGAGTAGTCACACTTCCTAAGAAGTGACTAGCTACAGGGATCACTTTCTCGAGGGGAGCATTTGAGTATTTGACTATTCTTTTGCTCATGATCATAATTTGTGCCACATGCAACAAATTGTGCCTGAGAAGTGTGAGGATGGACTCAAGGGGAGTCTGCAGCAGCCCTTTGGTATTATTGACAAAGGGGGAGAAGAGTTACAAGAATGTACACAAGTGTTGCCAACAATTCCAAAGGGGGAGATTGTTGAGCAAGGTGGTGCAAGAAGTTTGTCATTGTTGTCAACACAGGCAGCTAGATCTAATGATGCAGTGGCCAGATAGTTCAAGAGTCATTCAGATGTAGAAGACAAAAAAATTCGAAGAAAAGACAAGTTAGAAAACTGTCACGATATCGCGACATGTTTTCTTCACGATTTCAACTCCAAGTCGAGAGAGAAAGGCAGGCAGCCAAAATGTCACGATTTCATGACAAGTCGGAGGAGAGAGAAGAAACTCAAAAAAAAACAAATGTCACGATTTCAAAAATGAGGAGAAGAAAACAACAAATGTCAATTTCCAAGTGAGGAGAGAGAAAGCACAACTGGAAATGTCACGATTTCACGACAAAAATGAGGAGAGAGAAGGCGCAAGGCAAACTGTCACGATTTCGTGACATGTTGGAGGCCAAGAAGCTAAGTCAAGAAATTGTAGCGATTTCGCTACATGTTGAATTTTCGCTGGCCAAAGCAGGGAGAAAGTGTTAAGTGAAAAGTTGTAGCGATTTCGCTACAAGTCGAAACTGCAAGACACAAAGGTGTAGCGATTTCGCTACAAGTCAAAAATGCAGAACTCAAAGGTGTAGCGATTTCGCTACGTGTCAAATTGCACAAAACAAAGGTGTAGCGATTTCGCTACAAGTTGAAAAAGCACAACACGAAGGTGTAGCGATTTCGCTACAAGTCCAAAAATGCACAACGTGAAGGTGTAGCGATTTCGCTACCAGTCAAAAGAGCAGAACTCAAAGTTGAAGCAAGTCGAAAGCACAAGGCACAAAGTTGTAGCGATTTCGCTACCGCATGAAGCAAGAATTGTACGGATGCCGAAAGCATCACGATTTCACGACAAAGCTGAGGATGACGTCAGCAAAATTGAAAGTGTCACGATTTCACGACAGGGTGAAAGAAAAGCCACTGGAAGCCGAAAGCGTCACGATTTCGCGACAAAGCTGAGGATGACATCAGCAAAATTGAAAGTGTCATGATTTCACGACAAAGCTGAGGATGACACGAAAGTGTCACGATTTCATGACAGGGTGAAAGAAAAGCCGCTGGAAGCCGAAAGCGTCGCGATTTCGTGACAAGAATGAGGATGACGTAAGCAAAAGTTTGAAGTGTCACGATTTCGTGACAAGAACGATGGCAAAGCTACCAAAGGCCAAAATGGTCACGATTTCATGACAACAAGGATATGAAGGCGTACGGCTACAAAAAGGGTCGCGATATCGCGACATGTTTGTGTTTCACGGCAATAGTTACAAAAAGGTGATAGAGGTGGCAGTAGCGGTTGAGGCCGACAAAGTTGAATCGAGGCCGACGATTTTTAGGGTTTTGAAGTCGACATTTTCTAGGGTTTTACAGCGAACGTTTTTAGGGTTTGCAGCCGACAATCACCAGGTTTTAGCAGCCAAAAAATTCTAGGGTTTGCAGCCGACATCATTAGGGTTTGCAGCCGACGTCCTAGGGTTACAGCCGACTATGATTTAAGAATTGATCTTGAATTCTCTTCTATAAAAAGGGGGGCTGTTTCGAGGTTAAAGTAGCGTGAGAAGTGCGAAAGAAGTTCGCGTCGAGCAGAGAGCAAGTCATTTCGATTCAAAGCGTGAGCGAAGTGATAGTTCTTTGGAGTTGTAGTAAAGAGGGCGTATCGAATCTTTGCGAAGTGTTAGCGCACAGAGAGCTATAGAAGGTGTGATTTACGACTGCTATGCATAGAAAGCGAATCGTGTAGCAGACTGGTTGTGCAAAGCTTTGGCGCAGCAGAAGCAGAGTGCTTGTAAACTACAGACTGGGTAATAAGGTGAAAGTATTGTTGCTGTAAGTTTTTATTATTTCATGTAATGTCCAAGTTGTAGCTTGGCATAAGAAGTTGGTGCTTCTTCCAATAGTAGCTAGTGTCTTGGGGGTCGGTGCTCCCTTCTGTTGGTGCAAAAAAATTGAAGGGTTGAAGCTCTTTCCAGTTGGTGCTCGGTAAAAAGTTGTAAAGTTGTTGCTTTGCATAGGCTGGATTTGGATGGTAGTCCAAGCAGCCATTTTTGAGGAGTAGCCACATTGGTGAACCTCGTTAAATTGTTGTGTTATGTGTGATGCTTTCTTGATGCATTTAATATCTCTTTTATCTGCTTTAAACTGCTGTTGGATTTAAAACCATATGTTTTAGAAATTTTAAAGATCACACTGATTCACCCCCCTCTCAGTTTCATTGTAATTACAACACCCAAAGGTATCCATAATTCTTTTGGTCAAACCAAAAGCCTCAAGGGTTCCCCCAATCGCTTGATCACCCAAAACGCCCCAAAGGTATCCATAATCCCTTTGGTCAAACCAAAAGCTCCAAGAGTTCCCACAATCGCTTGGTCACCCAAAATGCCTCAAAGGTATCTATAATCCCTTTGGTCAAAATCTCCAAGGATCCGTAAGAATCACTTGGTCCGCACCCATTCGGGTTAAACCACCATAACAAATATTCAAAAACAACAGATAATCAAAAATAACAAAAAAATTGCACCTCACTTTCATGCACAATCTTAAAAATCAAAACACAAAAAAAGAAAAGAAAAATTGTATTAGGCATCACATACATACATTGCATATTTGCTGGCCATACATGTCAAAAGCACCATAGACTGTAATTACTTGGCAATTCTATCATTTTCAAAATTCAGTCCATTTTGTAAAAAGATCCATCACAAATAACACCCTTCACATTTTTGCCATATCATAGTCAGTTTTTTGCTAATGTCTTTAGGGCTTTTTCGTCATTCAGTTGTCTTTAGATTTCTAGTCAAATGTTGTACAAAGTCAGACCGATTTTTACAAGGTAGAGTTTTACTTGGATCACGCCTTGTTACATATCATCCCAACATAAGCTTTAAACACATAAAAATTCCCAAGTTGTGTGAACGCAAGACGAAACCTACAAAGCAGTCTAGGGTACCATAGGTGAAACGTTATCCTGCTCATCCCCCTATGCGAATGGTTCAAGAATGCTAAGAATTGACAAAAGGACAAGCTCGTCCCCATCCAATTCCCCATAATAAATAGTGGTTTCACCACTGTCAAAAAATTCCAAACACCTTTGGTCCCAAAAGTCATAAGGATTCGTACTACACGTCCCTGAGAAGGATGGGTAGTCATCCCCAAGGCCCACAGGATCAATGCTATTCACAAGCAAAATCACAAAAGTCCACCATCAAAAAATCCCAAAAATACCTTTAATCCCCAAAGTCGTAAGTATTCGTACTACATGCCCTTCAGAAATATGGGTAGTCATCCCCAAGGCCTAAAATATCAATGCCATTCCATCAAAAACCCCAAAACACCTTTGATTCCCAAAGTCGTAAGGATTCGTATCTGCCCATGTAGAGGAGTTTGAGAGCAAGTGGGTAGTTAAACCTCTCTAGTTGCTGAGAGGCCCAGGTTCTAATCTCTCGCCTCACATGTTGCGGATATGTTATGTAATGGTTCCTTCGTGGTCACAGTCTATTTACCCCTTGTGGCCACCACTAAAAAAAAAGAAAAAAAAGTCGTAAGGATTCGTACTACATGTCCCTAAACAGGATGGATAGTCATCCCCAAGGCCAAAAGGATCAATGCCATTCATAATCCAAGAACCCACGAGCTCAACTTTGAAATCAAAATTCAAAATCTAAATCCTCAAAAGGCAACAATAAAAAATAACAGTGGTTATCACCACTACTCAAACTCCTTGCTCAAAAAAAAAAAAAAACTTAGGTCTAGGCAACAGGTATGGGTTGGCACAAGATCCATATGCCAATCCCAACACTACATACACATTGGGGAATTATTTCCCATTGTTAACAACAAACCTTGTTGACCTCAAAAACCCCTCCCCTTTGATCGAGGAAGGGGAAAGTTCAAGAAGTAACCTCCAAAAAGGATATGAACAAAATCAAGGGAGGTCTTCGAAAGATGAGTCAAATTATGAGGTAGCACCTTGGGACCCATTTGAGTCTGATAGCAATCATTCGTAGGTGACACCCCTTGACAATTATCAGGAGGACTTCATGGTAATGTTCCCCTTTAATGTCCCAATCGGGCAACTGCCATCTCCAGAGAATCCAGCCCTCCCGCAAAGAGTGAAACAACCCAGAAGGTACCAAATCAACCTGCTCGAACAAAATAAGCCTCCCATGCTAGCCATAAGGCCATGTGATCAAGAAATTCCTAGTGGGAGGCTATACCAGCCAGAGGGGCACATGGTTTTCGGAGCCAATGAAGGCCTATGGATCTCCAATAACGACTATGAGTATGAGATTGAGATGGCATATCTCAACCATATGAGGCAATAGGAATACCCCATAGACATGGATGATATTTTTAAACATTTAAATATGGTACCAAGGCATAGGTGGAATTTAAACCAAGCACAGTTCAACCAAGTGCTTCATCCACCACTATGGGCATACAGAGAGCACCTCCCACCTAGAGACCCTATAGGGCCACTAGTGCTAAGGGCAGACCCTGTCCTATCCACACATAGGGTCGATTCTTTTACATCTGAGTAGACCAATGTTTGCATGTGGATGAGCTAACGTATGGGATCTTAGATTACCCCGTGGATTAATCTTACTAAATACAACAAAGGAGTTAGTGGAGCTGATTAGGTGATCCTCAGTACAGGTTTTGTGGACAGCCTACCTGGCACTAGTGGTATCCTTACGAATACCACATAAATGAACTCAATCGCACACACAGGGATGTGACATAACTTGGTCAAACTCAAGTCTGATTTGTACCTTGTTTGAAAGTCTTGTAAGATAACGTATAGTCTTGGTTAGTTAGTTAAAGCATCTGAGTCTCAGCAAAACCTTAACTACATTCTAAAAAAAATTGTTGTACATTTCATTACTTGCATCACCATCCAAAAATACAAAAAAAAAATTACAAATGCAAAGTTATTCCATAAAGCAATCACATAGTACAAAAATCCAGTTAATCCTGTACATTCTATGGTGTCATCGCCTATATACCAACAAATAATTCCATCCATTCCATATGCATACATCCCTATCATATAGCTAACATCATCCGCAGTCATAATAGCGTATGCATACATAAACATAAATAAAGGTGCATAAAAATAACAATAAACCATGACAAGCATATCATAAAATAAAAAATAATTCATGTATATATATCGAGTCAAAATGCCCTTAGGCTATAATAAGCAGGTCCTCTGACCTCACAAAAAAAGCAAAAACTCAAAATCTCCAAAGCCTAGGGAGTCGGCCACCATGATCATGTAGGATCGGAGCGACTGGAACTACCCCCAGTAGTATGGGTCTTATGGGACCTCTCAAGGCAGCTGCTACCAGCCCTCGCACCCTTCCCACCAATGCTACCCTCATCTAGCTTCCTGCAATGAGAAGATGCAGACTACTCAGTCTCACTTCCTCTCATACGGCACGACGAGCCACCTCCATCAAGCTTAGGTAATTGTCCACCAAGGCGGACAACCTCTGTCTCTAACTCAGCCCTCTCCACCCCCATCTCCCTCGCTCGACCAAAACATCATGTCAGTACTGCTATTCACTGGTCTCGATGGGTCATCTGGATAGGAAGCCCATCTATTAGAATTCGTAGAATCTGATACACATCCTCTAGAGTCACAATCATCTCCCCTGTTGGGAGATGAAATGTGTTGGTGTGAGGATCCCACATATTGATCAGGGTAGTCAAATATGCTCGATCCCCCACCACGGGCTCCAAATGCATCACCTACTTGAGCCCAAGGGCATCAAGCCACTCCCAATACCCAACTGTCAAGGCCTCCCGAGCATTAGAGAACATAGTCGGTTGGCGGTACCGAATCTTCACAACCTAAAAAATAAAAATAAATAAAAAAATGATATTAAGTACATACTTCATATCAACAAAAAAAATACAATAAAATTGTACAAAAGTATAGCAAAAGTACAAAAAAACAAAAGTACAACAAAAGTATAGAAAAACAAAGTACAACAAAAGTATAGAAACATTCAAAACAAACTGTATAGCAATGACCACAGACATAAATAAACTGTACAAAATCATACTACGGTTTCAACCTTAGTATGAACAAAAAAATGAAATAAAACAAAACACAAACAAAATCATACTAGGGTTTCAACCTTAGTATGAACAAAAAAATGAAAAAATCAAAATAAAACAAAAACATCGTCCTAGGGTTTCAACCTTAGTGTGAACAAAAACACATAATAAAACAAAAAATCATCCTAGGGTTTCAACCTTAGTGTGAAGAAAAAAATCAAAATAAAACAAAAAATTCGTACCCAGGTTTCAGCCTTAATGCGAACAAAAACACAGTAAAACAAAAAAATTAATACTAGGGTTTCAACCTTAATATTAACGCAAAAACAATATAAAATATAAAAATTAATACTAGGGTTTCAACCTTAGTATTAACGCAAAATAAAAACAATTATGTGCAAGTTTTTAACTTCATATAAAGCAAAAACGAATAACAGGAAGGGAGAAGGAACATCATACCAGCCTCACCTTGGCTCCTCCGCTCGAAGATACGGTTCTCGCACTCATGATATCCGTAAAACTTTGGCAGTGCTCTGCTACACACACTCGCACTCCTCCTCACTCTCCAAATCGCCAAGAAAAAAAAAATTGCAAATGAGCCCAAAACCTAGTTTTGGTCCTTTTATAGGCTGTTAAGCCTGTAATCGTTCCACCGTGGGATGAGCGCTCTAGTTAGTTCTCGTCCCACCCTAGAATGATTACCAAATTGGTATTCATCCCACATTGGGATGATTATAGAGTAAGAAATAAAGCAACAAAAATTGCATCCAAAAAATGCACCAAAAACAGCAATAAATCTACCGAACAAAGGTGTCTTTGCACCTGACATTCATGGCATGAAAAACCATCGTCAGGGTCACAAATACTCACTATCCTACTCCCTAATAAGGCTAGAAAAGCTGTACCACTCCATGGGAAGGAGGAGTTTCAATAATTCTACCCTAATCGACATCACAAAAAGGGTCAAAACCCACCAAAAACAGGTCTGATTGATGGAAAACTGCATAAGCGTTCAACGAAAAAAAACTGAAGGCACCCTTACAAACATCATCTTGGGTCAAGTGACTCATCAATTTTCTCATTTTTTTCATTCCCTCATCGATTTGTTGCTTGAGGGGGCAGTCACACTTAGTCACCAAATCAACAAATACACACCCAATCAAGGAAATGACATGCATTCAAAGAATCATTGACAAAGACAAACACGCTCCTGCTTGGGGCAGAAAAAAAGCAATAATCACAAGTTGAACAAACACTTGGCATTCTGGAAGCATGAAGACAAGGTTCCTCAGACAAAATTTTGTGCCCTTTTCCTATTCATGACTGAACAATGTCCAAGCTCAAGTACACCTCACTAAAAAAGGTTACACTTGAGTTAGACTCCTTAGCTCATCAGAAGCAAGGATTCAAGAATGCGTACCCCTTTCCATACTTGGGGAATCAAAATTTGGTTAGGTTACTAAGAAACCCTAATCATTAAGTGCTTTGGTCATCTATTTTTGCTCATCACTGTGCCACACACAACGCATCTCAAAAAGGGGCATCTGTAGATACCAAAACAGCATCGATCCAATTATGTGACTATAAGCACTGATTGAATTGGCATACACACCCCCTAGGGTAGCATCCAAAGGTTAAACAGTGGTCCTAATCACTCCCAAATAAGTTTTGGAAGGTCAAAGGTCAATTTGGCACCTTTTAAGCACTTTTCTCCCTATTCGTCCCACCCTGGGACGATTAGAATCCTATTCGTCCCACCCCGGGACGATTAGCAGCAATCATTCCAGGGTGGGACGAGTAGCAGGTTTGACTGGCAAAAATTAAAGCCTTGACAGATCCACACCCAACTTTACCTTCAATGCATGCAATTGCAAGGAACGATTTCAAATCTGAGAGAGGGACTTCAGTCAAGCATGCCTTGATCATGGAGGCCCTAAATCAGGGAGGAATCTTCTCTCCCCCAAGAAAGGCATGGTGAGCCAAGTGGCGCCCTCGCATGTGCATTCAAAAGATACCCTCAGGTATATAAAAATGTGAGCCTCCTCACCCCAAAAAAAAATAGAGCTGGAGCATTTGGAGCAACGGACTGCTGCCAAATTATACCCCCATTCCTTTTTGCGCTTCCTACATCCCTAATCTCTCTTTTGGAATGGAGGTTATCAGGTGAACACTAGGAATGCAATCTAGACCCAAAACTTGAGAAATCGGCCACAATCTCACACCAAACTTGTCAAAACAACCCCCTAGGAGGTTTTGGACCCATCCCACTTGGATTGGTGCCAAAACCAAGCCTCAAACGATGGGCGTACTGCCCTTGGGCGCCCCCCGCACTACTATAGTCCTAATCGCCCCACCCCATAGCGATTAGAAATCTATGCTTTATTTCTCTACTATTATTTTTGCATTATGTTTTATCTGATTCACTTATGCTACTATTCAAGTTTCATGTTATTCTGACTTGATTTGATCGTGTTTTCATCATTTTCCGTGTTTACTAACATATAGGGAGCGCCTTCGAATATAGGATAATCTGGGTAGAATATGCCAAATATGACCTTATGGGTCATCTCAAAATGCCCCTTTTAGCCTAATCCCAAGTTTTTAGGAGTTTTGGATGCCTTTGGGCAGGACATTTGCAAGGTCACTCTTGCACTTTTTGTGACAGTCCTAATCATCCGACCCCGGAGCGATTAGAAATCCATAAATTATTTCCTGACTATTCTTTTTGCGATGGGTCCTTGATGATGTCTTGAGGCTTCTATAAAATTTGGGTTCATTATGACATGTTTTGACCATCGTTTCATTTTTTTTTTACATTAACCAATCGGAGGCTTTGGGGATTGCATGTTTTCCTAATATCCGCATATGCTATTAACTATTTTTTGTTTCTCTGTACGTAGGATCTCACTACCAGGAACACCATAGGGGCATAAAGGAATGACGAACACATGGACGCAAGCGGTGGAAATGTTTGGCCTACCCATTTTGAATGTGGGCATGAGGAGGACACTGGAAGAATACCATCCGTTGATGTAATGAACTGTATCAAACGCTCTGAGCCCTATATGGGGGAGACGTATTGTAACCATACTGAAAGCAACATCAATAAAAGATGCCCCAATTTATTTTGCTTACATCTCGCTTCTTTCTGCTTTATTTCCTACATGCATTTGTTTCATCCCATTCGTAGGACTTAGCATCCATACCTTGTATCAATTTCGTTTGCATCAACATTTGGTATGCCGTCACTCTGCATTCGGCTTTCAGTGTCTTGGCATACTTTTTTTTTGTGTGACCACAATGTGATTTTTTTTTTCCAAACTTCCAAGCCAAGGTAATAGTGTAGAATCCCATAGCTTTGCTTTCATGCCAGCTTTGCACCTCACGATCACTGAATGGTGTATCAGTAGTGCCATCTCTTTCATTTATCCAAAGTTCTTTTCTTCTCCCTCATGTGGTTAAAATGAATTAGGGTTTTGCTCCCTTTTCACTTTTAACCCTATTTTTGCGCACTTTTTCTCCTTTTCATTTTTCTTGATTCTTCTTCTTCTGAGTCTGCATTTTCAAGTTTTTATGAGGAACGTATCCCTCATAAAACTCGAGGGGGCACCCTAGCCTTAGAGGTATTAATGTCCCTAACACCTCGATTTACATGTAAAACTTGAAAGTATTTTGAATAACATCATTTTTACACCATCCCTTTCTTCTAAACCAACCACCCCATTTCTACTTGTCATTTTTTGTTTGTGGGTGTTTACATATTTTCTTTGACACATTTATTAGGCCATAAATACATAAAAGAGGGGGTAAAATATAGACACAAAAAATTAATCCACTTGAGTGGGTAATATTCCCTGAGCCCTTTAGGGGATCCTTTAGACTTGCCTAGGGCAAGGGTAAGGCTTTCCCCCCTGTTTTACCTATTTTCTTTCTCTATGTGAAATCACGCCTGATCCTTGATGGGGTGTGACTTCACATTGCGATATCGTGGTCGACCCGAACGAGGTATGATTTCACCTTTTTAGGGTTTGACACATTAAAACCTAAATTTTTTGGGATTGATATGTTTTACGTCAGCCCTCCTTGGTTTTCTTGCTCTTTTTCACTTTCAAATCCACTATATAAGGAGGGTTTGAATTCACTTCTCACACATGATATCACACAAGTGATCACGATTTCATATGTATGTTTACTAATAATTTTTATTTATTGCAAAGTATTTATTTCAGTCTGCATCCTTCTTCTTCTCTCACGAGCAACTTTGAAGTTTGGAGTTTGATTGTTTGTTGCATTGGATTATTCTTCGCTCTTGGTGGATTATTTTTGAAGCCTTAAGGAGATATTGACTACTTAAAAGATCTTAAATCTTTTTGTCTACTTCCTCACTCTCTGTTAGGTGAAAATGTTCTAAAGCATGTCTCATTTCATTCATTGCATCTTGATTTAATTATTTTGCTTCTATCTGAGATGTTTCATCTCACTTCTGTGAAATTGCATTTGTTCCTTGATGAGGTGTGATTTCGCTTGGCATTATTGTGATCGTCCATTATGGGGTATGATTTTTCCTAAGACCAAACTGGGGGTAATCTGATGTCCCTATTTTCTCCATTGCATTCTAAATTGCATCTAGAGCATAGTGGCATATTCTCTTCTATGATTTTTGCATTTTATTTTGTTGTATTGCATTAATGTTTACTTTCCTCCAAAGGTCAATTTTTGCTTTTAATTATCAAATGTTAGCTAAAATTACTTAGGGGGCTTAACTACTATGCCTTAAAGCACTATTGTACAATGGCCTAAGTAGAACCCCTAATGCTAATTTTATTTTCAAGTTTTTATTGAGTTATCTTGCAAGAACAGGTATTATTGATAACATTAAACAAAAGGGATAAAAATAAAGATCAACCACCAAATAAGATAAGTGTTCCAGTTAATCTCTAGGTTGTTTTTCAAGTGCTTTTATTTCCTTTGTAAAACCCTGTATGATTTCTAGAAGTATATTTAATTAATTTTAGGCATTGAAAGATAAACAACATATAGCGTGCACTTAGGGTTAATTATGTTTGTGCATTTCTCTTGAGCCCTTGCTTAAAGTTTGTTTTCTTAGAACCCTAAGTTAGAAAGTATTCAAAGAAATAATCATACTAGGATTAGCTCTTGTATTCCTGTATTTTTTTATTTCTGAATGTCCTTATATTTTATAGCATAGATCTAGAAAGGCCAAATCTAGGTGTTTCTCTTAAAACTGAATACATCAAACATTCCTAAAATTCCTATGAACTTGGAATGAGTCCTTAAAGTCATTCCTGGTGAACCCTTCCCCCCCTAGCACCAAGTGTAGAGAACAACACATTCCCTTGTGGTTCACCCCATAAGGCTTCTCTCTTACAGATCCAACCTTTTTGGGAATTGTATGTGGTAGGATAGTTTTTTCCTATACAACTACCATTAATATGGTAGCATGCAAAATTATAATTCCTTAGGTGCTCTTTAGAATCTTATTTTCTTTTTAAAATTATCAAAATTTGGAAAATCAAACCAATAAGGATATGGATTCATGGTAACTAAATGGTTTATTGGTTCATTATAGATTTGACTATAGGTGGGTTTTTGGTACCCATAGTTGCTTGTCTACAACTCAATATTTTTGAGGTATTCTTGCATTAGTTGCATTTTGTCTGGAGGAGGGGTTTGAGTTGTATGGGTAGGATGGATAGACATATCTATAAGAGGAGGTTTAGGGTAATGGGAGTAGGGATACTTGTACCAATATGGTGGTGGAGGTTGATAATATGGGTGTGAAGCTTACAAGAAATAAGCCATAGGATTTATTTGAGTGAATGAAGGTGGTGGTTGAGAATGTGGAGAATGAGAAGGGTGAAAGTTGTAAGAAGTTGGATGAGGTTGATAAGATATAGAAGTGGCCCATTGATTGGATTAGGCCATATGAGTATGATTAGGAATCAAGGGAATTTGGTTTTGGATTAGGGGAGCATTATTAGGAACTTGCAATTATGAAGGTGGCCATTCATAAGGAGAAGATGAAATCAGATAAAAATATGAAGTAGTATGTGGATTGGAAGCCCAATAAGGAGGAGGAGTGAAGATAGAGGTATGATTAGGATGAGGAGGAAGAGAAGGTTTATTGAAAAAATAAGCCTAACCATAAGTAGGAGATGTGAATGAATTAAATTAATAATGAGGAGGAAGACTAGAAGTGTTGGGATGCATGTGTTGTTCAGAATAATAGAGAGAAGCATATTGGGGATTGAATGAAGCTTAAGAATTGAAAGGATATTGAGGATTAGAAGGTAGCTAAAAAGGAGGAGGTGGAGAAATAGTGAAAGAGAGAGGAGAGAAATTAGTTGGATAGAGAGAAGCATCAGATTGCACACTAGTAGGAGGAGGATTAAAAGGAGAGAAATTTGAGAAACGAGTGATATTAAAATTATTAAACTCATGAGGGGAAGTTGGAGGATAGAAAGTTACTAAAGGAATAGAAGAATCAGAATGAAATGAAACCCTCACACATGGATTCAAAAAGGGATTAGAATCAAAGAAGGTGAATTAGGGGCCATCTGAGAAGCCAAATTTTTTGATGAAGATGAAATATTAGAAGGATATATCATAATATTTGGGAGGAAAAAAAGTTATGTATACTATACCCACGATTTGAAACATACTATTTGGGTCAATCTGGACCTAAGATATTGAAGAATAGTTATGATCGGGAACATGGAGAGGGGGAAACATAGCTTGAGATGATTCTTACTATGAATGATATAAAAATAGGGGCTATTAAGAATGGGAAAAAGAAGAAAGCAAAGAATTATGGGCATAACAGGTAGAGGGAAGAAAATTACCAGGTTCAAACTATAGAACATGTGGATAGGATATTTGTGAAGGGATCCTTTCATGAGAACTCTTTGGAGGTAAAGTGTAGGTGGTCTACTATTCTAAGCCTTGGTCATAATATGAAGGCCCAAGTTATGATAGGTCACTTGGGTATTGACTATGAGGAGGGGTGGATGGATTCTAAGGTAAAGCAGAGGTTGTTATCTTTGGGTTCCCAAATGGGTTGGTCGAAGGAGAATGGGTTATCCTATAAGCTTTCATAGTTGGGCACTCTTGTTCTTGAGCTTGGCTTCAAGTAAGAACCGTGGAGGGAAGGGTGAAGGACAAGAAGGTGGATCTAAAAGGAAGCTACAACTTGGTTTTGAGAATAATTGTACCTCTTTGTGTGGTTCTAAGTGCAATCGCACCTGACCTTATGATTTTTACCTGCAACCACAATTGTCTATGTGATTGTTGTTAGAGATAGATTACAGAGAATGGGGTGGAAGAAAAATAGAAAGGGATTATTTTATAGTCATTTGTTGCTTTGGTTTTTCTATTTTTATTGTGTTTTTAGAAAAATATAATTAATCAAAGCAATTTGGTATACAACAAAAAATTTTAAGTGAATGCATTTTGAATGTTATTGTGTGCTAATGTATTTGATATTGCTTAGGAATTTGATAATTTTTGTGATGTTTTGTGTGATTTTGTAACTATTTTTGTGTATTTTTAGATTTTTTTGACTCTTATTTATCAATAAAGGGTGGATGAATAAAATCTACAAGGCATGTTGATGCACACTCCCCAATATATCTAAAGGTACATAAAGAATTATAAATAGGTAAAGGTTTCCTAAGGTGGAAATGGCTTGGGGTATCCAAAAGGGGAAACAACCTCTTATATAAGAGGCAGCACTATCCAAAACCTGTGATAGCCCAATCAAATTTTGCTTTACCCTTAGATGGGCTTGGCTAGTAACGACAACTACACATTCAAAAATTATATAGCCCTATGAGTAGGGGCTTCTATCCTAAACTACCCCAAGATAATCCCAAGGGTAGCAATTTTCCTAGTGATGAAGTCTAGAAAACTATCTGAAGGCTACTATGGTGTCTATAGGGTGAGTCAACATTTGGAGGTGAAACCCAACATCACTAATCTCAATTTATGGCTAGTGATGAAATATAACATCACAAATATTACCAATAGTATGTGCAAGTGTGTGAGGAGTTGTTTTATAATTAAGACGCACAAATACAAACTAATTTATGGATGCAAGTGTAAATTTTTTATTTTAATTTTTTTTATTTTGACTAACGACAAGAACTAAAAAGGCAAGGTGCAATGCAAGAAAGCAAACTAAACTACTAAAATGAAATTGCACATGTGATTGAAACAACTCTATTTTAAAAGAAGCAAATTACAAGATGAAAAAAAAAAAGATGCTTAAAGTCAAACCTATCTAAAAAAAGAAATGTGATACAAGAAAGTAAAGCTTTTGAAGCAACCTATTTATAAGAAATGAAAGTATGAAATAGAAATTTAAATATTTTGAAAGCAAGATTGGTCCTTAAGCAAGGAAAGAAACAAGACATTTAATGCTTTTGAAATGAAAGAGATCCTTGAGAAAGGAAATTTTTTCCATTTGAATGTTTTTTTCTTTTAAGCAAGACTTACCCTAATATTTACTTGGTCATAAATTTGTCTACATTGGTAAAGATATGTTGGTTAATGTTATGACCAGTTGTCTACCAAGAGCCTTATGTATGAGATAGATCAAGATCTAGCTCAGCTCATGGAGACAAAAGTTTAGGGCTTTCTTCAAGCCGTATGCATATGATTATCCTATGCTACTAAAAAGACAAGGATGCAAGCATGAAAGCAAATAATTTGAAATGGGATTTCTCTTTGAAATGAATCTATGCTAATGAGATCAAATAACAATGCTTTTGAAGCCAAAAAAAATCATTTAGTTTTGGTGCTTTTGAATTAAAACTTTAAGATATTTTAATTTTTGAAACAAGAAGGCAAATATTGCACTTTTGAAGCAAAATTTTAAGGGAAATTTTTATTTTTGAAACAACAAACTTGAAATTTGACTCAAAAGGGCTAATAAAAGTGATTACCTAAGGTCGTATGCTATTTGTATGCTTCCTAAAAGTGTTGCATAGGCTCTAGTTGCCTTGTTTTTGTTGTCGAGAATAAACAACAATGGTCCATGTCGTTCACACCCATAATTGTAGGGGTCTATGCAATCCTCAACAAGAGGGGTTTTTGGTGTCTCTCTCTACTGGGGTTGATTTTATTTTTGAATATGATTGGTTTTTTAAAATGTTTATATACGAATAAAGAAAAAAAAATTAGAAAATCATTGAAAAGGAATCGAGAGTAATTACACAAGATAGGATAGCTACTCTATTGAAAATAATAGTGAAACTATAGAATAAGAAAAATGCAATGGAAATAAACCAGATAAAATTATTTTAGAACTTGATAGGTAAGCGATTACACCTTTGGATGGATTTTTTTAAAGCAAGTTGGCCTAATAAGGAGACTTGATGAGTGAGATAGAAATATTACGGTTAAGTAGAGAAATATTATCTCATACTTACCTGCAATTATTGTGGTTGTTGTGATAGCTACCTAAAAATTGGTACCTGCCCTATTGGATCTAATTTTTGGAGTTCTTCAAAAATCGTAAGGGTCCATGTGATTCTAGGTTGACACCGCAACCCTCCATGCAGCTCTTGCTCGTGAACCAGAAAATACTTTTACCTTGAACATGATTTGATGGGTCAGGGCTTTCATGGTCTATGCTATATTTTGAACCTAAAAATATAGTAAAAAATAAAAACATGTGAGTAATATAGTGAAAATCTAATAAAAGTAAGCAAGATGGTTTAGAGGTCCCATTATGATTGTCAAAATGTGTTCAAAAAAGACATTACATTTAATTGATATCAAAATATTGTATTACAAAGTGAATATTTTTGCAAATTACCCTTTGAGCTACAATTTGGGTCTCCAAATGAAGGATTCATTTTATTTAGTGAATAGTTCTGGCATTCTGTCTTCTTTTGACCACCTTGAAAGAGGGATGGTTTTATCGATTGTGTGCCACCACTTGATTGAATGGAGCCTCTAGCAACTACACACAATAAAAACATTGAATTAGAAGAACCTATGGGCCTATCTTGATTAGACCCAAATTGATAAAAGAGTGTAAGATAAGAAAAATTGAACTATAACATTAAAATAAAGCTAAAATAGCACTAAAAAGAGAAAAAAAACATCTTAACTCACCTTGATTTTTGATTCTCTGGCCTATAGATGAGTGAAACATGTTCCTATAAGGAATCGCACCCTAAATGGTTCTAACTATCGATTGCAACCCACCTTATGGTCATCTCTAGCTTGACTCGATAGATATTTCCTTTGAAGGAAACATTCTTCTAGTTCTTTGAAGTTTCTAGTTCAAATCTAGTGGTTGTTTGATTACACACTTGTGAGTAGTTTACAAAAAAAAGGGACAACAAGAGGCATACAAAAGCATCCATGGTGGTTAGAACCAAAGAGGGTTTGAATGCAATGAAGGCTACAGTGATTTTTGCAGAGTTTTAGAAATAAATTATGTGATTGTTTTTAAAATTAAGGAAATGGCCTCCTATTTATAGAATTTGGCCAAGGTTAGGGGGAGAGGTGGCATGGGTGCACCATGCCTCATCAATGCCCTTGGGTGGAGGAAATTCCTCATCCACCCACATGAATTAAATTGGAATGGGTGAACCATACCTCATAAATGCATGGGGGTAAATAAAGTTCTCACCCTCATTATGGCATGTGGATGCAAATTCATCCATGTCATAAATGCATTGAATGGAGAAAGTCTTCATGGCATTTAAGGCATTAAATGGGCATGGGGATGTGGAGAGTAGGGGGTAGAGTAGGCTAGGGTGATGTGGAGCTAGGATAGAGTTAAAGGGTAGAGTAGGGTGAGGTGGTCCTAGGCTAGGTTAGAGGGTGGTCACATGGTGACCAAGGGCTAGGTGTAGGAGTGAGCTTAGGTGGAAAAGGGGTTTATATGGATGAAAAGTGTTTTTAGACAAATTAAGCAAATTTTGGAGGCTTTTGCAAATTAACTAACCATTAGTATTGCACAAGGTATAATGTGACATGTTTAGGTGTCTACAATATGAAAATATATTATATGCTATTATAATATTATGTGACCTATTATCATATTCAATTATCCCCTCTCAGGACAATCATGCTTTGTGTTGGAGTGACATAATAGGCTATAGCTGAGAGCATGAGATTTGGCTCAATTAGGAGCCTCTAGGAGTTTTTACAAGGTTGGATTCTTGTTAAGATGTGATCTTCAAGGTGATAGTTACTCTACAAAGGGAAAGGGGTGCGAGAAAATAAACTCAACAAATAAAAGTAAAAGGGAAAAATGTGCAAATATATTCACTAAGATATTTTTACAAAAATAGGCCTAAATGTTATATGTCAGTAGTGAACACTTCCTCTCCTTGACATGGTGAAGTGCAATCAAAATCTACCAGTTATATGCATATAAGAGCAGGCATGTCCTATAGGAGATCCAAGTTACTAAGTGAGTCAATCTAAAAATAGACTCAAGTCCCTCACACACATACACTTAGAAAATTTTATATTCAGGAAAAATATTACTACACAGCAATGGATCTATGGGCAAAGTCCAAAAATTAAACATAGGCTCCTATGTATATATATATAATGTAGGTAAAATTTTACAAATATTGTGCCAAAATTATGATAGTTTTGGCACTATACCATCTAATGAGAATATTGAGAGGAGAGCCTCAATGTATTCTATTACATAAATAATAGAAAGATACAATTAGGATGGAACTATGAGTCCATTATATAGGAAGAGAGGTTTCTTGGTCCTTACTCTTCCTATGACACTTGGTATCTCTTACATGACACTTGGCATGATAGTCAAATAATGGAATATATTCCAAACCCCCATGTATTACATTATTTGGTATGAAGTTCTTTTGAGTTTATATATGATCTTTGAATGTTTGAAACTTGGTTTTTCCAAGTGCTTTTATGAAGATATATGCCAGCTAATATTTTGTAGGGAGATGCTTGAGAATGATATGATGGTTCTGGAAGTGGTCTTTGATGAAATGACATTGTGCTTCAATATGTTTTGTTCTCTCATGTACAATTATATTTTTTATTAGATTGAGTACTCCTTGGTTATCGCAAAATATCAAGGTTGGATTTCGTCTGATGCCCATGTGTTATAATATGTATTGTAGACACAATGCTTCATAGGTAGTGTCTCTTACTGCTCAGTATTCTGCTTTAGTTGATGATTGTGCCTCTACATGTTATTTCTTGCTATGCCAAGATATAGGTCCTAATCCAAGGTAGAAAATGTATCCTAAAGTAGATTTTATGTCATCGATGTAGCCTGATATAATTTGAATCTGAGTAACCTTGAAGACAAATATATTTGACATTATTCATATAAGTTAGTCCATAATCAGTAGTTTTCTTGATATATTGCAATATTCTTTTTGTAGTTTTCCAATGATTCTCTCTTGGTTCTTGCATGAATCGTGAAAGATAGTTTACTACAAAAGCTAAATTTGGTCGATGTTTTATTAAGTATAGTATACTTCCAATTAATTGATGATACATGGTTGTTGAATCTAGTGGTGTCTCATTAGTCTTAGATAATTGAATCTCTTGTTCCATTGGTGTATATTTTGGTTTACAATCCTTCATTCTGTATTTCCAGTAGAGTTTTTACCAATATTTGGAATGTAACAATATTTGGATTGAGTAATAATAATATTATCTTCACTTTGATGAATCTCTAAGCCAATATAATAGTTCATTTTTCAATTTTTTTTCCAGATCTCTTTTAATATCACTTAGTTTTTAAAAACTTCCAGTGTATGTCATCAACATAAACAATGAGAATTATTATGTGATCTCTATTTTTTTATATACAAACTAGGATTAGATGTACTTCTTTTGAAGTATTATTGTAATAAGTGGTTTTTGATCTTTATATTCCATGATCTGGGAGCTTGCTTTAGACCATATAAATATTTTTCAATCTACACACTTTATTTTCTTGTCCTTTAATAATGAATCCTTATGGTTGTGACATATAGACTTCCTCTTCTAAATAACCATTAAGGAAGGCACTTTTTACATCCATTTGATGAAGCTTCCAACCCTGATGAGATGCTAGTGCACAAACTATCCTAATAGTAGTCATTCTAGTCGTTGGATCAAATGTTTCTTCATAGTCAATTCCTTCAATTTTTGTGTATCCTTTTGCTACTAATCGAGCCTTGTACTTATCTAGAGTTTCATCTACTTTATATTTGATTTTGTAAACCCATTTACAACCCACTATTTTCTTTCCTAGAGGTAGTTTCACTAGATTCCATATTTTATTCTTTTTAAGTGATGCATATTCAGATTCCATAGCTTCCCTCCAATGTGAGTCATTCAATGCCTGAAGTGTTGATGTTGGTTCTATTGTATTTCTTATTAGTCCTCTATTTATTCTAGTTTGACTACGAGTTTGAGGTCTAGTAGAAATGAGGTCACATTCTTTCTAGATTAGATTCCTTGAGAGTATCTCTAAGCAATATTGGTTTCTTTCTAGAAATTGTAGATATTTTTGTGTATTATTCTTGTGATTCTTATTCTAATTTTGATTCTAATTATTCACTTTTTGTGTCTTCTTCAAAGTAATTAAGAAGAATATGTGTATCCTTACTGGGTTCTTCTATGTCACTTTTTAATTTTTCATCAAATATTACATCCCTACTAATGTAAACTTTTTTTGTATGTGGATCGAGTATTTTTTACCCAATAGATTCAGTGTCATAACCAACAAATATGCCTACCATAGTTTTGTCATCTAACTTTGTCCTTTTTTGTTTTGGAATATGCATGTAAGCTTTACATCCAAAAACCTGAAGTTTTTCTAAATTTGGTTTTTGTCCTAACCATGCTTCTTCTGGTGTAGTATGTCTAAGTTCTCTTGTTGGTAATGTATTTTGTATGAAAACTACTATTTTTACTGCTTCTACCCTATATAGCTTCCTTTAACATACATCCTACCATTTCTATTATTGATCTATTTATTCTTTCTACAATTTCATTTTGCTATGGAGAATAAGTTGTAGTGAGTTGTCTTTTAATTCCATTTCTTCTAAAATAAGTTAAATTCTTTAGATACAAATTCACCTCCCCTGTCTAAATGAAGTGCTTTTATAGTCTTCCCTAATTCTTTTTTGCTTGTTTTTGAATTTTTTAAAACAACCAAATACCTCTAACTTGTATTTCATTAAATATACCCATATTTTCCTAGTGTGATCATCAAAAAACAATTGAAAGTATTTATGTCCTCCAATACTATTAGTTTTCATTGGTCCGCATAGATCTGTGTATGATGCAGGAGCATCCAACGGAAAGCAAAATACCACAAAGAGGAAAAAGTTTCATGATATCGCGACATGTCGGCAAAGAAGAAAAAGTGTCACGATATCGCGACATGTCGCATTTTTGCGACCAAAAGCCGAGAGAAGGCTCAAGAGAGAAAAATGTCATGATATCGCGACATGTCACATTATCGCGACCAAAAGCCGAGAGAAGGCTCAAGAGAGAAAAGTGTCGCGATATCGCGACATGTCGCATTATCGTGACCAAAAGTTGAGAGAAGGCTCAAGAGAGAAAAAGTGTCACGATATCGCGACATGTCACATTATCACAACCAAAATACGAGAGAAGGCTCAAGAAGAAAAAGTGTCATGATATCACGACATGTCACATTTTCGTGACCAAAGGATGAGAGAAGGCGCAAGGGAGAAAAAGTGTTGCGATATCGCGACATGTCACATTTTCATGACCAAAGTACGAGAGAAGGCACAAGGGAGAAGAAGTGTCGCAATATCACGACATGTCGCATTTTCACGACCAAAGGATGAGAGAAGGCGCAAGGGAGAAAAAGTGTCGCGATATCGTGACATGTCGCATTTTTGCAACCAAAGGACGAGAGAAGGCGCAAGGGAGAAAAAGTGTCGCGATATCGTGACATGTCGCATTTTCATGACCAAAAGACAAGAGAAGGTGCAAGGGAGAAAAAGTGTCGTGATATCGCGACATGTCGCATTTTCACGACCAAAATATGAGAGGAGGCGCAAGAGAGAAAAGTGTCACGATATCGCGACATGTCGCATTCTCACGACCAAAAGACGAGAGAAGGTGCAAGAGGGAAAAAGTTTCACGATATCGTGACATGTCACATTTTTGCAACTAAAAGAGAAGAGAAAGAGGAAGAAGAAAAAGTGTCGCGATATCGTGACACTTTGGCAAAGAAGAAAAAGTGTCGCGATATCGCGACACTTTGGCAAAGAAGAAAAAGTGTCACGATATCGCGACATGTCGCATTTTCGTGACCAAAAGAAAAAAAAGGGGCAGGCTATTATAGGGGCCGTTACAGAGGAAATTATCGAGCGGTGGGTATACTGAACATCATCATTTGTTGACAGGCGGACAGAGTCTACAGTGGCAGCACTGAACAGCACGTGGCACCAAGGTGCAATGAAAGCAGACGAAGACCAAGAGTCGAAAAGAAAAATGTTTCAAAATCCAAGACAATGAAGAGGCATAGGAAATGAAATGAAGGGCCAAAAAAGGGAAACAGAGAGTCACACCAGAAAGTTTAAAATGGGGAAGCAAAGGCATGCACAAAGGTCAAAAAACTATGAAAATGGATTTTGGCAGATTTGAAGGCAAGAGGACCATTCTGGACCTATTTGGGCTATTTTTCTTCCAGGCAAAAATGTTGTAAGAAAAAAAATATAAACTATATTTCGAGAAAAGGAGTTTATTTGGCAGACTACTGCCATTATTGTAAATTTTTCCAAGTTGTTGAATGAGAATTGAGAATTTGGTTTAAGTATATTGGCTCTCCATCAAGTGGTATCAGAGCTTAGGGTTCCTGAGTGTGTGAGTAGATCGACGAAAGTGAGGCAGTTTGCACCAGGATCTGTGGAAGAGCTTAGGGTTCCTGAGTGTATGAGCAGATCACCAAAAGTGAGGCAGTTTGCACCAGGATCTATGGAAGGGTTGTGAGAGGAGAGCAAGGAAGAATGCCTCTACGAAGAAATCATGGTGGTGGGAGAAATGTGGTACCAAAAGTAGATTTCAGAGCTTTACAGAGGCAAGTGCAAGCCCTACAAGAGGATTTGCAAAGAGAGATTGAGCCAAGGAGAGAAGACCATAGTGAATATGAAGCTTAGGAGGTTGATGATCCATCAGATGAAGAAGAAGCAATGGATCTTGTAGAAGCTAGATTAGTTAAGGCCATATCTCGGATCGAGAAGAAGCCAAAGTTTGATGTCTCCATGTATTTTGGGAATCTCAATCCAGAGGAGTTGATTGATTGGATCAATGATATGGAGGAATATTTTGAGTATGAGGAGGTTTTAGATCCATATTGGATCAAGTTTGCAAAAACAAAGTTGAAAGGCCATGCTAGCATATGGTGGCAAGAAGTCTAGCTAGAAAGAAATAGGAGAGAAAAGGAAAAGATAACTAGATGGGATCGAATGGTAGAGAAGTTGAAGAGGCAATTTATTCCTGCAGATTATGAATTGGATCTGTTGAGGAAAATGTAGAGCTTGAGACAGTCAAGCAAATATGTCAAGGAATATACAGAGGAGTTTTACAAGATCTCAATAAGAACTGGCCATTCAGAGGATAGTAAGGAGAAGGTAGCCCGTTACATCAATGGATTGAGAACTAGTATTCAAGAAGAGTTGATTTTGGTTAGGATGAGCACCATTGAGGATGCTTACCAGTTTTATCTAAAAGTTGAAGAGAAGCTAAACAGAAGGTTTTAGGGTAAGCAAAAAGGAATATATCATAGAGAAATAATTTGTGGAAGAATAGATGGAGGACGATATGAGAAGAAAGAAGAAGCTAGCAACAGTTAGGATCAGAAAGGAGATAATGATTACAGATCCCATAATCAGAACAATGGTTACCAAAGAGGAAGAGGTAGATCTGGACGTGGATATGGAAGAGGAGGATTTTGTGGAACCTGTTTCCATTGTGGGGAAGAGGGACATCGGGCATATGAGTGTCCCCAACACCAAGATAGGACGAATAAGAGACCTGAGGATCATGCCAGAGCTACTGTAGTAGATGAAGATGTTGAATCAGAACATTCTAAGGAGGCAGAGAGAGGAGAAGTTATGGTCACAAGGAGAACCTTGTTGAATGAGGAGAAAGAACCAAACCAGAGGAGGAGCCTGTTTCGCACAAGGTGCAAATGTTCAAGTAAGGTTTGTAATGTTATTATAGATAATGGTAGTACTGATAACTTGGTCTCTAAAGAAATGGTTACTAAGTTACAACTAGAGAGGAGGAGACACCTACATCCATACCAGATTGTGTGGTTGCGAAAGGACCATAGGGCATTGGTCAATGAACAGTCCTTAGTCAAGTTCAATATTGGGAGATACCAAGATGAGGTCTTGTGTGATATCTTGCCTATGGATGCTTGCCATATGCTGTTACGAAGACCATGGTAATTTGATCATCATGTAGTCCATGATGGACATGCCAACACTTACTCCCTAACAAATGAAGGAGTGCACCATAAAATAAATCCACTGAAGGAGATGGATGAAAAGAGTTTACTGACAAAAATGAGAGTGGAAGTTGTGGTGTTTGAAGAACTTAAGGGATTGTACCATGAAGACCCAGATTTTTCTGAATCTTGGATAGCTTGTACAGCCCCAGTTACTCTGGATAGGACTGTCAACAGGAGTACTGGTAAATCACCATTCCAGATTGTATGTGGGAGTAGTCCAAGGAATGCTTCTGAGTTGAGAACGATGGATAAAGGAGAAAAGAGCAGTGCTGAGGCTAAAGATTTTACAAGTTTTGAGATGTTGAAAAATAAGGTGATAGAACAGTACAGAAGTGAAGGTCACTTCTCAATCCACCCCGGTTGTCTGATGCAGGAGCATCCAACGGAAAGCAAAATACCGCAAAGAGGAAAAAGTGTCATGATATCGTGACATGTCGGCAAAGAAGAAAAAGTGTCGCGATATCATGACATGTTGCATTTTCATGACCAAAATCCGAGAGAAGGCTCAAGAGAGAAAAAGTGTCATGATATCGCGACATGTCGCATTATCACGACCAAAATCCGAGAGAAGGCTCAAGAGAGAAAAAGTGTCACGATATCGTGACATGTCGCATTATCATGACCAAAAGCCGAGAGAAGGCTCAAGAGAGAAAAAGTGTCGCGATATCGCGACATGTCGCATTATCGTGACCAAAATACGAGAGAAGGCTCAAGAAGAAAAAGTGTCGCAATATCGCGACATGTCGCATTTTCACGACCAAAGGACAAGAGAAGGCGCAAGGGAGAAAAAGTGTCACGATATCGCAACATGTCACATTTTCATGACCAAAGGATGAGAGAAGGCACAAAGGAGAAAAAGTGTCGCAATATCGTGACATGTCGCATTTTCGTGACCAAAGGATGAGAGAAGGCGCAAGGGAGAAAAAGTGTCGTGATATCGCGACATGTCGCATTTTTGTGACCAAAGGACGAGAGAAGGCGCAAGGGAGAAAAAGTGTCGTGATATCGCGACATGTCGCATTTTCACAACCAAAATACGAGAGAAGGCGCAAGGGAGAACAAGTGTCGCAATATCGTGACATGTCGCATTTTCGCGACCAAAAGATGAGAGGAGGCATAAGAGAGAAAAGTGTCACGATATCGCGACATGTCGCATTATCGCGACCAAAATACGAGAGAAGGTGCAGGAGGGAAAAAGTGTTGCGATATCGCGACATGTCGCATTTTCATGACTAAAAGAGAAGAGAAAGAGGAAGAAGGAAAAAGTGTCACGATATTGCGACATGTTGGCAAAGAAGAAAAAGTGTCGCAGTATCGCGACATGTTGGCAAAGAAGAAAAAGTGTCGCAATATCGTGACATGTTGGCAAAGAGGAAAAAGTGTCACGATATCACGACATGTTGGCAAAGAAGAAAAAGTGTCGCGATATCGCGACATGTTGGCAAAGAAGAAAAAGTGTCGCGATATCGCGACATGTCGCATTATCGTGACATGTCGCATTTTCGCAACCAAAAGAGAAAAAAAAGGGGCAGGCGGTTATAGGGGCCGTTACAGAGGAAATTATCAAGCGGTGGGTATACCGAACATCATCATTGGTTGACAAGCAAACAGAGTCTACAGTGGTAGCACTGAACAACACGTGGCACCAAGGTGCAATGAAAGCAGATGAAGACCAAGAGTCGAAAAGAAAAACGTTTCGAAAGCCAAGACAATGAAGAGGCACGGGAAATGAAACGAAGGGCCAAAAAAGGGAAACGGAGAGTCACACCAGAAAGTTTAAAAGGGGGAAGCAAAGGCATGCACAAGGGTCAAAAAACTATGAAAACAGAGTTTGGCAGATTTGAAGGCAAGAGGGTCATTCTGGACCTATTTGGGCTATTTTTATTCTAGGCGAAAATGTTGTAAGAAAAAAAATATAAACTATCTTTCGAGAAAAGGAGTTTATTTGGCATACTGCTGCCATTATTGTAAATTTTTCCAAGTTGTTGAATGAGAATTGAGAATTTGGTTTGAGTAGATTGGCTCTCCATCAGTGTATTTTATTTTTAGTGGTTTTTGAGCTCTATGTTGTCGAAGCTCAAAAGGAATTCTATGTTGCTGGTCTTCTAAGCATTCTAGACATATGGTAGATTCTAGAGATAGATTAGTTATTCCTTCAACCATTTGATATTTAAGTAATTCTTTCATAGTGGATTCACTAGTATGTCCTAGGTTTTTATGCCAAAGAACTGAAGCTTTAGCTAGAAAAGTTGAGTAAGTCGTAATATCTAAAATAAATATACTATTTTTGTAGGACCCTGATGCTGTCTTTTCTCCTTGTTTAATAATGTGACATTGAATTCTATAGTCATGTTTAGGTCCATGAGTTGATAAAATGAGAGAATATTAGTAGTAAAACCTGGTACATAATATATTTTTGATCATCCCTTTTCCATCTACTAGATCCACTAGAATGTTTCCTATTCCTTTCACTTCATATATTTTGCTATCTGCTGCAGTAATTGTAGATGTTTTTGTGTATTTATATATGCTTTCTTGCTCCTAATTCTATATACCAATAATCCATGACTTAGACCTATCTTGATAAAATATTTTAAATTTGAGTCTTGTAGAACACCTTGTATCTCCCTAATGATTGGAATATGCTTAGTTCACCTTCTAAGTAAAATTTGTAATATTTTGAGAATAATCAACCTTTTAATTTTACCTTATCTTTCCAATAGATTAATTTTCTAAATTCCAATTATATATATAGTTTGAAGTAGTATACCTTATATCTCCCTACATTTTGGAATATTATAGAATAATGGTATTTGCAATTTAATGATGATTTAATCAAGGTTGGCAACCTTATATCTCCTACTTGGTTAATTGCAAATATGAATATTCAATACCTTGAAATAATATTTCTTGATAATTACTAATGCTTGATAAGTTTATTCCAATACAATAGTCTATATCACCTTATAACTTCAATTTTAATTAAAGCAAGCAAATTTAATATTTACCTTAGTAAGTCTTGATGCTCTATGTATCCTTGAGTAGCTGCACATACTTTGATGGCTAGTTCGTACATATCTCCAATGTTGTATTAATGCTACTTTGACCTTGTTGTCCAACAAAGGGCCTTCGTACTATTTCTTTGAACTCTTTATAATGCTACAACTCTTGTATAATGGGCACTATATTCTCCAATGTATGAGTACTATATTTTCCAATGTTAGACATAGATGATGATAGTAGGATTTAATGCTTATCTTGATCATTATTTTACTACATTTTTTGGATAGTGGGTGCCTTGCTTCTGGCTTCTTTGACTTTACTTGACTATGAAATTTTAATTCTTTTATCTCCGCTTACATGTTGCACTTTTTTGCTTGCTACGAATGTGCTTCTCCTTGAGTTTTGGTACCTTAAATAGGAAGGAAATATTTTGATGTTTGACAAGTGTCCTAGGAGTTATATTCAATGCTTATTCCACCTTGGAGTATGTATATGCTCTTGATATTTGTTGTATATGTTTCTTGGGTGAAATATAGGATTTGGAGTCTCCTATTGGGTACTTATGAAGCTTGCTTACATGTGTCACTCCTTCTAAGAGGTATTACTTATGACAAGCAACGCTCTCCTTCCTCCTGTGTAATGCTTTCTTGGATGATTCTCTTCAGGCGTGCAAGACTTGAGTGTTATTTTGAGCACTCATTTGAAAGGTGTTAGAGTATATTTGATGGTGACAAGTGGTGCCTTTTCCTATTGCATGTACCTTATTTTCCAATGTATCTAAATGCCTCAACGTATTCTTGGAAGCTTGGCTTCTTTCTTCTTGCTTCCTCAACATATTTCTACCAACTATTGCAAGCTTGTGATGACTCCTTTCCAGTGAAGATAAATGATGCACTCCTCCCAAATTTGGCTCCAGTTATCATGATTCTTGAGCAATCCAACTCAGGTCCTACAGTGCTTTCTCATTTTGCGGTTAGAACTTGGTAATGCACCTAATTTTTTTCCTTATTTGCTTGTAATATGTTGTGCTAGAATGCTTAGTGTAGTCTTTGTAATACCTTTCTTCTTACGTGGATAATGATATGGATTTTGGTACTTTGTTGTAGATGATAGATTCTTACTTGTGCTATGCTATGTATGCTTACAAGATGCTCATTGTTTCTATCCAAACCCATGGGTGATGTGAGCTTCTTGAAGGTCATTTTGACATTTCTTGGATAGTGCTCCTCTATGGTCGCTTATGAGATGATCCTTGTTTATGAAGAATGTGTTTTTATGACACTTAAACTCTATCCTTTTTCCTACGTAGTACAAGATGTTATGGTGTAGAAAAATGTAAATAGATTTGTAATACAGTACCTTTATTTTTCACCTTCTCTTTTGTAAGCTTCTTTTGTTGGTTTTAATGGCAGCTTCTTTGTATTGTATATTGTAGGTAAGGGCTAACTGATGTTGTCTTCTTTTCTAGATAAATCTCTCCTTTACTTGGTTAATCTAGTAATAAACCCAAAGCTAATGATCATGTAGATAATATGCCCTTGGAGGAGTAATTTTTGCACTAATATTTTACCTGTAATGAGCTCTTAGTGCACCTTGAATCTAAGATTCACTAATTCTTGATTTTTGGCTTCTTTTCAAGGATCTTTATGGTGGATTTCTTCTCCACTCCTTGGAGTAATATGATCCTATTTGGTGTATTCTCTAGGATAAAATACCTTGTAGTTATTGAGTTCTAAATAGTGTATTTAGACACTTTGATATTTGCATATCTTTGTATCCTTGATCTTAACAATCTATACACAAAATAATCCTTTGAGAGTAACTAGTTGAATGAACAACTAGTATAGTGAAATGAACCAATAATATTTCTAAATTAATGCACTTTAATAATCTCACCTTATTTCTCTTGTTAATAAGCTCTCAAATTAGTTTCAAATGCACTAATGATCACTACAAATTCATTAATGTAGTCCTCTTATCAATAATTAGCTAATAGGAAGAATTTATCTAACTTGTATTAATGTGCAGGTAATGAACCTTAACAGAAACTATCTTTTACACTTTCTTTGAGGACTTAAAATGCAACCTTTTATTTTGTAACTCTTGAATTCTAATAAGGTTCTTAATAAATTTAAGTAGTAATCTAAACTAAGTGTTCAAGTAATGAAACTTTTGCACCTAAGTTTATTACCTTTAACAACCTTTGAAGATGATAAATATTTTGGAAAACTAGTTCACCTCTTTCTGTTGTAGAATCTAGTAGTCTTTCTTTTGGGATTATTTTCATACGGTGACAATTATCCCAATATCCTCCAATGTTCACTACTTTAGCTTTTGCAATAATACCTATTGTGGCTTTTCCTATCAAACAATCTCCTACGGTAATGTTTGCATGCAGTGGTGCACAATGGCTAGTTTGGTTTACAAATATGCAGCATATTTTAGACCTATACTGGTAATGGTGGTCTATTTTGGATCTCTCTATTCCTATTGATATATCATGGCTCTAATACCAATGATATTTTTGGCACTATACCATCTAATGAGAACATTGAGAGGAGAGCCTCAATGTATTCTATTAATAAATAATAGAAATATACAATTAGGATGGAACTATGAGTCCATTATATAGGAAGAGAGGTTTCTTGGTCCTTACTCTTCCTATGACACTTGGTATCTCTTAAATGACACTTGGCATGATAATTAAATAATGGAATATAATCCAACAAAGTAGGGGTTCAAAATTTCTCACAAGCAGCTCAGGAAGCACAACTATGTTTTATAGAGATAAATGAAAGGAAAGTCTACAAATACATATAATTGCAAACTTGTTGATCCTTTACAAAGCTAACACTACTATTATTTATAGATTATAATGGGAGAATTTTCCTTTCAAAAATTGTAGGATGATTTGACTTTCTATCTACCCATCTCCTAGGGATTCTAAATATTTATTGTAGTAGCCCTTAGCTATCATTCCTATTAGTCTATAGTTGTCATTGCTACATATCCCCTTCCTTCATATTTTATGGTTTACCTACATTTATTTGATTCACAGAGCTAACGTATTTTTGGTAGATAGTCATGTTTCCTCAGTAATGGCATACTATATTTTTTTTTGTGGAGGGAATTGTGTACTCACCTACCTCCTCCTTGGTCTTGGTTCCCTCATCCATATTTGTATTTGTCTACTATTTCAAATTTTTCTAACTTCCTTCATCTGCATGATTGGAATTCTTTTAATTGGGACTTTTTCTTGGTTCTTTTATTTGGGACTCTAAAGTTTTAACAAGTATTTTAGTCAATATTTTTTTATTGGAATCTTCTTCTTTGTTGAACCTCAACAAAAATCTTGATTTGCTTTTACACTTTGCCCATTTTTTCTTTTTTTTTTATGCTCCCTTCTTCCTCTTCATTCATTCCAACATTTTTCTTAGTATTCTTCCATGTCTACTTACTCTTATGGTGACTGTAGACACCTAAATCGTGTAAATCAGATAATACTATCAATGCATTACATATGCCCTCTTATCAACAACATATGGACTTATTAGGCACCCCTATGGGCTAGCAAAAGGCTTCCAAAAGCCTCCAAAACTCAGTTTTAAGGGTTCCTAGCAGTCTAGGGTATTTTTGGGGCTCCTACTAGTGACCATCCCACCCAGGTATGGTCACAGTTGGTGACTATACCACCCAGGGATGATCATAGTTGGTGACCGTCCCACCCAGATATGACCATCAACAATCGTCTTTGGGTGGGATGGCCCCTAACTGGACCTTTGAAAAAGTCAAAGGACATGCTAAATGGTAATCAAAGACTGTCATTAGTGCATCCAATCACTCCAAATTGATTGGGGACCTGCTAATGGATAGTGGGATAGTTTATTGGGAGCACCCAAAGGGGAAACCTTCTCCCAATCACCCCATGACATGATTAGGACACATGGCGTCACTTGCCTCGCATGGCAAAGATGCCATTTTTCCCTAAGTGCCCTCTTGGGCTATAAAAGGAGCTTCAAACTCCCAATTCTAGAGAGGATAATTAGAGCATTTTAGCAATGAAGTGCTGCCCAATTCTATCCTCACCCTTTTGCAAACCAAACCCAAACCAAAACATGCCTTTGCCTTGGCCTTGAAACCCTCTTCCTTTTGAAGGTGATTTTAGGGGTAATAGGCTCGAACCGTTGAAACCAAACCAACCAAATTGAAGAATTATTTGGCCCCATATTTTGACAACACCCTTACCAAGTTTTAGACCAATTCCCATAGCCATAGGTGACAAAACTAAGTCAGTTTTGTAACCGTCCCACCTGGGGATGGTCAATAGTCTGTCCATGGCACACCTAGGGATGGTTGCCAAATAGTTTATAATTTTAAATAAATTCCTCCATATTCCCCTTAATAATGTCTATAGGAACCTTTGGTCCAAATTTGAAGTAATTTGGAGGAGTTTTGATGCAGGATTGGTGATCCCCAATGTTACGGGTTTATTTGGCTCACCCAGGAACGGTCATAATTTGGCATAGTTTAGCCTTAGATCTTGCTTCTAAATCTACTTATTTGTATTTAGATTAATCAATAACATGTTTATGCTTAATTTAGATCAGTTTTCATGCATGTAGATCACCTTTTATTGTTGTATAATATGCTCTCCTTTCATGGTTTTATGGGTTTCTTCTATAACACAAGTGCTACTAACCCCCTTTCAATCCCTTGTCTTCAGGAACAGGAATGCTAGGCAAGAGGAGGAGCTAAGGAGGCATAAGCTTGTCATCCCAAAAATATCTCTCGAGTGTGGGAAGCAGGAGTTTCACACCATAGTACTTTGCCTTAAAGGCCCCTTTCAAGGGACTAGGTCCCTTGAACATTGTAATGGAGAAATTGTATCAAATTTGTAAAGCCCTCAAGGGGATGCCTTGTAATCCTATTTTGAAGCAATAGATGAATAAATAAAAGGATAAATCCACCCTATTTATCACTTGCAGAAGTATAAACAAATTTCATGGGATTTGTCACCATATTTGGATTTGTCTACTATTTTAAAATTTTCTAACTTCCTTCATCTACATGATTGGAATTTTCTTAATCGGGACGTTTGCTTGATTCATTTATTTGGGACTCTAAATTTTTAACAAGTATTTTAGTCCATATTTTTTATTGAAATTTTCTTCTTTGTTGAACCTCAACAAAACTCTTGATTTGCTTTTACACTTTGCCCATTTTTTCTTTTTTTTTTTATGCTCCCTTCTTCCTCTTCATTCATTCCAACCTTTTTCTTAGTATGCTTCCACGTCTACTTAATCTGCTGGTGACTAAACTAATTATTTTATTGTTATGGAGAAGCTTTCATCCTAGTGGCCTTTCTTTTAATTTTTAAATGTGGGGAAGTATGTCTTTAAACTTCCATTCTTATAGAGTGATCACATAGATCCCTCATATTCTCCCACTTAGCAATTTCCCTTTGCCATATCCCATCATCAAGGATATCATTATGTGTTTCATGGTGAGATGATGCCTGAGTTTCTAGAGTTTGCTTACCCAAATTGATGTAGATAAAAATGAGCTCTGCTAATTCTATTATGGTTGATGTTTGGGTTGATCCTCCTCCTATAGTCAATTCTTCTCAAACATCATCAAAAAGGATCATCAAATTCTATTAAGAATGAGGTTCATCTTAGATATCATAAAAAAATCTATGAATTGCTCATTGTGGACTATTTTCTTATTAGGTGGTCAGCTTGCCCACATAGGAGAGTTTTCACTCATATCTCTACCCTTTGGATATATCTGTTTGGTTAAATTTAACATAAAATATTTTTAGGATTGCACGGGTTGCACTCCCTTGGTCTCAAGTTCTGGTTGCTCATCTTCTTCTAGGGTGTAATCTATCAAAGTTATAGTGATATATCACTACAATTTTGGCAGCTCTTAAGGGACCTTTTGATCATATAAAGAAATGAACTCAGAAGCTAAAATGCCTTTGTCCATTGGATGTAGAGTTGTAGAGTAATATATTTTTGGAAGATACAGGTCTTTTTTTATAGCCTTCATTTGGGTTGGGTGAGGCTTGTTCTCCTTTATTTCATCACACTTAGGTCAGCACATTTTTTTGCTTTTCTCATATTTTCATTGGGTTAAACCTATTTCTTTGTGCTCAAAGTGATGGTGAAAACTTTGGCTTGCATTTTATATTATGCATAGTTATTTTAGCCTATGCAAGCCTCTCACTTCATTTTTTCTTGTCATCAAGTTTGAATTTGGTCTCAAGAATGGCCTTGTTGATGGATTTTGTGGTTTCCTTTTTTTCTAAAAAACATCCTGAAAATTGAAGGAAAATAAAGCAAATAATTTTTACATGTAGTTCTCCTTTTTATATATATTTAGTTTATGTCCATTTCTATTCATCTTCTATCCCATGCATGTTTGCTTATGTATCTTTAGAAATCCAATTGATGAGCCTATGTTATGCATGTTCACTTCTATTCTATCACCCAGTAATCTAGTTGTTGATCAAAGAGATACAAATATATTTTGTTAATGGAAACCTTTTATTGCTCTTCTTCCATTATTAATATTTGGTTAGGATTCATTTTTTACATTGTCTTTTGTTCTATGTGATGTGATAAAGGTGGTTTATATTGAAGTTCAAACTTTGTCCTATACCAGGTTTTGAGCACCATGATGGATTGGCTTGGGTGTATATATCCTCCCACTTTTGTGATAAACATAAGATGAATGATACTAGACTATCAATTACATGTATTTCCTATGTCATAGTCATGATATGGAAGGTATTTAGGGCCAGTGGTAATCCTTTTATTTCACTTAGATCTTGAATTAAGTTGTTTGGTTGTAATATTTTTTGTTGATAGGATGCTACTCAATGCTTAATGCATCTACAATATCCTTATATAAAGTTATTTTATATTTATAATCCATTATGCAATTGTAAATTATTTTTTCCTCATACATGAGTGAGATTTTTTCTATCTTATTCACTGATTGAAAATTATAGGACAACATTGGTTTGTTGGGGGTTTTATTTCTTCTTCTTTCCTTTCTCTTCTAGGGCCTTCTATGGATATTCCTCATGTCCTATAATGACCAACATTTCCTAGATTAGGGTTGGTATAGTAGACTTTTTCAATTGATCTACTATATTAAATGATTCTAAAGATACCACTTTCTAATGAATGACATGCAGTTTCTCCTAGATTGGCTAGATTTCCTTGGCTAGTTGTAGTGGTATTGATTGTTGCCTTGGGATTGCTATGGAATTTTGCTTGATAGATGTCAAAGTTTTTAGAGAAAAATTTGATGATTCTAAACCATTTTGACTAATTTGTTTTGATTTTTTGGGTCCTTTAGACCATTTTTTTGAGGGATGGCAAGAGGCACAAGAGTCATTAACCATTATGGCATTGCAGTCAAAGTTTGTTGTTCTAACAAGGTTAAATTATGTTTATTGCTATGGTTTTATGGGTTGCATCATTCTCATCCAATATCTGCTTCTTAAGCCTCATAAAATAATCTAAATGGACTTGAATTTTTTTTTCCATTAGGTTTTCCATTTGGTTATATACCACATATATCTTTTCTTCATCCCATGCCACTAAGATTTGATCGTGAGAAACATGATTAGTCCCTGTGGTGGTGGTCTAGGCATTCTATTCTAGCATATGGATTTTAGCTTTGGAATATGAATTGGATGACATCATTTCTTGTATTGAAGTAGCCAATAGTTAGGATGTTTCTTAGTTTAAATTGAATATGGAGGTTCCTCTATATAATTGTTATTATAAGATTCAATACCTTAGCATGATTGGGCACTATTATTTGTAGAGGCACCACCATCGAAATAAAGGATTGACCATTTCCTCAAGTATAAAAATAGGATCTAGAATTTCTTGCATATGGACTCATATATCCCTAGTTTCCTTGGGGGAAGTAAGGCTTGTAGTTGTTTTGATAGGGATATCTCAGGGTATTTTGGTCCCTTCTCATGGATAACATTTGGTTAGCTATAATGTAAGAAGCTTGTGGGATGAGTCTTGCTCAAGGTCCCTAGGGTTCAATGTATTTGTGATTTGTGAGTATATAGTAATTGAGAGTAAATAAGAGGATGACTAGGAGGTCATTGGTTGAACAACAGGAATTGGGGGTTACACATTAGGGTATAGAGACATGGGAATCCTAGGGGCTAGTCATCCAATATTTATTAGGTCATGCTTGGTATGTATTTCTAACTCATAGACTTATGGCATGGAATTTCCTCCTCTAACTTTAATCATTATTGAAATCTCATAATCCAAGGCTTTTATATAGTATATAAGTGTCATACCTAGTGGAGGTGCATTTCCTTAGATATTCTATGCCAATATTTATGAAATATGAGGTTAAAATCTTCTACTACCTCCATAGGAGCTATTTTTATTATTACCAGTTATTGCAAGAGAGACATCCCATTTGGCTTTTCTCTAAATATTTCAATGAAGTCATTATCGATCTAGTTCCAACTAATAATTGAACCAAAATGTAGTGTGATGTACCATTATCAATATTTTCTTCTAAAATATGTTACCAGTAACCTTAAAGCCATATTTTTCTCTAATATATTATGGATTGTACACATGCTTTCCACATGGTTAAGATGCTCAATGGAGGTGGTGAGGTCTTCACCAATGAAATAGGTGAGAGACTTCAAAGTTGATTGAGGTATCTCATTCCATGTTTCATTTGGTCTTGGTGATGTCATTGGACCTCTATCATTCTAAGTAGAGAATGTTCTATAAGATAAGTGATGGTGGAATAGCCATATTATAGACTGTGGCTCTCCTTATTTATGGAATGATTGTAGATAGTGATAGAAACCCTTATCACATTTCTTGAACACAATATATCACACATATGTTTTTTCTTGGTTATCTTTGGGCTCTTTCATCAAGATGGAGTCACCAGGTGAATGTGGTTTCTTACTTCTAGAAAGTAGATAGATAAATATCTTCACCCAAACCTCGGTATGGTACCATCAATAGTAGCTTCTTCTGGTGTTCATTCTAGAGAAGAATTTCCAAGTGAAAAAAGAGACACTTTAACAAGCAATAAATAGACTAATACCCTCACCAAGTCTTAGCCCTACTCATTATGATTCTAGGACCAATTATGTGTCACTAGGGTCCCATTGGACATACCATTAAATTGTTATAATTTTTTATTGTCCCTACTTCGAATAATCATGCCTCACATTAGTACAACACAGTGGACTATAACTGGGAGCATGGGATTTGGCTCAATAGGAGGCCTCTAGGAATATTTACAAGGTTGAATCCTTATTAATATGTGATCTTCAAGGTACTAGTTACTCTACAAATGGAAAGGGGTGAAAGAAAATAAACTCAACAAATAAAAGGAAAAGGAGGAGATGTACCAAGATATCTGCTAAGATCTTCCTATAAAAATAGGCCTAAATATTATGTGTTAGTGGTGAACACTTTCTCTCCTCAACACAGTGAAGTGAAATCAAAATCTACCAATTATATGCATATATGAGTAGGTAGGCCCCTTAGGAGAGTCAATCTAATAAGTGACTTAGTCCAAAAATAGATGCAAACCCCTCACAAATATATACTTAGCAAATATGATATCAAGCAAAATATTACAAGTACATACATATACATAGAAATAGGTTTGCATACAAAGGCAAAAAAATAGACATCGACTCCCATGTATATATAATGTAGGTAAAATTTTACAAATATTGTGCCAGAAATGGGGGTTCAAAATTACCCATAAGTCGCTCAAGAACCACAACTATTTTTATAGACAAAAATAAAATAAAAACCTACAAATAAATAGAATTGCAAACTTGTCGATCCTTTACAAAGCTAACACTATTGTTATTTATAGATTACAAGGGGAGAATTTTTCCTCCAAAATATGCAAGGTGATTTAACTTTCTATCTATCCATATGCTAGTAATTCTAAATATTTAATGGATTATCCTTCGATTATCATTTCTATCAGTCTATAGTTATTGTGGTTATAGATCCCCTTCCTTTGCCTCTAATGGTTTTACCTACCTTCATTTGATTCATAGAGCCAAAGTATTGTTGGTAGATATCCATATTTTCTTAGTAATGGCATATTGTCTTTTTTTGTGGGAGAAACCATGTACTCACCTACCTCCTCCTTGGTATTGGTTCCCTCATTCACCTTTGGAGTTATTCATTATTTCAAAAAAATTCTAGTTTCCTTCGTCCGTAAGATCAAGATTTTCTTAATCAAGACTTTTACTTGGTTCTTTTCTTCGATATTTTAAAATTTTTGACAAGTTGTTCAATAAAGCCTTTTTATCAAACCTTTCTTATTTTTTCAACCTCAACAAAACTCTTGATTTTAGTTTACACTTTGCCCATTTTTCCTTTTGTTTTACGCTCCCTTCTTCCTCTTTGTTCATGCCAACGATTATCTTAGGATGCTTTCATGTCTACTTACTTTGTTGATGATTTAATTGATTCTTTTATTATTGTAGAGAAGCTTTCACCCTAGTGGCATTTTGTTTGAATGTGGAAAAGTAAATATCTTTAAAATTCCATTATTATAGAGTGATTACAAAGATCTCTCTTCTTCTCGTACTTGTTGGTTTTCCTTTTCCATATTCCATCATCAAGAATATCCTTGTATATTTGGTGGTAATATGACACATGAGTTGCCAAAGGTTGCTTATCCTAACTAATGCAGATAAAGATGAGCTTTATTTATTTTAACATGGATTATGTTTGGATTGATCCTCCTATAATTGTGTCTTCTCATATATCATCAAAAAGTCTCATCAGCTTTTGTTAGGAGTGAGGTTCATCTTAGATATCACCAAAAAGGCTACAAACTACTCATTGTAGACTATCTTCTTATCAGGAGGTCAGCTTGCCCACATAGAAGGAGATTTTCCACTCTTGTCTCTACCCTTTGAAGATATATACTTGGTGAAACTTAACATGGAATATTTTTAGGTTGGCATGGATTGCGCTCCCCTGGTCTTAATTTCAAGCTACTCATCTTCTTATAGGATACAATCTATCAGATTTGTAGTGATTTATCACTATATGACCCATGTCATAATACCCATATACAACGTTATTCCCCACATTTCTCTCCCTAGGTACCTAACATTCCATCCCCCTTATAAATGATTCATCCTTGAAACATAAGAAGAAACTAAAGAGTTATATATTTTAAGCAATGATGACAACTTATACCAATCTTGATTATCCCTCCATCCAAGTGAAATCTTGATTGGTGGTAGTTTGCAATGTTGCCAAGTTACCCTTGTGCCACTTGAATATCCATAGTTTTTGCTCCTATAGCTCCATGTATGTCTACCATAGTTCCCTTGTTGCTCTATACCCTATCTCCAGTATTACCTCTCATGGTGGTGTGAATGTTGATAAGCTACAATCTTAGCCCATTGTTCTACTTTCTTTTATTCTTCTCTCTTGCTCCCTTCTTTTGGTTATCCTTTGCTTTAATTTCTTCTTTGATTTTTGTTACTGCCTCCTCTTTAGACTCTATTTTAAGTGCTACTTTTTCTTCTCTTTGTTCCCCTTCAATATCTACCTATTTTATCTTACACTAAGAAATATATTATAATTTTAAGTTCTTCTTCCTATACCATAACTATGTGAACCTCTTTTGTGTATTAATATTAACAGTACCAAAATAATCGATCCATATATAACCAATAACAATATCCACATCACTCATCTCAAAAGCATAAAAATCTGAATGTAAAACATATTTATCCAATGGGGATTTTTAAATCTTCAAAAATTTGAATACCCTCACCCTTAATTTTTGTTGTAGGAACTTGCAAATTGTTAGCAAAGTCAAGTTTTGCTTGTTGTTAAGGTTTATGAAGATAATTTTTTTTTTTTTTTTTTGAATACAAACATAAACTTACAGAATAATTTTTTATATTTAAATAAATATTTTTGAACTCTATCACCTTTATCTTTTATGTCTACTAATTTCTTAGAAAAAATCAACTATCTTTATAATTCCTTTTTTTCATCTAGGAGCCTAGCTATTTTTCATCCCTTTTCTCCAATCCTCATTTGCTTAAAAATGCAACTTTAAAATCTTCCCTTGTATTTTTAATATAATTGGCATGATCAAAGTTCTTAAACCAAGAAAAAGCTTCCCCTTTCAAAGAACACCAAATCTTAAATTTCTATATTGATTTAATAAAATTTAAAGACTTGTAAATTTTCCACCATTCCCTAGCATCACTATCATCCTTTCCAATGAATATTGGCAACTCCATGACCTCAAACCAAAATAAAATTAAAAAAATCTAAAGAAACTAAGGTATTAAATAACTCGTATTTTCGCTAATAGTTGTAATTGAAGGAGAGGGAAGAAAGTAGAGAGGGGAGGGCTCTGGTCCCTCCCCTGCTCCCCCTCCCATGGCTCCTGGTTCTTGCCCAGTCCCTGGCTCAACCCAGGTCATCCCTACCGGGGAGTGGTTGTTTGCAGATGATCTCCTGGGGGGAGATCCTTCTCCACTATCTGTGCCCCTCCCGGCTGGCTAGGGTTTTCTTGGTTGTTTTTTTGGACTGGTGCTTCCCAGGGATCCCTGTTTGGTTGGGGATCCCTTCCATTTTTCCCTCAGGCTTCCCCCTGGGGTTTTTTGCAGGTTATTCGCATGGATCTGGTCCCCTGCGTTTCTTGGTGCGGTGGAGGTGACGGTTTAGGGTTTGGACAACTTCCCCCTTTTTCTTGTGAATCCTCGGTGGGCTCTGTGCTTGGACAGGATTCTTGGTCCCTGCTGTTGGGATCCTCTTCCTGTTTTCCGGGCGGGTTCCTTGTGGTGCAACTCTCTGGTCACTTCCTGATGGGCTGGATCCTCTCTGTGCTAGCTATCGGCTTCCTGCCAGATGACTCTCGCTGAACGAAATTTTTTCCCGGTGGGCGGGATGGTTTCTCCACAGGGCGAGATCCGCCAAATCCGTCGGTTTTCCCGCGAGGTGGGATCCTTTCTTTTCTGCTGGTTTTTTGAATGGCAGGATTTCCCTGTTGCTTCCCGCTAGGCGGGACTATTTGTGGTGGTTTTGACTGCTTCCCGCGAGGCGAGATTTTATTGTAACGTTTTTTCTTTGCTTCCTGTTGGGCGGGATCTTCTCGATGGTGGTTTTTGGCTACTCCCTGCTGGGCGGGATCTCTAAAACTACTTTCTTTCTTATTTTTTTGTTTCCCGCTGAGAGGGATTGTTTCATGCTTACTGTTACCACTGGGTAGGATTTCTATTTTGGTGTTCAATTTCAAGGGATTGATGCCCTAGGCCCATTGCTTATGTAATCAGGTTTTGGGATCCTTGTTAAAACCCGTTGTAAATACAAACACTACTTACCAAAAAATAACTCGTATTTTCTTATCGAGATTTATAAATATGATTTTTTTCCTTTGCATGAATTTTTTGCACTATAAAAAAACAAAATTTAAAGACCAACTTCAAACAATTTTAACTCCCTCAATACTTACCAAAATTTAACAAGTGACAAACCAATTTTGTAGCACTCAAAAAGATCTACACAATGGTGTAAAAATATTTTTAAAATGACTATTAAGAAATTGATATGCATTTTTTTCTTTTGAAAATAATTTGCGCAATCAAAAAATAACATAAATATTGTAACTTCAAACAACCATAACTTTTTCAATACTTATTACAATTTAACAAAAGAGTAGTCATTTTGTAGTACTCAAAAAGAGCTATACAATTGTGCAAAGGTATTCTAAAAATATCTACTCAAAAAATATATGGCTCCCACAAGATGAGATATTTTTTAGAAAAATATGCCCTAGCTCTGCAAAATAAACCCACTTTGCCAGAATGGTTGCTTTGATACGAATTGTTATGAACCTCTATGCTCATGAACAATAAATAGTTTAATTATAATGCAAAAATATTAAACATGCATCCACAAAAAAATTCCACAATAACAATCCACACAATAAAATAGAGATAGATAATACCTTTGAGGTAGGGCAACACCAAGAATACTCCTTAAGAAAGGAATCACTCCACAAGATCTCCACTCCAAAAACCAAAACTCTTACATATTTCTTTATACAAGAATGCAATGGTTCACCTTCTATGAGTTAGAAGGTCACCAATATGATGATTCACCTCCCATGAGTTAACAAGTGCATAATATTATATTGTGGCATTATGTTATATATTATTATAATTTTATGTATAAACCATGCCATAATACAACATTATATTATATCTCCACATGCATATACTTAAGTACCTAAAATAAAGTATTATGCATTCTATAGATGATTGGTTCTACTATTATTTGTTGGAATCTATGGATCGAAACAAATAAAATATTTTTTAAAAACAAATCTTAGAATCATGCCTAGGTTTAGAATCATCTCTTGCAGTATGTTTATATACGTAGTGTTTATCATGGAAAGTCTCAAGTGTGAAAAGGAGGTGCTAGCTTTTTGGTTAAAGGAATTTAATATAAATGTAAGAGTCATCTATGATAATGGCTTGATTGACACAAACTTCGTATTGATTTATATTAAAATAAAAATATTTACTACCTAGGTTTATCAAAACTGATCGTAATGGTGCTCCCAAAGGAAATATAGAAAATCTAGAAAAGATGGTGTTTTTTTATGTAATAAAGGTAAATTTATTCTCACTTGGACTCATACAAAACTTTAACTAACAACTATATAGAAGTTGTACACTTCTTATAGGGATCAATATTACTATTAAAAAAGGATGGCGATATATTTTAGTTAAGGGGGATTCATAAATTCATATTAATATTTTTAAGAGAAATGTTAGGATCCCACATTTAACATTACATATTAATTATTATTTATTACTTTAATTATATATTTCATTATTATTGAAAATTCATGGTTGAAAAGTCATGGTTGAAAAGTCATGATTGAAAAGTCATGATTGAAAAAGTCTATATATATGATATGAGAGGAATCCATATCAAATCATCCATGAAGAAGAATATATAATTGTTTATTGAATGCATTGGAGGGACCTTCCTACCAGTGAAACAGTGATTTTTTATAAAAGTGATTCTTTTAATTTAGATGTTATTTTAATTATTTCTTTATTAAAATTGTGCTAGAACCTTTAGGGTTCTACCAAGAAATGTATGTAAGGATTGGTTCAAAAATAATATTATTTTTAGAGTCTCATCAACTATTGCTAGAGGTAGTATCTTGGAAATATCATCATATTTATAGAGAATGAAATATGGTAGTTGATAATTTAGACTATTATGGTGTTGATCTTCATCTAAAATTTAAAAACAAATTGTTGTTTTTCATGTATAGATCAATATGTCATCTAGCAAATCTGCAAGCTTATTGCAGTGGTAAGGGCTTTGGCTTCTCTTTGAGAGGTCCAAGGTTCAAACCCCACTCAATATGAGAGGACCATGGCCCCTCATAAAAACGTGTAAACTCATTGAAAAAATATGTCATCTAGAAAAAACAAGTATAAATATTTTTAATATTCTTTAAAAATACTATTCATTGAATTTATAAAATTTTGGAGCGTATATGTAAACCCAAAAGCTACAATTATAACTCACATTAATCATATTTAAAAGTAGTTTTAGGAAATCCTATATTTAGTTCTTAATTAATGGTATATTTATATGATATCAATATAAAATAATAACTATTACTTCCTATAGTTGGTTATTTTTATAATTCATATTATTAATAAGGAGATAGTTATTTTTAGTATTCATATTATTAATAATGTAATAATGGCCTATAATTACAAGGTGATATCCTTACTTTTTGCAAAGATATATAAGGATCCCCATGGAGGAATATTAGTCCTAGCTAAACTCTAGATAAGAATTCCCGTAACTACATGTTAATATCTTAAATTCAATAGAAGTGATCCTATATGGAGTTTCTAGTATTGGATTAATTCCAAGAAATAAGCTAATCTAAAATTATAACACATATTTGGAGGTAATCCTATGAGGTCTTTAGCTTAAACATCCTTAAATTCACATAAGACTAGAAAATCCTTAAATGTAGACTCTTATTCATCATTAGGCTCATTTATCTCATTGGTAAAAGAAAAATTATTTTTTAGTACTCTTTTTGTTACAAGTATAGTTAATATTATTCTACCTTGACTTCTCTTTTTAAATCATCATATCATGTTTATACTTAAAACATTTCTCACAACAATCAAGTTTATAAGATAATACTACAACCAATTTATTCCTAATATCACACCATAGGATTATACTAGTGTTACATAAATATCTATATTTACATCACAATCAAATATTTATGAAGTTACATCATTTAGATATGAATTGTTTTGTATGGTCGACTAGATCCATAAAGCATCTTTTCATCATAGAGATTATAAAATTATCAATAATACCTTTATCAATTAAAATAGTCACATGTTAGGCATATAATATACCTTGCACCTCAATATATTTTGTCTAATTATCAACTTCATTATCGTTTATCATTTAGAGAAGCATTATTTTTATGTTTTTAATGAATTATTTTCCTTCTTGGAATATGTAAGGATATTGGCATAGATTAAAAATATTTCTCTAGATCTTAATAGAAAATTTTATGACTACTTTGACTAGAGTTCTATTCTTGAGAACTTTTTATCTAAATTTAGTTTTGAACATTGTTCTAACTCAAATTTTTTGTTGAACTTTGTTGCTAACGATATTAGCTTTGTTCAAGCTATATCCTTGGGTAAGGGAATTTGTTGTTTACTATCATTATTGGTGCTTAAAAACCACCATCATAGTGTTTACTTCCTAAAAAAATGATCACCTATTTTTTCATTTTTCAACTTGCTCTATCAAGCTTTGTATTTATTTCAGATTGGTTTCTTACTTTTGGGCTACCTACAAAGTTGTATTGATCTCCTTAAATGACCACTAGTTGCTTTAAAAACAAGAATATCCACATGCAAAAAGAAAAATAAATAAGGATAAAAGGATGATCTATCAAGAAAACATAAAATAATATCAACTCTCTTTAATCACATCTCATACATTCAAAAAATGCTAGTCAATTATTATTATCATATTTTCAAACTTAAATCTATTCAATATGTACAAAATTTAAATTTTTAATTTATAATGGATGAATGAAGATGCGTCAATAGATGTTCTTACTATTTGCAAGCACTTAACTATTTTAAATTAGATTAAAGAGCAACAATTGGCAGAAGGGTCACTCAGATGGAAGATGCTCTCAAGCATATTTGGGAAAAGCAACAACAAATGACAGACCTTAGTGCACAAATTTGGTTCCATAGGGCACATTACTCTACAAGTAGGTGCCTTGGTCAAGGGCACATTACTCTTCAAGCAGGCACATTGGTCAATGGTGCCTTACTCTTCAAGTAGGTGCCTTGGTCAAGGGTGCCTTACCCAGATGCCTACTTGTAGAGTAAGGCACCCTTGAACAAGGTGCCTACTTGAAGAGTAAGGTGTCCTTGACCAAGGTTCCTACTTGTAGAGTAAGTTGCTTCTGACCTAGACACATAATTGTAGAGTAAGGCACCTTTTACCAAGGTACCTACTTGTACCTATTTGGTTCCATAGGGGAGTTGGATGCTAGTCAATTATTAATCTCAATTATACATAAATGCATTACAAAAGTAAGGCATCATTTTGAACACTTGTGTTTGATATTAACTTCCTCCCAAAATTAATTAATTTTAAGATAGTTTCAAGATAAAATAAAATGTAGCATCCAGTATTTCCTATCAGATAATTTGAATAACAAAGTTGTAAATTCATCTTTTCAAACTTAAATCTATTCAATATGTACAAAAGTTTAATTTTTAATTTAGAATGGATGAATGAAGAGGTGTCAATAGATTTTCTTACTATTTGCAAGCACTTAACTATTTTAAATTAGATTTAGTAGTTTACACTCTTGAATTTCATCAAATCACCAAGTCTCACTCTAATATTTTAGTTTTAACATTAGATTTGAGAGGAAAAATGTTGTGATCATTCTCAAAAAATAACTTTCCAAATTCAAGAGGAGACAAACATTGAAAAACAAATATACTAGTATGATATTTTTAAATTAGCTAATAAAATTTGGAACTTATTTTCCTACACCTTAAGAAGAACTATTTTTTTAGTTTTGAATTTGGACTTCAATAAGCCTAATGTGTGGGAGACTTCTATATATAAAATTAATTTTAACTTCTAATTCTTTACATTTTTCCTAGCAAAATGGATTTTAAATGAGCTTAAAGTAATTAGCATCCATTTTTCAATAAACTAGAATGTCCTCCTGCCAACTTTTATTTATTTAAAAGAATAAGCATGTCAAATCCTCAATGCAAAATTTGGTTTTATCTTTTCCTTTTATATGTATTTGTATTGAGAAGTATAACAAAATCCATATTATGTTTTACATAAATTACCAAAATTTCAACAATATACAACTAAAGAAAGTGTCAATGTCTTTTCTTTTGTAGAAAAAATACAAAAATCGGGCCATAGAGTTACATTGATATGAAACTCAAAATTTTGAGTTAAGAAAGATTAAAAAAGAGTACAACATAGAATTAGCATAGTATAACAAATCCGAATACATAAATATATAAGCAAAATAACAAAAATATTTTATTGCTCTCAAAACAAAGTACAATGCAAGCAATCTCTAAGAAGAGATGTGAGGTTAACATTGCATCCATTAATACTATTTTTATAATCAAGAGTACATCTCTCTTGATTCGATATTTTTGGTGTGTTTTAAATCCATATTATTGAATATGGAAAGTCACCCAAATGGAAATGTAGTGGTTGACCTTCCATGAGTTAGAAGGTCACTCATATGAAAATGTGGTCATTCACCTTCCATGAGTTATAAAGTGTACATTAATTGAAAATTACAAGCATATAACTCCTTGTGTTTTGTCTTCTATAAATGTGTCAACTAAAAATAGAATATTACTATTTTTAGTGAATATTTTGTTTGGCATTTTTTATGACCTTTTGAGAGTTTTTCCACAAAGTTATTAGTAACTTTGTCTCCTACTAAAATTGTTTTTTCCCCTAATATTTTCAACACTTCTTGAATAGCACAAAATAGAGTCCCAAGCACAAATTGATGGCCCTATCAATGTGACTAGGATAAAAAATTATATTTTCAAGCATAAATCCATACTCTCAAAAGGTGACATGCATGGATCATACATCTACAAATTAAAGTAGAAAAATAAAAAGCTAGCATTGTATGGATTGAATAAAAATAAACTTTCATTGGAGTATACATATCTTTTCTACTCATGAATACTTCAATTATAACCTTTCAAAAATTTACTCAACAAGGTTCATATAAATCAAATATCAAGACATTAAGTCAATCAACTTCCATTCCCATATCTTACAATAATCTAGAACATGCACATGCACAAATGTACACACACTTTACATGCATTACAACTTTGAGCACATCAAAATGAATATTCTTCTTCATTTTTAGAGGAATCAAATTGAAGAGTTGTCCTCCATCTTTGGGACATGGAAGATATTCTCTTCCCATGTCTCCCAATCTAACTCACTACATTAGTATAAGTGGATTCTATTATGTTGTATTATTTTCAAGAAAAATGTCATTCTATTTAAATAACAATTAAATAAATGTATTTTATTAACTCCTTCTATGAATTGATTTTTTCAAAAAAAATAAATTAACTTAAAGTTTATCTGGCCTAATTTATTTGTTTTCCTTCACTACATTGGTAACAATAATAAATGATTTAGGAAAATGTTCTTTGTGTTATATATACTTTAAATACATACCTCTAATCTTATCTTTTGATTACCCATTTAACATACATAAGTTTACTTCATTAGTAGTTAAACATCAAAATAAATAAGCAATTAACTTTAAAGTAAAAAAAATCCTCTGTTTTAAATAAATGCAAAGAATGTGTTTGTCTAAGAACTAAATTGTATTAGAAATAATAATATATTAAATTTTAATTAATGGTTATTATTATCTTGATCTTATATTTTTAATTCTTTGTTTCTTGCAAAAAATTAGTTTAATTATTTTAAATTGTTTGTATTGAATTATATATAAAAAATGGTTAAGACAATGATTTTTCCAATATTGAATATTAATTTGTCTAATTATCGTTTTATAAACACGAAAAATATTAGAGATATTTACACAAAATATTTGAATAGTCAAAAATAAATAAAATTATCATATCTAATCGTAAATATAAATCTATATTGTCTAAGCCTCAACCACTCCTCCTCCACCCCCCACTCCTACATAAAGCAAAAACAATAATCATTGAAATCAAGGATAGATTTGAGAATTGGATTGATGGTACATTCTAATGCATGGTCCATGAAAAAATGGATATAAGATTCGCAATATCACCTTCATAGCATCTTTATAGTCACACTCATAAAAACATATGCCTAGGATGCATAGACACTTTACATTTCATTTCATTGATGTGTGTATTCTCTAATCACGATAAGAAAGTGTCCATACATCATACTTTTACTACTTATTTTATCATTAGAGTAAAGTGATTCTTGAATATTCCTTAACTTTCAACACCTTTTCTTAAATTATGATAGTCAAACATTATGTGAAATAAATAATGCAAATGATTTTTTTTTGTAATATGGTCATTGAATGATACACCACTAGAAGGATCATGCAATAAAATAGTATGAAGCATCAAACTTAATATTTTTTTTCATCGGAAAAAAATTGTAATTTTTATTTCTAAGATTGAAAAAAATTACAATGCTATAGGTATGAAGTACCCTCAAGATTTTCAGTTGCAACCTATCTAGGAGTTGGTCTAAACTAAACTAATAGGAGTATGGACCTCCCTATTGTAATATGTTACAGTCAACTTATGTTCCAAAAATGGAATCCTAATAACAGGACTGACAAGTGGAAAATAGGAATAACTTCTTGATCAATTATAGTTCTCGAATGACTTTTACTTGAGTACAAAAACATGATTCAAGTTTCAATTCTAAAGACAAACGTTATTTGAAGCCTGTATTTCTACAAAATAAAGGTAAGGGTCCCTTTCAAACCCCTTCCTTTTTTGTATTTTTCTATTAATAGATCTCTGATATGATCTTTAATAAGAGGAGGATTGTGTGGAAACCCTAAGTCCTCTAACCACTTCTTTCCTTTGTGAAGTGCCTATTGGAATATTCAAACCATATTTTAAAAGACCATCTATGTCTACATTTAGCTCCCTATAGATGTGCTTGTATGAAATTTATTTTATAGAAGATTCTAATAATTTCACTTGCTCATAGAAAAGACTAAAAAATAATTTTTGCATATCAACATGATCTGCAACCCAACTTATTAGTAATTTTGAATCTCCATAAATCTATGAATTTGTAATTCCTTGCTCCATTGCTATTATCATCAAGAGGATCAATGCTTTTATTTTGCCATATTATTTGTTCCTTCCCCTAAACTGTTAGATTTAATATGTTAGTAACTATGATATTACCTCATTTGGTAATTAGTCCTAGGTAGATTAGTTTATTTCTACTAGGTTAGTTTGCTTTCACTATTTACCTAAGTTACTTGTCTTACCGATATTTGTTATGTTGGCAGTTATTATGGACAGCAAGTATTTGTTAGATAGGTTAGTTGTTAGCGATATCCTATGGCATATTATACTTCTCATATTTAGGCTATGTTTAGCCTTAGATTTTTGTATTTAAATACCTACATGATTAATAAATGTATTGCATTATTGGCTCACCTAATATGGTATCAGAGCGGGATCATTCATGGATACATCGCTTTAATTATGGAGAGGGATTCTGATTTGTCGTTTTGTTGCTCTTTTGTAGTGAGTGCATAGTGTTGAGGATGCAAGGCAACCTATGGTGGACTCCAATGTGCATCTAAGTGAACTCTTATATCCAACGTGGATTTGAATGTTGTAATGGACTTGGACCCTCCCTACGGCACACAACCTGGCCAAGGTGGATAGACCAAACTACTAACTCTGATAGAGCAGAGCCAACTGGTTGGTGGACTAGCCAGGAGGACTAGATGTTACAATAAACATTGGGTAGCCAAACACTAACATGGCAACATGAACTTAGGTGCAGATCGAATAGTCTGAAGACTAGCCAAACTGACCCAAAGGTTGACTAGATAACACGAGACTAGGTGGACAACTCACCAAAAGGTAACATGCATGGACCTAACACTATGAGGGGATGTGGAAGATGTGGAAGCTCTTGATTGTGCAAGGTGGCAAACAAAAGGTAAAGCGGGGGGTTCATCCACCGTAAGGTGGACATTAACAATCATACACGGTTTTGTTTTTAAACCTATATTTTGCCTATCGATGTGCGCATGTGGGATAATTTCCCTAAATGAGTTGCAACACCTATCAATGCATCGAAGGATCAGACATAGTTTTTATATTCTAAGCCATGGAGTTAAGCAAAGGCAGCATATTTCCCTTTGTCGCTCTACGTCAAACAGTCACCAATCTTCAAAGGTTTTTGGATGCCAAATATTCACTGCTCTAATATGTGTTATGCAGTTGACACCTCTGCGTGACTGTGGATCAAATACTAAACTCCAAAATATACTCGAAGGCATGTTGTAGTACCATTACACAGTTTTCAAACTGATCACGCAACCAACGGCCGATTGATGCACTTTGGCCAACGTGATGTACTTCTTGATTGAAATCCAAGCCCGACAGTAGAAATGGTGATACTCAATGCCCTATCAGAGTTAAGATCAGAGTTATCTTATTATCAGCACATGGGACAAGTTACAAATAACTTCCCTAAAGACAGATTCTAAAGAAGTAGGCTCGACGTGAACAAGACTGGAATTGTAGATGAAACTCCTACTAAGAAACACATCATTGTTGTGTTACCTCTGGTTGAACACCCATCTAAGCAAAATATCTGTGACACAGAGGAATTGTATCTCAAGATCGCTCGCGACATCGAAAGTAAGTGTCGCCCTCTAGACCGATGCGCGATTAGCTCACATTGAAAAAGAAGCGAATAAATATCAGGGTGTTGTCATTTTATTGCACTAACATTTGGAGCCAGAGTGGCTAGCGAGTCGGGTGCTAAGGCTCTTAGCCCAAGAGTTAAGGGTTCAATTCCCTCAGACTCATCACAAAGGTATAAATTTTTATATGATTTCTTTAATTTGTTTAGTTTTATTTTTTTCTAATGTTTCAAGTTTTTTTTTAAATATTTAAGATGTCTTTTTTTAAAGAAAATTTTTTTATTTAAAATTAAATATTATTGATTCCTTAGAAAATTAAATTTAACTTTCAAATTATGATTTCAAAATACCTTTGAAGAAGACAATATTTCATCCTTATTTTGCAAATTGAAGAACACAAGGGGGGCATTGTTTTAATGCTACAAACTTGCAATTTTCTCAAAAATGGATGACTAAGGGGGGATAATAATTTTTCTCTCCACCATTATTTTGCAAACCAGAGGGGGGATAATAATTTTTATCCTACATCAAAGAATATTTTTGCAAAAATGGGGGATAAACTTGTAAAGGTGCATTTTCGGCAGCAACCGACACCTTAGTCCATTATTTTGTAAAATTCCCTTGTAAAAAGGTGCATTTTCAATAGTGATCGACACCTTACAAATGGGCAGATCAAAGAAAAAGCAAGCCCCAAACCAAACTGATGTTGCTAAATTATTTAAAGACCCATACTTTCCACCAAATATGGATGGGTCATATTTTTGTGAGAATGGCACATTCCTCACACTAAACAATGTTTTAGTAGCCCTACTCGAAGATTTTGAGTCTTCTACAGACCTTCAAAAAAATGGTACTAGATTTCCTATTGGCATTATAAGGGGCATATACATGTCATTGGTTGCTCTTGACCTTGCCCAACGCAAAGTGAAAATGGAAATAAATGAGGAAAAAGAGGTCCTAATGGTCGATGCTTATTGTGACACAAGTGACCTTCAGCCCACTATGGCAAATGCTTGTTGTGACACAAGTGACCTTCAACCCATTGTGGTAAATCCTTGTTGTGATACATGTGATCTCATACCTTCAATGGTAGATATCAGTTGTAGCACAGGTGATCTCATTTCAGTAGCAGATTTTGCTTATGACACTAGTGATTTAACAATTGAACCTCCTCAAAAAGAGCTCCATAATATCATCAATAGTGATAAATGTCATATTTTTAAACACATTGATGAATATATTTAGTGTTTTTAAAAACACACCAAAGGATTTGGTTTCAAACTGATGAATAAAATGGGATTCAATGGTGAGAGATTAGGTAAATAGGAACAAGGCATTAAAACTCCTATAATGCTAAATGTCAGGGCAAATAATGAAGGCATTGGCTATACTGGACATGCAAGTACTAGTAATACCATGTTTGTAAAACCTAAATCTCCTACAACTCCTAAAAATTATTTTTGTAGTCATTGTGGAAATATAGGACATGTTGTAGCTAGATGTTGGAAATTACATCCTTGTGATTCATGTGGATGTACAAATCACTCTTCTTCCAATTGTTGGTACAAAATGAAAATGGCCAACAAGGTTCATATCGATTGTGGATGGACAAATCACATAGTGTACCATGATGAAATAAATTTTGTATGGCTTCTACCAAAAATGTAAAACCTATGGTAGACCCCGAGGCAAATCCAGAGACAGACCGAGTGGCAGTCCCAGAGATTATGACCCAGAGACAAACCTAAAGATAGACCCAGAGACAAATTTCTAGAGGCAGATCTAGAGGCAATGATCTAGAGGCATATTCATAGGCATATCTAGACATATACCCAGAGGTACACATCCAGAGGTACGGTTAGAGCTAGATCTGGAGACAAAGCACGATTCAGCATTCTTTCATTTCTCTTCTTCTTCACTATATTGGGGCAGTTATATACTTTACCCAAATATTGTTGTATAGGAGGATGTATATGTATTACCCAAATAATGTAATAAGGGGGGATGTTAGAGTTACTATGTTAGTAACTACGATATTACCTCATTTGGTAATTAGTCCTAGGTAGATTAGTTTATTTCTACTAGGTTAGTTTGCTTTCATTATTTACCTAAGTTACTTGCCTTACCAATATTTGTTATGTCAGCATATATTATGGACGAAAAGTATTTGTTAGATATATTAGTTGTTAGCGATATCCTAAGGCATATTATACTTTCCATCTTTAGGCTATTTTTAGCCTTAGAATTTCGTATTTAAATGCCTACATGATTAATTTTTGTTTATGTAAAGTGCTCTCCCTGCCCCACACCTACTTGGACTGCCTTGGCGAGCTCCATAAAATGACCATGGCTTCATAGGATCCACTATTAGTGTTCCTATATGCCTTCTCAATTCTGGTTTTGGGGAGATTTTGACTTTCACAAATGGAATTAATCTATATTTGGACTTGAATCACTAGAAATTTCTTACCTTCAAACAACTTGATATTTCTAGCCATCCATAAGCCTAATCCCACTATCAAAGGGACACATCTATACTCCTTTAATTATCTTTCATTGAACCATTATTGCATCTTATCCTAAATATTCCTAGCAGGTCACTGTCCTTTCCCTTAAATCAAAGGTAGAATTGAATTCCACACTTCTCTTGTAAAAAAGAAATGAACCAAAAGATGGTCCATTATTTATTCTTCCTTTATGCACATGACACACTGACTTGGTCCTTGCCAATACCTCCTTTTAATAACATCCCATGTTAGTGCTTTCTTGGCTAGATCTATCTAGGCAAAGATTCTAGTTTTTAGGGGAGCTTTTACCTTCCATATTCTACTCCACCACCAAATCTTTTCCTCATTGTTGTTTCAAAGCTTGCTTTATACCTTTCTCTAACTATGTACTACCCACTTGCTAGATTCTTGGACCATATTAGAAAATATCTTTGCTGATTTAGTCTTATATTTGCTCTTTCCAATTCCTTTGTGTAATCATGCAAAATATGTGCATCATTTCCTCCTAATGTTAGCTCTTTTATTGTGTCATCCTTTTTTCCATGAATTAGTACTCTATATTGATACTATGCCAATACCATATTTCCTTATCTATGGATATGATATATTATATTTTGTCTAAGTTGATAGTATTATTTGCTTCCTAGCCAAGGATCTCTATCTATCCTTACTTCCTTTACATTCCCTATTTTTCAAGCCAAGAAACTTCCAACTAATGGAAAAGCTCTCACTAGTGCTTTCCAAATCATTGTATCTTTTGAAATTGATTTATTTTGTAGTCTAATCCAATCTACAAAGGACAAGGTGCCTAAATATTTCTCTTGAATTACTTCCTGCCATAACATTTTGTCAGTTATCAATCTCCATTAACTTTTTACTACTAAAGCTTTTCCAAAATTATGTATATTCTTGAGGCCCCATCCTCCATTTGATTTTGGTTTAGCTTTTCTGTTCCATTTAACTGGTGCTATTGCATCCTTTTGTTTGTTCCCTGACCAAAGAAATTGTAAACACTTCTTCCTTATTTTCTTTACTACTGTGATGGGAATGTAATCCAGGGAGTGCCAATAGACTAGGGTGGCTTCCAAAATTGATTTCACCAATGTAAGGTGATCCCAAAATGATAGCCACCTAGTGCACTAAGTGTTTGTCCTATTCTATATTTTGGTGTATAATCATATCTAATATTGGTACCCATAGTCATTAGGTTTTAGATGAAATCCTAAATATTTTATCCCTTTATCAAAGTCTACTTGCTTAAAACCAAAAATTCTCATTATTGCTTCTATTTTCCCTAGCTGAAACCTATTGAAGGCTATTTCTATTTTTTGTAGATTTATTTCCATTCCTATAGCCATACAATATAGGTCCAATACTTATTTATACTTTAAGGCTTCCTTCAATGTCATGTTTTCAAAAATTAAAACATCATTTGCAAAGAGCAAATGGGTTACATTCAAAGAGTTGTCAATTTTGATACCCTTGATCATTTCCTATATATTTTGTTTTCTAATTAGTCTACTCAAACATTCTGCTACCAATATGAAAAGGAGAGGATAAAGAGGACACCCTTGTCTCAAACATCTTGAAGCCTTGAAAAATTTGGAAGTTGAACCATTAACAAGTACAAAAAAAAGAGGTTAAATTGATACATTCCATCACCCAATTCACAAAGGGAATGTTAAATCTAATTTGATTTAGGCTCGGTCTGATATATAGCCAATTTACCTTATCAAAAGTTTTTGCTAGATCCAATTTTATTACCATATTTTGTTGCTTCCTTGTCTTTATTGAATGTAATCATTCTTGGGCTATACCCCTATTGCTTCATGAATCTACCTTTTACTTTAAAACCCAAATTTTTCTTTTGAAAATTTGTCTGAGAATATAACTTTAATTCTATTAGCTATAATATTTGAGATGTTTGTAGAGTATATTACATAAAGAGATAGGTCTATAATCCCTAAAATATTTTGGATTTTTTTTGGAATCAAATCTAAGAAAGTAGAATTTTGGATCCTAGAACTTGTCCCTTAATCCTTGACTATTTTACCACTTTTAAAAGATCCTCCAATAGTTCATAAAAATCCAAGTATAAATCAATTGTCCATCCATTTGGACTTGGAATTTCTCTTTTTGGAATGATTTGAAAACTAAATATAACTCCTCCTTGGTGCTTTATGAGAACAAAGCTTCTTTTTGTTCCTCATTGACCATCTTGGGTAAAATTAGAACTATTTTGATTGTCTCTACTATATTTTCTTTGTTTGGATATTTATACAATTCTTTGAAGTAATTTACTACTAATGGCACCAACTCTTGGAATCTTCTCAAAGTGTTTCCATTCTCCTCTTTCATTTTCCAAATTGTGTTTGTATATTTTCTTTGTTTTGCATAATTTAAAAAAAATGTATTTTCATCCCCATGTTTTAGCCATAAAGTATCATTTTTTATTCTCCATTTTGCCTCCACTCATTCTGATAATTCTCTCTTCTTTTTTCTAGTTATTTGACTTGCATGATTTCATTTTTAAAAAAAAATTCATTACCTTCAATACTATAAATCTGATTTAGAGTAGATTCGATTTCAACAACTCTTATCTCTACTTTCTAGTATTTTTCTTTGATCCAACCTAATGTGGCTAATTTTATTTTCCTAATATTAATAGTAAACTAAAACATGGTTGTTTCTTTTGAGGTTGGGTCATAATGCCTCAATTATATTCTTACTATATTTTGAAATTCATCCCTCAGCTAAATGGGATTGAATTTGAAATGGTCTGGTGGTTTACCCTCATCCTTTTCTAACTATAAAAGGATTGGAGAATGATTTGATCATCCCCCTTGATCTATCCAAGTTCTCATCTTATCAAAGAAATCTAAGAGATTCTCTAAAACTAGAAATTTTTCCAATCTTTTAGATATCCCATGACTTCTAGATTGATTTTTACTCCATGTAGGAGCAATTTTTGTTGGCTCTATATCACATAGACTAGCACTTTGAACTTTGTGAAGGAAAAATCAAGTAGTGGGTCCATTTTGTCTTGTTCTCCTCATATTTCACTTTTTTTGTAAAAAATTTAAATCTCCTCCCACCAAAAAATCTCCTTTTATAGAATATCTTGGTAAAAAAACTCTTAGAAAATGTACCTATTTCTATATGGACCATATATTTACTATAGTTATAGTTTTCCCTAACTCCTTGGAGTGTAATTCAAATACTACTCCTAATTATATGAAGAAGTTATCAACAAATTGGCAAGAATATTTCCATCATGAGACAACTCCGCTTGATTTACCATTTGAATATCCCAATAAACTTCCAACTTGGTACAAATGAATTAGGAATAGTTGTCTTTCCTACCTCTAAAATGGCTTTCTATATAAAGATAATATTAGTCTTTTGAAGTTTGATAAGTCTTTTTAGGGCTATATTTTTGTGAGGATCCCTCAATACTCTAATATTCAAAGATATTATTATCATGGATTATCTAACTCAAGGGGTTGTCCTACTCTAAGTACCCCAAAAATAGATCTTTGTTTACCAAAAATAATTTCTTTCTTAGCTCTTTTTAGGGCTATTTTAGATAGGAAATTTTTGGCCATCAATTCAACATTGTGTGCAGGATAGGGAGGGCGGATCAATGCCAAGCAACATAGAACAATCATCATGTTGGGGGATGATTCGGATGATCTTCGCAGAAGGTCGGTTCCTTCGAGGGTGGTTCTAGCTACTCTACACCACAAAACAAGGGAAAGGGAAAAGGGAAGAAAAGAAATAAAAGAAGGTTGTAGCCAAAACTCACAAGGATGTCGCGTCAAGACTTATACAGGCATGATACCCTGTATGAACACATACCCTACACCTAACATATCATCCAACCATATCTTATTTCTAGCTCCTATCAATGGTAGGCAGGAGGCAAATTCCAAAACCAACAAACAGGTGCATGAGATCCAGGATGCAGAATTAGAGCGCTCCTGTTCAGTTGGCATTAGCAAAAATAAACCCCAAACCCATATTCACAAACATGCACTCCTCAGCCACTCAAGTAAACCCCACAAAATATAGACAATATAATAACATGGGATAACTTAAATGACCAAACAGAAATGAACATTCATGCATTCAGTAAAGAACAAGAGGACACAACTAGAGACCAAATAGTGCAAAATTTGTATTTACATAGGAGAAACCTTACATAAGAATTGTAATGGCTAGCCACCCTTAGTAATGATCAGCATTCCAGTGTTTATAATTACATTTACATAGATTTTAAAATCTGGATATTAATGGTGGAAGACAGGGAGACAATCCTTACAGTAGACAAGCACTGAACTAGTACACTATTCCTTTGGATAGCATCGGTCTTCTAGAAGGCAACTGGTTGGATTTGGGCCCTTGGATCTTCTGATGTCTCTACCCAGTTTATTAAATCATACCTACATTTTTCTTCTCCTTGGTTGGTGATCCTCTGATTGAGGCGGTGGATGACAGACACTGGAGAACCTTGTGAGTATCGCATCAGAAATCTCACTTCTACGTACGTTTTCAGGTACCCAAACTACTGGAGTAGCGAATAAGTCTTATGTTTGAATTTCAAGTGATGGTGGAAGCCTTGCACATTGGTTGGGTACCTTTTTTGTTCATATTTCCACATGTGGTGGTACTAGGGAGAAAGGGTGGGGACTTCAATATTTTGCTCGACTTGTGCTCATATTTTCCCGCCTGAGATGGGTGGAGGTTCTTTTTATCCTTAATGAATAATCCTTCCACCCTTTCTAGCCACTTAGAATATCTACCCAATGAGTAGGGTGAGGTTTGTAGAATATCCCACCCAAACACATGCAAAAAAAGTCTACCCATTCTATGGCCTGCCCTGCTTCATTTGTCTAACACTTTGGTCCACCCACGACTGTTACTACCACTACTTGGTACCTTTCGCCCATCTATCCATATCTTCAAAATTTGGTGGGCTCTAAGAAGAGTGGGTGAGGAGGTGCAAAAATCCTCACCCACACTCTTGGTGACTTACAAGGGTTTTTTACTTTGTAAAAAAAAGAACCCAGTAAGCATTCGACTAGTAAAGCACTAACAAATAGGGAAATAGAGAAGGGATGAGTAGAGATAAAACGAATCAGGGAGAGGAAAACTAAGGGGATGACAATAGTGAAAAGGGAAGAAATAAAGAACACCCAAGGGAGAAAAGAGGGGAAAGGGGAAAGGAGTTCACGAGGGTGAGAATGAGAACACAAAAGGAGGGAGCAATGAGAAGGAGTGGTTATAAGATGATTGTGGTTGTAGGCAATCATTAGAACAACAATATCCACACAGAAAGAGCACACAAGAAGGGGGAAAAAGAGGGGACACAATGTTAGGTAAAACCTCAAGCATCATGTACCTGTAAACATACTCCGTTGCAACCCAAAGCTAATTCAAGAACATATAGGTTATCCAAAACCATGATCCTTAGGGTTAATTAATTTTGGCAATCTAACTATTCTTGAATTGGATTTCCACTAGACTGGTTTTGACAAGATTTGCTTTCCCCATAAGCATGCCATAAGCTTTATGAGCTACATTCATCCTCTTTATTTTATATATAAGGTAGGGGTAGTAGGACATGCATTGGTTTCAAATGATTTAACAAGATATGAACCACCAACTCATACCATTGTTGGCTTACCAAGGTATTTTAAGTCTGGATAGCTTTTGCTTCACACAATCGTATGCCTTTTAGCCTCATGCTCTATCCATTGTGCTATGAAGTCACAAAAGAGAGAATTAGAATATAGAAAAAGTGCTTTTAGGAACCAAGATACTTATCTAAAGTTCTTTCCTTTTCCTGAGTTACGCCAACCTAACGCACTTTTATTTAGTTATCGATTTATGTACAACAAGTTACGATGCAATTGGTGCACCACAACTTCTGCCTTGCCCTAGATTTTTATCCAATGAACCTATAGTGACTAAACCAAATGGTATTGAACTTCAAGTACTTCTTGTAGTCTGGTCGATGTTTCCAGATTTTCCAAGTCATGAAGAATTCACAACTTGGAAAATTTATTGCCATATTGAACATCATGATCTTCCAAGTTGTGAATTCTTCATGAATTTTACACCCTTTTTGTGTCCAAGGGTATAATAATCAAGGGCCAAGCCATTGTGATAATGGAATAGTTAATCAACCTTTGATTCTTGAGGAGGTCCCACCAGTAGCAGGCTTAATCAATGAGGCTTATGGAAGAAAATATGCAGAGGTGGTAGAGGTGTACAAAGCTGGTATTTCACAATGGACGGGTCCCAAATATTGATAAAATCATATCCCATTGCTAAGAAAACTAGTACAAGAAGAGGGATACCTCATGGTAAAATTTATTGCCATATTGAACATCATTTGCATAGGTACATTCTACACTGATGCTTGCACTTCTCTCACCTAGGCTTGATTTGGCATCCACCCCTTGTGTTCCATTGATCTACAACCTTGGATCCTGCATATCTTGACATGGGATCCACAATGGATACTGTGTAGTAGTTTGGGGAACAACGGTGGATGGAAATGGGGATGGAAGGGCGAAGTCCCTAAAGATGTCATTCCTATGAGAAGTAGGAGTTTCTCCACCCATGTGACCTCCTAAATTACTTGAGGAAATTCTTTTTCTCTAGTTTGTAGTAGGAGAAGGCCTATATTTGAGCTCAAAGCTCGAATATAATACAGGTGGACCTGGGCGGGTGACGATCATAATTCAGGAGGAATCATTTTCCAGCTCCTCTCAAATCGAATGTTGAAGTTGATTAGGGATTCGATAGGTGACCTCTTGATGTAAAATATATGCATCAAGAGCTGGAAAGGATCCATGGAGCAATCAAATGTATCAATAAGAGCTCTAGCTAGGTCCGCCCATGAGCAGATAGTTTTTCATCCTAGGATACGGTACCACAATAGCACCCTTCCTTCTAGAGAAATGACCAGAAGCCTCATCATGACATCTTCGTGAGTAATACCATGGAGGGACATTAGTGCAGCAACATATTCAAGATGCTCCCAAGCCATTCCCAAGGTGCCATTGTATTTGGTCAAGACCTTCAAGGTACCCTTGGGAATCTCATGTGAGCAGTGGAGGTTCAGTGGGTCAAATTCAATCCATTGGAGGAACGACATATGAGCCATTAAGGCACCAGTATTCAAAGTTCCTAGTTGTGATGTCAGATTCAAAGTCAAATTTGCCAGATAAGCATGCTATATGTGCTTTTGAGGTCAATTTTACTCATCATACCTTGATTTCTTTGATATATTTGGATCTTCAGCATGCATGGGCGACTGGTCTCATGATCTTGACGTGTCACATAGTCGAAGTCGTCAGGTGACTTTGAGAAGATCTAGGTAAATCAAAGAGCCACCAAAATTTGATTTCCTAAAACATGGGGACTCAATGAGTTCCCCAGTAGAGTCACCAAAAAATTTTGGTTGTTAATCTGATACTACACATAGGGTGGGGAGGGTGGATCAATGCTAAGTAGTATAGAATGGCCATCACGATGGGAGATGAGGCAAATGACCTTCGAAAGAATTTGATTCCTTCGAGGGTCATTTGCCTCATCTCCCATCATGATGGTCGTTCTATACTTTCTAGCTACTCTACACCACAAAATAAGGGAAAGGAAAAAGGAAAGGAAAGAAATAAAATAAGGTTATATCTAGAACTCACAAGGATGGGTAAAGTCGCATCAAGACTTATGCAGGCATGATACCCCATATGAACACAAAACCTACACCTAACAAATCACCCAACCGTATCTTAGTTCTAGCTTCTATCAGCGGTGGGTAAAAGGTAAATTCTAGAACCAACGAATAGGTGCATGAGATCCAAGATGCAGAATTAGAGCACTCTTGTCTGGTTGGTGTTAGCAAAAATAAACCCCATATCTATATGTACAAAAATGCACTCCTGAGCCACTCAAATAAACCCCATGGAATCCAGATAGCAGAATAACACGGGATAACTTAAACGACCAAAAATAAATGAACATTCATACATTTAGTAAAGAACAAGAGGACACATCCAGAGACCAAACAGTGCAGAATTTGTATTTACATAGGAGAAATATTACATAAGAATTGTAATGGCTAAATAGCCACCCTTAGGAATGACCAACATTCCATTATTTATAATTATCTTTACATGGATTTCAAAATTTGTATATTAATGGCAAAATATAGGGAGACAATCCTTGTAGCAAACAAGCGCCGAACTGGTACACTGTTCCTCTGGATAGCATCGATCTTCTAGAAGGTAACTATTTGTATCAAATCTACCTTATCCTTCTCCTTGTCTAGTGATCCTCTGATTGAGATGATGAATTTTAGACACTGGAGAACCTTGGGAGTATCACATCAAACATCCATCACTTCTGCGTACACTGTCAAGTACCCAAACTGCTGAAGTAGCAGACAAGTATTTTGTTTGAATTTCAGGCAGTGGTAGGAGCCTTGCATGTCGGGTGGGTACCTCTATTGTTCTTCTTGCATGTGGTGGTACTAGGTATAAAGGGCGGGGACTTCTACAATATTTTTCTTGACTAGTGCTCTTATTTTCCTGCCCAAGATGGGTGAGAGTTGTTTTTATCCTTAAGGTTGAGGTCGAACAATTATTTTGCCCTTGCTAGCCATTTGGAATATCTGCCTAACGAGTAAGGTAGGGTTTTTTGAATGTCTCGTTCAAACCCACGTAAAATCATTCATCCATTCTATGGCCTGCCCCACTTCATTTGCCTAACACTTTGGTTTGCTTATGATTACAACTACTACTACTTGGTACCTTTCGTCCATCTATCCATGTCTTCAAAATTTGGTAGGCTCTAAGCAGAGTGGGTGAGGAGGCACAAAAATCCTCACCCACAAAAGTCCTACCTACTAAAGAACCTTGAGTTTGACTAGCTTCAAAGCTTAGTCCCTTTTGAATTTTTCCAAAGATCTTATCTTCTTTTCCTTTTATTTGAGATCTTAAAGCATATTTTCCCACAAGAGGCAAAAGTTTAACTTGAGATAAGGGACTAGAGGGAGAGGAAATATTGTTGATGGGGGATTTCCTTAATTTATTTATTTTCTCTTTTATTTTCTTCAATATTTTAGAGAGATTCTACTCTTTTCCATCCCAAACTAAATCCTTACTTGATCCCTTTGTCTATCTATCCTCCATTATCTTCTTACTTCACCCTGATGAGGGAAAAACACTTCTATATTTATCTTGGGACTATTCTCTATATGGTCCTCCTAAACCACTTTCAAGCCAGATTTGTATAGATAAAAAAATTTATTATTTGTATCATTCAAATTATCATGTAGAGATAATATTAAATTACCTTAATCTAGACCTTCAGGCTCTTTATCAAAAAACTGCAAAACTTTCCACTTCTCTTATGCAACACCCATATGAATATTTGTCTATTTATCTGGTTCTTTTCCATTTGTTGATTGAGTGATGCATGTGATTGTTCTTCTAGAACTCCTAGGATTGTTGCTTGTCCCTTATTTGCTTGAACTTTTGTTACTAGTATTTTCTCTCTCTTACTTGTACCAATGGAAATTTTAGCTTCTAACTGCTCCTTTTCTTTGTCTACTATTTTTTGATCTATATTATACTTTAAGATAACCATATTTATGGTAAATTTGCATTGAAATGGGACTCCAATGTAATCTAACTTCTCTATGTAAGACTAACTCCCTATTACGAATTCCATATTCTCAGGTAATCCTAGACTTAGGTCCATCTCCACTAAGATTCAAGCTACTAATTTTTGAATGTCATTTAAATTTTTTGAGTCCACTTCAAAAAAAACTCCCAAAGAGTTATCTATCTCCTTTAGCATCTTCTCATTCTAGTATTCTAGTTGTAGTGAAGGTAACTTGACCCAAATAGGTTGGGTGATTATCCTCTCTGAGTGAGGATCAAACCCAGGTGTCTATTTTTTTAGTGTAAGGATACTATGACCCCATCTCCATCTTCCCTTTTTCATATTTTTGGTATTTTTTGAAATACAAAAGCTATCCAACCTTTTGTCATTACATGGCATGTTGGGAGATATCCCAACAATTCAAACCATGTTGATTTTATCCAATCACAAAGAGTTTTTATTTTCATCGAGTGTCCCATGAACCTTCCCATCAAAGATTTATATTTCAATGGTAAAACTTGTTCAGGCATCAGATCTTACCCCACCACCATTTTAATTATCTCCTTTTATTTTTGATACAATATTTTATCTTACCTCTTCCTTTATTTAGACAAGAGGAGTTTTGATTTAAAATCTCTTGGTCTTGGGTTAGTGTTGAGTTTGGAATATTTGCTTTTGTCTCTGCTTCTATTCTACTTCTCTCTACTTCTTTGAGGGTCTAGTTTGTGGAATCCTTGCTCCTTTTATTCTAAAGTTCCACAAGCTCCTCTTGGGAATAAAATATTGATTCCTTTGAATGTTCATCTAATCCCTCTGTATAATCCACTGCTTCTACTTCTTCATTCCATATTGTTCCATAAAACATACCTTGATCCAATATTTGCTTTGCTTTGCCTTTGTTTAGGAGTTCTACCATGGACTGTTTTGTAAGATTCTTACTGTTGGACCCCATCCTGTCTCCATTTTTCTTTTGACCATCATCTTCACTACATGCCCTTTCTTCATCTTGTGGCTCCTTGCAACCATTTTCAAAGTTGAGATATTAAACTTGAGGTGTCATGTCAAGCTTTTTCAAAGCTAAGCATATAAGACCAATCAAGCTTGATATCAAGAATATATAACCTATTAGCTTTGGTGGCAACCGTTATTTTTGTATTAACATGTTATAAAAATATATATTTATTGTAATACAAACAACAAAATAAGGAACAAGTTTCATAAAAGGTGATTTTTAAAAATAAAGGGTGAAATAAGCTATTAAAAATACCTTAGACTTATTACTTTGATATAACTCAAGAAGGATTTTTTTGAGCATCCAATCTTGGAGTCTACTCAACTTCCTTTTTCATTTCCACCCCTTGTTTCATTTTTTATTTTTCATAATGGTTATGCATAAAGTGGCTTTACTCTTACTCAATCTAGAACTTTCTATAGAATTTGGCACTTTATGCTTCCCAAAATAATTAGTTATGTAACTAGGATATTTTTGAAAATTTAGTAAAAATTCATCCTTAGGTTTTGGGAGAATTTAAATAGTGTTGTACTTCTTACATCCTACTTTTCAATAATGTCATTCTCTAAGCATTATGCTCATGAATAATTTTTAGAAATTATTAAATTCACATAACATTAAAGAAATTATTTAGTAACTAATAGAATTTTCCGAACTTCAATAAAAAATTCCAAGCTTTATATAGTGATTGAAAGCAACATAATGTACAGAAAGCATTCAACTAATAGCATGATCTAATTCATAAATTAATTCTTGTTTCAAGAAATTTAACTTAAAAATGTAAAACTTTTTTTTGGTAGGTTAAAATTATATTGAAAGCGGGTTTTGAAAGGGCCCCAAAACCTTTTTACAGTAGGTCAACCGACCAAGCCAAAGGTAAAAAACAATCAATTTGAAAAATCCCACCCAGCAGGAAACAAATAGTTTGGAAAAACCCGCCCAGTGGGAACAGGTAAATTTGAAAAATCCCGCCCAACGAGAAACCACCAATTTTGAAAAATCCCGCCTAGCGGGAAAACATGCAAGAAGACGAATTTGAAAATCCCACCTAGCGGGAAGCAGCCGGAAAAAATGTAAGACTTTTAATAATACTATCTAAAATTTAATTCAATCATTTCAAAATATTTAAATTTTATTAAAAAATCATACCTACTATTTGGCAGAAAAATAAATACAATTATATCTTCCACATTCTACCTTTTAACAATGATGTCATCCTACTCAAAAATGAATTTTAGTAGAATTTTTATTTCACAAAATTTTAGGTAACAAATAGAATTTTCTAACTTTAATTAAAATTTGCCAAAGAAAATATGGTGATTGAGTTAAACAATATTAGCTATAAATTTTATTCAATTAATATAATATAATTCATAAGTTTCTAACCATTACTTTATAGAATTTTATTTTTGAAACATGAAATCTTTCAATGAACAATTCAAAATTTAATTTAAAATAGACAAAAGCATTAAATTTTTAATCCAATCATTTAAATTATTTAATCCCAACTTCTTACTATGTTGAGTCCACTCCACTCTAGTTTATGCTAGAGACTCAAATCCTCCAACAATTTTATAGAGGTTGAGATCATCCCTAGTTAGCATTAATATTTAAAATTTAAAATTTATTTTTAAAAGTAGATAAAATGCATTAAAAATTTAGTCCAATCGTCTAAATTGTTCAATATTTGTCCTTTACTATATGATATACTCTTTAGGAGGCTTTAATTATTTCACAAAGGTTAAATTCATCCTTAATTAGCAAGAGTATTTCAAATTAAATATATCTGATATAATAAAAATCTAACTATACACTATATATATGCTATCAAAAAAATATTATCAAGATCAAACATGCAAGGGAACATAAATTAAGGATAAAATCTAACTATGCTAAGGAAGCAACGATAATTGTGGCTAGTATAACGATAAGCACCCTAATATGACTAATTTATACTATAAGCAAAGTCAAACTTATAATTGAAAATATTGTAGCCAGAATCACATCCAAAGGTTGGAGTTGAGCTTGTGACTTGCTATAAATAAATCATTAAAGAAGTTTGGTAAACTTCCAAACATACTTAAAAGACTATATTATGTCTTATTGCTATAATACTAAAGGATTGAGAAGGTAATTATACACCGCAAAATAGTGTACTTGGTATATAAACAAAGTTCTCTTAGTCTTATGGGACAAATCATATCACTCGCAAGGGGTTGGTTCTTTATAGCAATTAAGTACACTACAATTGATATATAAGGAATATGATTCGATCTTTTTCTTAGGCCAAGATAATACCAATAATGCAAGGAATTTATAGGAGGTAATAATCCCCACTTTCAAGTGCCCCTCATGTTCTCTCTATATTATTTTGAACATGGAATTAGAATATTAGACTCACCACATTGTTTAAAGAATGATACTTGCTCTGCATGGCCCATGAAATAGTTCCCCACAGAATAATGTTTGGATGCCTAGGATGACATTGACACCCTTAACTAGTCTTAAGGGCAACTATAGCTTAAACTCATGGATGCAACAGGTTTACACTTGTTCACTCAAATTCTTTAATTTTGTAAACATTATTAGAAAATAGCTTCTTCTCAAGAGCTCCAATTTCTAGTTTCCCCTATCTAGCTAGGAATAATAGCTCATTCAAAGGGTTCCATGAGAAAAAAACTCTTAACCTTAGCTTTGTATCTCATTGTAGATTTGAAATGTAAATCTCTTGGACAATTTGGCATTTAATTTTGGTGCTACGTATCTCTTCATATAGTCCTCAAATGAAATATTCATATAAAACAGGTGCATAAGCTAGACCTAAATTTGACCTACACTTCATGAAATGACATCAATAGAGTCTCCAAAATCACGATGGGTTGTTTCTCAATCCAATTTGCTCCCCATGTGTCTTGACTCTTTCATGTGTTGGAGGATAATCTAAAGTTACATTGTGGTGAATGATTCATTACACAAGAAAGCCATGTAGATTTTGATCAATCATGCATGACCATATTCAACCTTGAACTTGTCTGAGGACTTTCATCTCAAAGCTAGTGTCAGCATCTTCATCTGAGTCTAATCTAACAAAATCCTTAAGCCTGTTATATTTGACTAGAATACTCACATTCTTCTAAAGTTTTAAACCCATTAGCTTCAGCAATTAATGAAAACAGGAGGAAATTAAGATACCACATACACTTAGGTTCATTTTTTCTTACATTTGAGTCCACGGCAATGGTTGTATACTTTTGGTGTAAGGATTGCTTGTAACATTTGCATAGAAACAATTAGTAAAAATATACCCATGGAATATTCACAAAATATATTTGTCATAACAATGTATCCAAAAACCATTGTCAGCTCAATAACATGGGGCAGTTATGTTTGGCTAGCCTCATGGGAAGAAATGCAATCCATGTCCATGCCTCTACCCTCCTTACAGACTACTATGGGCCATCTGGAAAGAACATTATGTTCAGATGAATAATGCAATTGTTGCAATGGTATCTGTTCATAAGAAAAAATTTAGCAATCAGAAGAATACCTAAGATATGCTTGGATGGTAACCACAACGCATATTCTTCAAATCATTTAAGGCTGTAATCTTGCCCCTCAATATTCTTTATGAAATTCAGTTATTTTCCACTTTAACCTTCTACTGCTTACATCAGATACAATGAAACATAAGAGTCAACTACTAGCCATTTGCAACTATTTTTATTAAAACAATCAAACATCCCATAACAGCAAAACAATCAACTTTCAACCAACAGGATAGGGCAAAACCCCTTGTCAGATATGCATAAATGTGACTGTTGGATTGTATTGTTCATGGGGCTAGGGCAATTCCTTCCAAAATTACGAGTGATCCTTGGGATGTCTGGATCACCTACTACCAGCAACCCATGAATATCCCATTTGGCACAACCAAGATCGAACTAATACATCTTAATAAACATGGGCTAGCATTTCAGCCTTAAACCTCACTAGTTTGAAACAAATAAATATATCTTATCATATTATCCAACCTAAACAAGTATTTCATACACTCTTGTAATATATTGCCCCTGTTCTAGATGCAAATTTGATACAACTGTGCTGATGGCAATATCTGAAATGTGTGCTGATGTAATTTTTGTTGCTAGGGATCTAGTTTTGAGTTCAATTTTCTTTATTGCCTTCTGAGCTTTGTTGTTTGGATTAATATGCAAGTTATGAATTTGTTTTGGAATAGAATACGCAGATGCAATGAAGTAAATACATACAATATGCAGATAAAATAGTTCTGTTCTACAAACTACAATTTTTTGAGCATAAACACAATGTATATTATTATATTCAACCAACAAAATACAATCCAGTTCAGTTCTATATGGTGCAGACCTGGATCAGGGTATTCTGGGCGCAGCCAGCCAATATAGTTGATGATTTTCGACACTTAAAACCTTCAAGTTCTGCCCTATAAAACCAGATAAGCCCCTCCTGGGAATATATGCCACTATCCCAATGGAAATCGCACTCTAAAGGCTTGTGTGCAGTCACGTGGCCCTAGCAGCAGTACGACAGGCCTATAAAGGTGTACGGACTGATTTTTTTTTTTAAATCAGGTCTTCAGCGATTTTAGTAAATGAGGGATCAAATCAAGTCACCTAACTCCAAGAAATCCAATGGTTCAACGCCCAAAATGATGTTCTCAATGATCTGCAAGCTATGAGCAAACGTGAGTCCTCTGGTCACCCACAACTGTATGGCTATGTCTAAAATAATTTCAGTTTTATTCACAAACTTTCTACCTTCTGGGTTTTGAATGATTTGGTCTAAAAATGCAATTAAAACCCTATCAATATGAGCACAAGTGAATTCCCTAAGTGAGAATTCCAACCATCAAATGATCTCACACACTTGAAACTGATATGCCTGCAATAGGTTTTCATCCACTACAAGTCCAAGAAGCTCCAGCAATGAAGTCTCTGCCAAAACCCCAATGTTCTCCAACCAATTTCATAAACCAAGATGATTGAAAATGAAGCCAGCTTCCCCTTTTTATTTCCAACGCTTTCATTTGGAAGCTTCTAAATTTTGGGGCCCAAATTCAAATTGCCTTTATGATTTAATTTAAGTCTCCATTATATCTTGGTTTTAATTTTATTTTATTATTAATTTCACCCTCACTCCCTAGGCGTCCCCCTTCATGATCATACATAGGCATTTTTAAGTTAGAACGTTAAGTTATAAAAACACCTTATATTATAATTAAATGGCCCAATATAATAATAATAATTTATTCCACCCAGAGCTTCAGATGTATATTTAATGCTAAAGAATTATGTTGGAAAGCATGTCCTGTCCACTGCCAAAAATGGAAACCCCCTGAACTAGACTTACTAAAAATAGTAAGTGATCAACAAATGTGCCCGAAATGCAGGAAATGGATCCCAACCAACACCGAATAGCCTAAGGGACCTTGGATTAGGCTATCTGACCACTGAGATTTCTAATATTGAGAAGGGGACATTACAGTCCGCCCTCCCAAAAATTGCTTGTCCCCAAGCAATCTTAACTCTGATGTTGTAATATCTCGTCTCGTGCCCAAGCAGCATCCTCCATAGGTAAGTTCTTCCACTTAATCAGATATTATTTGATTACATTTTTCCTCAGAACCTTCTCCCTGAAATCAATGATGGCCTCTGGAATGAGAATAAGCTTCCCTCCTCATCCAATGGTGGCAACTTAGGAGTGACACGAGAACCAACAACCTTTTTTAGGTGTGAAACATGGAAGACATTGTGCACCTTGATGTCAGTGGGTAGCTCCAGCTCATAAGCTACCTCGTCAACTCTCCTAAGAACCTGAAAGGGACCATAGAACCTAGGTTTGAGATTCTCCTTTCCACTCTTCTTGAGAGTGGACTGTTTATATGGTTGCAGACGGAGGTAGACCATATCTCCCACCTCAAAACTATGCTGCTCTTTGTGCTGATCGGCATACATCTTCTGTCGATTTTGTTCCTATAATATGTTGTCTCAGAGAGCTCTCAATATATCCTAGTTTTCCTGTAAAAAATCCTTACCTCCCAGAGCTCTACTGTCACCAATCAAGAGATCTATGAAGCTCGGGGCTTCATATCCATATAAGGCCCTGAAAGGTGTCATCCCGATGGTCATGTGATGTGTAGTGTTATAAAAAACTCACCAAGATGAAGCCACTTAACCCAATCCTTTTGCTGCCCTGACACATAATTCTGCCCACTTGTTAACAATTTATGTCTGCCCATATGTCTGGGGGTGGTATCTAGTGCTGGGTGTAAGCTCGGTACCTCCAAGTCTGAACAACTCCTACCAAAAAGTACTCATGAACCGGCTGTCCCTGTCACCAACAATCGTCTTGGGCATCCCATGAAGTCGGAACACCTCTCTGAAAAAAAAATCAGCCACCTAAGCAGCAGTGAAAGTAGTTGATACTGCAAAAAAATGTGCATATTTGGTGAGCCTGTCCACCACCTCAAATATACAGTCCTTGCCCTGCACCATAGACAACCTAGTAATGAAGTCCATAGATATACCTTCCCATTTTTGATTCGGTACTGGTAAGGGTTGTAGTAAACCTGCTGGATAAGTGTGCTCATCCTTGTTTTGCTAACAAGTGGCACACTCACGAACATACTGAAGGACTTCATTTTTCAGTCCTTTCCAAGAAAACCTCTAATGGATGCTCCTGTAGGTTTTAAAGAAACTAGAATGGCCTGATGTAGGATCATCATGATAATACTTCATGAATCTCTTCTTGAACTTGGAACCTGGTAGCAAGAAGATGCGGTCCTTATGAAGAATCAACCCGTGCACAATTGAATACCGATCATCATGAACAGTACCATCTATCAAAATAGAGGCCCAAGTATCCTTGGCATACTCTGCAATGATCATATCCCTCCAATCTGAAGAAATCTCAATCACTGCCATCAGGTAAGGCCTCCTCGAAAGAGCATCGACAACTACATTTTTCTTCCCTTTGACATAAATAATGTCAAAGTCATAAGCTTACAACTTACTAACCCATTTTTTTTGTCGTTCATTGAGGTCTCTCTGTCCCAAAAAGTAGCGGAGGCTGTTATGATAAGTACTAACTATGAACCGGCCTCCCACAAAGTACTGTTGGAATTTATCAAAAGCGTGCATGATTGCTAGCATCTCCTTGTCATAGATCGAATAGTTGCACTCTGCTCCATGTAGCTTCTAACTCTCATAAGCTATAGGGTGCTTATTCTGCATCAACACAGCCCCTATGCCCTCTCCTGATGCGTCGCACTGTAGCTCAAAAGGTTGAGTGAAGTCTGGTATTGCAAGCACCGAACATGAACACATGACTTGCTTGAAGTGATCAAAACACTTCTGAGCATCTTCTGTCCAAACAAATGCCCCTTTTTTTGTGAGATATGTAAGTGGGGTCGCAAGCTGAGAAAACCCCTTAACAAACCACCTGTAGAAACCACATAGCCCAAATAACCCTTTGAGCTAAGATAAGTTTGTAAGGGTGGGTCACTCCATTATTGCCTTGATCTTTGTTGGATCCACATGAACTCCATTTGCACTAATGATGTGACCAAGATATAGTAGGTTTGTCATAACAAAATCGCATTTGGACTCTTTGGCATAAAAATATTCCTGTTCCAAAATGCTGAGAACCTCCTCCAAATGCTACAAATGCTCCTCCCAAGAGCGACTGTATATGAGGATGTCATCAAATAAAATCAACACATGCCTCCTCAACTGTTTGTTGAAAGTCTTGTTCATACAGGACTGAAAGTGTAATGTCCCCTTCCTAGTTTATTGATTTGATATACGAGATTAGCCTACTCTCGGGCTCCCGTAGGCTAAGTACGATGTAGGGGAGTCCATTCTGGGCCATTGACAGTCTTCAGTGGTCGAATTCTGGTGGCTTATTGAAGAAACTTACTATATATAGTAAGTCACTTGGCTAGGGTTTCTGCCAGAGCGGAAGGTACGACTGGATTGTTTGGCTTAATGGGTATCCAAATCCGTGATTTGTTTGTATGTTGGGTTGGTGGAGCTTGGAAATTTTAATGCCCGAAGATATTTATATAAAATTAAATTAAATATTTAATTTTATATATATTATTATGTTATGAAGGGAAAGGTCATTTAAGTCACTAAATAAATATAAAATTATAAAGTGACTTTCCTAGCATAAAAGTAAAAGGGGACTTAATGATAAATGATGATGTCATTTTAGAAGCGGGTTCTAGAAGCCAATTTGAATTTTGAAAAGTTCCCTCCAAAGCCACCAACCTTACCAAGAATTTCTATAAATTGGGATTTTGGCTCTCATTTTGGATATCCAGATTGAAGACAGGCTTTGGGTATTTTGGGAGACTTCTTGCAGAGGTTATTTGCAGGGTCAAGCTCATTGGGAACGATCATTTCCAGTGGGAACATCCAGTTCGGGTATGAAACATTACCCCTGTTGGATTGGTGATCAGATTCAGGACAAAGATTTCATTGGGCTTCATTGAGAAAATCGAGCTGGTGATTGGAAGAGATAAGAGGTGGTTCGAATATAGACATTGGAGTTCATACTCAGGCTGCTATTCAACATTCAACAGAATCACGTGGCTGTCCCAGGGCAGACTGATGCTGTTTTGAGGAAAGCTCCATTCTTCCAATAGTTTCGTTACTGAAAAGGTACTTTCCAGGCGCCAGGGTTTATACACTTTATTTGGTATTGGAAATCGAAATTGTATTCACTGTTGAATGAACAATTTTCAAATCATTACATGCTTCAAGTATTTGCAATGGTATTCCATAAGTCTGTGCATTATTAGTAATTACTTAGTTTTCTGCAATTAAGCCTGTGCATTCCTGAGTTCCTTTATAAACCAGAAAATACAAAAAATAAATATATATAAGGCAGATCCGGGTGGGTTGTTACATGGTATCAGAGCCACGTCAACACTGCCAACCTGTGGGTAGATTGATCATTTCATGAGTGAAAGGGATAGAAGAGCAGCAGAAAGAGAAAAGAAGAAAGCCATCCAAATGGAAGAACGCAGTCATGATGAGCCCAGCCTCATGAGCATATTAAATGCTCTAACCAGAGCACAAGTGGACATGCAAAGAGAAATGCAAAGAAATCAGCAGGCCATAGCTGAAGCTTTGAGGGAAGTAACGACAAATCTACGAAGGGTCAATATGGGAGGACAAAATGGAGAAGGCAGTACTTCACATCAGCCATTGACCAGGGGGAGTAGCAACACCCCTAGACCTACACAACCATCCTTCCTTCCGAGGGAGGAACACCTTGAACAAGAGCAGCAAATAATATCCGATGAAACCATGATAGAATGGTGGCACCAGTATGAGGCCTTTCCAGAAGGGCTTAAAGCTAATTTACCTTTTGAGAAGTATTGTGCACAAAAACAAGGAAGGGCAGAATTTGGGGGTAGACAACAGCACCAGCGAAGACCAACAACTCCTAATGATCTTCAGCAAGCCCTCAACAAAATAACTATGCCTCCTTTTGACGGAAGTGGGAAAAGTACAGCAAGAGCTTGGGTTGAAAAATTAGATAGTTTCTTATCCCTCAGACCAATGCCAGAAGAAGAAGCAATAAAATTTGCCACACTACACCTAGACGGAGCAGCGCATGATTGGTGGTTCCACGGTCTTACAACATTGGGTCATGGAGCAATCACTTCATATGAGGAATTTACTAATAAACTCATTGATCGTTTTGACAAGAAGGACCCCGAATTACACTTCCGGGAGTTGGCCCAACTTAAGCAAGTTGGATCAGTTGATGCTTTCATTGCAGATTTTCAGGAGCTATCAGTCAAAGTCCAAGACATCTCTGAAAAGAGACTAGTAATCCTCTTTGTAGAAGGTCTATCCGAGCCACTCCGAGGGTGGGTTAAGGCTTTTGAGCCACAGACATTACAGGAAGCAATGAGGAAAGCCCGTAATATGGAGTTTGCTGTTCCAAAAAACAAACCAGTCTTTAAACCATTTCAGAACAGCAAAGGGAAGGATAAAAAGGATTTCCATAAACCCCCGCAACAACCTAAGGTGGAACAAAAGAGGCTGGGAAATGAGGAACTCAACGAGTTAAGGAAAAAGAAATTGTGTTTTCATTGTAGAGAACCATGGGATCTATCGCATAAGTGTCCTCAGAAGGTTCAAGCAAGGAAGATGGCACAGAAAGACTACTTTGAGGTGGAAACTTCTGAATCAGAAAATTCAGAGCAGCCAAGTGATTCAGATGATAGTGAGGATGAGACAGCTGAAACAGAGCCAAAAAGAAGTGAAACATTAGCTCAGCTATATAGCTTCCAGAAGGGCACTTCCTTCAAGGTCCGGGGCATCCTTAATGGGCAGCGAATAATCACTCTGATTGATACAGGAGCAACACACAACTTCATTGATGCAGGATTGATTGACAAAAAGGGGATAAAGACGGAAGACTTTGATGGATTTAGAGTGCTGGTAGCGGATGGATCAGCAATACAGTGCAATCGGAAAATATCAAATCTACGGATCAGATTGGGAGAATATGACCTCAATGATGATTTTTATGTAGTCAACATAGGAGACACCCATGCAATACTCGGAATGCAGTGGATGAAGTCTTTGGGTGAATTCACCATGAACCTGCATGCTATGGAGATGAAGTTTGTGGTTGCTGGTCGGAAATTTGTTTTGAGAGGAATGTCAGATGGGGGACCGAGAGTGGTGTCTATGAGGCGCATGGAAAAGTTATTTAGACATGATGAGATTGATTGGGCAGCGGAATGTATGATCATGCCAGCTGGTAAGGAAACTCAGGAGGTCACTTACCATCCAGCGATACAGGAGATTTTGTCCAGACACTCCAAGGTGTTTGGGGATATACCACCAGGGAAACCACCAGAACGTGGGACAGAGCACATCATCGAATTGGAGGACGGGGCGAAGACCGTCATCACTACACCATACAGGCACCATAAGAGGCACAAAGACGAGATTGAGAAGGCAATCAAGGAGCTTTTGGATATGGGGCATATACAGCCAAGTAAGAGTCCTTTTGCATCTGTTGTTGTTTTAGTTAAAAAGAAGGATGGCACTTGGAGAATGTGTGTTGACTATAGGGAATTGAATAAGAGAACGATAAAGAACAGGTATCCTATTCCCCGTATAGATGAACTAATTGATGAGCTCCATGGTGCTTGCTATTTTTCAAAAATTGACTTGAGGTCAGGGTATCACCAGATCAGAATGAGAGAGCAAGACACAGAAAAGACAGCATTCCGGTGTCACCTTGGCCACTTTGAGTTTTTGGTTATGCCATTCGGCTTAACCAATGCCCCAACGACATTCCAGTCTTGTATGAACAAGACTTTTAGCAGACAACTTAGAAAGTATGTTTTGATCTTCTTCGACGACATCCTCATCTACAGTCGCACTTGGGAGGAGCATCTGCAGCATCTAGAGGAGGTATTGAGCATTTTGGAGCAGGAATCCTTCTATGCTAAGGAGTCAAAGTGTGACTTTGGCATGAAAGAGCTTCTGTACCTGGGTCACATCATCAGTGCAGAGGGTGTCCGCATGGACCCTGAAAAGATCAAGGCCATTATTGATTGGCCCACTCCTACAAACCTTCCTCAGCTCAAGGGATTTCTAGGACTATGCGGATTCTACCGAAGGTTCGTAAGAGGATTTGCCCAGCTAGCTGCTCCACTCACTGATCTAACTAAGAAGGGGGCATTCTCATGGTCGGACACTGCACAGAGATGTTTTGAACACTTCAAACAGGTCATGTGTTCGTGCCCGGTATTAGTGATACCAGATTTCTCTCGGCCATTCGAGCTCCAGTGTGATGCTTCAGGAGAAGGGATCGGGGCGGTGCTCATGCAGGACAAACATCCGATAGCCTATGAGAGTAGGAAGCTCCAAGGGGCTGAAAGGAGTTATTCAGTATATGACAAAGAAATGTTGGCCATCATGCATGCTTTGGCCAAATTCAGACAATATTTGGTAGGGAGCCGATTCACAGTGAAGACTGATCATAACAGCCTTCGATATTTTCTCAACCAGAAAGATCTCAACGAGAGGCAACAAAAGTGGGTTAGTAAGCTTCAAGCTTACGATTTTGACATTGAGTATGTCAAAGGAAAAAAGAATATTGTCGCAGATGCCTTGTCTCGGAGACCGTATCTGGGAGCTATGACAGAAGTCTCAGCAGATTGGAGAGACGAGATTTATGCCGAGTATGCTAAGGACCCTTGGGCGTCAAGTGTGTTGGATGGTACTACATTGGATGACAGATACTCAGTGGTTCAGGGGCTGATTATGTACAAAGATCGGATCTTCCTACCGCATGACTCCAAGTTCAAGAAGAAGGTCTTACAGTGTTTCCATGATGATCCCACGACAGGACATGCAGGAATCTTCAAAACATATAGGAGCATCAGAGAGAGGTTCATTTGGAAGGGGCTCAAGAGTGAGGTCCTGCAGTATGTTAGAGAATGCGCCATTTGTCAGCAGAATAAAGTGGAGCACACGTATCCAGCAGGGCTGTTGCAGCCATTACCGATTCCTAACCAGAAATGGGAAGGAATCTCCATGGATTTCATTACGGGATTACCCAAAGTTCAGGGCAAAGATTGTATATATGTGGTAGTAGACAGACTGACAAAATTTGCACATTTCTTCGCAGTTTCAGCCACATGTACAGCAGCTCAGGTAGCTGAATTGTTCTTCCGAGAGGTGTTTAGATTACATGGGATGCCGAAGACCATTGTAAGCGACCGAGACAACAGATTTATGAGTATGTTCTGGCAGGAGTTATTCAGACTTGGAGGTACAGAGTTGACTCCTAGCACCAGCTATCACCCCCAAACCGATGGTCAAACAGAAATAGTGAACAAATGGTTGGAGGGGTACCTGCGGAATTATGTTTCGGGACAGCAGAATGCATGGATAAAATGGTTGCATCTTAGCGAGTTCTGTTATAACACTACTCACCACATGACTATAGGAATGACTCCGTTTAGAGCTTTGTACGGTTATGAAGCGCCGAGCTTCATAGACTTGCTACTTGGTGATAGCAGAGTTCCTCGAGCTAAGGAGGCATTACAGGACAGCCAGGATATCATGAAGACCTTGAGGGATAATATACATCAGGCACAAAATAGACAGAAGATGTATGCTGACCAACATAGGGTGGAACGCAGTTTTGAAGTTGGTGATATGGTATATCTTAGTTTGCAGCCCTACAGGCAGTCCACTCTCAAAAAAAGTGGAAAGGAAAAGCTGAAACAGAGATTCTATGGACCGTTCAGAGTCATTAGAAAGGTGGGAGAAGTAGCTTATGAGCTGGAATTACCTGCAGGCAGCAGAATCCACAATGTCTTCCATGTTTCTCGACTCAAGAAGGCACTCGGTCATAATATCACTCCTTCTACAGAATTACCACCATTAGATGAGGAAGGGAAGCTAATCTTAGAACCAGAAGCCATCATCAGTTTCAGAGAAAAGACTCTAAGAGGGAAGGTGATCACAGAATACTTGGTCAAATGGAAACACCTACCAGAAGAAGATGCAACATGGGAAAGTGAAGAAGTGTTGCAACACCCCGGGTTGGAATTGCTTGAGGGCAAGCAATTTCAGGGAGGGAGGACTGTAATGTCCCCTTCCTAGTTTATTGATTTGATATACGAGATTAGCCTACTCTCGGGCTCCCGTAGGCTAAGTACGATGTAGGGGAGTCCATTCTGGGCCATTGACAGTCTTCAGTGGTCGAATTTTGGTGGCTTATTGAAGAAACTTACTATATATAGTAAGTCACTTGGCTAGGGTTTCTGCCAGAGCGGAAGGTACGACTGGATTGTTTGGCTTAATGGGTATCCAAATCCGTGATTTGTTTGTATGTTGGGTTGGTGGAGCTTGGAAATTTTAATGCCCGAAGATATTTATATAAAATTAAATTAAATATTTAATTTTATATATATTATTATGTTATGAAGGGAAAGGTCATTTAAGTCACTAAATAAATATAAAATTATAAAGTGACTTTCCTAGCATAAAAGTAAAAGGGGACTTAATGATAAATGATGATGTCATTTTAGAAGCGGGTTCTAGAAGCCAATTTGAATTTTGAAAAGTTCCCTCCAAAGCCACCAACCTTACCAAGAATTTCTATAAATTGGGATTTTGGCTCTCATTTTGGATATCCAGATTGAAGACAGGCTTTGGGTATTTTGGGAGACTTCTTGCAGAGGTTATTTGCAGGGTCAAGCTCATTGGGAACGATCATTTCCAGTGGGAACATCCAGTTCGGGTATGAAACATTACCCCTGTTGGATTGGTGATCAGATTCAGGACAAAGATTTCATTGGGCTTCATTGAGAAAATCGAGCTGGTGATTGGAAGAGATAAGAGGTGGTTCGAATATAGACATTGGAGTTCATACTCAGGCTGCTATTCAACATTCAACAGAATCACGTGGCTGTCCCAGGGCAGACTGATGCTGTTTTGAGGAAAGCTCCATTCTTCCAATAGTTTCGTTACTGAAAAGGTACTTTCCAGGCGCCAGGGTTTATACACTTTATTTGGTATTGGAAATCGAAATTGTATTCACTGTTGAATGAACAATTTTCAAATCATTACATGCTTCAAGTATTTGCAATGGTATTCCATAAGTCTGTGCATTATTAGTAATTACTTAGTTTTCTGCAATTAAGCCTGTGCATTCCTGAGTTCCTTTATAAACCAGAAAATACAAAAAAAATAATATATATATATATATAAGGCAGATCCGGGTGGGTTGTTACATAAAGGTAGGAGGAGCATTGGTTAGGCCAAAAGGCATAACCAGAAACTCATAGTGTCCGCAGTGGCAATGCAAAGCTGTATTTTCAATATCTTGCTCCCTCATTCTGATCTGATGATATCCACTCCTGAGATCTATCTTAGAAAAGTAGCAAGCCCCATGGAGTTCATCTATCAACTCATCAATGCGTGGAATGGGGTACCTGTTTTTTATTGTCCTTTTATTTAATTCCCTGTAATCCACACACATCCGCCACGTACCATCTTTCTTTTTCACTAGAACAACTGTTGATGCAAATGGACTCTTACTTGGCCGAATGTGACCCATATCCAATAGATCCTGTATGGCCTTGTTAATATCATCCTTATGGCGCCTTGGGTGCCTATACAGAGTGGTAATAACTGTCTTTGCCCCGTCCTCTAACTCGATGATATGCTCTACACCACGTTCTGGAGGTCTACCTAGGGGTATATCACTAAACACTGGCATATTTAGTTAGAATCTTCTGAATATTGGGATGGCGAGTGGTTTTGGGCTGCACTACACCTGCAGGCAGAATCAAACATTCTGTTGCCCACTCTACTTCATCATGCTTGAAAAGTCTCTCCATACATCTCATAGAAACCACTCTAGGACCGCCATCTAACATCCCTCTCAAAGTGATCTTTTTGCCACCTGAAACAAATTTCATCTCCATGGTTTTCAAATTCATGATGAACTCTCCTAAGGAACGCAACCATTGCATTCCTAAAATCATATGGGTATCCCTAATGTTAACAACATAAAATTCATCCTTCAAATCATAATTACCCAATCTGATTTGCAAATTAGAAATTTTTTGGTTGCATTGAATGGTTGTACCATCCGCCACCATAACCCGGAAGCCACTAAATTCTTCAGTCTGTAGGCCTCTTATTTTTACTAGCCCTGCATCAATGAAATTGTGTGTTGCACCTGTATCAATGAGTGACAACACGCTAACCACCAAGTATGCCACGAACCTTGAAAGAAGCCCCCTTCTGAAAACTGTAAAGTTGGGCTATAGTACCATCACCACCTGTCTCCTCATCTGATTTTTCATCATCACTATTATCTGAATCACCCTGCTGATCTACATTTCCAGCTTCTGGATCTTCTACTTCGAAGTACTCCTTGGTTTCCATTTGCTTGAATTTCAATGGGCACTTATGATTCAAATCCCAAGGCTCTCTACACTGAAAACATAGCTTTTTTTTCCTTATTTCATTCAGCTCATTGTCTGTCAACTTCTTGGATTCAGTTTTTTGTGGAGGGTTCTTAAAAAATTTCTTCTTGTCCTTATCCTTGATGCCCTGGAAAGGTTTAAAACCTGATTTTTGCTTTGGGACAGCAAACTCCATGCTTCTAGCCTTCTTCATGGCTTCCTGCAAAGTGGTAGGTTCAAAAGCTTTAACCCATCCATGAAGTGGTTCAGTCAAGCCCTCACAAAACAAGATCACCAACCTCCTCTTAGATATATACTGGACCTAACTGAAAGTGCCTGTAAATCAGTGATATAGGCCTCTACAGTACTAGATTGCCTCAACTGGGCTAACTCCCTAAAATGTAACTCTAGATCCTTCTTGTCAAATCGATCTATCAACCTGTTAGTGAACTCCTCATAGATGGTAATCAAGTTGTGACCCAATGTAATCAATCCATGAAACCACCAATCATGGGCTTCTCCCTCCAAATGTAATGTAGCAAATTTAATTGCTTCATCCTCTTTCATTGGTCTAAGAGACAAATTCCAATTTCTCAATCCAAGCCCTGGTTGAACTCTTACCACTCCCATCAAAGTGGTATGATAATCCCGTTCAAAGCTTGCTGAAAATCCATTTATGTTGGTTGTCTCCGCTGATCATGCTGAGGACCTTCTTGTTCTAAATTCCTCCTCCTATGGTTACAGTATTTATCAAAAGGCCAACTAGCCTTGAGCTCATATGGAAAGGCACTGTACTGTTGGTACCAATCCATGATCATATCATCTATAGGGCCCCAATTTTGTGGTACCTCCTGTGCTAGAGTCTCCTCCCTAGGAAGGAAAGTAGGTTGGGTAGGGCGTGATGTAACAATTGTATGTTGTTTTCCTCACTACATTTTGACTACCCCTAGTAAATGTCTGCTTGTTGGAGGTACTAGCCTCCCCATTCTGTGCTCCTATTTGTAGACTCTGAATAGTATTAGTCATAGCCATAATAGCATTGGCCAAGGCCTCATGTCCCTATCTAATATCTGCCTGCGTATCTCGTTGTGCCCGAGCCAAAGAATTAAGTATGCCTACTATGCTCGGATTATCATCAGGCCTATCCCCCATTATGTTATCATGTGCTGAATCTGAGTGAAGCAAATGAGGTCTAGTAGCAATGGCCTTAGTCCAAGTACTCTCCTCAGGAATAGGATCCCAATCTGTAGACTTATACCTTCTGGTGTAAACCTGTATTGCCTTTTTCTTTTCCCTTTCTACTGCCCTCTTATCTTTGTCACTCATAAGAACCCAACAGGATGGCAGTGTTAACCAAGCTCTGATACCACTGTAATATACTGCCCATGTTCTAGATGCAAATTTGATACAATTGTGCTGATGGCAATATCTGAAATGTGTGCTGATGTAATTTTTGTTGCTAGGGATCTAGTTTTGAGTTCAATTTTCTTTATTGCCTTCTGAGCTTTGTCGTTTGGCTTAATATGAAAGTTATGAATTTGTTTTGGAATAGAATATGTAGATGCAATAAAGTAAATACATACAATATGCAGATAAAATAGTTCTATTCTACAAACTACAATTTTCTAAGCATAAACACAATGTATATTATTATATTCAACCAACAAAATACATTTCAGTTCAGTTCTAGATGGTGGAGACCTGGATCAAGGTATTTTGGGCGCAACCAACCAATATAGTTGATTTTTGACACTTAAAACCTTCAAGTTCTGCCCTATAACACCAGATAAGCCCCTCTTGGGAATAGACGCCACTGTCCCAATGGAAATCGCACTCCAAAGGCTTGTATGCAGTCACATGGCCCTAGCAGCAGTACGACAGGCTTGTAAAGGTGTACAGACTGATTTTTTTTTTAAATCAGGTTTTCAACGATTTTAGTAAATGAGGGATCAAATTAGGTCGCCTAACCCCAAGAAATTTTCAGCACCCAAAATGATATTCTCAATGATCTGCGAGCTATGAGCAAACGTGGGTCCTTTGGTCACCCACAATTGTACGGCTATGTTTGAAATAATTTCAGTTTCATTCACAAACTTTCTACCTTCTGGGTTTTGAATGATTTGGTCTGAAAATGCAATTAAAACCCTATCAATATGAACACAAGTGAATTCCCTGAGTGAGAATTCCAACCATCAGCTAGGAATGATCTCACACATTCGAAACTGATATGCCTGCAACAGGTTTTCGTCCACTACAAGTCCAAGAAACTCCAGCAATGAAGTCTCTGCCAAAACCCCAATGTTCTCCAACCAATTTCATAAACCAAGATGATTGAAAATGAAGCAAGCTTCCCCTTTTTATTTCCAACACTTTCATTTGGAAGCTTCTAGATTTTGTGGCCCATATTCAAATTGCCTTTATGATTTAATTTAAGTCTCCACTATATCTTGGTTTTAATTTTATTTTATTATTAATTTCACCCTCACTCCCTAGGCATCCCCCTTCATGATCATACATGGGCCTTTTTAAGTTATAATGTTAAGTTATAAAAACACCTTATATTATAATTAAATGGCCCAATATAATAATAATAATTTATTCCACCCAAAGCTCCGGATGTATATTCAACGCTAAAGAATTATGCTAGAAAGCATGTCCTATCCACTGCCAAAAATGGAAATCCCCTGAACTGGACTTACTTAAAATAGTAAGTGATCAACAAATGTGCCCGGAATGCAAGAAATGGGTCCCAACCAACACCGAATAGCCTAAGGGACCTTGGATTAGGCTATCTGACCACTGAGCTGTCTAATATTGAGAAGGGGACATTACAACTCCTCCCACAAGTCATGTCAGCTAAAAGAAAATGGCAAATAGCATTTGACAGGTAAATTGTATTTAGCAGAGTATAGATTTAACTTTGGTGACAACCACAGAAATACAATAATTAGCCCATGGGGTTTGGGGCAATTCGTCAGGAATGAAAATTTCACACTATAGACCAAGGTTTGAGTCCCATGGGTGAACGTTAACATTTTTTATCAAATTGTATTAGCTCAATTGGTTATATTCCTCAACTTTCAAGGAGGAGACCTTGGTTCGAATCTTGCCAAGCGATACATGCATAATTGTCCAATTGTTGTAATATCACTATATTGTCATATGATGCAATATGGGTGGAAGTTTGGAACCCATTTCAATCCCATATAACCAGTTAAAAAACCCACAGACATATAATATTTGATAGGCGAAGAATTCTTCAAAAAAAAATTATCATTTCATTTCTTATACAAGTATTTGATTGCTATGAACTAACTATTAGCTAAATCTCAATGCATTCGTTCACCTTCAGAATTTCTGCCTTGTACATTGTCTGACATCATGCTTCAGAAACTAAGGTATCACATGCCTATTATAAGATTTGTTGTCTCAATCATTTTGAGTTAAGATTAACCATTGTTAGCAATAAATCCATTCACATCTAAACCTTCTAACATAGGTGAAACTCCAATTATTTAAAAATATTTGCAATAATGTCAGAACTGGAAAGAAAACTAGATATCGTCTCATGAACTGGTTTTATAACGCACTTGTGATATGCATGCTCCCCTTTTGGTTTTCATAGGAGTGAAGCTATTCAAGAACTACATAAATTTGGCATATAACTATTTGGAAAAAGAAAGATACCTTCATGTCAACATTGTAGTTAGATTATAAAAGGAAACACTAGTTTCTGCATTTGATTGTTTTATCTTGATCTTCTGAAAGGCATAAAAACAGTGATCATTACCAAGAGATTAAAGCCACAAATCTCAAGGATAAATTCAACCACTACTTACAAGAACATGTTGAAGAACTCCATTTATTAAAAAATCCTTGTTATAAAACATTATGAGATTTGCAAGGTTGTTCCCTGAAGCATAGACACAATGGCAAGACACAATTTACCACAATCCTAGTCAAAAGGCCAAAACCCAGAGTTACATAATTGAAATGATAATATAAGGTAAAGTGAAAACTTTCCCATTGTTCTCACAACAGGGTCTCATTGGCCCAAGAGGCATGCCAGTCTGGCTGTAACCTAAAAATATACCTTTACATTTAACCCTTTGTAAATTTTTCATGATGATGCCCAAGTCCCAACACCTCAAAAATAGAATGTTCCTTCCATCATGATACATTGAACCATCAATTGACATCAATAATAGCAGATTAAATCACTGCAATTGAGGGATTCAGCGTTAAGATGAAACTTCAGATACAGGGAAAAAAGAAAAAGAAATCACAATTTACGGAAGAAAGATTAAAATATAGCTGAAATATAACTCCAGTAATGATTCTCTTGATCATATAAAACTCAGCACTCCACTAACTCTCTTTAGTGGATTTGTTAAACCCACTCTAGAACCAACCTTGAAAACTTCCCTGTTACCACATATGAAGCATCCATGATCTACAAAATAATTAGGTAAATCCAAAGAGGGATTAAACAAGAAAGCAAACATTTCTCTCATTGATACTAATATATCATTGTCAAGCCAAGGCAAGTTGTCTAAAGTTTTTAAAAAAAAGTGGTGTTCTCCAGACAAAATTAATTGGCAGGAACTGAGAATTGTTACCAAAATCTGGTTGGCTTCAAAATTTTGTGTATGTTTCAATATGTTTCCTGTAAAAGTCTCTGATTATCAAATTATAAGTGAATAAAAACATAGAAACCTCCAGAAGGGATTTCTTGAAAAACATAAAATTTAAACATGAAAATTATACATCTGCATCTTTATCGTTTCTTTTTCTTTTTGATTTGTGCTTGTGCTCTCTTTCATGAACACGATCTGCAGGAAGCTCTTTCCTAATGGCAAGACTATCTTTGACTTCAGGATCGGCATCATTTTCTTTTCTTTTTGATTTGTGCTTGTGCTCTCTCTTATGAACATGATCTGCAGGAAGCTTATTCCTAACTGTGCCACCATCTTTTACTTCAGCATCTGCATCGTTTTGTTTTACTTTTCTTTTTGATTTGTGCTTATGGTCTTCATGATCATGATCTGCAGGAAACTCTTTACCAACTGTGTCACTATCTTTGGCTTCAGCATCTGCGTTATTTCTTTTACTTTTTGACTCATTCCTGATTGTGCCACTTGCTTGGACTTTGGCCTCTGTATCATTTGGTTTTCTGTTTGATTTGTGCTTGTGTTCTTCATGAAAATGATCTAGAGGAAACTCTATATCAACTGTGCCACCATCTTTGGCTTTGGCATCTGTGTATTTCTTTTTACCTTTTGATTTTTGATTGTGTTCTTTTTCATGAAAATAATCTACAGGAAACTGTTCTGTAACCATGCCACCATCTTTGACATCAGCATCAATATTTTCTCTTCTTTCTCCTTCCTTCTCTTTCTTGTGTCTTTTCCTGCACTTCATGAACATAATTATAAAACCTGGCAAATGCCAACTTGCAAAAATAGAGAAGTCTATCCTAATTGCAATTAAGCGAAGGGAAACCTATAGCAGAAATATGGAAAGTATTCATAAAGGCATATAAAAATACCCACTGAATGACAGTCATAGAGACTAGAGTGAGTCACTGGAAATGCCTAGAACAAGTTACATATGAAGGGGGCATAAAAACATCTATTTGAAAAGAAAATTATAAATAAATTGAATTCCCAAACCTTTCAATCTCCAAGAATAGTGATTCCTCCTCCAACGGGCCGGTGTTTGGAAGCTTCAAAGATCCACAGATGTCCAAAAAGGATTCCTCTTGTACACTACAGAATAAAAAGTTTCAGAAAATAAAACATTATATGAAAAATACTCAAGCAATGTAACTAAGTCTCCAGAATCATAAACTAAACCTAAGTTGCTGCATTCAGATTTGTATTTGAATAAAAATGTAAAAAATCAGCATTTAAAAATGACTATAAAATTCACCATTATATTCAAGATAATATTTTTGCTTTAAAATTATTTTTAATTTGGAACTCTGCTGGTGACGAAGGCAATTGACAGTGGACACAAGCGGACATAATTTTGCCACATATCGGGATTACAACAACCGCAGAAAACCGAGGGTTTTTTTGCTAGAGATCGAAGCCATATTGCAGCAGAAGGGAGAAGACCGGTGAAACTGGGGGTTTTCTGCTAGAGATCGAAGCCGTATTGCGACAGAAGGGAGAAAACCGGTTTGTTTTTTCTGGTATGGTCCATTACTGTATTTTTCTGAAACTCGTGTTTCCAAAGTTTTAATCTAGCTTTAGAGTTTGTTTTTGCCTTGTTTTGTGTAATTTAAGGGTTACAATAGAAAACCCTAATAGAAGGCTTGAAAAAATAGAGGACACTTGAAATTGAAAAATTAGGGTTTACAAAGGGGGAGAATTCAGTGGGAGAATCCTCGGTAGGAGGGTTCACACAAGGGACTTCTGTGGGAAAGACTCAAAGTCCCAAGGGACCTAATATGCAATCCTTTGTGGAAGCGATCAAAGGCAGTAACGGAAAGAGAGATGATGCAGGAGAACAAGCCCGAAAAATCCTACAAGCCGCGGGTGAAAGAAAGGAGACTGAAGATGAACAAGCCAAAAGAAACGGATGTTTACCTCAGATAGAAACAATCCCAGTGCTAGAAAGTGCAGAAGAACTCATAGCAAATGAGATTGTGTATAAATCCAAGCATGCCTTAATATGCAAGTTTGTGGGACTCCAACTTTTTGCAAGGTTCTTGTACTCCTCGGCCAAAAAGCATTGGGCACCACAAGGGGAATTGGATATCTTCACATTACCAAACAAATACTTCGTAGTTGAATTCACAATGATATCTGACAAGCACAGAGCTTTCGAGGGAGGTCCGTATAACATAGGCCCTGCAGGTCTTTATATGCAACCATGGCGACCTGCTTTTGATCCTAGAACTGAACCCTCAGTAGCTCCAATTTGGCTAAAATTATTCGCACTTCCTTTAGAATACTGGAAAGAGGAAATTTTGGAGTTGATAGGTAATCTCTTGGGCAAATACATAGGTAGATCAAGAGAATCAGCGGAAGGAGGATCAGCAACGTGTGCTAAAATTTGTGTGCAGATGGACTTGGGAAAACCATTGCCAATGGAAATTGACCTCAAAGTCGGAAGGAATATATGGAGACAACAAATAGACTATGAATTTGTGCCTTTCAGATGTAAAGCATGTCATGAATACGGACATTTGGTGAGAGACTGTCCCAAACTAGCCAAAGGAGAGACAAATCCAACGAATCCAAACCCAGGAAACCAACCTCAACAAAAATAAAATGAACAAGGATTTTATACGGTTATGAGAAAAGGAACAAAAAATAATAACCAGGAAAGAGGAAGAAATCAACAAAATGGAGGAAATACAAATCAACGTCAAGAAGGAAGGGCTCCATCCAACAAATATGAGATCCTCAGGCTAGATGATCCAATGGAAGGAGAGGGACTACCGCACTCAAATCAAATAGAAAATCTCGAGAAACCGGTAGCAGAAGAGGTTCATCATCCACAACATACAGATGCAGAAAACAACCATACCTAAAAGTAATGAGAGGGGTAGAAGAAGGTGTTAGTCAAAAAGTGACTAACTACAAAAAAAACATCTGATGCTCCTTTTTGCATATTTTCCAAGAGGACCGAAGTGGCCCATATGCTAAATATCAAAGAAAATGCAAAACACCGCAAAGAGGAAAAAGTGTCGCAATATCGCGACATGTTGCATTTTCGCGGTTCAAAGCAAAAAGAAAAGTAAAGGGGAAAAAGTGTCGCGATATCGCAACATGTTTCATTTTCGCGGTTCAAAGCGAAGAGAAAGAGCAATGGGGAAAAAGTGTCGCGATATCGCAACATGTTTCATTTTCGCGGTTCAAAGCGAAGAGAAAGAGCAATGGGGAAAAAGTGTCGCGATATCGCGACATGTATTTTCGCAACAAAAGAGAAGAAAAGGCACAAGGTGGCAAAAGTGTCGCGATATCGCGACATGTTGCTTTGTCGCGGCCAAAAGAGAAAAAGTGTCGCGATATCGCGACATGTTGCTTTGTCGCGGCCAAAAGAGAAAAAGTGTCGCGATATCGCGACATGTCTCAGTTTCGTGGTTCATAGTGAGGAGAAAGAGCAAAGGGCAAAAAGTGTCGCGATATCGCGACATGTTGCATTTTCGCGGCTAAAGAGCAAGAGAAAGAGCCAAGAGGGAAAAGTGTCGCGATATCGCGACATGTTGCTTTTTCGCGGTCCAAAGAAAAGAGAAAGAGCCAAAAGGAAAAAATGTCGCGATTTCGCGACATGTCCCATTTTCGTGGCTGGAAGCGGCAGAAGAGCCAAGCAAGGAAAGAATGTCTCGATTTCGCAACATATCTCATTTTTGCGGCTGGAAGCAGCAGAAGACCAAAGCAAGGAAAGAATGTCGCGATTTCGCGACACGCCAACTGTAAAGGAATAAAGTATATTTTTGGCAACTGGAGACGAGCACTGACATCAGGTGCCGATTTCTAAAGAATGGTCTGTTGATTATAACCTGGCAGGTCCGCTGGATGATTGCCAATCTATCCAATCTGCAGGAAATCCGTTGTGTATTGTTAGAAACTGCAGATGATTGCTTGTAAAATAAGTAAGATGTACTTAGGAAGATACTCTTTTAGGGTATATATAGGGGTGAGCGACTCCAGAAAAAAGGGTCGGCTCTTGGACGTTTACAAGACTGTGTGTACGTACTTCGAATACAAGCAATAAAATCACATCTTCCATTGGCTTCTGGTTCATATCGTGCAAGTGTATGTATTAATGTTTTTTATTTTTGCTCACAATATTGAATTGTATATTGAGTCTGTTCTTGTATCTGAACTTTCGCAATACATAAATCATATTTTTGGAATAAGAATCTAATATATACGCATGCTAAACGAAACATCAGAAATCATATCTGGAATTATATAATTTCTGCTTTGGAATGTGTTTTTAAATGCTTTGGATAGAAGTAAATTTGTCTTTGATGTTGTCTAACCTGCACCATATAAAAGTTCTAGCTTAGGCTATATTTCTCTTATCTCTTGTTTCCCCTTTTCTCTAAAAAACTTCAAAGGAACCAGCCTTCTCTGGAGACTAGACAGATGATCTCAAGCAAGATCTGTCTATTCAATGTTGGCAAAGTCTAAGGCGCATCACTATTAACCGAAGGCAGATTTTGTTCCAACAGTTTTTGGCACGCCCGGTGGGACCAGCAATCCCACAGTATTGTATAAGTTTTGGTGTTTTACCTTCAGAGCCTTTTGTTTGCAAAATCTCAAGAAAAATCACCTGGTGACTCCGTTGCATTTAGACCATAAAAGAAAGACCTTGTCTAGAAAGCCTTCTGGTTATATAGCCATATGATAACCAAATCCCGAGCTAGAAACTCTGAAGAACCTATCGAGTTTTTTGAACTACATCTCGGAAGCCTAAAAGCACACCCTGTGCTAGCCGCAAGATCAAATCCGCCCGGCACCATTAGCACCTCTTTACCACCCGTTGTAGGAGCATCCGGATTTCTTAATCCCATAGCAGTTGTAACTCTTTTAGCAATCATGGCAGCCGCCCCTTCCCCAGCGCATCTTGTGTGGAATCAAACTGGCCCTTTGAACTTGGGAACACACCACCAAATTCCACAAGCTGCATTAAAAGCCTTACCGACCTTTGATGGAACAGGCAAAACAGCAGATAAGCACTGTTTAGATGTTTCAGCGCTAGCATTTGTTTATAACATCACTCAGGAAGATGTAATGGTCAGATTGTTGATTATATCTTTGAAAGGAAAGATGCTCTATTGGTACAGAGCGCTTCCCGTTGGATCCATTACTTCTTGGGTAGTACTAGCCGGCCGTCTGGTTGATGAATTCAATATACATGCGGATCCTTTCACATTGCTGGATCAATTCACTGTCATTGAGAGGCATCCACAAGAAGAAATCCAAGATTTCAACATCAGGTTTACCAGAACTCGTGATAGAGTACCGTAAGGTCTAAAGCCCACGGAAGAACAAGCTATATGCTATTATCTAAGGGCTTTTGATTCGGAGCTCGATATGATAATAAGGCAATCCCGTGTAACCACTTTTCTTGGGATCTATGTAGAGGCAACAAAGGGCGAAGCTGATCTCATCGCTACAAAAAGATATCCATCAAAAACTCTATTGCCAATTTTACCAAAGTTTTCCCAAGCATCAATCTCTAAACTGCCTGTACTCCCATCAACGCAGGCCCTCCCAGCTATAGCTGCACCTCCTGCATTCCGTGCATTACCAGCCACACCCCTTGCATCAGCTCCCCCCAGTGATCAATACACGACCATAATTAATACAATGAAGGCATTGTCAAATGAAATGGCGTCCATGAAAAAGAGAGGCTGAAAGGAGTTTTTCGCCAAGAAGGTTCCCTTAGGTAACAGGAGATGCAGCACAATCAAGCAATAGGGGACATGTAAGACCGAGCACGGTATATACAAATGAGACAGTGGAGGCCGATGAGCCTCCCACTGATTCTAACTCTTGGTGTACTACATGTAACGATCCACATGGGGAAAGTTCGTGTATAATACACCGACATTATGTACAAAGTATAGCAGTTGAAAAGAGTAAAGAAAAAATGAAAAGCCGTGTAAATATAATTAGAGAGGAGGACCACAACTTCATGATGCCTACGAGTAGAACAGGTTTCAGTTTTGACAAGATCGGGTAAGAAACCACTGCAAGCAGACCCTGAAGAGCTTCAGCCATTGGATGTTTCCCCTGCTCCCAAGGAAGTTCCCAAAGAAAATCCTAAAGGAAGTCTCCCTCGGAAAGAGAATATCGGTTTCCAGCCAAAAGTCAAGGGCAAGAAACACACAAAGAATTTTTCCTCGGGGGGAAAATGAAACCCAAGAACAGACTAGGGAAAGGTTGAGTTTCCCCTCGTCGACAAAAAGGCAAAGAAGCTGAAGCTACCCCGGGATACAAAAATAAATGTGAAACTTTTGCCAAAGAAAGAGAAAGGATAGTTGATTCACCTATATTCAGTATAGTGGAGGAAATGAAAAAGACTCCTTCTAAGGCAAGTATGTATGATGCTTTTCAAATCCTAGGTCAAATCAATCTCCTACAGGAATCCCTAAGGACAATGAAAAATGGAGGTGGGACTGCATCATCTTCGAAAACGGTTCTAACGAACTTGACATCTGCCACTGGTAAGAACAGGCCCCCCCCTTTTATTTATCCCTTCAAATGAAAGGATGGGTTGTCCACAAGCTGCATGATAGATTCGAGCGCTGCTACCACTTGTGATACCCAAAGCGAGTATGTGATATTATGGGAATGGAGTACACTAGGAGCAGCGCAGGCGTCCTACAGTTAGATGGTACTCCAGTAAAAACTGTAGGAGTGATAAAGGATATTCCCATACGGCTGCATAATTTGCCTCAGATGACAGTCATACAAGAGGTAGTAGTCGTAGACTTGGAGCCCTATTTTGGTATGTGTCTATCCAGAGAATTCACAGGAAAGATAGGAGGATACTTATCCTTAGATTATTCTCATTTGGAGATACCTTTCAAAGGTAGAAGGGTCAAGATTTTTAATGAGAAACCATCGACGTTTCATGTAGAAAGGATTGGTGAAACTGATCGTGTAAATATGATGACTGAAGAAACAATAGAAGAAGACCTGATGGAAGAAACATTAAAAGAGCTCCAAGCTGAGGACGAGTTTTCTCTATAGAACTTTAATGCCATGATAGAAACAGAAATAGGAAACTATTCTATTGAGAAACCAAAAAGAAAATTGGTACCCTCCCTAGAAGAGGATGGTTCCGTGAATCATTTGTGGAAGCTTTTCTTTGATGGGGCTAGGTGCAAGAATGGAGCTGGTGCCGGAATAGTTTTGATTTCTCCCACTGGAGAGGAAAAGGTTTTCTCTTACAGGTTGACTTGGAGTTGCTCCAACAACGCAGCAGAATATGAGGCCCTGTGCTTAGGCTTAAGAAAGGCTGAGAAATTGAGAATCAAACAGTTACTCATCTATGGACATTCAGAACTTATTGTGAATCAAGTCACCAAAAAAGGTATAAGTAAACAGGATTATTTGAAGGCTTACAGGAACAAAGTGTGGGATCTCTTAGAGGCCTTTGAGGCCCTAAATATAAAGTTTATCCCTAGAGAACAGAATACCCATGCAGATTTGTTAGCTTCGGTGGGAGCTAATTTTTGTCCTGTAAGTAATGTTATTCAGAAGTCTAAAGCTGTTAGACTTATATACGGGCCTTCGATGCACTGATAAAAATATTTTCCAGCAAGTTTTTGAAAATGATGAACAGTACTTGGATTTCTTAATCCCTGAAATGAATTGCTCAGCCAGCCGGGATCTGCAGGATGAAGAGGAAGGGAACTAGATCAGAGAAGTGCGTAAAAAAGGAGCTAAGCCTTTTAGGCAAAAGCAAAAAAGAAATTATATGTACAGTATAATATAAGCATATTCAGACAATATTTGTAAATATTACCGTTTTTTCGGCCTTAACACAAAAAAATATTTTCAGTCGCAGCCAATCAGAAGTCGACATTTTTTTTGAATAGAGATACTAAGGTATAAAGGGAGTTTTGGCGAGGTAATGTTCACGTTTGATCTAAGTGCATTTTTCAGTGTTTTTTGTCTTTCTCTGAAAGATTATTTTTACAACTGTGTTGTTGACTCCAATACCCAATGGATAAAGGCCTGGTTCAAAATTTTTGCAAGCAAAAAATCCCCCGGAAGGCGCCAAGAATGTTAGTCAAAAAGTGACTAACTACAAAAAAACATCTGATGCTCCTTTTTGCATATTTTCCAAGAGGACCGAAGTGGCCCATATGCTAAATATCAAAGAAAATGCAAAACACCGCAAAGAGGAAAAAGTGTCGCTATATCGCGACATGTTGCATTTTCGCAGTTCAAAGCAAAAGGAAAAGCAAAAGGGAAAAAGTGTCGCGATATCGCGACATGTTGCTTTGTCGCGGCCAAAAGGAGAAAAAGTTTCGCGATATCGCGACATGTTTCTTTGTCGCGGTTCAAAGAGAAGAGAAAGAGCAATGGGGGAAAAGTGTAGCGATATCGCGACATGTTGTATTTTCGCGACAAAAGAGAAGAAAAGGCACAAGGTGGCAAAAGTGTCGCGATATCGCGACATGTTGCTTTGTCGCGGCCAAAAGAGAAAAAGTGTCGCGATATCGCGACATGTTGCTTTGTCGCGGCCAAAAGAGAAAAAGTGTCGCGATATCGCGACATGTCTCAGTTTCGCGGTTCATAGTGAGGAGAAAGAGCAAAGGGCAAAAAGTGTCGCGATATCGCGACATGTTGCATTTTCGCGGCTAAAAAGCAAGAGAAAGAGCCAAGAGGGATAAGTGTCGCGATATCGCGACATGTTGTTTTTTCGCGGTCCAAAGAAAAGAGAAAGAGCCAAAAGGAAAGAATGTCGCGATTTCGCGACATGTCTCATTTTCGCGGTGGGAGGTAGCAAAGGAGCAAAGGAAGAGACGAATGTCGCGATTTCGTGACATGTCCCATTTTCGCGGCTGGAAGCGGCAGAAGAGCCAAGCAAGGAAAGAATGTCGCGATTTCGCGACATGTCTCATTTTCGCGGCTGGAAGCAGCAGAAGACCAAAGCAAGGAAAGAATGTCGCGATTTTGCGACACGCCAGCTGGAATAAGAACCTAATATATACGCATGCTAAACGAAACATCAAAAATCATATCTGGAATTATATAATTTCTGCTTTGGAATGTGTTTTTAAATGCTTTGGATAGAAGTAAGTAAATCTGTCTTTGATGTTGTCTAACTCTGCACCATATAAAAGTTCTAGCTTAGGCTATATTTCCCTTATCGCTTGTTTCCCCTTTTCTCTAAAAAACTTCAAAGGAACCAGCCTTCTCTGGAGACTAGACAGATGATCTCAAGCAAGATCTGTCTATTCAATGTTGGCAAAGTCTAAGGCGCATCACTATTAACCGAAGGCAGATTTTGTTCCAACAGAAGGACAATCCATACAGGTACAATTTGCATCAACCAAAGAACAACAGATAGAATATAAAGAGCAGCCACAACCAGATACAGAAGGAGCTCTAGTACCGTATAATAAAGAGCCACATACATCTAAGGAGGTAATTATGGGAATAGCAGAGAAAAACAGAGAAAATCCAACCCTTGGGATAAGCCAAATGGAGAAAAGGCTAAAAAATGCAAACTCTCAAGGAGTAGGTAGAAATACAAACAAAGAAAAAATACAAGGAGAACAGTTGAGAGAGGCAGGCGTGGTTAAACCCATAGCCAACTTCTACAACACGGGTTCCCAATGATTATACACACATGGAATGTAAGGGGATTAAACGGCCGCCCCAGACAATTGGTTGTTAAACGTATGATAGAAGATAACCACCCAGATGTGGTTTTATTACAGGAAACTAGAGCATCACTAGAAGCAATGCAAACAATATCTAAAAGATGGAGGAATGGAGACTATGAGGTCCAAGCTTCCCATGGTTTCTCCGGGGGAATGGCCACTTTGTGGAATAGAGACACTTTTCAGCAGGTAGGAGCAGCATCAGCTAGAGGGATCTTGATGACCAGATTGAGAGATAGAGAATCAGACTCAGTCTGGCTGATTATTAACTTTTATGGGATGAAGGAAGTGCAAGAACAAAAAAACCAATGGAAGTCAATCCAGGCTATTAGAGAAGCTTACCTAGAAGATAGGTTCCTGGTGGGTGGAGACTTCAATGCCAAGATGTCAGTGAATGACCAAGAGGGAGGCCTAAATCATCTCAGTGAGAAGGACAAACTCCTAATTGTCCAAGCTAATAATTTAAATTTGATTGACATTCCACCTCCAAGATGTGGTACTACTTGGACCAATAAAAGGAAAGGAGACCAAGCAATAAAATCAAGATTAGATAGGATATTGATAGAGGAAGAAATTCACCAATTATGGAGTTGTCATTCAAAAATCATAAACCTGTTATCTTCCGACCATTTCCCGGTACGTCTAAATATCACAAACAGAATACCCCAGTCCAAAAACCGCCCCTTCAGATTTGAGAACTTTTGGCTTCTAAACCAGGAATTACCAGAGTTAGTTCAACAATGGTGGCAACAAGGGAAACCAGCATTTGGAAAGGCACAATTTCAGCTACACTCCAAATTGAAATATATCAAATATAAATTGAAAAACTGGAGCAAATTCCAAAGATCAGATTTTCAGCAACAAAGAGCAGAGCTAGTTGAGAGAATGCAAGGAGTTGCAGAAAGAATTCGTTCGGAACCCCTTTCAAAGGAATTACTCTCCCATGAAAAGATCTTAATGCAGGAGGAAGAGGAGCTAGATAAGAAAGAAGAAACCTATTGGAAGCAGAGATCTAGAATTACTTGGCTTCAAGAAGGAGATAGGAATACAAAGTTCTTTCACCAGTCGGCCACAGCTAGGAAACACTATAACCGGATTGATGCTTTAACAAATGCAGAAGGACTCCTAGAAACCACCACTTCAGGTATGCAAAAAGTAGCTAATGAGTATTTCTCCACTTTGTTTACTGCAGATTCACATCTGTCAAAACAATCCCAGGAGGAAATCTTGGGAAGTATCCCCAGTCTCTCAAGAGCAGAATGAGGAGCTTATGAAAGAGATCAAAGAAGAAGAGGTGAAAGAAACAATCTTCTCCATGCAATCAGGAAAGGCCCCAGGTCCTGATGGATTACCAATAGAATTCTACAAAGCTTTTTGGGATATTATAGGAGAAGATATAACTAGAGCAGTAGAAGAAGCCAGATCCAGTGGTAGGATTCTCAAATCCCTCAACCATACTTTTCTAGCTTTGATTCCAAAGGGAGGAGAGATGGAGAATCTAACCAATTACAGACCAATAGCCCTCTGCAATGTGATCTACAAGATCATCACCAAGGTAATAGCCAACAGACTAAAAGCTATATTACCAAATATCATATCTCCTGAACAAGGGGGATTTGTGCAGGGCAGACAAATATTAGATGGGATTGTAATAGCACAAGAAACTATACATCAGATGGGCCAAAGAAAGAACAAAGGAATGTTCCTGAAGTTAGATCTATCCAAGGCCTATGACAGAGTGAGTTGGGAATTTCTGGATCAAATTTTGCAAAGATTTGGATTCCAGAAAGATTGGATCAACTGGATACTTGAATGCATCTCCACAGTCTCCTTTTCAGTGCTCATCAATGGAACCCCCTCCCCACTGTTCAAGGCCAGCAGAGGAATTAGACAAGGAGATCCTCTCTCTCCATATTTGTTCATTATTTTTGCAGAAGGACTGGGAAGACTCATACAGAAGAAAAAAGCAGAGAACAACATTACAAGAATTCAAATAAACAGAGATATAGCTATCACTCATCTACAATTCGTAGATGATACAGGATTATGGGGGGAAGCAACAATAAAAGAAGCAACCAATATCAGAGAAATATTAGACTGCTACACTGCAACCACTGGCCAACTTCTAAATGAAGAAAAATCCAAAGTTGTCTTCTTTAATGTACATAAGAGAATCAGAGATCGGATAGCAAACATTCTTAGGTTCTCAATGGCCTCGTGTCCATTAGATTACTTGGGAATTCCCTTAATAGAAAAAAGCCTAAAAAAGAAAGATTGGAAATCCATAAAAGATAAAATTTTCTCAAAGTTGTCACACTGGTCTCATAGATGGTTAAGCTTTGGAGGCAGAGTCACACTTTTGAAGTCAGTGTTACAAGCAATGCCAGTTTACAAATTTTCCATTTTAGCAGCCCCAAAGAGCATACTCAAAGATTTGGATAAACTGATGAGAAAATTCTTATGGTCAGGAGCACAAGAAAATCAGAAAAATGCTTTGGTAAGCTGGGAGAAAGTCTGTCAACCAAAGGAAGAGGGAGGTCTTGGAATCAGAGCTGCATCAACAAACAACCTAGCACTAATAGGGAAGTTATACTGGCGGTGGATCACAAACCCAGATCAGTTATGGAGTCAAGTTCTAAAAGCTAAATATTACCCTGCACACGAAATGGAGGATGTCCCACGGTTGCCAGTTACAGGTGTGGGATCAGAGATATGGAAAACACTCAAAAGAGGGGCCTCACTGATTAAGGAAGACTTACATTGGAAAGTAGGTGATGGGAGAAAAGTCAGTTTGTGGGATGATTCTTGGGAATTTCCCCCCCCCATTATCAAACAATACCCTCATCTTAGTGGCATCAGAGAGACTCTTCATAATCATGGCCAAACTCTTATATCTCAGTATCTCATCCCCCCAAGCCAACAACTAGCAGCTTCAGGAAGATGGCAAAATTTGGACCAGTGGTTAGGTGAAGAATGGGAAGCCGAAAAACGTGAACTGAAAGAAATCCTAGAAAAAAGAACATGGCTATGGAAAGATGGACCTGACCAACTAGCATGGGGATATGGGAAACAAGGCACTTACACAGTGAAAGCAGGCTACCGAAAGGCTCACCAAAGTAGCAAGAACCAACCCCAACAACAACATCCCTGGAAAGAAATATGGCAACCAAAAGGTTGGCCGAAGGTTAATTGTTTTATATGGCAGGTTGCTCACAAAAGCATTATGACTCAGGACAATATGAGGAGAAAGGGGTTCATTGGACCCAGTAGATGTGTAATGTGCTTCCAAGAGGTAGAAACTATAAACCACCTCCTTTTTTATTGCTCCTATGCTTACACAATCTGGAATTGGTGGTACTCCATCTTTAGCCAAACAGAATGGTATCCTCCTAATGGTAGTAATTTTTGGGACTATTGGTCACATAACACCTTCAAATCCAAAACACTAAGCACAACTTGGAATTTAGGGATTGGCTTCATCTGCTGGCAAATATGGTTGGAACGGAACAACAGAATTTTTAAAGAGGAATTCGGTTCAGAAGAGAGGACCTGGGGGATTATGTTAAGGAAGTTATTAGAAACAGTGCAGACCAAAGTACAGGAAGAATCTCCGATGACAGAGGTAGAACAAGACATTTGGGCACAACTATGGAATCAAATGCAACATGAAAGCTATCAGGAATAGAAAAAAGAACAAAGAGGGCTTCAGTAATCTTTGTTGGAAGAGGACATATACAGTTAAGAAGGAGGCAAAGTTTAAAGAACAGGGGATTCAGAGATCCTGGGCAGATAAAAGAAAACAGAAAAACTGCATTTTGAGCCTTGCCAAGAAAGGCAGGATATCAAAATGGATTTGTATAAGCTGATCAGTTTTTTTGAATAAAATTTTTACCTTTTACTCAAAAAAAAAAAATTATTTTTAATTTGTAGATTTACAAAATGCAGATTTTTTTAGATTTCATATAAGAAATGTCTGGAGAAATAAATGTAAATTTAGAGTAGTTTCACCATGTAAAATGTTACATTAAAAAATATGAACGTTCTATGGATGCAGTAAAATTGTTAAGGAAATGAACCTTACCAAGGGGTTTGTAATATGGAACCTCGTATGAAAGAGTTTACAATTAATCAAGAAATATATTAGGTGATTGATGAATGAGGGGAATTCTGTAAATTTTTGGTCTGATGCTTGGCTGAAGCCTTATCCTCTTATGTCTTGATCCAAAATTATAAGTGTCTTGGGCCTCTTTGGCTTGTATAGGTTTGAACATGAGCAACAATTCCAGACCTTGGAGGGTCTCAAAAAAGCAGCAGATGAACTACAAAAAAGGCTTTTAAGAGTTCTATTTGACCATTTTTTGCAGGAGGATGAGGTTGGTTTGAAATCAATCAAAAAACGGTTGATGCCTAGTCAAGTTGAGATATAACACTTTGGAGCAATCAAAATTCCCTACTCTGAAGAACTTCCCTTGGAATAATATTAGGTTACTTGAGGCCTTATTCCTTTCGTTAGCAGTCCAAAGCCAAATTCTTGTCGCTAATAGTTTGCAAAGCAGCGGAGATCATGGGCATTCTAGGTGTGCCTTGCATAAGGAGGATCTAGAACCATCAAATCATCTACTTCTTCATTATCCATTTACTTCCACCTTTTGGGGTTACTTTTCTAGAAAAAATGAGAATCTATTGGGTTCTTCTACAACATTGGAAAAAGTGATAAAATGTTGGATTAATTGTTTAAAAGCTAAAGCATAAGCATTCTGTGGAGGTGGTCCTGCCTTTATTTGTTGGAATCTGTGGCTTGAAAGGTATAAGGGAATTTTTGAAAACAAATCTCAAAGCCATATCCAAGTTGGGTTCCATATTGTTGCCTTTCTTGCAGAATGTTTACAAGCACGGTGCGATTAACAAGAAGTCTTGTTTACGGAAAAAGATGTGCTAACCTCTTGGTTATGTGATTTGAATATACATGCAGGGCTAATCAGCGTCAATGGAGTTAAAGCAAAAGGATTTGCTTCAGTCCATGGTAAAATGGAAATGTCTAGATTTTGGATTCGTCAAACTCAATTTTGATGGTACTTCTAAAAAAAACCTTAAGAAAATTGGCAGAGGTGATGTCTTTCAAAATAATGTAGGACAAATTCTACTCATGTATTTAGAATATGGAATTTCAACAAACCATGTAGAGGCCAGGGCACTTCTGACAAGGATCAAGATTGTCCTTGAAAAGGAATGGAGATATATTTTAATCAAGGAGGATTTACAGATTATCATAAATGCTGTCGAGAAAAATGGATGTGGGGATCTGATTAACAATAATAGCATTATTTTTTATGTTCATCAATTATTGATGGAGGTAGTATCTTATAAATGCTATCATTCATCAATGATTGATGGAGATAGTATGTTAGAAATGCCATCATATTTATATAGAAGGGGTTCAAACTTTAGAAGAGATTGGCCAAGGGGTTCAAACTTTAGAAGAGAACTGGCCAAGGGAGATTCTATCTCTTTATGACAGTGATACACGAGGACGCGTCCCCCAACCCTGGGGACGTGTCCCCCCATCCCTATTCCTTAGTACAGGGGGACGGCAAAGGGGACGTTTCAGCCATCCCCCCATACTGAGTTTCAGCCAATTTGGGAAAACAGTGAGGGCCCAAGAAATGGGCCATCTCAATGGTAACATGTCCTTGCAGTAAGAAAAAGTAAAACAATGTGGTCCCCAAGGCGTATTTCTTGCTACCAAAATTGGTCTGTAGGATCCATCGAACCTTATCTATTTAATTGGAAATGGGTTTCTGCGAGTGTTAAGCTTTATAACACTATCTTCCAGTTCTGTTTAATTGTCCTACTTGAAGGTTTTATGTGCCAGTTTTGATTGTAAATGTCTCTTCCATGCCCCCTTCTTGTAGGCTATATGTCTTTAACAAGCCCCTGCCAGAGTCCTGTCTATATGGATTGCGTTTTTTTGCCCCATCAAAAAATACTGGAGTTTCAAAGCTCCATAATGTTTATTTGGATGTTCCATTTCATTCAATCCAAGAGTCCCCAGTTTGGGTATGTTGGATGTCCTCCTGTTTGTAATGGATTATCCATGAATTTCTTACCCCTTTCTCTGAACCTTTCAGAAAACCTAAGTCCTTATTGTTGAGCCAATGCGTATTGCTACTTTACCATTGTCTTATGCAATTGCCTATAGTCAAAATCAAGCTTCATTCTGCTATTATTTTCTTCCTAAATATGATGAGGGCAGCCCATCAAATACTATTATACTTGTTGTCCCCTAGCCGTCCCCCAACCGTTTCCTAAAATCAGCTTGCCATCCCCCACGTCCCCGAAACCCGTCCTCCTATCCCCGATACTTTTGTAACCTTGCTTTACGAAAAAGGATATCAAGGATTTGATAGAGGAAAAATTGCAATTTGAATTCGATGAAAAATAATTTTATTAAAAAGGCAAGCTAAATTTTATCTGAATGACCTAGTAGCAGATGTAATATTTTGATATTGTAATCAGAGTGGCCACCAATAGAAGCCACATATAGCTTAATTAAAATATACACATATAAAACATGTCAAAATTCTATTAAATGGCATGAAATCGAGTGGTTGCAAACTTGATCTCCTAAAACAGGGACCCATGTACAAATCTTTCCAAGCGACATGTGCATAATTGAAAAATGCTAATTGGAAATCAGGTAAAATATCATATCTAAGGTTGGGTGTAGTATTCCCCAACGGTCAGGAGCAAGTCCTGGAAGAATTTGATGGAAGAGATGTCCGATGGTTGTGGCAGTTACGCCAAAGTTACCCTTATAGTTTATTTTACAAAAACTAAAATATTTTAAAACATGTCAAACAACAATATATAAATTGATGACCCCTCGTAAAAACCCATGTAAACTCAAATTTATACCTGCAAGCTTACCGCAGTGGTAAGGGCTTTGGCCTCTCTTTGAGAGGTTCAAGGTTCAAATCTCACTCAGTATGAGGGGACTAGGACCCTCATAAAAACCTGTGTAAATTCATTTAAAAAACAATATATAAATTGCAAAAAAAAAAGTTATTAAAAAGTATAAAACATATCAGGTAAGGTTCGAGGTGTAGACGAATTGGTTCATCCAAACCCCATAAGGGGGCGGAGGTCCAAGGTTCAAATCTTGGGCCTCGCCGAACTGAACGCTTGTCCCTTTCTTGGTGCTTTCAGCGGCGTAAAAAGTTTAAAATGATTGTGGCATGGCGGTTATAGGGGCAGACTGCGCGAAGATCTGTGTGGCGGCTTCCGGGGCGGACAGCGCAGAATACTGTGGCAGCCATAAAAGCTGGACAGCCTGCCCGGATTCGTGGCGGCTACCGATTCCACCATGTTAAAAAAAAAAGTATAAAACATTTTTATCAAAACTAAATGTAAGCAAATGTGGAGTTCAAAATATGGGATCATCTACTTCTTCACCATCCCTTTGCTTTAACTATTTGGGATTGCATTTTTAATAAAATCAAGATTGGCTAGGCTTCATTGACATTGGAAGAATTGATGAAATATTGGATTGGTTGTTTCAAAGCAAATCCATTAGGCATTCTATGAAGGATAGGCCCTGAAATTATCTGCTGGAACCTATGGCTTGAAAGGAAAAAAAAAAAAAAGATAAATCCCAAAAACATTTCCAGGTCCAAATTCATATTGTTACCTCTCATATTGTTACGGTGCTCATCATTGAAAGTCTTGAATGTGGAAAAATTTGATTGGCCTCTTGGTTACAAGATTTGAATATACATGTGAATATAATTACAATGTTTGGAAAGTTCAGGATTTTGAAAAAAATCTGGTTTGATTTGCGAAATTATGAATATATAAAATATATATAAATGTGACAAAATATTTAACATCTTTACATTTAGCTTACAAATAGTCAACAGTATTAGCGATACATGTGCTCCAACATTTGCAATTTTTTACATAAAATTAAAAAAAAATTGCAATTTTTTAATGTCAAATTCAAATTAAAAAAAAAAATTGCAATTTTTTAATGTCAAATTAAAAATTAAAAAAATGGTTGAACCACTAGAACGGTTCAATCGGTGCACAAGTTTAAATTGGACCAAACCTAGGCCGGTTCAGACAAACCTCGTAACTAAGCATGTGAGGATGGGAGTTAGCGCAAAGGATCTTCGTTGATTGATGGTAAAATGGAAATGTCCAAAAGTTGGGTTCATCAAACTTAATTTTCATGAAGGAAACCTCAACAAAGCTCGTGTGGGTGGTGTTATCCAAAACTATTAATAAAATAGTTCTCCTCAGCTACTTGAAATCATGTGGAACTTCAACAAACAACTATGCAAAGGCCAAGGCCCTTCTTACAAGGATCGTGATCACAATTGAGAAGGAATGAAAATATATTGCAATTGAGGGGGTTTCGTAGATTACTATTAATCGTGTCAAAAGAAACGGATGTCAAGATTGGAAACACTATTTGGAAAAAAGAGGACTAATTTGTCGGTTCGTGGGTTTTCGTCCGAGTCTATCTGCTTTCAAAGTCTAGGGTGCAAAAAGCTGGAAAACTAAAGGTGAGTTACAAATCTCTATTTATCCAAATGGTTATTTTCTTGTTTTATTTGCTAATAATGAAGATAGAGAGAAAACTTTTCAAGGGGGTCCTTGGTTTTTTGGAAGGGCAGGGCTTTTCATGAAGCCCCGGCATACTAAATTTAAAGCCGAAGAAGAGATGCCTTCTATAGCTCCCGTGTGGGTTAGACTCTTTGGCCTCCCTATTGAATTTTGGAATCCTACTGTTTTTTCTTCAATTGGAAACTCTTTAGGAACTTTTATGATGACTCGCTGATTGTACTCAAAATTTTGAACATATTATTTATGCTCGGATTTGTGTTTTAATGGATTTTGACAAACCCCTACCTAAAAAGATCACATTACAATTTGGGGAAGACACTTGGGAGCAAGTAGTGGACTATGAGAACATTCCTTTTCGTTGTAGAATTTGCCATGAATATGGTCATTTGGCCAATGCTTGCCCAAATAAAATTCCTGATCAAAAGAAAGAAGATATAAACTCAAGCAGGTTTCCAAATACCTAAGAAGAAGAACACTCGAAAAAACCAGTTATGAAGGATCAATCAAAGTCATCTCGCTAATATGTTTGAAATCCTTTCCACAAATGATGTCCCAAGTGAGGAAGAGGAAATAATGGAAACTGAAATCTTAGAAACACAATTTAAATATGAAGGGAAGAACTCAGAGACAAACCAACAAATCAAAGGTTTTCAACAGAAAAAAAAGGGAGAAAATTTACACAAGAAAAACAATCTTTCAAATGTCAAAACTTTAAATAATGCAGGTCCCAATATAGACTCCGTTGAACCATCTAGTAAAATTTTGGCTGTGTACGAGCATTCTTCAAGGTTAGAAGCCATCTCAAATTCAATTGGAATAAGTCAAGAAACAAGGAAAAAAAAATTGAAGATGGATTCTAATCAAAAAGCAGGTCGCAAGACCAATCAATATCATATGGTAAAAGAAGGTGAAAAGCTTGTAGAGGAAGGTAAGATTAATGCCCTTCCCAACTTTTTTAGCCCTGGTATTAATGAAGATCATCACTTGGAATATTAGAGGACTCAAAGGGAGTCTTTCAAAACAAAATGAAATTAGAAGAATGATTCAGATAAATCATCCACATCTTGTTTTCCTTCAAGAAACAAAGATGTCAATGGAGGATATGGACTCAATTGCCAGTAAAATTTGGCCAGCTGGAAAAGTGGTTTCCCTCGGTCCCCAAGGGACTTCGGTGGCATTGCTTGTCTTTGGGACCCAAAAGAGGTAGTTATTCACCATATGGTTGGCAGTTGGGGTTTGTTGGCTATAGCTATTCAAAGTAGACATTCCAACCAAATTATGCTCTGCATTATCGTTTATGCTCCGACTTCTTTGGAGGAAAAAAGAAGAAAGTGGAAGGATATTACTCATATTATCTCTCATTTTCCTGAAGCTTGGATCTTGATCGGAGGAGATTTCAATACCATCCTCTCTCTGGATGAGAAAAGGGGGGAAATAGAAATTTGGACAAAAGCACTGACCTCATGAGCGAATATATTGCAAACCTCCATCTTGTGGATATCCAACCAGATAATGGCCTTATGACTTGGTCTAACTGAAGGCAAGGCTTAGCTTGTATAATGGAGAGATTGGATAGGTTTTTGCTCTCTGAAAATTTCTTAATCCATGGTCACATTCCTAAAGTGAAGACTCTTAATAATGTTGGTTCGGATCATTGGCCAATCATGGTGGAAATGTGGAAAACCAATGTGAGTTTCTCTCCTTTTCGTTTTCAATTAATGTGGCTTAGAGACATTTCCTTCAGACCTCGTGTGCAACAATGGTGGAAGGAAGGTAAACCTAGGCATGGGACTAAGATGTTCTGTTTTGCCAAAAGACTGCAATACATTAAATCCAAAATCAAGACTTGGAACTGGAAAGAGTTTGGGGATGTTCATAAAAAAAAACATGAAGTTATTGCTCATCTTGAAAATTTGAATAAGAAAATCCGTTTAGATGGCCTCACAGAGAAGAGAAGTGCAGATGAAATTAAACTCACAACTCAGCTTGAGGAATGGGAAAAAAGAGAAGAAATCTTATGGAAGCAAAAATCTAGAATTCAATGGCTCAAAGAAGGAGATCGAAACACAAATTTCTTCCACAAATCTCTTCTAGCTCGAAGATCTCACAACTTTATTTCTTCCTTAAAATCAGATTCTGGAGATGTTGTTTATACTTGGGATGGCATGAACTCTATTGTTGTTGATTACTTTTCCAATCTTTTTGCTGCTACTCCTCTTGACTCAGCTTCACAACAAAATGTTCTTCAAGCAATCCCTTCTCTTATCACTTCTGAGGAGAACTCTATTTTGACTGCTCCTGGTTACTATCAATGAGCTTCAACAAGTAGTTTTTAAAATGAAAAAATGGAAAACCCCGAGTCCCGATGGTTTTCCCATTGAGTTCTACCAAGAGTTCTGGGATATCCTTCATGTTGATTTATTAGAGGTGGTGGAAGAAGCCAGGAAAGCCAAAGAAATTTTGAAGGTTATCAATAAAACTTATATTACTCTTGTTCCAAAAGCTCAAGAGGTTGATCATATCTCAGCTTTTAGACCTATTGCTTTATGTAATGTTCTTCTCAAAATCATTACTAAAATCATGGCAGAAAGGTTGAAGCCTCTTTTGCATAAGATTATTTCCCGAAAGCAAGGGGGTTATGTGGAAGGACGTCAAATAGTAGATGAGATAGTTCTTGCTCAGGAAGCCATCCATTCCATGGATATGCAAAAATCTCCTTCCATGTTCATTCGGTTAGACTTATCCAAAGCTTATGACAGAGTGGATTGGCACTTCCTTATCAAAGTTTTGAGGCAATTTGGTTTCTCTAAGGATTGGATGGATTGGATTATGGGATGTATCTCTTCAGTTTCCTACTTAGTTCTTATCAATGGCAGGCCTTCTCAGTCATTCCCAGCCTCCAGAGGTATTAGGCAAGGTGACCCGCTATCCCCTTATTTATTCATCATTCTTGTTGAATGCTTGGGTAGGACTATAACCAAAAAGAGGGAAAACAAAACCCTTGAGGGAGTTACCATTGCTCATGGAGCTAGACCTATCTCTCATCTTCAATTTGTGGATGACTCTACTCTTTTAGGTAAAGCTACAGCTTAAGGAAGCTTCTAATATTAAGCAAATCATTAGCTGTTTTTCTAAGGCTATTGGGCAGCTTGATCAATGAAGACAAATCTAAAGTTATTTTCTTTCACCGCTTCGCTAGACAGAATCCATGGTCTTGGATAAATTAAGATATAAGAAGACCTCCCTTCCAATCACTTATTTAGGTATTCCCATAAATATTCAAAGGCAGAAAAATAAAGATTGGAATTGGTTGTTGGACAAAGTCAAGAAGAAAATTGGAAAGTGGACCAACAGGTGGCTTTCTTCCGGGGGTAGAATCACCTTGGTAAAATCAGTCCTTCAAGCTATTCCTATTTATGTTTCTTCCGTTTTGAATATCCCAAAGGCTGTTCTTCGAGAATTGGATCAAATCAGTCATCGTTTCCTTTGGAGTGGTACTAAGGAGAAAAGAAAATGGGCCTTGGTGAAATGGGATACTTTATGTCTTCCTAAGAATGAAGGGGGGTTAGGATTCCGGTCTTCTATTAATAACAACAAAGCTTTAGCTGCTAAATTATATTGGAGGATGTTGCATAACCCCAATGCTCTTTGGGCCAATAATCTCTGTGCTAAATATGCTGAGAACAAAAGTCCTGAAGACCTTGTTCGCTATCAACTTCCTACCAAAGGTTCTCCCATTTTAGCAGTTCTTAAGACTGGTGAGGATTTGATAAAGAAAAATTTATTTTGGATCATTCATAATGGTCAACAGTGCAAATTTTTGGACAGATTCTTGGGATGGTCACAAGCCTTTGATAACTCGGCTTCCCGATTGGAGGCCTTGGATGGAGGAGCTTCACCGAGCTAACTGGATAAAGGTGGCTAATTATCGTCGGTACCATACCGGTAATTCAAAGGTTGGTAGATATTGGATCCCTATTGAGGACTCGGCCTATTCAAATCCCGTAAAGGCAAAGACAAGATATCCAAGGCATCCTTCATATGAGATCCCTCTCTTGGTCCCATGAAAAAGATTGTTTTGGATGGAACAACACTACTAAGGGTGAGTATTCAGCTTGCTCAAGGTTATTTGACCTTATGCCATAATAATCCCAACCATTCTTCCGACATCTTTTCTCGATTGTGGGCTCAAAAGCTCCGGCCTAAGGTGAGGTTCTTTAATTGGCTTTTATTGCATCGTAGGGTGCTTACTGGTGAGCAACTTATGAAGCGTGGTTTTCATGGCCCTTTTAGATGTGAAATGTGTGAAGAGAATGTAGAAACTCTCAACCATATTTTTATTGAGTGTACTTTAGCCTCTTAAGCTATGGAGGAGAATGGCCACTTTACTTGGCTTACAAGTGGTCCAATTTTTTTACTTTTGAACAGCTTTGGAGGGATTGGCCTAATCAAGAGGGTGTTGATCATTTTATTAGGCGGTTAGTTTGGATGGGTTCTACCATTCTTCTTTGGAATATTTGGAATGAAAGGAACAACCGAATTTTTAATCAAGATAGGAAGGATATTCACTATATTTGGCAAAAGACCATAGCCAACTTAGTTGAATCAGTCCATCAACTCCTTAATCACCCCCAAAACTCCCACCAAAGATGGGATCAAGTGATGCAAAGATTGAAGATTAAATCTTCTAAGGGCAACCAACTTAAAGGGAATGTGAGTATTAGTAAGATGGATAGGACAAGAAATTGGCAACCTCCTCCTAAGGATTTTGGAAAAGTCAATACCGATGGAGCCTCTAGAGGGAACCCCGGAAAAGCCAATGTGGGAGGAATTGGTAGACTTTCGGATGGCTCCCCGGTTTTTACTTTTGCTGAGAATTTGGGTATTCTTTCCAATAACCTTGCCGAGGGGTATGGTATCCTCGGAGGCCTTCAGGAGGCTACTAAGGTTGGATGGGAAAAGGTGTTAGTTGAGTCTGACTCTCAACTTATGATTAATCTCTTGAAGACTCCTTCTAAGAATCATAAGGTGGATTGGAGAATAAAAAGAATTATTGAGAAGATTCAATTAATCCAGATGGGATTTTTGAAAGTTGATTACAATCATGTGGTCGGAGATCAAAACAAGAGTGTTGATGCTTTAGCTAATTGGGCTTTGGACAAAGGTGATCTTACTTGTTATGGCCACCCTCCTAGATGGTGGGCTTCTCAAATTAGGGAAGCTCTTCTTTCTATCATTTCTTTGGATGGCTCCAGCTCTGAAGGTACCTAGTTTCTTCTTGTTTTTTTTTTTTTTGCTTCTCTTTGGTTCATTCAGTTTTTTTTAGTTCCCTAGCTCATTCTATTCTTTCTTTTGTTTCCTCCGTTGATTCTTGCCTTAATAGTCTTCTGGTCTAGATAGGTCATTGTTATGTTCAATTTTTTTTTTTTTTTCTTTTTTGTTTTTTTTGTTTAGTTTTTTAAGGTGGGTGGGTTCTTTTGTTTTGTTTTGTTTTTGTGTTCTTTGTGTTGTTTTTTGTTGTTCTTGTGTTTTTGTTGTTTTGTGTTTTTTTTTTATGTTTTTTGTTATTGTTCTTGTGTTTTTTTCGTTCTTGTTCTTGGGTTTCTCTTTGTTTGTGTTAATTCGTGTTTTTATGTGTGAGTGTTTTCTATGTTTTTTGTTTTTGTTTATTGTTCGTTGTTGGTTGTTTTTTATTTTTATTTTTATTTTATTTTTTTAATTTTTTAGGTTTTGGTTGTGTTTATTTTTCATGTTTTTTTTTGGGTTATGTCTTTGTAGTGTTCTCGTTGTTTTTGTCTTGTTTGTGTTTTGTTATGTGGTTCTTGTGTTTTTCTATGTGGTTCGTGTTGTGGTTTCTTTTATCTTATTGTGCGTGTTTGGTTGTGCTTTTGTTTTTGACACACTCAAGGAGCATGTTTTTTATTTTATTTTATTATTTTTGTTGTTATTTACTTATTTATTTACTTATTTTTAAATTGGTTTTGTGTGTTTGTTTGCTCCTTGAGTATGTCAAAGGTGGTAGGCCAGGTCCGAGTCCTCGGCGTTTTTGGCGGAATGGATACCCCTGCCTCCTTGGGTCTTACCCGAAAGTGGCATCCCTTTTGGGATGTTTTCCACAAATAAAAAAAAAATTGGAAACAATAGCACTAGACTTGATGTCCACCATTTATAAAAAATAGAATGCTTTGTAAATGTCAACATAGCAAAGGAAATAGTGGCAGATAAACTAACCAATCATAGTGTCAATCTTCTTGCTTGACATTATTCAGATTTTAGAAGGTATCTGACCAAGGGAGAATCTATCAATCAATGAAAATGATACCAAGGAAATGACAATGGCAAGCTAATGGCCCAAGGAGAAATAGGAAGAAGAGAAGATGGGGAAATCTTCAATGGAAACACGAGCTAGGAAAGGTTCATGGAAATTATCCTTGGACATGATCTACTTGACCTAATAGCACATGTGATTATCGATATTTTGTTGTAGTTCCTTATAGAAGCCACGTATTATATTTTTAAAAAAATAAGAATTAAATAGTATTATATAGTATTTTTTAATTGGTTATATGGGGTTTAAATGGACCCCATCCATTTTATATTATGAGCACATTCTTGTCATATTTTAACAAACCATATTATCACAAGAATGTCAATTACAATGTTGGGATTCGAACCTGAGTCATCCTCGTATAATTGCAACCAATTTACCATTGATGAAAGTATTATATATATATATATATATATATATATATATATATATATATATAATTTTAGATAATTATTTGAAGTTAAAAATAAATTTTAAATAATTAAAAAAATATCTTATTAAAAAGAAAAAATTGAACACACATTGGGTTTGGGGTAATTGGTGGGGAATAAAAAATTTCACAATATAAGCTAAGTTCCATGGGGACTTGTTGAGGGATTTGGGAGATCCCGCCATCCTCGTCTCCAATCCTATGGGTGAACCTTAACATTTTATCAAATGACATGAACTCATCTAACTAAATATGTGGACTTTCAACACAAAGACCAAGGTTCAAATCTTGCCAAGTGATATATGCATAATTGCCAACATGTTATAGTATTGCGGTAACGCAGTCATGATGTAATACAAGTGGGACCCATTTCAATCCCATATAACCGATTGGGAAAAAATGAACTACCTTGTTATTTTGTTTTATTAATAAAATAACTAATAAAACCCCAAGCTCATTCCCTAAAGCAAAGAGACTTTTACTGCATTACAAAACAATATATATATATTGTTAGAAAATATAGCAAAATTTTATGCAAGCAGAAAAACACAATAACACAGGAAAAAACAGTAACACAGATTTTACGTGGAAAACCTGCAATGTGCAAGAAAAACCACGGGGCAATGGCAGCTTGATCTTTTATTGATTTTGGCAAAATTACATTCAATCAACATTTACATGCAAGGGGTCATTCCCCTTTTATAGAAAAACAAACTGTTCGTTTTCTCTTCCAAAGGAAGAGTCCAAAAAACTGTTCGTTTCCTCTTCCAAAGGAAGACTCCAAAAAATTGTCCGTTTCCTCTCCCAAAGGAAGACTACAGAATATTGTTTGTTTCTTCTTTATAAGCTGCACCACCATGCACCTCTCTGCTGAAGAACATTGGAGATCTGGATATTGACTTCACCTCCTAACATATAGATAGATAGATAATTCTACTAATGTCCGCAAATGACCAAAGTAGGGCAATGTGACTCACTAGAAATAAATTGTTACAATACATTATACCAGCCAAGAAAATACTAACAAGATAAACTAAGATGGACTAAACAACATTATAATATAAGTATTGTATAACACCAAATCACAACCTCGTAGGGTGGACCCACAAAACCTTAACATGTTGTAAGTGGTGAAGAAGTCATGAGGGAAACAACCACCAAGGTGAGAGAGAGAGATAGAGTCCAATTACCATGGAATGCAAAGTAAAAAACAAAGTCATTGTCATCATCCACCCAAAAGAGCCAACACAGGATCTAATGATGCTCTTGGGAGCCAAGATGAAAAGGGCTTGGTTGGATAATCCTGGGAGGGCATCAAGTCCTACCCCTCTAAACCCTCCTAGCATCATTGTCAAGGGACCAATAAAGGAAGACAAGAAACCGGTAAGTTGTGTCTATCTACACTTCTTCAATAAGTGGGATGGTTGACATATAGCATCGGAGAGTTGTAGTCCTATCTTGTCATAAGCAACAAGGCATCAAGGCCTCATTCGCCACTCTCATATGCAAACAAGGATGCACAAATAAGACATTGGCTTTCTAGAAATATATAGCCTCAAATGAAGACTTATTGCTCCTTAGGGATGAGATAGAATGAAGGAATGAGACAATTGATCCAGTGGTGGTTGATTTCTCCTATAATACCCGATACCAAGGAGTGAGCTTCTCAAACATAAAAAGCCAAGCATCCCTGGTTGGGATAACCAAAAGAAGTGGCAAGCAATCTGCCTAAGTCTCTACACAAACAATAGTACCTCCCTTGAATCTTGAAAATGACCCCGAAAGATGAAATGTTCTATAGTATCCACCTATCAAAGAGAACAAAGGCAACTTACCCTATGCTCTTAACAAACATGGTGAATTATCTCCACCTGCAACTAATGTGCATGGATTCTAATTTGACCAATGGAGGTCTTGAGGCCATGTGTCTTAGGATGGGTAATAATGCCATCCTAAATCTTCATGAAGTGCTCAATATAGAGGACTAACTTAGAACTAAGAACCTGGATCAAAGTGACCAAGCCATCTGAATATATTTGTTGATATTGCAAGAAGAAGATTAAACACATGAATATACATCACGACTACATGAGAGCACAAACGTATGCACCATGTCAATTGAGTTATTTTATCGTGAATAGAGTTGTTGTATGTAAGTATTATCACATGATGTTGGGTTGAGATAAGTGTACGTCGTAATAAGTGTTTATAATAATGTAATGTAATATTATGAGGTATTTAAATGTTTTCGTCTGTACAGGTAGTTAGGCAATTACCAACCGCCTATTAATTCCAATGTACCTACATGTGCACCATCAAGGGATGTTGGTTGATGATGTTCATCAAGGTATGATGTTGGTCGATGCTGGCCAAGGCAAGTTTGTGTTATATATGCTTGACTGAACCATAACGTATTACAAATAACTAGGTTATGAAGGAGACATGCTTTGTGTGTGTATCCACATGCATCTATAAGTTTTTCTCATTTTGCAAATTTGTTTATATATTTATAAAAAAAATATATTATAGTTTGTTCTTATTTCTACATTTTGGCAATGTTGCTTGTACAAAGTTGGTTTGAAGTTTGTGACATGGAGTTGTGATGAGCAGCTCGAGAAGGTCCAAAATGACAACGATGGGACGATTATAATGTGGTCAATGTGCGTAGTCCAAATGCACCCTTGACCCCTTGGGAGGAGGGAAGATGTGATTTTGAAATAGAAAGTGATATAAACTTGTTCATTGATGTCGATGAAGTCGTCCATGACAAAGTCATTCATGATGAAGCCATCCATGACGAAGTCATCTCTGATGAGAGGTTTAAAGAATGCATGCGTGATGACCCAAGACATGAAAGTGTGCATGATAACGCAAGATGCGATGAAAGCATGCATGATGACACAAGGTGTGATAAAGGCCTACATGACAAAGGCATGTGTGACAATGCAAGGTGTGATGATGGGCAAAGTGATGTAAAATCTTGTTCCAGGTTTATGGTGGTTGATGCGAGTTGTGCATTAAATGACGCATATGACAAGAGTCCAGCACCAACACAACTGTACATTGGCGTGTCTAATGGTAAACAGGACGAGAATCCGACATTAGAGGAACAAATGCAAGATGGCATGTCTGACAACATGCATGATGCTAGTTTTACACTAGAGCAACTGCAGGTTGGCATGTTCAATGGTGAATGGGACAAGAGTCCAACATCAAAGCAATTGAGGGTTGGCATGTTAATGGTGCATGGGACGCAAGTTTGACATAGGAGTAATTGCAATGTGGTGCGTCCTATGATGTGTATAACAGGAGTGAGATATGCAAACAACCATTGCCTATGCCGAATCAACCCATTATGACAATGACCAACTTTGGTGTAACCCACATGTCTCATGTTTCATGGTGATGGAATAGGGGACCTAACATTGGAAAATATGCCTTACAATAAGGCCAATGGGCAAATGAATGAAGTAGCTTGGAGGATGTTATTCCCTACAACACTGTGATATTGTAGTGGACCAATACATGGAATCGTAAAAGGCAAGTACCACACTTGGGAAGAGTTGCAAGAAGCCTTCGTGAAGGAATTTCAATTATTTTGCAATGGCTATGAGGTCATTGTTGAAATCTATAAAAAGAGCAAAGTGAGGCGAAGTCTATTTGATCATACAACTAGAGGTTGAACAGGTTGATCACCCATCTAGAAGAATCATCAGATGCATTGAAGAAAAGGTGGTTTGTAGAGGGCCTTCTACCTCCATATCGAAAGATTGGGGTGGTCCATCCTCAACAGGCTTTTGAGCGGTCCATGAGCTTAGAAAGTGAGGCAAAGACATCATTCAAATCTTGGAGTCAAGGATCAAATTAAAATTGTGACTCCAAAAAAAAAAATGACTTTAAATACGAGGGTGACAACCTCAAGAATGAGAGAAGTTTGGAGGATGATTCAAGAATATCATCTAGATGTTGGGGTAGAAAACTCAACAACAAGAGCAATGCCTCCAAGAATCAATGACACAAAGAATGTGTATGACAAGATAAAATAATTGCTACACATATATGCAACACATAGGGATATTGTTTCAATAAGAGGTTCCATCAACTATGCATTTCATGACAACCACCAAACCAATGGAAGATGCTGAATTAAGTATGATACTGCCGAAACCAAAATGCTGGGTTCAGGACGTGACGTCCCCATAATGGGTACTTGTGAGACAATTGAGGGAGTGGGATCGGAAGAAGGCTGGCTAAGGTTTTCAGTAGTTACGGCAGTTGCAATAGGAGCTTCCCGACCCTGAGGAGTGAAGGTAGAAGTGAAGGCATTGGAGACTTTTGCAAAAGTCTCAAATGACTGAGAAAATTCCGGTAAGGAAGCGAGAGGATGTACAGGCAAGAGGGAGTTGGGAAAGATGTCGGTTAAGGCGCCAAATGAAATATGGGTGGACAGTAGCGTTTTGGCACCGGGAAGTGAGATTTCTTCAGAAGCAGCTGAGCTAAAGGGGGAAATAGAAGACGTACCTGTGGGCACGGGCTCCAGAGCCGAAGCGGTAAACTGCTGCGTTTTGGGACTGTCCCTCCTTTCTTCTTCCGCTGCTTCACCCTCCAGGTCAATAAACGCCTCCTTGGCCTGCAGTAGCTGTTGTGCCTTCAGAGCTGACTGCGCTGTCTGTGTGGGCCGTACTGACGGCGTTGGAGTGACAACTTCAGAAATACCCCCTTCTTTGACTGCTGCCGCTGCCGGAGGGGCTGCGCCAGAGACTACGAACCTGATAGTGCGAGACTTCTTCGCAGCACTTTGAGGAGCAGGTGCATCAAGCGCACTCCTCTTCTTTGGGGTGGTCTTTTCTTCTCGGACCTGCCGCTTACCTTTGTCCTTGACAGGTGGTGCCTGACTAGTTTGTTGTTCTTGCAGAGCGTACAGGTCATCCACTCTGCTAGGGCTCTCTAAGCTCTTGGGTACACGGTCCCCAAAAAATACAGGTCGATAATCATTATGATTTTTCTCAAATAGATCAGAAAATTTCTGATCTATCTGCAGCGTGGGGTCAGACAACTTCTTTTTGTGGTGACACCTCATTATCCACCAATTTAAAACCTTCTCTGCCGACCATTGGGGTGCTTTTTCTTTCATGAATGTGAAAATCCTATCATCAGGGTCCTGATGTGGAAACCGCCTAGGGTTGTACTCAGCCTCCATGACATAAAAATCATGCCACGGGGGAAAGGAGAACATCTTTTCAATGTGCCATTCGAGGTCCCGTCCAGAAGGATTATTGCGCTGCTGCTCAATCTCCGGGCAAGGACAGCAGTGGAATTTTTCTTTCCCAATATTTACTCTGAATACGCCATCTGGGTCATATTTCCACCGTTGGGGCAGGTCTATCAGACCAAAATCATACAGGTTAATCGCCAGATAGTGATTCTGCTTATTCTGTGTCACCTTGATGGGACCAAGCTCAATCGGCCAAGGGCAGGTGTGTTGTTTCTTCCTTCCCTTGCCGAAGACATCGTCCGCATAGTCACACTGACGAGTGACCTCCTGAGCAAACAGGTATTCGGTAGCGTAATAGGGTAGCAAGAAGGGTTTACCTGAAAACCCAAAAATCCGTATCACAAGCCCTTGTGTTAAACAGAAAATGTCTCCTAGTTGCTGACTTATCACATAATCTTTCATTTTCCTCGGCACTCGTTCGCAGGTCCCAGTCATAATTTGCAGCGCTGGTCCGAGGAAAACCCGGTTAAAATTATAGTAAGATTCTCGCCTTGACAGGACTGAGGTCCACTGATACACCGGGAGCGGCTCACCTTTCTCATTAGTGAAGTTCTTGTCGATGAAGGCAAAGTCGGGCTTTGCATGCAACTGGTGAAAGAAGTACCACACTAGGAAAGAGCAACTCCGGAACGCCACGGTCCCTTGTTTCATTGCACACAGCTGAAGGTGCAGCTGACGGGACACCCAATCGGCCCAATCGTAGTAGATAGGCTTTATTTCCCGTGACTCAGCATCGGCGGCGTAAAATTCCCCGTGGGATACACATTCAGCAACTGCCGCTTGCCAGGCGTTTACCTGGGCGTCTGACGCCAGGCCAGTGATCCATGCCAGCATAGAGAAAAGTTCGGAATTCTTGAATTTTCGCAAGGACATGGGAAGCTGCGGCAAGGTTCCTGGCGCGAGGGTTTCCGTGTAATGAGCTTCCATAAAACGCCTCATCTGCGTTGAAAAGTTGTATCTTTGCGCTTGTTCTTTTGTGTCAATTCTTCGGACAATAACATTCTTAGGAGGGCGTCGCCCACAAGCAAAAGCCTCACGGATTTTGTCAGTCGAGATGGAAAATAATTTGTTCCCTTCTGAATCCTTCACAGATCTAGTCTGAGGATCATAGGCCTGGCCGATTGCAAATATCAATTCCGGGCAGGGATGAACGGGTGAACATAAGTACCAGTATAAGAGTGAGGGATAAGCGACTACTCGGTCGTGCACCTCAGATACTTTTGTCCTCTTTTGATCAATATCCATGCGCAATTTTTCTATACTCGTGCGAGTGAGAATACAGTCCCGAATTTTACTCAGCTGATCTTCATGTGGGGGCGGCAAGGGTTTCTGCTTCTTTTCTTTCACGGCTCCTTGCTCGCCTTCTGCAATTTTCGGAACTGCGCCCCCCTTTTGCTGGGTTTCTCCTTTCTTGCCCATTTTTCTGTGGTGAAAAAACCCTCAAGTATTCTCCAGGGACAAAATTCAGGGACTTAAGAGTGCTTTAGAAGTGAATCTTTCAGTGTGCGGAAACAATCAAGTCTTACCAACAATCGTCAAGAGTGAATGATGCCACAGGTTCTTGATTTACAAGGGGATATTTCTTGAAGCACCTGACCTTTTATAGGTTCAGCTTATACCCACCTGTGTTAATGCTACCTGCGCAGAATTAATGCGCAAAAAGGCCTTAGAGGCGTTAGGAAAAACCCCTTCCAAGGTAAACAATGATGGGGCGCGGATCCCAACCTTAACTACCCAAGCCGGGCTCAATCATTCTTGAAAAGCGTGAATTCTGGCCGTAGGTATACTTAGTTTCAATCATGGGCCACGCCTTGAGCTGCGTGTCGGCGAACTGCGCTAAACTTAGAAATCCACGGTCAGGGAGTGCCTCTAAAACCGCGCGCTTCGGTCACCTCGGGATGAGCACCTTCTACTCCGAGCTGCGTGCCGAAGTGGTGCGCCCAGGTTAGGCCCGCCCCCCTGTGCACCTCCTTGGAGAAAAGTGCGCCTTGCCTTGGGCGCACGGCTTGAGTGCTTTGAGTGCGCCCAACCTTGGGCGCACAGCTCGAGTGCGCGGGCTGCTTCCGGCACGGGGCTCCTTCGTCTGTCACGAAACATTACCTGCTCTGCCGCGCGACTTGTCCTAAATTCAAAAAATAGAAAGAGGACATCCATCGGCCTCCCTCCACTGGCTAAGGCGCTTGCCTTCAAAACAGAGCTTCCATAAACATAGAGAAGCGGAGGAACATCCTTTCGACTGTACAAGAAAACTGGAATGCATAAGGGAAAAACGAGAATATATACAGCTGTACAGGAAATTTTTGCACCATCCCTCACTGGTGGTACGCCTTTAGGTGTACGCCATTAACTGATAATGGCAAAGCAAACCCATTCAAATCTTGCAGTGTGAAAGAGTTTACCGGGTGCACCTGGGAGACTTGAAAAGGACCTTCCCAAAATGCATCAAACTTATCATGATTGCCCGGTTTGGACTTTTTCACATTCCATTTTAGCACTAAGTCTCCGATCCGGAAAGTGCGCTTGGAAGTCCCTTTGCTGAACCATTTTTTTGTGGCCACTGCGTGCCTCATAAAAGCCTCATAGGCTTTCTCCCTCTCCTCTTCTAACTGCAAGAGTTGGGCGATTCTAATGTTGACCGGATCAAATTCCTCGCCCTCGCCGTCCAAAGATCGAAGAGACTGTAACGCTGGCAACTCAATATGCGCAGGAAGCACTGCTTCCTTCCCATATACTAAAGAGTACGGGGATGTCTTTATGGACTTTTTAATAGAAATCCGGTCAGCCCATAGCGCAAAATCCAAGTGTAAATGCCAAGTTCGCTTATTGTCCTCCAGTGTTTTCTTGAGAATCCGGAGCAAGTTTTTATTAGTAGATTCTGCCAAGCCATTACCCTGCGGGTAATAATTCGACGAAGTTTTCATATAAATACCATACTTGCTAGCAAATGCACACATCTTGGCCCCAACAAAATGAGAGCCGTTGTCCGTCACTACAGCGTCCGGTATCCCAAAACGGGTTATGAGTCCCTCCAGAAAGGCAATAACTACATCCTGATCTGCCCGCTTGGTTGGAACTGCCTCTGACCACCGGGTGAAATAATCAGTAGCGGTTAGAATATATTTGTGTCCCGCTGAAGAGTTAGGCTCGATTATCCCAATGAAGTCTAAACCCCATTGTTGAAACGGGGCCTCGACCTGAATCGGGTGCAAAGGTAACGGAGCATTTCTGATGCGGCCCGCATACCTCTGGCACTTATCACATTTCCGGCTTACACTGAAGGAATCTGAGAAAATGGTGGGCCAATAATAGCCCGCTCTTATTATTTTCAAAGCCATTGGCCTTCCAGCGAAATGGCCCCCGGACATTCCGAAATGGAATTCATCCAGGATTTTTTGTTTTTCTGTCCCCCTGACACATCTCAGGAGGACGCCGTCTATATTTCGGTGGAACAACCCCTCGGGTAATAAAACAAATCTGCAGGCTTGAAGCCTGAAACGCCTTCTCTGCGAAGAATCAAGGCCAGGAGGGCAATGTCCGGTGCCGAAGTATTCTACCAGGTCTTCAGTCCAATCTTTGCCATCTGTTGACTGATTCGCCCAATTATACTGTGGTAGTGAATCATCCCATTGACAAGCCGTTACTTCAGCCGCGGCACTCCTGGCAAGCTCTAGGCATAGCGCCCGCCCACGGACTAGTTTCGTAGGCCGGACATCAATATCAAACCCCTGAATCTTTGAAACCCAACCAGCCCTGTTATTACCAAGTTCACCTTGGCTGATGAAGGTCCGCACATCCGGGTGTACAACGTACACTATTGTCTTGCTTTGTGAGACGAAATGTCGGAACTTCTGTAGCGCTCGCATCACCGCATGTACTTGGCTTTCGATAAAACTGTGTTTTTCCTCATGCGGGAGTATTACCTGGCTGAGGAATGCTATAGGCCGTTCGTCTCCTTCCTTATTCTTCTGAGTGAGCACGGCCGCATAACTTTCTGGTTCCCCGACCGCATACAAAATAAAGTCTTGGGAATAATCAGGATTAACCAGAATGGGGGCTTGGGCAATCCGTCGTTTGATGTCTTTAAACGCCTGTCTCCTCTCATCAATCCACAGGAATTCCACATCCTTTTTTAAGAGTTGAGTCATAGGTTTTACCGATTGAGCAAAATCAGAGATAAACTTCCTGACGAAATTTATTTGCCCAAAGAAGGATTGGAGACCCTTTTTATTAGCCGGTAGAGGCAACTTGAGCAGGGCTTCGGCTCTAGCGGGATCAATAGCAAGACCCTTCTCTGATATCAAATGGCCTAAGAGTTTACCTTCTTTGACCGCAAAAATTGACTTTTTTGGGTTTATTGATATCCCGAACTCCCGACATTTTTCAAACACTTGTCGGAGATGCACACCGTGCTCCTCCCTTTTGTGGGAAAAAACCGTCATATCATCCAAGTATATCACAATTACGCGGTTGAGGAGTTCTCCAAAAGCCAAGTCCATCGCTCTTTGGAAAGTTGCCCCGGCATTTGAAAGGCCAAAGGGCATGCGCTGATAAGCAAAGGTGCCCCACTTGGTGGTGAAGGCAATTTTATATTGGTCCTCTTCTCTGACCCAGATCTGGTTGTACCCGGAGAAACCGTCTAGGAGGGAAAATCTCTGGGCCCCTGCCACTACATGGAGAATCTGGTCTATCTGGGGCAGTGGATAATGATCCTTCAGGGATGCCTGGTTGAGATTCCGGAAGTCCACGCAGAGACGAATATCTCCATTCTTTTTTCGAACAGGGACCAAGTTTGCTACCCAGGATGAATGCTTGATAGGGTAGATTATCTTTGCTTCCAGCATTTTGAGAAGTTCGGCCTTCATCAGTACCTCAATCTTTGGGTTTACAGGCCTTTGCTTTTGTCGTACGGGCTTGACTCCTTCCTGGAGTTCGATAGTATGCTGAAAAACATCTCGGTTATACCCTTTCAAATCATGATAACTCCATGCAACGATATCGGGATACTCTCTGCGAGAGGGTCCTAATTTGTTCAATTTCCTTCGAGTGTGCAATCAGTTCCCACTTTAATGGTCTTCCCGGACTCCAGGGCTAACTCTTGATACTCTTTTGCATCTACTTTTATTTTGTGAGGCAAGGCCCTGTCATCTTGATCAAATAAACTCTCAAGGGTTATCAAACCCTTGGGGAGGTGGTTGTTCTTCAGTTGGATAAGACCCTCATACTCATCAGGGGATCTATCTTCAATATTTCCAGCCTCGTTAATAAAAAAATCAACGATCTGCTCATCATTATCAAAGACCTGCCAGTGAATATTTTTATCCGGTACTGAGGGTCTATAAATAACCCTAACTGTCTTTGGCCTTTGCATAAGTTTCTCGGCTTGAGAGTACCTTGCTCCAATGGACGCCAAAACGTCCGCATGCTTGTTCCGCTCCCGTGAAATAGGTTGGATATTTAGGGCCGAGAAGGATTCTAGCGAGATCCCACACCTTGTTACGGTATGCTTTCAAGTAGTGTTGTTTAGCAACACATTTGTTTGTCACTTGATTGCAGATCAGTTCAGAATCCCCGAATATCTGCAACTGCTTTATCCCTAGTTTCTCCGCCTTTCGTAACCCCAAACATAGGGCTTCATACTCGGCTGAGTTATTAGTACAACTCCAAGCGAGCCTGTACGAATAGGTTCTCTGAATTCCAGAGGGGGAGACAAGGACAACCCCAGCTCCAGCGCCGTTCTTGCATCGGGCGCCATCAAAGAAAAGTTTCCACAGTTGCTCATCCATAGGGTCGGTATCACTCGGGGACTTAGCCTTCTCAGGCTTGGTGATCGAGTAACATCCGATATCTGATTCTATCATAGCATTAAAATCCAGCATGGAAAACTCATCCTCGAGGTGCAGCTCATCCAGGGTTTCTTCCATCAACCCCACTCCTTCTCCTATTTCCTCTGCCCCATCGATGATATTGACAGAGTCCATGGGTTTCTCCACATCCTGGATCCTTTCAATAAGAAAGGTAGAAGGTTTCTCATTAAAAATATTTACCCTCTTCCCCCTGAAGGGGACTTCCAGATGTGAATAATCAAGGGACAAATAGCCCCCAAGCTTGGCAGTGAATTCCCTAGATAAGCACATGCTAAAATAGGGCTCCAAGTCAACTACCACAACTTCTTGGATTACCATAATCTGCGGCATCTTATGCAGCACGATTGGGATATCCTTTATAACCCCGACAGTCCTGACCGGAGTTCCATCCAACTGGAGGACCCCGGGGCTGCTTCTTGTATACTCCATGCCCATAAATTCACATACAGCTTTAGGCATGACAGTAGTTGCAGCGCCAGAATCAACCATACAATTGTGTACTACCCACCCTTCCATTCTGAGAGATAAGTAAAACGGCGGCGGCCTGTTCTTTCCCGTGGCAGAAGTAGTTAGTGGTTGCGCCAAAACGGTTTGGGTTAGTCTCCCCTTGCCTTTAACGGTTTTGAGGGACTCGTGGAGTAGATCAACTTGGCCAGGTAATTGTAATGCGTCGAAGAGACTTACCTTAGCCGGAGTCCTCCTTAGCTCTTCGACAACGTTGTATGTCTCAACGCCTGGTTCTTTCCCGTCTTTGGCGGGTTCATACCGTGTCCGGTATTGCTGAGTGGCTTCCACCCTCTGGCGCTTGGTGATTGAGGGGTATCGTAACTTCTCCCGCGCCTGATCCCTCGCTTCAGCCAGGGGTTGAGAGGTGGAGGCTGGTGGCCGAGGGGCTACTGTCTTTGCTCTTGAGGGCAAGTAATCTTTTAATCGAGCATTGTCTGAGGGTTCTTTAGCCAGAGTTGGTTCTCTTCCTGAAGGCGTTGCGGCCTTGTTGGCCTGTTGCTGAGGATCGGCTGGCACTTTAAGTGGTTCCATCTGAACTGGATCGACCTCAATTGGCCTTCTACCCGTCTTTGTTAGGACAACAACCTGTTCGACAGGGGAAACTATACAATCATGATCATCTTCCATCATCATATTTACCTGCCTATCAGAGCCGTTATCTGAAAGCGTTTGAGCATAGTTCTGGTGGACTACACAGGCTTCTTCATTATGCGGGTCATTGCAGGTAGAGCACCGATTAGTCTTGTCGGATGTACCGACCTCATCGTATTCCAAAACTGCAGAATTTCTCTCATGAGGTCTGCCGATGGGAGCAGTTTGATCCCTTGTGATTTGAGGAGGCCTTCGTGGTGGATAATTCTGGTCTCGGAATTGGCTTTTCTTCATGATAGCCATATCATTCGCCATACTCTTCATAAACCCATACATATCCCTTAGCTCTTTAGCTTGTTGTGGGTTTAGCGAGGCATGAGCCGGAGTAGCTGGTAATGATAACGATGCCACTGGAGCAGGTAGTGTCGGATACTGTGGAGGCGCCGGTAGTTGTGGGACCGCATGGGTAGGTTGCTGCGGCATCTGTACTTGAGACTGCGGAGTGGGCACAACTTGATTTTGTGGGCCGCGCACCCATGGCTGACTGGGGTAGGCCAATGATACAGCAGAACTGGGTGCCGCGTGATTTTGTGAGTCATGAACCCACGATTGACTAGGGTATGTCAACGGTATAGAAGAACCAGATGCACTTGGATACATGCTTTGAGGAAAATCTGGGTAAATCGGAGTTGTCGCCTTAGGGGGCATCCTTCCGACGGCTATCAGGTCGTCTTCTGATTTCTACGCTTGTTCATACAGATCTGGAAATGTATTAATATTAGAGTGTCGGATGCTTATGCTGATGTCCGTATGGAACGCTCTTAAGTAATAGAATGCGGCCTGACGTGGGGTGGGCCGAAGGTCTTCAGGGACTCTCATCCAGGTCCGATCGAACCTGAGATTGAAATCGGGTATTTCTTCTTGGGGATGCCTCTGTATACCGGTGAACCGGTGTAACAGGGAGAAGGGGTCCGCTTGCTCATGGAAACCTCTTACTAATTTCCCGGCCAGTTGGTCCCACGAAGTGATGGTACCTGGTGCAAGTGAGCGGTACCAGTAGAGGAGCTTACCTCTTAAAGAGAGGACCAACAACTTAACCATGACCTCTTCGTTGGTAATCTCGTGAATCGTTGCCAATCCTGCAACATCTTGGATATGCTCGGCCGCTGTCTTTCCCGTACCATCGTAGGTGGGCAGAGCTTTCAAGGCCGCGGGAGGTACTCTATGCTGAGCTGCTAGATTTAGGGGGCCAGTGTGGTCCCAGGTCACGAACTGCCTGGCGGGAGGTGGTTGCGCCATGGGCGGTGGAGGGTTTCCCTGGAGCGGTGGCGGTAATGGCTGAACAGGAACAACGGAAACACTTGGTACCCTGATATCAACGTCAGGTGCGGCCTTAGTGTGTTGACGATCCGGTGAATTAGGCGGGACTGGAGGTAAGCTAGTAGCTGTGCTGTCGGGAGTTAGACCCCGTGTAGCAACAGTAGCTTCCTGCGAAGATGTTCCGTCCAATGGGTTGTCCGGCCTGACCACTCTAGGACGCTCTCCAAAGGCGTCAATGTCAAGTTCGTAGAACTCGGCTTCTTCTTCAGAGTTTCTAGCCTGTCGCCTCGTACGCATGGAGGCGTGATCTTTCAGGCTGGTCTGCGAGGCTTGGATATATCGGAGTTCGTATGAGTCGCCAGATGTTCAAATTTGTCAGTAGTAAGACGAACATCACTTTCTTAGTACTGCTAATGTAGTGGAACGTTTGCGTCCCACCGGGCGTGCCAGAAACTGTTGGTCAGAGATCTGCCTTAGGTAAGGATTTGGTATTTTAGTGCGCCTTAGACCCGGCCAACATTGAAAGGCCGAGAGGAAGAAATGCCTCCCGTGCCAATCTCCAGAGATGGGTTGGTTCCCTTGCTATTCTAACTGGGGGGGTTTTGAGATTAAGGAACTGAAAGGAATGGGAAATGACTGAAAGGGGAAATATGGCCACAAGCCGGATAGAATAGGGGTGATGGACTAACAACACGAAAACTCTATTGCATTCTGAACCAGATAGCCCTCAAATACGAGATAACTAATAGAAATTTAAACCAGAACATCTAGCATGTATAATCTCCAGGACTACTCCAGAGTTACTACTTTATCAACAACTAAATCCAGATATTAGAATTCAAGTTACAGTTTAAAGCAAGAAACGATAGAAGACAAGTAATAGAAGACATACACATGAAAATAGAAGTCCAAGTCTAGAGCTAGACATCAGCTGTATTGATAGCAGAATTCAGGTTTTCATTTAGCCTCTAGCAAACATCCATCCATTTTACAATAAGAGAGCGGGTTTATATAGAGAATTTTGCCGCTTGAGCAATAAATGCTCATAAACAGAATATGGCGGTGGAAGCCAGGATAAACATTACAAGGTGATACAGCCGCCAAATATTAAATAGGTATGGCAAGGGCTGGTGACTCCTCAAAATGCCGTTGAATGTCTTCAATGCCTCGACATACTTGACTTGCTGGCGATGTCTCCTCACTTGCAGGAACCGCCTTTGTAGGAGATATGCTTGAATTCCTGAAACGTCTAATCCAGAAGCTTCCTAATAACTGCGGGTGAACGGGTAAGGATATACTCCAAATTGCCGAGCTGGAATTCTTTCGGAAGAAACCAGCGCCAAAGTCAATCTGACATACTGGCAAAGTGCGCCCGAACTCTGGCGCAAGTATGAAGTGCGCCCAATCTCTGGCGCAAGTGTGGAGTGCGCCCAATCTCTGGCGCAAGTACTCAGTGCGCCCAATCTCTGGCGCAAGTATTCAGTGCGCCCCATCTCTGGCGCAAGTATCCAAAATGAGGTGTTAGATTTGCCAAAAGCTAAAACTTCATGATCCCCTTTTCGAAAGCTTTGTCACAAGGTTAATAATACACCATGTTGCAGAAATGGCAACATGAAGTAGTTTTCGAATAGCAGCCATGATGACAACCAAAAGTGTTGGTGGAGAAAATCCATCTTAAAGAAAAAAGTGCCAATACAGTATCTCTTTGAACCTCATATGCAGGCACCAATGGATTTAAGAGGTGAAGATGAAAAATTATTTTGAAGATGCTTTCCAGGGAAAGAGAATGAGCATCAAACACAACGGGGGCATTATATTTGGAACTATTCTCTTACATTGTTTAAATCGTTGAAGCAAAATAGTATGGACCCTCTAAATACAAGTCAACTAACACATCCTAGCCTCAGACCACAAACCTCATATCCATAAAAAATTGTGAGTTTGAATCTTGATGATATAGTTAAAGACGCACATCTTCGTAGCTATATTCTAGAAATACAACTACAAACATTGGTGCTCTACAACTAAAAGGGATGTGAATCCTTTGCAAAGCCATGACTGCAAACAAAAGAACTGGGTAGGGCTAAGCAACGGTGCCCTCAATCAGTTTACCTTTATAATAGAACTAGGACTTCGACAAGGCACTTTTTAAGGTGTTGAAGATCATCCCCCTATCTTGTTAAGGTTCATTGTCAGCTATCTTAAATTGCAAAAGGAAACAAGAGCATCCAATTTTCTTTGCAAGCCCTCAAAAGAGTATTTCGAAGAACTATATCATCCACAAATAACAATATAGCTATCAAGACATGATAATAAGAGCCAACCATCATCAACATGAGTGTTTTGATGAACAAATTTTTCAAGCTCATCAATGTAGATCCCAAATAGTTTGGGAGAAAGAGGACATCCTAGTTTGGCAACAATAGTGCTTTGCACATCCTTTGAGAATCTAGAGGCTGTCCAAAAACAAGCAATAACTACCACATAAAGTCTCCTGATGGAAGTGATAAAGTGTTTTGAGATGCCAATGTCCTGTAGGTCTAAAATAAAAGATGCCTACGAACAATGTTGAAGGCCTTTTTGAAGTCTACAAAACAATAACATGCTCTAGAAGACCATTGACGACCCTCCTCAATAATAGCTTGGAGGGTGAGATCATGGTCAATAATCTAATGAGCACCTTTGAAACCAACTTGTCCTCTTGCTCTATGCTTGCCTTCCTCCAATTGTTATGAAATTTTTGTGTTCAAAATTGTGGCAAGTAGTTCCAGGATCTCAAGATCAATATGGAAGCCCCATCCGCAACTGCTAACCTTGTGCCTTTCCAAAGCCACAACCCTCTAATGGGTAGACCAACATCGACATTCTAGTCTTCTTAGGCCAAATCAATGCCAAAGAGTTAGATGACTTCAATTGCTTACGGCCTACTATGTTGCCAATCAATTTGCAAACTCTAACAAGATTGCATTCATAGTCTTAAAGATGTCAAAATCGATTGTCTGTTGGTGGGAAACCACTAACAGTAGGCTCACCAATTAAGGAGCCACAATTACTTCCTAGACAACCTTCATCAAGTTGTTTCGTGAGCAATTCTACCCCTTACACCACAATGAAGATGAATATATACACTTTCAACAATTGTGTTAGTGCAAAGACTAGTATGTCCGACAATAAATTAACAAGTTCAACGAACTTCTTAATAATCTATGCATTGACAATGATGAGAGGCATCAGGTGCTCAAGTATGTCAACGGATTATAGTACCATCTTTGCTTGGAGATGAAGTCCCTCCAATGGACTCCTTGGCACAAGCATTCTGCTTAGTGTCAAAACTGGAAGAAAGATTGCAAGACAAATATAAGGGCCAAGCATTGGCCCCATATAGGATGTCGACACCAAAGCTCAAGCTGCCAATTACATGACCACTTACGGTGCCATTGCCCAAGGGACCCTCAATGCCCTCTAAGCCCAAGAATCCTCTAGCAGAGTACAAGGATAAACAAAAGGTGAGTTGTAAATGGTGTAGCAACCACAAGACATGCTCATAGCGACACAAAGTGTCAAGTGCAACAAGAGACATTAGTGGTAGATTTAGAGGTGAAAGATTGTTTATTCTCATCCAACAAAGAATGGGAGGAAGGTAATGCTTTTACATCAAATATCTTTGATGAATGACAACATCTTTCCCACACTTGATGTAAGCAAAGGATAAGCCTTTCCATGTCATCGTTGACATCGGAAGCCAGAAGAACATCACACAAGACACAATCAACAACAAACCCACAACCTTACTCTTTAGGTTGGCTTCATTCAAGTTATGGAATTGAGGTTCAATGCCAATGCACCCTACAGTATGGCATCAAGCCAATGTGCGACCTATGACGTGGCACCATTAGACATTTGTGATATCCTACTAGGAAGACCTTACCTCTTCAATCACCAAGCAACCTACCAAAATTGTATACAAAAATGATTTATGTGCATTGAAGAGGTAACATACAAAAAACCAAAGTGCCTGTGCCGAAAGATAATCTAAGCAAAGCAAGGGTTGCTCAAAGTCCCACAAAGCATGATGCCAAAGCCATCAAAAGCTTGCAAACCTTGGCATTTATTTGTGCTCTCCACCAAACCAGCCAACATCAAGTCACACTGTGGCCCCATGAATTCCCTGGCACCAATGCAAGAAAGCCAAAAAACCATCGGTGCCAATGCATAAAAGCCAACAAACCATCAACCCCAACCCCATGTGTGATCATCCAACTTCATACTGCAGACGCATGACAACTATTTGCATCAAACCAATCTAGCCACTTGTACATCCACAAACTAGTGCCATATGCAAAGAAAGTTGAGGTGACAATTCACGAACAAATTCTGAAACTACTTGATTAGTTGGAATCTAAAGTGTTTTATCTTCCAACTAATTTATAGCTTATGTACAGATTTGTATAAAACATAATGTAGGAACTCTTTTCTATCTTCTTAGTTCCTTCTTGGTTTCTTCTCCTCCTTCCTACTTTTCCCTTTTCTTGAGAGGTTGTTCCTATTACCACAATAGAATGGTGTCGTACACCCCACAACACTACACCCTTTTAGTAAGCACTTGTACCATATTCTACTTAATACATACGCCTTGTACTCTTAAGTATATTTCTGAGTTTATTACATCCCTTGTGAATGTTAATTATTTGTAAGAGGGGCATTTCTTCATTAATTGAAAGGGAGACATCATTGTGCCTTGTCTTGCAGGGCAAATCTGAACATAACTTTCAAGTGTTAGAAGCATGTTCTAGAAGTTGTCCCCCATGCCACCACATCATAGACCCTGCAATGTGAATCAAGTAGTATCATAGCAAACTCTGTTGCTCATCTATTTCTTTTGTGTCACTAATCTTGTTTGCATGTAGCATCACACCAGGTTTTGTGTTCATATACCTTGAAGCATGTAGCACCTGCAAAGGAACGCCAAAAATAGAGAAACCAACAATGCAGCCAGATACCAAGATGCAAGACGTGAAGAAGTTGATTTGAGACATCCTCGATGAATAGAGGAATAAAATTTTCAGGAAACTTTGGATCTCATTATCAATATTGGAGCCCCATCAACAACTGCTAACCATGTGTGTTTCTAGAGCCATAGCCCTCTAAAGGTACAAACCCACATCAACATACCAATCTTCTCATGTTGGATCGATGCTAAAGAGCTAGACATTTGGCTTCAACGACTTGAGGCCTACTATGTTGCCAACCAATTTGCAGACTCTAACAAGATTGCATTTGTGGTCTTCAGGATGCTAAAGTCAATTGATTATTGGTGGGAAACCACTATCAACAAGCTTGATGATGGAGGAGACTCAGTTACTTGATGGACAGCCTTCATCAAGTTGGTTCATGAGTTGTTCCATCCATTACACCGCTACAAATACAAGTGCTTTCAAGGGTTGCACGAACACGAAGGCCAAACTGTCCAACAATACATTGACAAGTTCAATGAACTTCTTAGTTGCCTACATATCATCAACGATGAGACACATCGAGCGCTCAAGTGCATTGATGGGTTGCAAAACCATCTTCGCTTGGATATGGGAGTTTTTTTCAATGGACTTCATGGCGCAAGGATTCCGCTTCACTTCAAAGCTAAAAGCGAGGTCACGAACTAAACATAAGCATTGGCATCACCAGTTGCTCGATCACCTACGACGCCAATGCCCAAGGGGCCCATAGCGGCATCGAAAGTCCAAAGCTCCTACAACACAGGACGAGGGTAAACAGAAGGTAGGAGATGAATGGTGAAACCACCATAAGACTCGCACTCACAATGATGCAAAGTATAGAGTGCGGCCAAAAACATTAGTGGTACATCTAGAGGTGAATGATTGTTCATCCTCATCAAAGAAGGAATAGGAGGCAAACACCACATGCCTGGGCACCAAAGCTCAACAGGCAATTAATGCCTGAGCATTAAATCCCTCTGAAGAACGAGAGCACCTATTTCACACCCGATGATGGGTAAAGGTAAGCCTCTCCACGTCATCGTTGACATTGGGAGCCATAAAAAACATCATTGCGCAAGACAAAGTCAAGCACCTTGACTTCTAGACCACAACACATTGTCAACCTTACACTCTGGGCTAGTTCCATCTTGGGAAAGGTATCAAGGTTCAGTGCCAATGCACCTTAGAATATGGCATCAAGTCAATGCATGCCATAGTCACCTGTGACATAGCACTGTCAGACATCTATGATATCCTACTGGGAAGGCCTTTTTTCTTTGATCGTCATATGACCTATCAAGCTTGTCCACAACAATGGTCCATGTGCATTGGAGAGATGACATGCAAATACCAAATTGTCTTCCCCACAACAAAGGTAACCTTGTTTTCAGCAAAGCAATGAAAAAAGTTCATTTCACATGCATATAAGTTTGTTTTGTTGATGGTTCATTCTGAGAACAATGGCACCAAGAAATTTACTCTTGTCGCACCAACTGAAGACTGCACTAAGCAGTCTCTACAAATGGATGCCCTGCTTCGTCCATACTCTAATGTTTTCTAGGACCTCAAGGGTGTCCACTGCACTATTTAGTGAAACATCATATCAACCGAATTCCAAGTTTAGCTCTCCTGAACAGCCCTCTAGATTGTTGATTAGTCTAGGAAAATTATGAGATCCAATGCCATATACAGTAGTTCATTGATCAAGAGAACATTCAACCCAGCTCATCGCCAAGAATAGTCCTCTTTGCTAGTGCTAAAGAAATATGGGGCTTGGCACTTACGTATTGACAATAGGACGCTTAACAAAATCATTATGAAGAACAGGTATACACCAAGATCGACCTCAAGTCAAGTTATTATCAGTTACTTGTCAAACACACCGACATTTGGAAGACGACCTTCAAGACCTAAGAAGGACTATATGAGTGACGCGTTATGCCTCTTGGCTTGACCAATGCCCCGACGACATTCATGCGCCTGATGAACAACATTGTGCATTTGTTCATAAGATTCTTTGTGACCGTCTACTTGGATGACATCACCGTGTTCAACAAGACATAGAAGAGCATTTGCAACATGTATGCCAAATTTTGGATACTCTACACTAGCGTATGCTTCAGACGAATCTAAGCAAGTGCACCTTTGACACCACACCGATTTCCTACCTAAGCTACATCATTGAGCAACAAGGGCTACATGTAGATCAGGATCCATAGAAGATCCACATTATCCGAGAAAGGCAAACACCCAAGAACCTAACAAAACTCAAAAGTTTCCTTGGCCTTGTCAAATTCTACCATAGGTTTGTCTTGGGTTTCTCACATTGGTCATGGCCTCTAAACCAGGTCATGCATGGAAACGTGAAGTCCCATTGGACTCCGCAACAGCAACAAGCATTTGAAGAGTTGAAACAGCACCTTTGTTAAGTGCCAAAGTTATCCATGCCAGATATCATGCAATCATTCTAGCCCAAGACTAATGTATCTGACTAAGCACTTCGCACCATAATAGAGAAAATTGCATGCCAGATATCATGCAATCATTCTAGCCCAAGACTAATGTATCTGACTAAGCACTTCGCACCATAATAGAGAAAATTGCAATTTTTTCAGTTTTCAATTCTGATTTGGCCTTGCCAAGTCAATCGGGATTGGGAATTGGCATTTTGAAAAATTGTCAATTTTATCAAAAAATTGAGAATCACATAAATTGTTTGTTTTTTCATTTTGCCTCATTTTGCTTGTTCCAAACTAGAGAGAGAGCTCTGCCTACCTGCTACCACACCAAACAAAACACTAAAGTGCATCCTAACAACAGATTTTTTGCAATTTGAAGGAATCTAGCAGCCACCAACAACAATGCTATACATTATTAACTGATGAAATTCTCCATAAAAAGATGTTGAACTATCAGTCCAAACTTATTGCTCAATTTTTGTTATCCTAGAAAGAAAAAATTGGTGTTGCAAACATTGGAACTAATGGGCAGAGTGAAACTAATTGTTACACAAAGCCTAAAACACCTTGCAAAAGACAAATTTGGAAGCCTAATATCAAAAACACCTTTACAGATTTTTGTAACATTACTATGTAAAATTTGTTTGAGATCTAAAAGAAGGTTGGAGATTTCATTTTTCAATATGCTTGTATATAAGAGTAATATTTAAAAGCACAAATGATTATTTGTTCTGTAAATGCATTAGACCACATAGGTCTTGAGAGAGAGTAAAAAGTTAAAACTAATTGCAATCATCATTTAAGTTAATTTGTTGGTGTTTTATTCAGCCTATGAGTTGTTGAAGTCCCAAATTAGTAATTGCAATGTCCTTTCTGCACCAAAATGCAATCAAGGAGAAAAAATCAGTTCAGGCAATGAAGGTGTTAATGGTTTTGTCGTTGAGGTTTCAATGCGCTGCCCCTCAACCCCGCAAGGGGCGCTGCCCCTCAACCCTGCAAGCGGGCTCCCACCCCCTTGACCCCCAACATAGGTGGCAACGGGCATTAGCAGCCAAGGCACAAGAAGAGGCACGAGCACAACAACTAAGAGAGACTAGAGCTTCTGCTAGGGAAAAGGGTAAAGGCATTCAAATATCTTGAGGCATTGTATTTGTCATGACTCATGACCCATTTTGTAATTTGTACCTTTTTTATATTATAAGCAATACAAAAATATATAGATTTTGTACGCATTAAGATTTATTTATTTAAGATGTGTTTTGTCACTTTCATGTGTAGTTTAAGGTTTTAAGCTTGTATCACTTGCCACTTTCATGTGTAGTTTAAACTTGTATCCCTTACAATATTAATATTTGATTTGAAAAATGTTAATTCATTGCCATATGCATGAAAAAAAAAATTCAATGAACTATTGCATTTTCTTCCGTTTTTTTTTTGTTGATTTTTTTCCAAATCCCAATTTTTTCCGATTCTTTTTCCATGCCAATTCTGATCTGATTCCTATTTTGTCAACTATGCTTGGCACCATCCTAGTCTAGATTAGGCATTCCATGGTATACCATTCTAAGACACTTCTTGACATAGTGACACTATCCCACATATAAGTAGTTGTATGCCATCGTTCATGTTGTATGATAGTGGCACCTCCACATTATAGGTAAGGATACCATTGTTCACTCAAACCACAGGCCTTTACAATTCCTTCATTCACAAAGCAAATTAGAGAATGTTAGGCAAATGAAATGGATGACTTGCCTACAATTGTTCCATCTTGTGATGAAACATCTCAAGGGAAAGGAGAATCAGGTAGCAAACTATCTAAGTTGCCCACTAGCACAGACATTGTAAGAGCATTGCACCAATGACAGGCAAACACTATACCCCTCAAATATCGACTTTGACAACAATCATCAATTGACCAAAGGCAAGTCAGCAATTGGCCACCATCTTCAAGATAGGTTGATATACCATCTTGGAAAGTTATGTGTACTATCTAGTACAGCGTGCTAGCTATTGACCTAGAAGGCCCACTACTCTAAGGTTGTTGGACATTTTGGCACCAACAAGACACTTGGAACGCTACAACAGTTCTTTCATTATTTGCACATGCATGAGGAAGTGGAGCTCTAAATTCGATCGCATGCACGGTGCAACATCACCAAACAAATGAACAAGAAAACAGGGCTCTATACAACATTGCAAGATCCCTTCAAGCCTTGGGAATCTATCAACATGGACTCTCTCTCAAGGTTGCTGACCACCAAGTGCCAACATGACTGTGTTTTCATGGTCGTGGATAGGTTCAGCAAGATAGCTATCATGGCACCATGCAGCAAGAGCATTGACATTGTGTAAACTATATGTTTGTTCTTTCAACAGGTCTAGGTTCGCTTCAGCCTACCTAGCTCAATTGTATTAGATCGGAACAAAAGATTTCTCAACAACTTATGGCGCCATCTCTCGAATCTCTTGGGCACCAAGCCCCGGCATTCCATCCACAAATAGGATAGAAATAGGTGGTCAACAAAATATTAGTGCATCTTCTTTGGATGTACAACCACCACCACCCTCACAAGTGGGAATGAGAGTTTGCCTTACATCCAACATTCCTACAAGACTATTCACACCTCTATAGGTCACAGTTCATTTCAGGCATGTCTGATTTTCTAGCCTAGAACCACAATAGACGTAGCCTTTGACATATTGGTTGGTACCATGACCCCAACTCAAGTCAAAGAGGCAAACAAGCTTGAGAAGTTTTTGCAGCAACAAGAGAACATTTAGACTCACATTCAACAAGTCTAGCAGTTCTAAAATAGGAAATACAAAAAGCGCCATGATCAACACAGAACTCCTCATACATTTCAGGTTGGACATAAGGTTTAGCTCTATCTAAAGAAGAAATGTTTCTCCTGTTCACGCCAAAACATCAAACCAATGGGTTATGGTCCTTAAACCATTTGGCACCAAGCAAGTGAGAACGCCTTTGTCTTTGATTTGTCATCTTAGTTGGAAATGAATCCAATGTTTCATGCAGAACTCCTCAACGCATACCTTCCTCTCATACTAAAACTAATGGTGATAGTAGTGATACAACATTCAACATATTTGGATCCCAACTCAATTGGAACCTATTGTCGCAGACTAGATGATTAATGTGACCAGCAAAAGCACTCACCAAGGGACAAACAACCTATCCAAGGTTGCAAAATAAGGACAATTTCCATTACAAGCTAAGTGATACACACTTGAACAACTCAAGCGTCCTTTCCCACAATTGGAGATTGATGCAATGGGGATCATTACTTCCCAAGGGGGGACATGATCTGATCAAAGCAGGGGTTGCTCAGAGTCACAAGGAGCATCACGCCAAATCATAAAGCTTGCAAAACTTGGCACCTATTTGGACTCTTCACCAAACTGGCCAGCACCAAGTCACACTGTGGCACCATGACTTCCCTAACACCAACCCCAATGGTGCCAATGCAGAAAAATCGATAGACCACACGAGTTATCATCTAGCATCAAATTGATAGAGGATCTTCTAGAACCAGATGCCCAACACCTCTTTGCATTGATCCAATCTAGCCATCTGTACATCCACAAACTAGTACCATAAATAGAGAAAGCTAAAGAGAGTTCATGAACAGTTTTTGAAAGCTACTTCTTAATCAATTGGAATTTAACGAGTTTCATCATTAAATTGATTTGTAACTTATGTATAGACTTTGTATAAAGCATAGTGTAGAAACTCCTTTCTATCTTCTTAGTTGTTTCTTGGTCCCTTTTCCTTCCTACTTTTCCCCTTTCTTTACGAGTTGTTCCTACTACCACAACAAAAGAGAGTCCCCTACACCCCACAACAAGACACACCTATATTAAGCACTTGTAGCATATTCTTACTTCATACATGATCTTTGTAATGTGAAGTGTATTTCTGCATTTGAAGTGTATTTCTGCATTTGCAACATCTCTTGCAGATGTTAATTTGTATAAAGGTTCATTTCTTCATCGATTGAAAGGGGACATCATTATGCCCTACCTCCTACAATGCAAATCAGAACATAACTTTTAGGTGCCACAAGTTGGTTCTAGGAGTTGTCCTCCACGGTACCACATCACGGTCCCTTTAATGAGGATCAAAATAAGGTAACTTTAGTTTTAGCAAAGCAATGCAAAAAGTTTATTTCTCATGCTCAAAAATTCGTTTTGTTGATGGTTTGCCTTGCGAACCATGGAAACAAGAAGTTCACCCTTGTCATGTCAGCTCAAGATTGTTTTGCACAGACTCAAAAAATGAACGCCCTGCTTCGCCCATATTCTGATGTTTTCTAGGATGCCAAGAGATTCCCACTGTACTACTTAGTTAAATATCAAATTGACCTGATTCCAGGCTTAGCACTCCCCAAGAATCCTTTGTACCGCAAATTAGTCAGGGAGAACGATTAGATCCAATGCCAAATATAGGAGTCGATTGATCAAGGGAAGATTAGATCAATTTCATCGCCATGTGCAAGTCCCATTGTGTTAGTGCTAAAGGATGGGAGATGGTGCTTGTGTACTAATTACAAGGCACTCAACAAAATCATAGTGAAGAATAGGTACCCACTATCATGCATTTATGATCTATTGGACCAGCTCTAGTGGGCTCAATACTTTAGTAAGATCAACATCAAATCAGGTTATCATTAGGCACTAGTCAACCGCACATGCATATAGTAGACAAAATTCAAGACCAGAAAAGGATTGAATGAGTAGTTAGTTATGCCCACTTGACATTCATGCACCTGATCGACAACATTCTAAATCCATTCACAGGATCTTTTGTCATAGTCTACTTGGATAACATCCTCATGTTCAATAGTGTAAGAGAACATTTGTAACATGTGTGCCAAGTTCTAGATATTGTGCCAATATAATCTCCTAGCGCATCTGGAGAAGTGTACCTGTGGCATCACATAGACCTCTTACCTAGGCTACATCATTGACCAACAGGATACATGTAGATCCAAAGAAGATCCGCATCATCCAAGAATTCCCAACACCCAAGTACCTAACAAAGCCCTAACATTTCCTTAGCCCTCACAACTTCTACCATAGGTTTGTCTTGGGCTTTTCAAATGTTTCATGGACTCTATACCAAGTCATATGTGGGAAGGTGAAGTTCCAATGGATTTCAAAACAGTAGCAGGCATTTGAAGAATTGATGCAATGCCTTTGTTCAATCCCAATGTTAGTCATGCCAAACATCATGTAAATCATTCAAGCTCGAGATTGATGAATCCAACTTTGGACTTGTGTCAATCTAAGTCAAAATGGGTATTTGTTGGCATACCATTTTTGAGACCCTCTCTAACAAAGCTCAGCACTACTCTACATACGAGGAGTTGTACGATAGTAGCACCTCTATAACATGGGTAAGGAAACCATTATACACTCTGATCATAGGATAACTATAGAATGTTAGGCATATGAAATGGATGATTCACCTATAGCAGTTCCACCTTATAATCGAACATCACAAGGGAAAGAAGAATCAGGCAACAAACTATCTAAGTCATCAACCGGTGCAGACATCATTGTCCATTCTCGATGCTAGAGGGCATGGCACCAATGACTAGCAAGCATTATACTCCTCAAACAGCGACTTTGCCAGCATCTATTGTTAAGTGACAAGAGGATAGTCATTGCAAGACCACCACCTCCAAGATCGGTTGTTGTCTTGTCTTGGGAAGCTTTGTATGCCATCTGGTACACTGGGTGCACTACTAATCAAGGAGGCGCACTACTAAGGTAGTTGGACACCTTGATGTCAATAAGACATTTGTAGCGCTACAATAGTTCTTTCACTCGCCACATATGCGCACGAGGTGGAGCTCTATGTCCATTGTTATGCATTCTGTAGCACTACCAAACCAACAAATAGGAAGCTAGGGGTCTAGACACCATTGCAGATTCCCTCCAAACCTTGGGAATCCATTAGCATGGATTTTCTCTCAAGGTTGTTGACCACTAAGCACCAGCATGATTGCATATTCATGGTTATGGTGTAATGTCCCCATTTATTTCCAGCCTTGTAAATATTTCAAATTTATGTTTTGTTGTTGTTTGTGGGCCTCTAAGGGGTTAGTTAGTATGTTTTGACAAGTTTTAATGTTAGTATATGGGTTAGTGGAGTTAGTTGTGGTATTAGAAGAAGTTTATGGTTAAAATAAGGCATTATTAAATGTTGGGGGCCTTGTACACGTTTTTGGAATGTCTTGTTGTCTATATTTTTTATGGTCAAAGTTAATGATGTGTTAGTCATGTATTAAGATAAGACCAAGTGTATTTATTACCTTGGCAAATGTAAAAACGAAAAATCACAAGTTCCAAGACTAATTTGAGGATAAGGGTGAGATGTCTTAAGAATAAGGATAAGGATTCTAGCATCATTTAAGTTGTCTTGTTGACAAGGTTTAATCCTAGCCTTGGGATCTTATGTTTTGTTGAGATCTAATCTCAGCCATTCATCAAGATCAATGGCTAAGATCTAATCTCTCATTAGGGTTGTGCTTATAAAAGACAACGCATTTCATTTGTGAGGTGGGGTTCCCTTTGGAACTCTCCATTGAAGGCTAGACCAGCTAGCTAACTACTCAGCCTTAGAGACAAATCCATCCAAGGTTTGTATTTGTGCTTCAATTGTTAAGGAGTTGATACAGAAATTCAAATCTGCCATTGGTGGCGAATTGAGAGAAATTTTGAGGAGGGTTTTGCCCTTCTATCTGCCTCAAGGTGGGACGCCCAGCCTTGGAGAGGCTCATTCTGCAGTTTTGAGATGCTTTTGGTCTTCTAAAAGCTAGATCCAGCCATTGAGGGTTTTCGGAAATTTTCTGCAACATCCAAAAATTATACTTGGCCATTTCTAGCCAAGAATTCAGCCCTAGGGGCCATTTCTGGTATTTATGTGATGTATTTTCTGTTCTAGACAGTTGCTAGATCTTAGATCCGCACTGTTGCATTCTGCTGTTGAGAATTTGCTGTTTCAGAACAATAAAAAATCAGAAATTTATTTCTGCCGTTTGCTGTTATAGTTTTCTGTTGGTTGTGAGCTAGGGTTTGAGTAATTTTCTGTATTATTTCCTGCAATATTTCCTGTATAAATTGGCTGGTATATCTCACATGGATAGGTTCAGTAAAATGAATATCACGGCAACATGTAGCAAAAACGTCATGGAGATTGCCCATCTGTTCTTTCAGCAAGTCTTGCTTCATTTCGGCCTACCTAGCTCAATAGTCTCACATAGGGACTCACTATTCATCAACAACTTTTGGCACCATCTCTAGAACTCACTGGAAACCAAGGTCCAACATTCTATATTCTTCCATCCATATATAGATGGAAAAATAGAAGTGGTCAACAGAATGTTAATGCATCTTCTTCGGATGTACAACTACAACCATCCTCGAACGGGGGATGAGTTTACCTTACATCCAACATTCCTACAACGGAACAGTCAGACTCAGCTTCAAGAGATGTTGTAGTGCTAACTATAGAAGTACAAAGAGTGCCATCATCAGCACTGGACTCCACAAATTTTTCGCATTGGAGATCAAGTTTAGCTCCATCTGAAGAAGGAACACTTCCATGGCCTACATCGGAAGATCGAACCACAGTGCTATGGTTCTTACACCATCCCATACTAGGCAAGTGAGAATGCTTTTGTCCTTAACTTGTTTCCTTACTCGATGATGCATCTAATGTTTCATGAAAAACTCCTTAAGATATACTTTCCTCCCATATTAGAGCCTATGGCAGTATAGCATCCCACAAATATGGATCCAGCTTAGTTGGAACCTACTGTAGCAGATCAGCTAATCAAAGTTACTGACATGAGTACCCACCAAGGAACATACAGCCTATTCAAGGTTGCTAAGCAGGGTCAATTTCCTTCTGAAGCTAAATGGTATATGTTGGTTACGAATTTGCCATGAGGAAAGGATTTTGGGTTAATGCGCCCAGATTCGCCCACCAGCATGAAAGGCCGGAAGGAAGAGATGCCTTCCGAGCCAATCTCCGGAGAAGGCCGGCTCCTTTTGGGGGGTTTTGGTTTAAGCTAAGAGTGCAGGAAAGAGATAAAGGAACGGAAAGAATTTACAAATGTACTTGGAGTTTGGTGGGGGGGAACTAACAGTACGGCAACCAGCAATCACCAATACTTACTGCATCATAAATACAAAGCATGACTGAGAACTGCAAAATCTAAGTGTACTTTCTGTACTAAGCAATATACGCACAGCTACAATGGTCCCCTAGCAAACATTCTCCCTACAAGGAGAACTAACAGCACGGCAATGCATCAATCACCACTACGTACGGAAACTCAAAACAGAAAGTAACTAAGAGATGTCAGAACCAGGTATATGTGTTATGCAGAGAATTTAACCGCACAGCTACAATGGTCCCCTAGCAAACATTCTCCCTACAAGGAGAACTAACAGCACGGCAACGCATCAATCACCACTACGGACAGCAACGTAACACACAACTGATGGAACTGCTACCACATCTAGTCTATGAAGTTCAAAAGTGCTTGACCACCAAATGCTAAAATGAATTAACAAGCCATGGCACAAACAATGATAAAGGCGCCTGATCACCAAATGCTGAAACGAATCAACGAGCCGTGACACAGGGAAGCGTAAAGCATAAAGCATAAAGAAATAAAAGCAGTAGAACAGAACCAGGCATACAAATTATATTTATAAGCGAAGCACGATTACAATGGTTCCCTAACAGACATTCCGCTTCCACCCTTTACAATGAAATCATGGTGGGTTTTTATAGCCCGAGTCCCTCCCGTTACATTAATGGGCACAAAGTCCCAGTCAAACACAAGCTGACAAAAGCGGCGAAAGAGCTGCAAATGTTGACCTTTGTCGGACCGGACTGTACCCGCAGCATGGTCTTCCTGGAAGCTGGACAGCTACGTGGCAGTGTGTTGGGCGGAACTTCTCCTCGGCAGGAATGCGGGTAGCTGGAGTAGGTAGAACCTCCAATCAGCTTTAAATGAGGTTACTGGCACAGGTAGTGCAACCCATGCTCGTCCTTTTGCTCGGCACGTCTTGGCTCAAATCCCGAAGCTAGACACTTGTCAGATGATGGATGATGTTGTTTGACACGTGTCTGCCTTGAAAGGCAGTTTATCCAACTTCGCCTGGGATCAGAGCGCCATCGGGTTGCGCGGGCAGAAAACAGCGCAGTGGGGAAGGCCTTCATGCCTTAGGTGTATTTCCGAGTTTGTTTCCCTACTGCGCACCTGTCAAGGACGCACTCTGACTTCGCTGCGAAGTCGGACTGCGCACAGGTGAAAACTGGTATCTGCCGCCATACGGACTTTGCCCCAGCACTTATCATTCTTCTGTCGACTGCCGCCACTGCTAGTTACAAGGTGCGCCCAGAAGAGGGGGCGAAGTCGGACTTCGCACCAAAACTGGGCGAAGTACGCACTTCGCACCAAAACTGTGCGAAGTCGGACTTCGCACCAAAACTGGGCGAAGTACGCACTTCGCACCAAAACTGGGCGAAGTCGGACTTCGCACCAACACTTAGCCATTTTTCAGGTAACTGCTGTCAAGTTCAAAATTCAACTGAGGGGCTCCAGGAAAGGGGGAAAGAAAGAGAATGTAGGAAAGAAAGAGAAAGGGAGAGAAGAAGAAAGGAAAATAGAGGAAGAGGGAAAAAGAAGAGCAGCACTGTTACAAAATTGAAAACATTGCACCCCGTGCAAAATGTGGCAACATTTCTGGCGGCTCGCGGGGTGTCGAGCTCGCCTCGGCGCAAAGAATCCATGCCTTCATCCATTGGGTGCAGAGGAACTTGCTTCCCCTGCCTTTTGCTGCTCTAGCTGTTCTCCTCGCGGCAACTGTTCTTCAGATTCACTTTTGTCAGTTGCCCCCTCAGAATCACCTTCCGAAGGCTCTCCAGCTTTTGCTTCTGCCTCGCATATGCGGTTGTATGCGGCCTGGGCTTGGCCCCAGGCTTCTGCTTCGAATGGTCGGCGGTCAGCAACTTCTTCTAATGTTGCGTGGAAAGCAGCGACCGCGTGCAGGTCGATGGTGAGGTATCTTTTTCCTAGCTCCTGGAAGTAGGAGCTGATCTTGCAACATTTGGACACCATCTGGGTGACCTGACTTTCCTGAATTGGCTCAGTCCAGCTATCAATCTCAGCTGTATCTGCTTCAAAGGACTGCCAATTCTTTTTCACCTGATCTAGGGTGAGAAACTCGCCATTCTCAACAAAACCTGGGCACCCTAGTTCAGAAAGAGCGTGAAAGGGAGCCATACAAATGTCTCTTTCATGTTCGAATGCGTCTAACATTCGTCTGGCAACTCTCACCTCTTCTACTTTTTTAAAATATTTATGCAAGGTTACCCTTGCATCTGCCCATTCTGCAGCGAATGAGGACATGGGGGAGAATTGGAGGCCATCGCGCTCGCTCTCCTGAAGATTTATCGCCAGATCCAGCCATTGCTTCGCCTGGCGTTCGGCCTCCTCTACCACGAGGCTTTCCCAGGCGTAAACTTCTTGAATTCTGGATGCGAAATCCAAAACTGACATCGCCTTATAGGTGTGGGGCTTGCATCCCCGCAGCAAACCACCCCGCATCTCCTTAACTTTCTTCTTCGAAAAGACCGTCACTTGAGATGCTCTCTCTGCAGATTGCGACTGCGCCTGTTTCAAAGACTCTTGGAGCTGAGAAATCTGCTCCAAGGCTGCCTGCTTTTCGATTGCGGCTTGTTGCTGAGAAGCGGCCAGTTGGGCTTTTAATTCATCTATTTCTTGCCGCGCCGCTTCCAGCTGCTCAGTGGACCTAGACAGGTCCTCTTCAAGTTGTCTTGTCTTATCCTGCAACCCGAAAAGCTCTTCCTGTTCCTCCAGACTTTTGACAAGGAGATTGTCAGCTTTACGAATGATTCCCTGAATCTCGTATTGCTTGTTGATGTCGTCAAAGCTCTTCTCCTTTGTCTGGAGCTCGTAGTCCACCTTGGTCATTTCTCAGAGAGGCTTCTTCACTTTTGGGATTATCTTCTCTGTTGTAAGCACTCTCCTCTCGAAATTATACTTGGTGCGCTTTACCAGGGCGGCTATCTCTTCAGGTCTCCTCCGCTTCAGGTTTTGGAGGAAAGAGATAGAGTATTCTACAGCTCTTGTTGCCAGGGGCAAGTCGTCTGTATTTTGGAGGTCGTCCATGAAGTCTGATTCCCCCAGCCTAGGGTTCTGCTGAGACGTCTCTCCTGCGGGAATGGGATCAGGAGGAACCGGACGGATTTTGGAAGGATCGGCCGCTTCTGGGGGCGACCGGGAAGTGGAGATGGGAGCGGCTGATGCTGAAAGGGTTTGAAGCGGCTGAGGCGGTGGATGTAACGGTGAATGCACGGCTTCAGCACTAACTTCAGGCGAAGGGTTTGGGGTTTGACTCAGAGATAGGGAAACGTTGGGGTTCTGAGCAAACTGGTCAAAAGAATGGGGGCCGCTAGAAGGGTGTGGAGACAGGGAGGAAGATGCGGCCATAACTTGCTCGGATTGAGCGGGAGATGGAGTAGGGGTAGGACTAGATGAGACCAAGGAGAATGGGGCAACAAACATACCTGCGGGCTCCGCCTGAGTCGATGCTGGATGGATGTCTGCGCTTCGGTTTCCGACGGCTGGCTCGGGACTGCCCTGAGAAACTGTCTCTGGAGCTGCTGAACGCAGCTGCGGCTCTGCGACTGGCTGCTGCACTGTCAGACTAGGTCGCCTGATTTTTTCAACTCTCTTCCTTTTCTTCTCTTCTGGAACAATGGTCGGATCGGGGGAAGGAGATGAAGCAGGTGCAGCAGGCACTGATGTTCCCACGGTAAACTTGTACCGGGGTTTGACTTGCAGAAGGTCTGCCGCAACCGGTCTGCTCTCCGGCGGCGCTGGCGTCTTTTGTGCCTGAGGAATCACCTCGGACGTTGCCTTGACTAATTTCTTCGCCTTTTCAGGCGCCGCCTTGGAAGCCACGGGCTGCATTGGGTCCACCTGGATGTCTGCTGGGCCCGCGCTGGCAGTTGCCAAAGTGTACAACTGTTGGGAGGAAGACCCTCCTTTATAACCCTCAAAGGGACCTCGGGGAACGTAACCTTGATATGCGAACGGCCGCCAGCTGTCATGATGCTGGTCATATAGAACTGAAAAGTCGTCATCAACGGCCAGATTTCTCCTGGTGGATTTGTCGTGCTGCGTGCGGCACCTCATCTTCCAGCATTCAATAATCTTTTCTTTTGGCCAGTTAAGGCCTGCTATCTTGGAGAGGAATTTTTTAAACCCTGGAGATGAGAACTGGTGGTCCGGGTTTCGCTTGGGGTCATATGCTACCTCCTCGCAGTAAAAATCCTGCCAGGGAGGAGAAGCTTCCATCAATTCAATTTCCCAGTCAAGGTCCACATGGACCACATCGCATCTATCCTCGATTATATCTGCCCGGGGGCAGAGATGTGTGAACTTTCCCCTTATCCCGTACGGGTCGTACTTCCAACGCTGCGGCAACAGAACCAGGCCAATACGGGAAAACTCCTGCTCGAGGTAGACATGTTGTCCTACCTCAGAAATCTCAACGTTCGCCCAGGAAAGAGGATATTGAAAAATCTGGCCTCTTTTCTTTCCTAGGCCGAACTCCTCCTCAACATAATCCATCTGTCGGGCAACCTCCATCCCAAACTGATGCTCCGTGCACCAGTAGGGCAGCAAATGGGGTTCGCCCTTGAATCCGTAGATTCTGACCACAATCCTCTGCGTCAGTCTAAAAACATCCCCGAGCTTCTGACTCAGCAAAGAGTTCGTCATTTCCCGCGGGGGGCGAGGGATTTCGCCCTCGCTGAAGACTGACATGACCAATCCCAGAAAGTTGAAGTTAAACTTGTAGTAGGACCCTTTCCGGTATAGGTCATCCGTCCAGTCATAGACGGGCTGTGGCTCTCCCTTCTCACTGACCTTCTTCAGGTTCGGGATCGGCATCCAGGAGTGCAAATGATACAGACAAAGCCAAGCTAGAACAGAACTGAACCGAAATTCGGTGGACTGCTTCTTCTGGAGCTTCACCAGGCTGGAGTGAATGGCGTATGCCAGCCGGTCCGCCCAGTCGAAAAAGATGGGACGCTTTCCGCTTCTCTGCGCTGCTGGTTCGTAGGATTCTCCACACAGGAGACATTCTGCCAGCGCTAGCTGGTACAGCTGTACCAGCTCATCAGAGTCGCAGCCGAGGATCCATGCCAAAATGGTGTATAAATATTTGTTCTGAAACCTCGCCAAGGGCATGGGGCCGGTTGGCCACTGTCCAGCTGCAAGCGGGGCGTTCAGCTCTGAATTGAGGAAATCCCTCATCCTTTTGGTATGCGTGAAGCGTCCCGCTTGCTCGCCCAGATTTATCTTTCTGACAATTGTGCTGGAGTCATACTCCAACCCTGGGGCGAAAGCTGGCTGGACAGTCTCCCTGCGCAGCGCGAACAAGGGTTTACCGCTGGAGCTGCAAATCTGCCGGGTAACTGGTCTGTAGTGTCTGACAATCAGGTCTACCAGCTCCGGGCACTGATGGACAGGAGGGCACAAGAATCTGAAAAGGTTGGATTTGTACGCCGCTCCGAAATGGTGAGAGGGCGAAACCTTGTCGGCCCAACTCTCCACATTTGTCCGCGACTTAGTCAGGCTCATAGAAAACGAGCCGTCCACGTATCCCGCCAAGTAATTTACCGGAGGTGGTGGGGCTTGCCCACGCTGTACTTTCTTTGGCCGGGACTTTGACTTTCGCTCCGGCGGTGTTTCACTTCTGAAAACACCTGGCCGTGGTAAATCCTCAGGTTCGCACCCTTCGCTGGATTGCGCTGGCATTGGCATCTTTCCTCTGTCCATCTCTCCGAAACAACAATAATTACAAGTTCAGGGCGTCTGCAGCAGATTTCGCTGTCACAGGAATAATCTGCACAGTCCAAGGAATAATCTGCGCAGTCTGGCATGTCTGGTTGCATCTGACCCCCTTTTCTAGATAATGACAGCGTCATTAATGCCACGCAGGAGAGGGTAGGTTGGCTGTAGTTAAGTTTCTTGGGTGGCTGCGCAGGAGAATACTTGGAAAAAGGTATCCCGGCTGTCGTGCCATGCTCTTTTTATTGCACTTTTCATTGAGGACTGTGCAATCATTAACTTTACCTTTGAACGCTGTGCCATGGCTGACGTCACTGCCGCAATCTGGGCACACTGCTCAAGAAAAAACCTTTGGTGCGGAAACCTATCTTAGAACGATCGCAATGCGCCTTGCGCCCAGCTTGGAACTTTTTGAATATTTTATTCATTTTTTAAACAACTGTCCAAGCTGGCCCAGAAAACAAGGCGCAGTCGGACTTCGCCCAAAGTTGGGCGCGATCCGACTTCGCCGGCGAAGTCGGACTTAGCCCAAAAATCTGGCGCAGTCCAAACTTCGCGCGAAGTTCGCATTGAGACTGTTCCTGCTTTCTTTTCTTTTTCCATACCGCGCCCAAGGGTTGAGCGCAGTCCGGCCCCTTGCAACCTTCGGAGGAGAGGCAAACACTTAGAACTTTATGCCTCTTTTGGACCGGACTGTACAAGCTGCGCTTGAACAATGAAACGCGTTCAGACTTCGCCCAAATTTCGGGCGAAGTTCGAACTTCACGCGAAGTTTGCACTTCGCGCGGAGGTTGTGCGCAGTTCGTACTTCGCGCGCAAGCCGGCTGAAGTCGGACTTCGCACGCGAAGTCGAACTTCGCTCAAAACTGAGCGCAGTCCGTTCTCTTCGTGCCTTGCAGTTTTCCCTTCTCCATACTTCGCTCTTTGGCTGGCGCGCAGCCCGACTTCGCTGCGAAGTCGGGCAGCGGCCAACACTTAGCCGTTTTTTTGTTTTTTTTCTTTTTTCTTCACCCAAGCAGCCCGAACTTCGCCCCTTCTGAGGGGCGACAACAGACTTCGCTGCGAAGTCTGTTTCCTCTCCCATGTCGCAGTTAGGCTCAAAAAATAAAAAATTAAAAGCTGAAAGCTGGAAACTGTACATGCTGGAAAACAAAAATGCATAAGGGAAATTTTTACAAAGAAGGGCCACTCGGGCACCTTCAGCAGCGGTAAATTTTTAAGTGGAACCCGTTAACAGGGATAGGTAGGAGCTGACCCTCCATATCCCGAAGTACATAGGCATTGGACTGGTTCACCCGGGCAACCTGATAAGGGCCCTCCCAGAGGGCATCAAACTTCCCGTGATTGCCCGGCTTTGCCTTTTATGAGTCCCACTTCAGCACCAGGTCCCCGATTTCAAAAACTCGGGCAGTGGTGCCTTTTGCAAACCAGCCTTGAGTGGCAGCAATATGATCAGTGAAGGCCTGGTATGCTTTTTCTCTGTCTTCTTCCAACTGCAGGAGTTGGCACAGTCTGTCGTCCACCGGGTCTCCGCTGCTCCTGTCTTCGTCCAACATCCATAGGGCAGGGATTTCGATGTGGGATGGCATGACAGCCTCTTTGCCATAGACAAGCGCATAGGGGGACGTTCTGATGGATTTCTTGAATGCAACTCTGTCCGCCCACAGCGCCCGGTTCAGGAGTAAATGCCAAGTCCGCTTGTTTCTGTCAATGGTCCTCCGGATGATTTTCAGGAGGTTCTTGTTAGTAGACTCGGCAAGGCCATTCCCCTGCGGGTAGTAATTAGAAGACATCTTGTGATAGATGCCAAGTTTGCCAGTGTACTCCGTGAGTACAGCGCCTGCAAATCCCGGACCATTGTCTGTCACAATTGACTCTGGAACCCCGAAGCGGGTAATCAGGCTCTCAATGAACCTGATGACCGTTTCTTGGTCTGCGTTCTTGGTAAGGATTGCCTCTGCCCACCGTGTGAAGTAATCGGTGGCTGTAAGAATAAACTTGTGTCCGGCAGAGGAATTAGGCGAAATCACCCCAATGAAGTCTAGACCCCATTGCTGGAACGGAGTCTCGGCCTGAATCGGTTGAAGGGGCAGGGGTGCTTTTTTGTTTCTGCCAGCAAACCTCTGGCATTGATCACACTTAGAACAGACCGCATGAGCGTCTGTAAATAGAGTGGGCCAATAGTACCCAGCTCTAATTATTTTTAAGGTCGTTGGCCTTGAAGAATGATGACCCCCAGGCATCCCGGAATGAAAATCTCCGAGGACCCTAGGCTGGTCTGATTTTCTGACGCACTGCAACAAGATGCCGTCGATGTTTTTGAAGTAAATCCCCTCGGGGCGAAGAGTGTACTTAAGTGCACCTAGCCGAAATCTCCTTCGTTGTGAGGCGTTCAGGTGATCGGGACATCTTCCGGTGCAGAAGTATCTCACCAGTTCATCTGTCCAATCACTCCCCTCCGATAAGGAGTTGGCTAGGTAGATGCGTGTCGCTGTGTCCTCCCACTTACAAGGCGGAGATGCCGGCTACAGCGCTTCGGGCCAATTCCTGACACAAGGCTCGGCCTCTGATAAGCTTGGTGGGCCGCACTTCGATGTCGAACTCCTGGATTTTTGCAATCCATCCCGTTCTCTTGTGACCCGGTTCTCCTTGTATGATGAAGCTTCGAAAGTCCGGGTGAATCACAAAGACAGTCGTTTTGCTCTGGGAGACAAAATGCCTGAACTTTCGGAGGGATTTCATAACAACATGAACCTGCCGCTCTATAAAGTTGTACTTTTCCTCATGCGGCTGAATCACTTGGCTCAGGAACGCTATGGGGCGCTCCTCGCCATCGTCTCCCTTCTGAGTTAGGACTGCAGCGTAACTTTCGGGTTCTCCCACTGCATAAAGGATGAAGTCCTTGGAGTAGTCCGGGTTTATCAATACCGGAGCTTGCGCAATTCGAGCCTTGATTTCCTCGAAGGCTTGCTCTCTCTCATCAGTCCATTCGTAATTTGTATCTTTTTTCAGCAGTTCGGCCATAGGCTTGATCACCTGTGCGAAGTCCGGAATGAACTTCCGCACAAAGTTAATCTGACCGAAGAAGGACTGCAGCCCTTTTTTATCAATGGGGGCTGGCAAGCGAACGAGGGCTTCTGCTCTGTCAGGGTCAATGGCGAGGCCTTCCTCGGAGATGACGTGTCCCAGCAACTTTCCTTCTTTTACCGCGAAGACAGACTTCTTCGGGTTTATAGAAATGCCGAATTCTCGACACCTCTCAAATATTTTCCGTAGGTGTGAAACATGATCTCCTCTTTGGTGAGAGAAAACAGTCATGTCATCAAGGTAGATGACAATAATCTTATTGAGCAACTCTCGGAAGGCCAGGTCCATGGCCCTTTGGAATGTGGCACCAGCATTGGATAAGCCAAACGGCATGCGCTGATAGGCGAACGTCCCCCACTTGGTGGTGAACGCCGTCTTATGCTGGTCCTCATCTTTGACCCAAATCTGGTTGTAGCCGGAAAATCCATCTAAAAGTGAGAATCTCTGGGCTCCAGCAACGATATGTAGAATCTGGTCGATTTGGGGAAGCGGATAGTGGTCCTTGAGGGAAGCCTGATTTAGGTTTCTGAAGTCGACACAGAGACGAATGTCGCCATTCTTTTTCCTCACGGGCACCAAATTCGCGACCCAGGATGAATGTTTGATGGGGTAGATGATCTTGGCCTCCAGCATCTTCAAGAGCTCGGCCTTCATCATGGCCTCAATCTTCGGATTTACGGCCCTCTGCTTCTGTCGGAATGGCTTGGCGCCATCCTCTAGCTCAATGGTATGTTGGATGACAGTTCTGTCATACCCCTTCAAATCCTCGTAGCACCAGGCCACGATGTCGGGGAACTCTTGGCACAGTGATCTGATCTGCTCAAGTTCCTCCGACGTGCAGTCTGTTCCGACCTTGATAGTTTTACCAGGTTCAAGTTCTAGGTCAGCATACTGCTTCGGGTCCACTTTGATCCTGTGAGATATTGCTCTGTCATTCTGATCAAACAGACTCTCCAATGTAATCAGTCCTTTTGGGACATGATTATTCCTTTACTGTATCAACCCCTCATATTGCACGTCATCAGGGTCTCTACCTTCGATTACACAAACTTCGTTAACCAGGAATGTGACGATCTCCTCGTCACAACTGAACACCTGCCAGTGGGTGTCCTTATCGAGCACGAAGGCACAGTAAATAGTGCGAACCGGCTTCGGTTTATGGACAACGTCATCAGCCGGAACGTACCTGGCTCCAACAGACGCCAGAATGTCAATGTGTTTGTTTTTCTCACGCGATATCGCCTTGACATTCAACGAGTCAAATGACTCCATCAGGTCCCACACCCGGTTGCGGTACGCTCTAAGATAGTGCTGTTTGGATGCGCACTTGTTCGTAACTTGGTGACACACCAGCTCTGAATCTCCAAAGATCTGCAGGTGTTTGATTCCCAGCCTCACCGCCTTTCGCAAACCCAAGCACAGGGCTTCGTAATCCGCCGAGTTGTTAGTGCAGCTCCAGGACAACCTGTAGGTATAGTCCTTCTGGATTCCGGTTGGAGAAACCAGAAGTACCCCTGCACCGGCGCCATTTTTGCATCGCGCGCCGTCAAAGAAAAGCTTCCATAGCTTCTCGGGTGCAGGTCCTACTTCCTTCGCAGCTGACTTGTCAAGCCTCTCGGGCTGTACAATGGAGTAACAGCCCTGCTCTGTCTCAATTACGGCATTGAAGTCCCGCAAAGAGAACTCATCTTCAAGTTGTAGCACTTCGAAGGCTTGCTCAGTCAGCTCTCACTGTCACCAGCTCTTCCTCTGACAACTGGACCATGCAGTCCAACTCTCCTCCGGGTATCTTCTCTACTAGGAAGGTGGAAGGCTTCTCATTGAAAATTTTCAGTCTCCTTCCTTTGAAGGGCACTTCCATGTGTGAGTAGTCTAGAGACAGGTACCCGCCCAACTTCGCCGTGAACTCCCGAGAGAGACACATGCCGAAGTAGGGAGCCAGGTCAACAACCACGACCTCTTGGATGACCACGATGTCGAGAGCCTTGTGTAGCCGGATAGGGATGTCCTTTATGACACCAAGCTGTCTTGACGGGGTGCCGTCTAATTGCGAGCACGCCTTGGCTGCTCCGTGTGTATTCCATCCCAATCTCATCGCGAGACGGCCTTCGGCGTCACGGTCGTGGAAGCACCAGAATCCACCATGCAGTTGTGAACTATGTGCCCTTGCATCCGTAAAGACAGATAAAAGGGTGGCGGTCTGTTCTTCCCAGTGGCTGAGACTGTCAGGGGTTGAACCAGGACAGCGGGCTGTATCTGCTTCCCGCTCTTCATGTTCTTCAGTGATTCTTGCAGCAGATCCACCTGGCCTGGGAGCAGAAGAGCATTATACATGCTGATTCTAGCAGGTGTTCTTTTCAACTCGTCTACTATGCTGTAGCCCGAGGTACTAGCTCCTTCTGCTTCTTTTGCCGGCTCATACTTCGTCCGGTACTGCTGGGTAGCCTCAACTCGCTGTCTCTTGGTCAGAGACGGGTACTTCAGCTTCTCCTGGGCTTGTTCTTTGGTTTCAGCTGGAGGCTGAGGTACGGGAGCTTTAGCCGGAACTGGGGCTTTTGCTATAGGAGGCTTGGCTGGAACAGGGGCAGCCTTTGCCGGAGGAGGCTTGGCTGGAGTTTTATCTTTGGATGCCTTCTCCTGGGCTGTGTAGGGCCACAGCCGCTTGTACGGTGGCAGCCCACCGGGCTGCGGTTTTTCTCTTCTGGCGTAAACTTGCAAAGGCTTGGCCGCATCTGCGGCTTTCGTTTCTTCCTTGGCGGGCGGCACTAGATTCTCTTCTAGGAGGGCAAAGTTGGCTTCGCCGTCCAGGATCATGTACAATTCATCGTCCTCTATGGCGCTGCCGGCCAGGGTCTGGATGTAGTGCTGGTGCAGAGTGCAGTCTTCCTCCGAATGCGGGTCATTGCACGTAGTGCACCAGTTAACCTGGTCGGAAGGACCAGGCGGGTCTTCTATAGCAGCATTTCTCGGAGGCGGACGCCTCTGCGGCTGGTGCTCCGGGGACTTGTCTTTCGTCAGCGCCGGGGGCGCGTATGGCCTCCTAGGAGTAAGGTCCATCTGGGCCTGCTTCTTCTTCAGAGCGGTCATGTCATTAGACATGGCATGATATCCTGAGGCCAAAGCTCGCACCTCCTGGAGGATTGTGTTCTGAATACTACTGTCAAGAGGCGGCAACTGTGCCGGTGGAGGCAATGCGGCTAATGGAGGAGGGTTAGAATAAGGTGCGTACTGCGGGGGAGCAGGAAGTGCTGGAAAATGCGGAGCGGGAGGAGGCGGGTGAGGATAATGCAATTGAGGCGGGCCGTAAGGAGTTACGACCGGTGCCGGATTCCACTGTTGCTGGGGTTGCTGCCCTGATGTGGACGGCACACCACCAGAAGCAGGAGGATACTGGGATCTAGGGAAGTCGGGATGAATGGGTTCCTGCACCCTGGACGGGAGCCTGCCGATGGAAATAATATCAGCTTCGGCTTGCTGGGCAGCCTCGTACAGCGCAGGAAACTCATCTATTCTGGCAATCTTCAGCGACGAGCATATGTCTGAGTTGAAGGATCTCAGATAGTAGTGAGCAGCCATGCCAGCTGAAGGCCGAAGTTCGCGAGGTACCCGTTTCCAGGATCTCGCAAACCTGATGTTAAAATCAGACACCTCCTCTTGAGGATGTCTCTGGATAGCTTGGAACTGATGCAACAAAGAAGTAGGGTCAGCAGACTCGTTGCATCCTTTCACGAGCCTTCTGGCAAGCTGGGGCCACCCTGTGATGGATCCCTCGGCAGCAATCTCCACCAGTAGAGAAGCTTTCCCCTCAGGGAAAGGGCCAGCAGACGGGTCTTCACACTCTCATCGGTAATGGAATGTAATGCGGCCAGGGCAAGGATAACCTGGATGTGCTCGTATGTAGGGATAGACTTTAAAGCAGCAGGGGACACAGCTTGCTGTCCGACCAGGGCCAAGGGCCCTGTAGAGTCCACCGCCGGGAAGAGATCATCGTCATTCTGCTGTTGAGCAGCCATTTCTTCTTCTTCTCCGCCGTCGGTTGTGTACTCAGTGTCGGTACTTTCCGAGGATGCAGATGCTTCTTCCTCGGCCTCTTCTATTTCGTACTCAGCTCCGCCGACTTCGGCTTCGGCTTCTTCTTGGATTTCAGCCTCGGCTTCGTCGACACGAGCTTGCGGATCAGCCAGCCTGGGAATTTCGCCTCGAGCGTTGATGTCTAGTTCGTAAAATTCAGGCGGGCTTCTCGGATCCCTTGCTCGCCACCTTCTTGTTTGCATGAAGGTGCTGGGACCGGTCTTTCGGACTCAGAGGATTTGTTCGTGCAGAGTCGCCAGGTGCTCAGATTTAGAACAGCAATGAAGCGAACACTGGTGCTTCAATTCTGTTGGGGGGTAAGAAACTTCCTTGTCTCACCAAGTGCTCAGAAACCACTGTCAGCGCCAGGTAGAGACTGATCAGAAAACCTCTCTTCAAATGTGGGACTCTGGTCCCACCGGGCGTGCTAGAGAAACTATTGGTTACGAATCTGCCATGAGGAAAGGATTTTGGGTTAATGCGCCTAGATTCGCCCACCAGCATGAAAGGCCGAAAGGAAGAGATGCCTTCCGAGCCAATCTCCGGAGAAGGCCGGCTCCTTTTGGGGGGTTTTGGTTTAAGCTAAGAGTGCAGGAAAGAGATAAATGAACGGAAAGAATTTACAAATGTACTTGGAGTTTGGTGGGGGGGAACTAACAGTACGGCAACCAGCAATCACCAATACTTACTGCATCATAAATACAAAGCATGATTGAGAACTGCAAAATCTAAGTGTACTTTCTGTACTAAGCAATATACGCACAGCTACAATGGTCCCCTAGCAAACATTCTCCCTACAAGGAGAACTAACAGCACGGCAATGCATCAATCACCACTACGTACGGAAACTCAAAACAAAAAGTAACTAAGAGATGTCAGAACTAGGTATATGTGTTATGCAGAGAATTTAACCGCACAGCTACAATGGTCCCCTAGCAAACATTCTCCCTACAAGGAGAACTAACAGCACGACAACGCATCAATCACCACTACGGACAGCAATGTAACACACAACTAATGGAACTGCTACCACATCTAGTCTGTGAAGTTCAAAAGTGCTTGACCACCAAATGCTAAAATGAATTAACAAGCCATGGCACAAACAATGCTAAAGGCGCCTGATCACCAAATGCTGAAACGAATCAACGAGCCGTGACACGAGGAAGCGTAAAGCATAAAGCATAAAGAAATAAAAGCAGTAGAACAAAACCAGGCATACAAATTATATTTATAAGCAGAAGCACGGTTACAATGGTTCCCTAACAGACATTCCCCTTCCACCCTTTACAATGAAATCATGGTGGGTTTTTATAGCCCGAGTCCCTCCCGTTACATTAATGGGCACAAAGTCCCAGTCAAACACAAGCTGACAAAAGCGGCGAAAGAGCTGCAAATGCTGACCTTTGTCGGACCGGACTATACCCGCAGCATGGTCTTCCTGGAAGCTGGACAGCTACGTGGCAGTGTGTTGGGCGGAACTTCTCCTCGGCAGGAATGCGGGTAGCTGGAGTAGATAGAACCTCCAATCAGCTTTAAATGAGGTTACTGGCACAGGTAGTGCAACCCATGCTCGTCCTTTTGCTCGGCACGTCTTGGCTCAAATCCCGAAGCTGGACACTTTTCAGATGATGGATGATGCTGTTTGACACGTGTCTGCCTGTGTTTATCCAACTTCGCCTGGGATCAGAGCGCCGTCGAGTTGCGCGGGCAGAAAACAGCGCAGTGGGGAAGGCCTTCATGCCTTAGGTGTATTTCCGAGTTTGTTTCCCTACTGCGCACCTGTCAAGGGCGCACTCCGACTTCGCTGCGAAGTCGGACTGCGCACAGGTGAAAACTGGTATCTGCCGCCGTACGGACTTTGCCCCAGCACTTATCATTCTTCTGTCAGCCTGCCAGCCTGCCAGTTACAAGGTGCGCCCAGAAAGAGGGGCGAAGTCGGACTTCGCACCAAAACTGGGCGAAGTACGCACTTCGCACCAAAACTGGGCGAAGTACGCACTTCGCACCAACACTTAGCCATTTTTCAGGTAACTGCTGTCAAGTTTAAAATTCAACTGAGGGGCTCCAAGAAAGGGGGGAAGAAAGAGAATGTAGGAAAGAAAGAGAAAGGGAGAGAAGAAGAAAGGAAAATAGAGGAAGAGGGAAAAAGAAGAGCAGCACTGTTACAAAATTGAAAACATTGCACCCCGTGCAAAATGTGGCAATAGTATACACTTAAACAACTCAAGTGCTTTTTCCCACAGTAGAAGGCTAGCACAATGGGGGTCATTGCTTCTCAAGAAGGGACGATTGATCTAAGCAAAGTATGGGTTGCTCATAATCCCAAGAAGGAGGATGACAGAGCCCTTTCAGCTTGTAGACCTTGGTACCCATCTAGGCTCTTCACCATATGGGCTAACGCCAAGTGCATTGTGGCATCATGACTTCTCTAGCACCAACCCAAATGACACCAACACACAAAAGCTCTGACAAACCTCAAGCACCAACCCCACATGTCATCATCTGATGTCAGTCTAACATAGGATCTTACAGCACTAGATGTCAAATACGATTCTACGCAAGAACAATGCAACCACCAATTCATCCAAAGACTAGCACCATACATAGAGGAAGTTAAAAAGGTAATTCATGAACTGTTTCTAAAACTGCTTCTTGATCAGTTGGAAACTTGGAAGTTGAAACATCTCACCTTCCAACAATTTTTGTAAATATTATACATATCTTGTATAGTGTAGTGTAGGAACTCCTTTCTGGTCTTGATTCTTCTTGGTCCTTCTTGTTCCTCTTTCATTCCTATTTTCCCGTTTCCTTCTATAAAAATAGGTTGTTCCTATCACCACAATAAGATAGAGTGCCCTGTACCCACCATCGCCGCACTTCTTGTATAAAACATCTGTACAAGTGCTTTCTACTTAATACAAGAGCCTTGTAGTTTGCAATATATTTCTGCATTTGTATCATCATCTATAATTGTGTTTATTATTTTGTAAGTGGCACAGTTTTCATTGCTCTAAAAAGGAGACATCGTTGTGCCATGCCTCCTGCTACACAACTATAAAGCATAACTTTCAGGCACCAAAAGTTGGTTCTAAGAGTTGTCCTCCACGCCACAACATCTTGTGTCCTACAATGTTGATCGTATCAGGACCCAAGGATAACTTCATTCTGCAAGCTAGGAACAAGACCACCATAGAGGAGGGGAATTACAAATCACTGCTTTGTGGTCATGAATAACTACCCACTTGTTTTCTTTTTTAACTCATATCACCTATACATGTGCTTTTTGCAATTCCTTCATCTAAGGACACACACACACATATATATATATCGAGCAGGCAAGATAGATATAGAGAGAGAGAGAGACAGAATTTTATTAATTTCCATAGATGACCAAAGTAGGTTAATGGGAATCATTTGAAATAAACCGTTACAATGCATTGGAGCAACCAAAAAGCACTAACAACTAAACTAGAGTAAATAAACCAAACTACATGTCCTAATGTCCCTTTAAATTAAGATGACTAATAAAAAAAATTAAAATAAATAAATTTTAAATTGTGAAGGTCTAAACTACATTAAATGTGATGTGTAAGGCATTGTAAAGTAACAGTAAAAGTGATCCAAGCCTATGAGTGCAACACGAGTTCAAATCCTTACATTAAGATGGACACTCCTACAATAGAAGGCCCATGATAATATGGTTTGTTGTAGTACCACAATAATGTGTTTTGTTTATGATGTAATACAAGTGGGCCTGTTGGTGAGTGTGAGTTTGGCCTATGTGGTCATGATGTAATATGGGTGGGGCTCGTTTCAATCCCATATAAACCATTGAAAAAAAAGGTCATACCGAATAATCAAATGGCATTAGCTAAACTAGTTATAATCCTTAACTTTCAAGAAGGAGACCCAGGTTAGAATCTTGCCAAGCAATACATGCATAATAGACAAACTGTTGCAATACCGCTACATGGTCATGATGTAATATGAGTGGAGCCCATTTCAATCCCATATGACCAATTAAAATAAAAAAAGTCATACCAAATGCTATCCCTAGTAAAATGTTAACTTATTATGATTTGTCACATAATTTAACATTATTAAACCTCTGTCTCTCTTTCCATTTTATGCGTCTTGTTATCTCATCCCAAGTCCAACCCTATGGATAACTCTTACCCTACATACACAATCAACAGTTAAAGCCAAACTATGCCCCTAACCACAAGTTTGCTATTTCAAATCATTCATCTTCTCTTATAGAGGTGTTCCCTTATTTATTACTTGCCAATAGATCAAAAACAATAATAAATACTGGATAAGATTTTAGATTTGTATATTAGATTTTGACTAGCAGCCAGGTAGCAGTTAAAAAATGCTAAGGCAATTGTTCTGTTTCTTTTTTTTACGGTGGTTAAATAGACCTGGTTATTAAATCAATTACCTTGCAGCCAATTCAGTGCTCTGCTCCCCACTAAAATTTTTGGAAACACTGAAATTTCTTGTAAGGTCATGAATTTATTCAATTTACCTAAATCATGTCTTCTATTTAGTAATCTTTCATTTATTTCTTAACAAAAAAATCTAACTGGTTGATTGTGGATAAGTAGCTATTATACTTCACAGTTTACAGGAATCAATTCCTCCTTGAAACTTTGATTCTTAAAGGAGTGACTGTTGGGAGCAGTTCTCTTCATATGAAATCAGCAACCACACTTGCTGCTTCGCTTACAATATGTTGACAGGAAAACTCATTAACCATTATCATGCATTCATATTTACAAAGTACAGAGAGTTCAGTATGAATGGAAGGAAGAAAAAGGTTAGAATCTATTTAGGAACATATAATAGAAAATATGCAAAAATACATATGAAAAATATGCAGAACAGCACTCGTAATTGTGGGACAGGCCCTAATAGGCATTTATTTATTTATGATCCTAGTTTTTTTCGATTTCACTAAAAGACTATTGTGGGGAGGAAAAAGGGGGGGTAAAGAAAAGACAAAAAATCCAGACATAACTGGACCAGTTTGGACCATCCAAAAAGCTTGGATCAGACCAAACCTGAGCCAAGTTGAACCTTGTATGTCTGCTCTCAAATATTCAAAATGGTATTTCCAGTTAAAACAAAAAGACTTGTTTTTAACGTCTTCCATGTCGCACAAAAAATTCTACATTATTGTTCTGACTACTTTTACTTAATTACTTTTTGGAGTGCAACATTTCAGGCCTGCAGCCCTGTATGCTTCCAAGCTCAAAATTCATTTAATCCATGTAAAAGTTTGATAATTAGAAGGTTTTTTTAGAAATCATCTTTGTTATTATGAATTACCAACCAATACATAAGATGTCAACACATGAACTTTTGCCTCTCATGGATGGTCTTCATGCACCACATTGGCCAAAGGTAATTTTATGCTACCCAGTCATCCATGTAACTACCTACTTTTAATGAAGGCTACCACATAGAACCTACAATAGCCCTCAAAGGAATGCTTTTTCCCCCTAAAGACAATAATTTTCCTGTTCCATTCCTCCGCAAGTAAATGACTTCCCAAATATCTTCTTATTTATATCAGTTTGTTTTCATGCCATGATAATATCGGCTGATCTATGGTCCAGGATATGGCACAGAAATCTATGATCAAGATTGATATGGTTGTTGTTAGTTATCCAACCAAGGAAAGCATGTGTTGGGACAAGCATTCATAATTATATGTATACATCAAACACAAGTTAAAACGATGATCTAAAGAGTTCAATTGATTCATTCATCAAGGTGGACAGTATAAATAATGTTACAAAGATTTTACAAGTTATCGATAAGGTATATGAGAGTAGATGCAATGACAAATCGAATGGGAGACTTTTTGCAGCAAAATTAATTCTAGTTATACAATGTGAACACTTTATCTGTGACTTTTCCAAGACAACCAAGTCTAGTAACCTCTCTATTTCAGTATAATGAGATATGTAAACATGGTGAATCAGTTAAAATACTTAATATAAAATGCTTCAAACTAAATTTTATACGTAATTTGTCCTAGTTTGGCACAGTTGCTCAAGAGGTTAGTGCAGTATCGTGGCTACCATGAGGCACAGTCTAGGCTCACATTGCAAAATGTTGTAGCACAAGCATAGAGCACTGCCATAGCAGGAGGAAGTTGGTGTTTCAAGACTATCAATGGTGTTGACATGGGGTTGGGCACTAATCAACAAGGATAGGAGCTTGTCTGTTTTTTCAATGCGTCACTTCAACTGCTAGAGAAATGCTTCTAACTCCCTATAAGGAAATTTCCAAATGAAGAAAAGGTTGTCAGTCGAGATTAACCTGTGCAGTTTCACATTAATGTTTGTATGAGAAATAGTTGCTCAACCTAAAGCCCTCCAGCCTCATTGTACATTGTATGTTTAATATGATTTTTTTTCTAGCACAAAAATAAAGTTCAGAGTCTTAGCCATAGTTCCAGTAACTAAACAATTAATAACGCGCAGACATGAACAAAGGCGCACCATCTATTATTGCACTTTCACACAAAATTACCTTTATACTATCCTTGCAACTTAAATAAAATAATAGTTTAAGGCTTTGTACTCATTTAATGACAAAAAAACTTTCCTCCATGTAATGTAATATCTATGCAACTAGGGTTTTTATATAGAGAATTCAAAAAACACTCACACAAATAATAAGAAATTTTTACCCATAACAGTATCTTCACCCAAAAGCCAATATGGAATAGAACTTATATTTGTCAACTTTGTCATTTTCTTTAATTTGGTGCAAAAGAAACTTTTACCTTTTTATAGCAAATTTTATCTTGCTCCCAAGCCTTATGACACGGTTATCTGAGGTGCTCACCCATACAGGAATACCATTAACCTGAAAAATGCTATAGTATTAGTTTTTTAAATGAAGTAAATCATAAACTACCATAACCTATTCTAAGACAAAATAAACTAGTATTGCTCTCAAATGCACAACCAAGATCAGCCAAATATTACAATCTGTACTCTCTAAACATAAAGACTCCAAATTATCAGAAACATGCATATTAACTGATAGTCCTTACGTTATCTTGATAGCTAAATTCTTCACGTATATCTGAAAATGCAATGGCTGCATTGAAAATTCCCAGTACAATGACCCCAATGTAATCCTTTTCAACTTTGTTTACTGTACCTTCTGCAATTCACAAATTTTCACAACAATATATACATTACAATTAAATATAAACATACAATAAATTGCCAAAATTACCTGTAGACTCCAATGAAAAATGAATTGAATGCAATGATAGTAGAGAAACATGGACTCACCAAGACCAATTTTTAACTCAGACTCAGACTTGACAAAAAAACTCTACAAAAACTCGGTCAAAAAAAAACTGAAGACAATGCAAATTTTCATTGGAAAAAAGTTTTTTTCATGCATATCACAATTAATTAACATTATACAAATCCAAAATTAATACTGTAAGCGATACAACCTTAAAATATACATGAAAGTGAGAAAACACACATCAATGTAATTGTTGGGTGGTTGTTAGACTCAGTCTTGGAGCATCTACAAGTCCTTTTGTTGTCATTTAACATGCTGTTTATTTGTAATTATTTCCTCCTAATGAATATGTAGTGTTTGCTAATATTTCATATTGAGTCAAAGTCTAGAGAGAGTACATAAAGCTGGTACATATCCCTTCTAATTTACATGGTTCTCAGATTGTGGCTGTACTAGGGGATGCCTCTCATAGACAAATGGTTATCTATGGGCTAGTGGTAACTGTTAAAAAATCCTTCAAGTCATGTTATCTCCATTCTGGTTTTGTGGCCATACACAGATGCAATGCTCAAGCCAACACTGAATATGGTTGATACTATTCTCTGGCAAAGTATGGATAGTATATTATCCTTCAAAGGGTATAACTACATATCATAATTCTTAGTAAATTTGTCTTCCTTAGAAAGAAACCTCAAGGACATTGTGTGCTTCTTCAAATGGCCTCATGCTATTTTATGTGTCTTATAAATCTCACCGGGGTGTATATTATCCTTCAAAGGGTACAACTACATATCACAATTATTAGTCAACTTGTCTTCCTTAGAAAGAAACCTCAAGGACATTTTGTGTTTCTTCAAATGGCCTCATGCTATTTTATAGGCATCTTATAAATCTCTTTGGGATTGTGAGAGGGCCCAAGTATTGTACTGTTCCAATCTTTCAAGTCTAATTCTTGATGCCTTTGAGTTGCCTCAAATATGAGGGTTAGGATTTCGGAAGCATTTGTTTGTTCCTAGGCCCAATGGATAGAAGAATGTTTTAGAGAATGTATATTACAAGGAAGTGCTCTTGATTATTGAAGGTGTTACACTTTGCATGGGGTGGGATATATTGCCATGGAACTCCATACAAGATTGGTTTAGATTCCTCTCAATGTTGTCTACCCTTTTGGTCTTAACTTCCATTGTTGATCTTCTTTGACGTTATCCTTGTACTCTGCTAACTATTTTTTCTTTTCCTTTCATCTTTGGTCCTTTGTAATCCGGTGGGCCTTGTGGCATTAGCCTTCCTTTTGGTTCTTGTTTTTCTACCTCAAATGTAACTGCTGGATGGCTGTTAGATTCTTGAAAACAAGGAAAAATTTGGGTTTAGGATGCAAATGAGTGTTTTTTGGGTTTGATTTCACCTTCTCTCTGCTCTCTCTGCAAGTGCAAACAGCAAAAATGAGGCCAATTTAGAAAAAGAAAGAATGATGTCGTTTTTCTGTATTTTTGCAGCCGCAACCAAGTTTTTTTCTTGGACAAACTAGCAAGTGAAAAAAAAACTCAGCGAGTCTAGAAAAATTTGCCGAGCTGAGTCAAAAAAACCCAAGAGGACCGACTCGGGCATGGACTCAGCAAGTTTTCCAAAAACTCACCAAGTTTCATAACTATGGTTGATAGAATAGAATTGACTCAAAGAGAGAGCATAATTGATCATATCAATCAGATAAATGGAGAAGAAAAAGGAAGGTAGATGTGACAGCAACTGTGAAAGATATTTACAAAAGTTAATTAACGTGATGCAGAAGATAAATCAAACAGGAATGCAAGAGAAAATTAAATGGACAGAACATGAAGGCAAACATGAGGACTAGCAAAGAAGAATTTGATTAAAAAATAAAGATTGCTAATTGTTAGAGTTGCCAATCATGACGTCACAGTGAAGTGGTTGACTATTTTTCCAAATGACAACAAATGTTGACTTTGTATCAGACAATAAAAATATTTTTGAGGAAAGAAATGGTAGGGCACATATTCTAAAAACAAAAATGAAACAGAAAATGAACAATGGTTTGTTTTAATATGGTTGCAAGTAATTTAGGGTACTGGCTGAAGAAAAGGAAGTAAAACTAGGAAGAATGGTGGCAGCAAATGAAAAATTGGACTGAGAAGAGTGGTCACAAAAAGGATTCATGCATATACAGATTCAACAACCTTAGAAAGATCACTATTCCACTCCAAATATCATCCATATGCCCCCATCATTGTCTACATGACACATAAACTTCTCAGAAGACATGATGATACTTCTAGGCTTTATAATATTAAGTATCTATATGTATAACAGAAACATGATTATTATTCTAAGTTCTAACAACTGTAGCTATTCAATTCAAAGTTAAAAGGCTTCAAAAGTAACCATCACATTGTTACATATGCACAAATAATCTTCTGTAAAAAATATGAACACTTGTTTCAGCAACATCTCAGATAAATAGTAATATTCTCATTCTTAATCTCTGTGATGCATCTCCAACATACTGAAGCCTATGTTGCATAGAAAGAAACTCAACAGAAAAATGTATGTTTGAAGTACTTGTTATGTATTGACCCATCAACTACATATAGAAGGGAACATGATGGGCATATAGGTTGACAATGATGGCCCCCATGTAACCACAACCATCACTAATCCAAAATTTAAAAGAGAAGTCACAAGTACAATATACCTTTTATAATCATCTCTTTAGAAAATGCATGCTTTATCCATGATTATGCATTTGTACAAGTCATGACAACACATAACATCAACTACACCGACATCAGTTCCCTCCCTCAACTGGTCAGTACCCCTGCCAATGGCTATGAAATCAGATTCTACCACCATAAAATGTTATGCTGACTTGCGTTACCTTAAAGAACTTTAAAACCAACAAGGAGGGTGGAACAACCACCCTATTGTAATGCATTGTGGCTATCTATAATCCCATTCCTACCACTTGTGAGATCTGCAAATTATTTCTGCAGCCTCAGTGGCTTTCTTAACTCTTTCCAGCATTGAACTTTGTTTCAAAGCATACAAACAATTCTGAATCTCAATTCTGATTTTTCTTATTACTATCCTTTAGACTAGACATGATAACTTTATTCATGTCCACAGATGGCCAAAGTAGGCCAATGGAACTTGTTGAAAAGAGCTGTTACAATGCACTGTAGTAACCAAAAAGTACTATGAAAATAAGCTAAACTAGAGTAAAGAAACTAGCATAAACTACACTGAGGTTTGTTCAGCTTGTTGCTTGGCAAAACCCATTTCAAAGTCACTGCCTTTGATCTCCCTTCATTACAACCTGCTTTGTACAGTTCAACTACCACCTCCCGCAAGTTTCCATTTCATCCTTCATATGTACCATTCAGTTTTTCAACTAGATAGTATTGGCCCAGAGTACAGTATCCTTTTCTTTCAACTCCTCTTCAAGTGAACTCGCAACATCAGTTGAGACAATCATACTTCATGCCCTGAGAAATTTCCTTACAATGTAAAAATCTGGTGTCTCAGCAGGATCCTTCCTAGTTCTAGCACTGACATCCTTGTGCAATTCATCTAAGATATATTAGCTCTTCATGTCAATCTCTTATGCAATATGGTCTACTGTTTTTCATATATGTTTGTCTTGCATACTTTTCCTTGCTATTTTACCTTATTGCATCTTGCTCCAGGCATGTGAATTCCATTGTTTCCTCTCAGGTCAGTAGATTTTCTGAAAATGTTCCCAATATTTGGCTTTTGCAAAATCATATGCATCATCGATAGTGTCTATCAGCATGGAAGTATTGTTTCTGCTACTGAAATGCATATAGTGACAGTCAACTGTTGAGCGATGCCGACATGGAATTGTGACAACTCTTCTCCTCTAATCACGTTTGTGAATTGTGACTATAGAAATTGCTCCCTTGGCCTTTGACTCCTGCCTCGCATGTACGGTGCCATGTTCACTAGATTGTAAGTTTGCAATAACAGTATTTTTGTCCCTTTTTCAGCAAAAGAACAATCTTATTTTTAAGTACTGATGATTATAATGCTCATATGGAATTGCAACAACTGTTCTACTCCAACATGTTTTTGAGTATGGAAATCGTTTCCTTGGCCTTTGACTTTTGCCTAATATGTACTACTTCCACTGAACAGTCAATAAGAGGATTTCATATGTTGTCAGTTTTTCAGTTTGTAATGATTGTAATTTTGTCCTTTTCAGCAAAAGAATAATCTAAGTATTGATTATTATAAAAAGCAAATCATCCTAATGCAGCTGTGACTAGCAAAACAGCATTACTTTATCCTTGTTCATTAGACAAAGTTTAGTTCCAAACTTCCAAATTCCTGTGTGCTATTGTGCTTGTTAGCTTTGAATTGAAAATTACTTTATCCTTGTTCATTAGACAAAGTTTAGTTCCAGATTCTTGTGTACTATTGTGCTTGTTAGCTTTGAATTGAACAACATTGAGGTTTAAATTAAGTAAAGGTCATATGCGCTCAATCGACTGAACAAAAAACAATATCTTAAAAGCTGTAATTCTGGACTTGACATCATAAACTTGTAAGCTTGTTACAAATGAAATTCATCAAAAGTTGTTTTCATGAAGTGTCATTTTAGCGTCACCTTCCACCCTAGTGACTTGCTAAGATTCCTCTGCTCTGAACACCCATAAACACATTGGTATATACCTGTATGTCATTGCAAAACATGGTGAAGTGAAAGATTTATAGTCCAAAAAACCTCACAGATGTGCATATAAAGGTTGGTATCTGTGTAAAATAGATAGAGGGTAGGCTGTCCTTTCAACCTACAAGCTAACCTTTGACAAGACAGTCACAAGAGCATCAGATTATGTCTTACAAAAGAAAGAGGACAAGCATTGACTACCATCTCTCACAAACTGTATAAAAATATCCAGCAGTACATACAATCACTTATGGTAGTTTAGACTCTCCTTTGCATAAGGAAGATATAGAGCCCAACAAAGCAAATACTTATTTCTAACACCCAGCTTCCTCTAAAGCACCAATTAAATGCTGTCTGACTGTTAGGATATTCACTCCATTAGTTACAATTCCTTATTTAACAGGGAATGAATTTATACAAAGTGTAAACATCACTAAATGCGTCATAACTTCATCATCTGAAAGTAAAGCTCATATGCACATAATAACGAAATGGAAACACATCCTCAATCTAATGGAGTCTTAAAATAAAGATATTGACCAGGCCAGTTGGAAATGAATAGAATAAAAAGAAAAAATGAAAGAATGCAAAGTGTAAACATCACTAAATGCATCATAACTTCATCATCTGAATGTAAAGCTCATATGCACATAATAACGAAATGGAAACACATCCTCAATCTAATGGAGTCTTAAAATAAAGATATTGACCAGGCCATTTGGAAATGAATAGAATAAAAAGAAAAAATGAAAGAATGCAATTATCATTGACACAACCACTTGCATGCAATCAACTTGGACTATAGAAAGGAAAATATTTCTTAAATTTTTATAGCAGCAGCAAACAAAGCAGATGGGTACCAAGAAGCATCCCTGGCTTGGGTGAAAAAAGCAGTAGTTTTGCTTTTAATTTCAAACAAAGATAAGGATGGAGACCAGAAAGAATTTTGGGTTTCCCATCGCATATCTTAATGTCAAAATATGCCAAGACTACCCCATCAAACTCCTCATTATACCTGCAGGCAACAAATGGGCTCAAACTATAAATATGTATATTTCAAAATTTCATAATACTCCAATCCCTGTAGAGCATATTTCTCTAGGCAAATCCAATAAACATAAAATGGTGTAAGGACAAAGCTTTACCGCAAGAGTAGTGAGCTAAGAATCTCAAGGACTCCCTTTTGTACATCATCAGTTCGCGATGGATGCAGATAAGCTGACAGAATGGTTTTTACCACACTTAACCCCTCCATTTCTCCCTTGACAGGTGTTCTTGCATCAGCCCCACTGACCACAAATGACAATGCTGCTGTAAACCATCAGAAAGCTGCAATTATTTCCATGACCCCATTTATAAAAGTATGGCAAACAAGGGTTGAATTTATATTCATCCCATAGATTTCCATCTTCATACTATTTTCCATTAATTAGTTGTGTTAAAAATTTGGATTTATTTGAATTAAATCTCCTAGTTTATATATTTTCTTGATGTTGCAGAAGGCTAACTATGAAAGACCAACAATATTTGCACATGAAGGAATACAAATGACATAAAGACCACACACTAAATACAGCATCGAAAGCAATAGAAAATTTGTGACCACATGTATGTTAACAACAAGGTTAATGACTCAAAAAGGGCTATATATATTGCTGAGCACTTAATTATTCCAATGCAACATAAACGTTCTATGTGTATTATGTATGAAGAAGTATAACAATATGTTGGATTATCTGCCTACATCAATCCCCTCTAAGAATTGTTGAGGTCCCTAACAAGATGACTAAACTATTGAGATGGTGGTTAAATGTAGCTGCTGCTCATAAACTTAAACAAAGTTAGCAGCAAGGGAAGCCCCAGATATTGAAGGAATAGGAAATTATGAAGAGACAATGGCTGCCCAAGGCACAGTAGAACTACTGTTCCAAAACCAATAAATGTTGAAGTTGAGGGAGAATAGAGTACCTGTACCGATTAGACACCAAGAGTCACACCTGAGATTGTATGTGCATCCGCTCAAATCCATGCAAGATTTTTTTAATCCACTCTGCTGCTTTAATAGTCCTTGATAAGTCAGCCTTAACCAAGTTGTTTCCTTCTCAATGGCTTCAAATTTGGCTAACTGATTGTACAACTCTAACCCTTCGAAGTTTACTTAGCCAAAATCTATTACAACTGGGTGGCCTTAGACTTGCATTGTATACACTGTCACCGTCATGTAATGAGCTGATATTTGGTCAGTCAACTACCTAACAAAATCAGGAGTTTGTTGTGCTGCCTTACCATCTTTGTCCTGAAATTCTTTCATTTAATCTTTCACAACATCTTCTGGTACTGTGATTCTATTCAATAATTCCAGTTCATCTTGCTTGTATTTGTTGGACATTGACATTTTACTTTATCCTGCAGTTCATGGATGATATCCCTGACTTTATCACCAGAATTTGGTTGTTATGAAACTCAGTGCTGTCCCTTCATCATTACATTATTCAAATCATCTATGATTTACTCAATGACTAACTCATCGACATTCTTGCTTGAAAATTTTCCAAACAGCAATTCAGCAACTTGCTCCTTCTTTCAGTAATTTGCCTCATACAAGAGTAACGATTCTTTTTTCCATCCTTGGCAAACCTACACAGATAAATAGGATTGAGTGAAAAACCTGCACAGATAATTAGGATTGGCAAGACTCAATCTTTTATGAGCTTGGTCAAAGGGCTGACTCAGGTTGGCCTCAATATAACATCCCCTTGATATTCATAATGGCAGCTTGTCTCCCAGAAGGTGACAGCAATGACCAGGTGCTGAAGTTGAACACAATCCAACTCTGATGTTGCAAGTGCAAGAGTTGAAGATCAACCCAAAAGCTTTGAGGGAAGTGCAAGATACTAGACTCGACCATGAATTCTGCTTCAAAGACTATATAAGTATTTCATAACCAAGGTTCACTCCAAGGATAGTCTTCCCACCATTCCCAGCATTTTCCATCATAATCACATGCAAAGAACCAAAGCACACATAAAAATGTCACCACAAAAAGGAAAGGACTGCCACAGTAATCAAGAAATCATCTAACATAAAAGATGCCTTTATCAAGTGGCTTTAGCTCAACCGGTTAAATTCCTCAATATTAAAGAGGAGACCAAGGTTCAAATCTTGCCAAATAATATATGGATAATATCCAAGCTTTGTTGTAATACCACTATGTGATAATGATGTAATGCAGGTGGGACCTATTTCAATCCCATATAACCAATTAGAAAAAAGATGCCTTTCAGAAGAATAATGAAAATAAAAGTGCTACCCAACAATTCACATGCAACAAGGTAGTCTTCCCATCAAAAAGTGAGCCTTCTACAATGCTCATGTGAAAGAGAAATGAAAAAACAAACAAAGATGCCATCAAAATATCCTAAGAAGAGACCAACATGACAGTTGTTAACCAAAGGGCTATGTTAACCAAAGGGCTATGCTGCCAAGGAAACTAAACAGTACGATGTTCTAAAATAAGAGCTCAAATGTCACCATAACCAGCCAATTATTCATTCTCTAACATGCCATGAAATTTCTGGGATAGGGATGATGCAAGACAGCTGGACGCATTTCCTGGACATCTGGACATGTTTCCAGGACAATGGGTGCAATTCCAGGAAACGTCTCCATAGAACATGGCACAAAATTAATCCTAATAGCAGGAACATATCCAAAATTCTGCCATCTAGGCTCCTTCATAGTCAATTAATGCGCACAAATGCTGGAACAAAATTAATCCTAATAGCAGGAACATATCCAAAATTCTGCCATCTAGGCTCCTTCATAGTCAATTAATGAGCGCAAATGCTAGCATACCAATCTGTATAGTAACGAGAATACCAGCACATGTATTGAAACCAAGAATGACCCCTATTTATATAATGAGGATGCCAATATGGCTTAAATGTAAATGGTCCAGACTCTTGTTTGTATTTATCAGAAGTAAAAGTAGATGAATTACATAGTCCAAAAATTGATTCTTTTTTAAAGATGTGGGCAAAAGATCAAATAATGTCGTGTTTATGTTGATCATGAATGGTAGAAAAATCATGGTGGGCCCCATTTATTAATGTAGTCTCAAGATTAGCCAAGGCCTACTCTCAATTGTGGTTCAATATTCAGGTCCATACTCTTAATCTCTAACTTGCTTTCCAGTCGTGAGTTTATAAGGTATATACAGCACTTTTTGTTCTTAAATGGCAATGTTTTCAAAAATATTATAAGGATATCCCCTTGAAGATGCTACTCTTTGACTGTATCATCAAACCCACAACTCTTTATGGATCTAAGGTCTATGGACAGTTTGAGAGTTGCTGATTCGGCACACATTGAGAAAGTAAGTCAATGTATGATCTGTTGCAAGCATACAGTTCTTCAATGAATTACACAGTCTGAGTTTGCAACTCGCCCTCTTCTTGACAGCATCTTCAAACGTAGGTTTCATCTCTGTCAACTACAGCGCATGGGGACTGTCCTTCAGGTCGAAAGAGATACCCATTCCTATCCTTTTGCAAAGAGATTTGATTCCATTAATCTACTTGGAAACTAGCTTCTTCAAAACTTCAAAGAGTGGGCCTCACAGTGAAGGCTTTGAAACTTCAAATAGGACGTACAAGGTTCAAATTCGAAATGGGTAAGGGTTTGTATGCTAGACTGTGGTCTAAGAGACTTATATACAACCTATGGTAACCAAAACCTGGGCAGCTCATATTCCAGACTCTAGTAACCAAAGTCTAGTTGACTTGACATGTACTGATTAACAACATCGTCCCATATGGCCTATGACGTTGTGGACGTCAAAAACTACTTTCTTTTTCACTCATTAGACACCCACCATCATCTCCTCCAAGAGAAACGGATGATTCGCAAGTCTGACAAGGATGCTTATTGATAACATGGTATTTTATGCAGATTAATGATGGAACATCACTCACCCTAATTATGCCAAGCACTAGTCCCATGGCCTCAGGATCGCCCTCAATCAAATGACAGTCACTCCAACTAACCAAGGATAAAGATTGGCCATCACATTCCCAAGGGAATTAGGATTTCTTGACTCTACTCCATATAGGAGCTAGAAACTAAGGAGCACTTAATTTTCAAGTGCACCATATATCATGAGATCAAAGTGGAGGCAATATTGCTTACATAGAAATTTAAGGAAGTCGCTCTCTACTTTCTTTTATCATTCCGACCAGAGGTGTATAGCTCTTTAACTCTAGGAGGTGATTACTCTTGGATAATAAACCATAAAGGACCTCTCATAGCTCCAATTGAGTACCAAGATGATCACCTCTTCCTTTCACCTCTTCCAGCAATATATGAAATTAATTGCCCCTCAGATGAAACACATTCATCCTCCATGAATGCGGTTAAACATACGAGACAATGCCTCCCCCATAGAGCAACTACCAAGGAATAGAACAACTACAAAATCTTCTCCAAATATGGGAGGAGTATTTTCATTAATTAAAAGTGTCATTGTCGATAAATTTTTCAGTTTATTTTTTAACCGTTGTGTATTCTTCTTTACATCTCATGTTGTGGATACAACTCTATATGTGCCTAGACCATATTCAGATGTATTAGCATGTAGTCGGATACATATGGGTATGGTACCCATGTATTCGAATATAATATCAGAGAAATATCATATCGGTATCGGTATCTGATATGTGGATACGGGTATTTGAGTAGGAGGATGCTGGATAGTAGGATACGATAACCCTAGATAAAGTTTTCTTGTGATCTAATCTTACTCTTGTCCCAAACATTCTCATTCAAACACTGTTAGATCTTAGAGTGACTCATCCATGGTGGTTGACAATGATTCAACATAGATGGGTAGAGATTAGTAATAAACGCTTTCCATTCACAATCTTCGTTCATCAACCATCTCATTTTCAATAATGGGATCCTCTTTGATCTCCCATTGTTTCATGCTTGTATTTTGCTTGCATTATATCCAGCACTTTGCCATTTAACACAAAGGCATGCTGCACCCATTCTGTATAAAAGTTTGTAATTCTGTATTTTATACTTTGTAATTTTGTATTCTTTGAAGCACTATTTTTGGCTCCCCCCAAGCTGTAGAAACCAAGTGTAACATTTGAGTCCCATTGACCTACTTGGGCATTCATAAACATCAAAAAATAAACTTTCTTCTTTCTTTCTGGTTGTGTGTAATGCTCAATAAGAGTGTCACTATGTTGTCTATATTTACTAAGTCTGCTACCTCTATAGCACATCTGCTGAGATAATTTGGAACCAATTCCCTTTATATGCTTCTCAAAATTGTCAATGCCTAGACATGAATGGCAACCAAAGCACGTTCACAAAGAGACGCATTAAAAGAACAGGAAGAACTGGTAGCACCATTATGTTTTAGATAATTAGATCCTCTTGTTATATCCTTCAATTTATGAAGTACCTCATCATGTTCTGATAACATATAAGAGCTTTTGAAAGACAAGGTCAGTTGGGTCTCAAACACTTATTTGGGATGGGTTGCCTATACTAAATGCCTGCCTACTATCAATCGTTAAAAACTCAATAAAAACATGTATCTAACACCACAATTACATAAAATCTCGGGCCTCGCCGGACTGAATGCTTGTCCTTTTCTTGGTGCTTTCAACGGCATAAAAGGTTTAAAATGATTGTGGCATGGTGGTTATAGGGGCGGACTGTGTGAATACTGTGTGGCGGCTTCCAAGGCGAACAGCGCAGAATACTGTGGTGGCCATAAAAGACAGACAGCGTGCCCGGATCATCGTGGCGGCTACCGATTCCACCATGTAAAATCAAAAAAAAACACCACAATTTCACCATGCAATGACGGAGCAATCAATATGGTAACAATATCTCTAGAATTAAGAGGTTCTTCATCAATAACAATTTACCCAACAACACTAACAAGAGGGAGAGTGACCCTTAAGGGGATCGACATCTCAAAGGTTACCTAGGAAGGTCATTGTCTTGTACTATAATCTAAAGGACATTGCCTTTCACTCATTCATATATGAATATACATCTCCATGCTTCCCATTATGTTAAACAAGCATTAACCAGATTGGACTTGAACTTAAAACCTTGCAGCAAGAGTTCCAAGTACTCTACCACTGAGCTACTAGCCCTTTGGATCAAATAGTGAGTGTGGTAGAAATTAAGCAATTAGTGTCAATTGATAAGCTCCAATTTTCCCCTCAAACCACACTCAAGGGGTTAACATAGCTCCAATACCATGTTAAAGAAGCACTAACCATCTAGGACTCCAACCTAGGACCTCATAGCAAAGAAGCATGGTCCAATTAGAACTTGGACACAAGAACCCCAAGCAAGCCCTTCATATGCTCTACAACTAAGCTTTCAGCCCTTTACAGCTCACATAATAAGGGTGGTAAGGGTTCAGCAATAACTATTAACAAGCTCTAACACACTAATCTACATCCTCAACATTTTTCAAAGCTCAAAGCCAAATTTTCGAAAAAACCATGTCAAAGCTCGTTTTGGGCAAAATTTTCTACATCACCCATAGTTAAAAACAACCTATTAACGAAAGCAAGAAGCTATTGTAATGGTACATGATGTTACAAGTGGCATATGATGTCCATCTAGTATTATTCACATCACAACCCCTTGATCTTCAAAAATTGATGCCCAACAATTGAAATTATAATTTTTACACGAAAGTCGACAAAATATTTGAAGTTTGATGATAATACAATCCATTCACTAGGGTTTAGCATGTGATGGCCAGGAGTAAGCCTTGGTGGGTAGAGTCGCCAAATGATGGTTAAGGATCAATGCTCAGATTGTATTAATCAACTAATGTCAGCCCATGGTGGGGGGGATCAGCCTAAACAACTAGAGCTGACTTATGATGGTTAGGGTTAGACCAAGAGGTCAAGTGGCAAGCTACAATAGCCAAGGTTAACTTGGGCTGAATATATAGAGTCTTGGGCAACTACCCTTTAAATAATCATAGGTTCACGAAAAAACATACTTAAATTTCAAGAAAATTCAGATGCAATGACCTTCAATATGGGATCTCAATTATCAAATGGCATTATCTCAACCAATTATATTGCTCAACTTTCAAGGAGGAGACCTATGTTCGAATCTTGCCATGCGATACATGCATAATTGGCAAACTGTTGTAATACCACTATGCGGTCATGACGTAATAGGGGTTGGGCCCGTTTCAATCCCATATAACCAATTAAAAAAAAGAGGGATCTCAATCATTGCCAATATTTATTAATTGAGGATTACCTTTAGAAAATCAAGTTAGATATTTCTTATGACTAGATCCGCATCCTTTACCTTCCACATTTAAAAATTATATGTAGGTACACTATCAATTGTTGTTTTATTAAATAAGGAGGATAACCATAAACAATTATACCTCTTCCTTTTGCAAATGTAGAACACTCTTCCTCAACACCACTGCTGTTTTGAAATTTGAATCCTAAGAGCCAAACTACTGACATACACCTTGGAGTCTGTGACATTTGATATCACTATCAACATCTATGCATAAACATAAAGGTTTAAAAACAAAATCCATAGTCCACAAATCGTCATTACATAAGATCACTATTAAATCTATATTCACCTTTCCAACATTGCTTTAAGGTTCTCTACCCCAAGGATTTTGTAGAGCTATCAAGAAGTTGTGTACCAATAAAGTGGCTAATTATGAAGGACTTGAGGCTTAATTACTTAAGTATGGGGTTGGGACCCTAGCCCACCCCACTGCACTATTTCTTTTCTTTTCTTTTAATAAGCTATGCGTGCCTTCTACAGGGGACCACTCCCAATAAAATAACAAAACATTACATTGTTCTCAATACACTGTTATCAGGTTAATTAAACCATATCCAACTTGCCTTCTTATCAAAGATATTATTCATTTGTCTTTCTATAAAAGATATCCATCATCTCATAACTTATTAAAAAAAAAAAGATATTTGTCGTCTTCCTCAAATTGCTATGTTTCTACAATCAACTTCTTGAAATCAATTTTATTAAGAGATAAAATCTCACTCATCCAATTGCCTTCTAATTTTTACATTTTGCCAAGATGAAAAACAACCCTGCAAATGGCTAAAAGATTTGCTACCCAGTTTTCTCATCTTTAAGTATGTTGTCTATAACATGTCAATTCCCTAATAGCTCTAGTTTAGGGGTCTTATTCATGTCCCTAACATTCCAAGATATCATTTTTATCATCACTTCTTATTGTGGGTTTAGCCCCAATTCTTGTTAACACTTACAATATTTGCTTTTGTTTTCCCATATTGATATCCCTCTAAGTTTGTTTTTTTCTTTGTTTTTGCTTCTTGGGTCTTCCTCTCTTTTTTTCATTTCCACCAACTCTTTCATCTTCATTAATCTCTTTGATTTTTTCAGACTACTCATAGTGAGACTTATCATCTATAGGTTTGTCTTGCTCTGAAGGATTCGAAGTGCAAGGAATAACCTCAAAAGCACTTTCTTATTTATGTTTCCCTAGAAAATCTAAAGTTGAAGGACGCTCCTTCATAGTAATTACCTTCTTATGCTGCCCTAAAAACCCTTAATTGCTATGGATTTCCCCATCCTCGTTTCCTTATTATGCTGCTCGTGAAACCTAAAGTGCAAGAGATAACCTCTACACTACTTTCATTTCTATTGCCAAGAGACAATTCTATAGTACTTGATGAAAATGACAACAATTAACCTGGAATAAACTTGACCTCTTTTATTGTCTTCAATTTAAAAGTTTCCTCCACATCTTCCTTTGCACCTTTAATTCCTTCTAAATTTGAACTTGCACATTGTACTTTCTCAACCCCTATATCCTTTTTGGTTTCTTCAAACAGTCAGTGTGAGTGAACTATGATGCCCTTTTCCATATGATGTTGCAGACAAGCTTTTTTTGCCTCTTTGTTTGGAGTGGAATATCCTTGATCTAATCCAATTTCTATTATAGTATGATTTCCTTACTTCATCTTGAAGCTTGTCTCATGACCAAAACATTTTGTCTCTTTCTTCATGATTTTCACTTTGCAATCTCTTTCCATGTGTTCAGTCTCAACAATTGTAACATCGGAATGCAGTGTTTTCATAATCCACTTGTTGACTACATTCTCTTAATTCAGGTTTTATCTTAATGGATTGTGGCAAACGATTTGAAATATCAATAGCAACACATATAAGGGTATATATAGCATGTTTTCGCTCCTTAGTAGTTGGTCCCTCCTTGATGAATTCCCCTAGGGTATTTCCAATATTTATAACATCATTATTGATAAGCTGATATGGAAGTCTAAAAAGCCTAACCCACACCGTAAGGTTTTTTAAAGCTTTTGTCTCGACAAAAAGAATTCTCACTCAATGGTCTTAAATAAAAAGATAAAAAGGTAAAATAGTTTGTAACATCCATGAGGCTATACGCCATATGAGATGACCCTCATGGAGGATGTTGTTCACCCAGTATATGGTTATTCAACCATACTCCGATTACCGAAGCATGGTATCCAACCCTACCCCCACAGAATTCAAACCTTGGACCTCTATTCATAGTTCCAAAGTCTCCACCATTAGGCCCACTCTCCCCTTAAACCATGGTCCACCACCCATTATTTTAAACCTGATTTCCAAACTAGAAAAGATGATGAGGAAAAAACCTTTAGAAAGAAAAGTCATAGAGTAATTTGAATTCAATCCCCACTTCCACTTGATCCAATTTTGAATCTTTGAAAACCCTAGCCAATATCCATGGAACTTACATATTAACCCTCTACTTTTAAGAACCATTATATCATGCGCGACCATCTCATCCTTGATAATCACTTACAGTGTAACATCGGCTCCCTGAATTGAACTTGCCATATATTCGCTTTTCCTCTTCTCTTCAAATTGGGCATCCATACTTCCAGCTAGGGCATCCTGACTTCCTATTAGGGCTTTCAAATATAAATTTCTTTCCATGCTACTTAATGGGGCTCGCCCTTGGCTCGCACTCCCTCATTGCACTGTTATTCAATAAGGCCATTTGTTGTAGTTTTTCACCTTCCCGGTCTCAGCATATTATTCATTTTATTCATAACTATGGAGATAAATCAACGGTGAACTAGAGGAATACATTATAACTGGGCATAGATTTTCCAAGTCATATGCCACGACCTTGGACAGGAAGCTCTTCAATCAGCTCGAGAACTGTGGATCCAGAGCTAAAGGGAAAGGAGGATTTCAAAGAGGTTTTCAGACCACAAACCATATTTTCACTTTCTGTGCTATCACTGATAAAGTTAAAGCTAAGTCCTCTACAGGCTATTACTGTTTTATGGACTTTTGATATTCCTTTGATACAATGATTAGATGCTTACTATTTTAAAGGCTACCAGATGGGAATCTCAGAATTCCATATCACAACTATCATAAGGCTTTATGAGACAGTCCTTGGTCACTTTCAAAAAGCCCATGGGTTTTTTTGATGAGGTTAGGATCTATAATTGAAAACTTACTGCTGTTTTGGTTCATCACTCTTGTACTTATTAATGAATACAATAAAATTTAATGTAAAATGCACTAAAAGCATTCCATCTTTTGAGTTTCCTTTTCCACAACAAGAACAACTGAGTAGTCAAACCAGCAACTGCAAAAAGTTTAAAAAAAAGAAAACAGACAAAAAAGCATATACACATGAATTTTATGTGAAGAACTCCTGCTAAGACGAAAAAAATACACAGGGAAAATATAACAAATTTGTTTCTTTAAATTGTATGCTTTTACAGGCCTTTAGAGAGATCTTACTTAATTGGAGCAGGAAACAGTGCACTTCCTTTACCTGGAACAACTACTGAAATTCTGCTCTGCTTTTTTCTACAAACCTAAGCTCAAGATCAAGTTTTGAGAGGAAAACAACCTGCAATGTTCTGTGGGTCATACTTATGGCCAAAAGCAGCCAAACTCAGTACCCAAAAATGTTACAGGTACAAGATTCCCTTGACCTCACCAAGATTTCAGCTCCCTTTTGTTGTGTCTCATCAGCATGACAAAACTATTGGCTAGACAAGTAACAGCTATGTGACAGGTGCAATATTGACATTGTCAATAGATCAAGCAGCTACTTTGGTTGTATGATGTTTTCCCAAATGCTGCCAGGTTGCTGATGTCAAGCCCCTTCCATCCAATTAAGGTTTAATGGGGTTCCACAAGTTTATTGTTGTTTTGGGAGTCTGTCTTCTCAACTGTTTGAATGACTGGTGCCTAGCGCTATCTATTTGTTACCTCGAATTTTATTGGTATTTTCTTTGACCCTTCTCAGATCACACCGAAAGACAAAATTCATTAACGTCTTCAGCAACATGCTTCATCATCCCTCTCCATTTATAGCCTTATCTTCTTAGTGTTGTTTGGCTCTCTAATATTTTTCTTCTTGTGCATGTTCCTCTCAAAAATTTTGCAAGTCAATATATTTCAAATCAGGAAATTTTAGGAATTTCGTCAAGCTGTTGACATGCTTATTCCCCACCATGTAATAATTTAACACTATTGGATAACCTAGGTTCCCAAAACTGTTGATTGTCATATGATAAAGACAATCAAAGTCTTCTTGCAATCGATCTTCTCTTCACCTATTTGCCTCAGTTTTGTCAAGCTCTTGAGCCTTGACACATTTATTTTTCTTATTTTCAAGTCTTTGAACTTTCAAGCTCCCATGAGTCTATTTTATGGACAGGCAGGCTATGATTGCACATGGGACTCAAATTTTGGTTGGCAATGGCACCAAAAATATATATGGAGAACAATAAGGCCTCTATTTTAAAGAGATAGCAAATACATGCAAGAATTCAGTATTGACTGTCATGAAAAGAAACGTTTAAGAATTGAAAGACATCTGTTGGTTTTGGTTGTATGGTTAACAAAAAATCCAGACTTAAATGGAAACTATGGCCTTACTTTGTGAAGTATGATAAATCATGTCTTAAGTTTCCAAATAATATATTCGTCCTTTAGTTCATGAAGCTACAGTGACATGAAAACACAAGTCCTGCAAAAAGGAAGTCCTCTAAAGATACAAGATAGAGGTAGAAAAGAAACCAGTAACCATGCAAAATTAAAAAAAGTCGTCATAAGTCTAAAGCTATGAAATTGCCTTCCACAATCATATCACTAAGACATTCCTCTTAACATCCTACTATTTAAAGAGTTTTGCATTTGTCTTGTAAAAAGAATGATCAGAAGCATAGTAGCGAAAATCGGCTAAAAATCACCAAAATCGCAATTCCGAGGTGATTTTTTGACTTCCCAAGTCAAATCACATCGAATGGCCGAGTCGGTGATTCGTTGTCAAAATTTTGCCGAATTCCAATTTTTCACAAAATCGCCAAAAAATCGGCAATGAATTGACCGCAGCCGCACGGGTAGAGGCTGCGGCCGATTTAAGGGAAAAGTTCATTATTTTAACTTTTTTTCAACCTAAGCTCTTCCAAACAAGGAAAAGACTCTGCCTACCTGCTACCACCCTGACCCAAACATGCTAGGGCATCCTAAGAGCGAGCAGATTGCAGTTTGAAGGAATCTGGCAGCCACCAACAGCCACCAATGGCAATGCTATACATTATTAACTGATGAAATTCTCCATAAAAAGATGTTGAACTATCAATTCAACCTTGTTGCTCAATATGCTTATATATAGGAGCGATATCTAAAACCACGCATGATATGCTTATTTATTGAAAATTTTAGTTCAGATAGTGAAGGGATTAATGGTATTGTTGTTCAGGGTATGCATGAAGGGCGCTGCCCCTTGAGCCCCGACACAAGTGGTGATCAACGTTAGCAGCCAAGGCACAAAAAGAGGCATGGACACAACGAAAAAGAGAGATTAGAACTTCTGCTAGGGCAAAGGCATTCAAAGATCTTGAGACATTGTATTTGTCATGACTCATGACACATTTTGTAATTTGCACCTTTTTAATATTATAAGCAATACAAGAATATTAGGATTTTGGAAGTACTAAAATTTCTTTATCTAACATGTGTTTTGTCACTTTCATGTGTAGTTTAAGGCTTTAAGTTTGTATCACTTGCCACTTTCATGTGTAGTTTAAGCTTACAGTCTTGCATCATTAATATTTTATTTGCATAATGTTAATTCATTACGATATGCATGAAAAAATCTTTTTTCAATGAAAAATTGCGTTTTCTTTGGTTTTTTTTTTTGCCAATTTTTTCCTGATTCCCAATTTTTTCCGAGTCAATCATTTGCCAATTCCGTGCCAATTCCAATTTTCTCAACTAGTATCAGAAGAGGAAAGTAGCATGTGATCAAGCTTTCTAAACTAGTTGTTTCCAAACAATTGCTTGTAAGTCATAACTTATTCAAGGAGACAGACAACTATTAGAACAGTTGGATCAACATATAGGTCATTTACATGTTGCATTATAGGTTGGGCCTCCAGAAAATGTACATATCCTTCTCGGGAGGCTTCATCTAATCTCCTTTTTATGGGTCTGTATTAATGGAAAATTTTAGTCAGCACCAACAGATAACTATCCTCTCTCCCTTGATGACAGATCGCTTGACAAGATATAAGCAAGGTTACACAAGTGTGCAGATGCAGGGTTCAGCAAGGAATGGGTATGCAGCACCCAGTGCAAACTCCCAAAAATTGGTTATGCAAGTGCAAGGTGTGGCTGTGTACTATACATTAAAGAAATGAAAAGAATATATATCAATGTCACCTATCCGTGCATCAAAAGTGACTTATCCTTTAAAGGACAGAATGCATATTAAAGGTACCCATGCCTTGTCCAAATTCACTGAATGCACCTTTAACACATCCAGTGCATCAAATTACCTCATTCAGTGCATCCTCCGGTATGATGTGTATATGTTGAAGTACCTCATTGAATGCATTATTAGGTTATGGACAGTCAGGCTACGATTGCACATGGGACTCAAATTTTGGTTTGCAATGGCACCAAAAATGAAAATGAACAATAAGGCCTCTGTCTTAAGGAGATATAATACCAAATGTATGCAAGAATTCAGTATTGATTTTCATGAAAAGGCAAGTTAAGAATTGAAAAACATCTCTTGGTTTTGATTGGATGGTTAACGGAAAACTCCAGAAATGAATGGAAACAATTATGGCCTTACTTTATGAAGTATGATGAATCATGTTTCAAATTTCAAAATTGTCCTTTAGTTCATGAAGCTACAGTGGCAAGAAAATACAAGTCCTCCAAAAGGGAAGTCCTCTAAAGATACAAGACAGAGGTAGAAAAGAAACTAATAACCTTGCAAAATTAAAAATAGTTGTCAGAAGTCTAACGCTATGAAATTGCCTTCCACAATCATATCAGTAAAATATTCCTCTTAACATCCTACTATTTAAAGATTTTTACATTTTTCTTGTAAGAAGAATGATCGGAAGAGAAATGTGGCACATGATCCAGCTTTGTAAACGAATTGTTTCCAAACAACTGCTTGTAATTCATAAATTATTCAAGGAGAAAGAAGACAATTAGAACGGTTGGATCAAAACATATAGGTCTTTTACATGTTGCATTATAAATTAGGCCTCCAGAAAAACTACATAAACTTCTTGGAAGACTTCACCTCATCTCCTTCCTATGGCTCTGTATAAATGGCAAATTTTAGGCAGCACCATAGATAACTATCATCTCTCCCTAGAGACATTTTGCTTGACAAGATATAAGCAAGGTTACATAGATATGCAGGTGCAGGGGTACGTAAGGTATGGATATGAAGCACCCACTGCAAACTCCCAAAACTTGGATATGCAAGTGCAAGGGTGTGGCTGCGTACTATACAATAAAGAAATGAAAAGAATATATATCCATATCACATATCCGTGAATCAAAAGTCAGTTGTCCTTTAAAGGATGGAGTGCACATTAAAGGCACCTGTGCCATGTCCAAATTCACTCAGTGCACATTTAATGCGTCCAATGCATCAAATTACCTCATTCAATGCATCCTCAGGTATGATGTACATATGTTGAAGCACCCCATTGGGTGCATCATTAGGTATGATGTGCATATCGGGCACAGGTGCATCCCAGGTGTGGCCCAAAAACTATTGGGTATTTGCACCCACACAACATTGGATATCGGTAACAACAATTTTTGAGCGAAAATAAGCAAGAAAATCAGAGAGCAAAGAACATTTTCAATAAGAGTTATGAAAAGTTATATGATACAGAATTAATACAACTCGCTCTGTAGGCAGGCAAATTGATATGTCTGCATAATTAGTGAATAAGTTTTGTCATTTTGTGTTATTTTGTAGTTTGTACGCAAAGTGTTTGACGAAATGTGCGTACGTATAATTAATAAAGTCATAATGTAATATTTCATATGATAATGTGTAATGTTATGTACGGTTAAGTCATAAAGTGAGTTACAAAATGAAATGTAAATGTAAGTCACATGCATGTGAAATGTAATTTAGGAAAATGATGAGGTGTCGGGTAGTTGGAGGTTGCAACTACTTTTTAGTTGTATAAATAAGACCCTTCCCTCATTCATTTGTATGATGATAGCTGTGATGGTGGGCATGATGGTGATGGTTGGAATGGTTGGAATGTAAGGGCCGAAGTGTGTGGCTGGCCAGTATTTGGTGTGGTTATGGTTGGCATGGAAGGAGATGTTGACCGGGTATGTTGGGTATTGTGTATGTAAGGTGAATGTCGTACGTATTTTACCATACAGGCTATTGTTAATACAAGATCTGCTCATATTCATTTATCATCTGCTATTGCTATTGTATGTTTCCTGTATGTATTGTCATTGCTAATTGCTGCAGAAGGTAGATCTGTAGGTTTATTTAAGTGGAAATGGAATTGTGTTTAAGTATGTTAAATTTTATTACAACACGCTCCATGTGAAAGGACCATTTAAAATTTGGACAAAGTCTTAGTCATGACTAATATTAGGGCTATTTGATACAAAGAAGCATCAAAATATAATCTCAATGGCTATGATTGTGTTTAGATGGTCCTCTAATTTATAGACAAGAAAAAGATAAACCACATGTGGAAGAAATATCTATGCCCCATTCTGAGTTGCCATGTGTGAAGAAAAATTTATGGACTAATCACTTTCATTGGAGGCGACAATTTATGTTGTGATGGTCAAATTCTTAAACTAATCCAGAAAGAATGTTTATTGATTATGTATTAAGAAGAACCCAGATTGTCCGTCTCTGTACCTTATTCGATGCAACACAACACTCACTACCTAATTCTTTGTCTCAGTTGACTTATTCTGCTTTTTGGGGTATAGAATAGTGACCTTGGATGGATGATTTTCATCCATCAATATAGCCCAATATCAGGGCAAAGTTGAGAACATTGTAAGTTCAATAAAGATGTTGAATACTTTTGATTGGTTACGAGATTTGTTTTAATGTGTATTGATGATAGCATTGATAACAGCATTAAATAGGACTCCTGAGAGCAAAGAGAAGACAGTTGTCCACCCAGCTTTGACATGCAGTGCAACCTTTACCAAAGAACCCTTTTGATGACAATTTCAGTGTTCCCAAATGTTAGACTTACTCCCTTGCCCTTTAGATGGATTACTGCTAAATTGCTAATAATGGGCATAATTACAGTTCCCTCGGCCAACAAACCTAAGATTCACTTTCTTGACTTTGCGGCTGGTGAGACTCAAGAGTGGAATGCTAAAGCCAGACTTATTAGGATGCTCAAGTTCTAAGTTTGCAAGCAGTAATATTACAAATAGCCCAAGACCAGATGATCCCATTGACTCGTCAATCGTTCCTAGTCATAGAAAGAACCATCCCATTGCTATAAGCAGTAAAACCCCAATAGTCTCGCTCCTACATACCTAGCAAAAACCCAATAGCCTCGCTTCTACAAGGAAAGACCCAAATGCAGAATATCTCACTTGTACATGCCCAAGAGAATAAAAACCCAAAACCAAAGTCTTACATCCAGCAACCTGCCCAAGAGGATAAAAACCTAAAACCAAAGTCTTACTTCCAGCAACCTGCCCAAGAGGATAAAAACCCAAAACTAAAGTCTTACTTCCAGCAACGGGATTAGAACCTAATAATCTCACCTCTATATATCCACCAAGAGGATTTATACTATAAATCAAATGGTATGAGCTCAACTGGTTAAATATTTTAACTTTCAAGGAGAACCTGATCTTGCCAGACAATACATACATAATTGCCAAAAATGCTATTATAGTACTGCTATATGGTCACGAAGTAATATAGCCGAATCAAAATAAAGATAGCCAATTAAACACAGGGCTAGGGTTAATCTTATATGATAGAGCTTGCACTTCATGGATGCACTTCTACATAATTGGAAACATGCCCACTAACAGCCCGTCAAAAAAACTAACCACCCACAAATTTAAGTATAGATCACTCTCTAGTTCCAGCTCCTTTATTTAATTTATATATTTATTTTGCTCTGTGAATCCTTTGAAAGCTAGTTTTAGGCTGAGTATTATCCAGACTGTAGTTGACAAAGGCATACTTGCTTCCAGAGTAGACATACGTAAAAATAAACCAATCCATACTATGATGCATAATCTGCTATTCTTGAAAAGTAAAGTGACACAGATTTGCAACTGAAATTTTATGACAGAACCTCCTCTATATATATTTAAAAAAATAAAAATAAAAAAGGATATTTTTTTATTTTTATTTTTTCAATCCGCATGGTACATGTGTATAAGAAGTATTTACTCAAAAAAATAAAAAAATTGAACTGGAATTTAAAAAATAAATGCGCTCAAAAAATAAATAAATGAATAAAATGAGAAAGTAAGATAAGAACCATTTTCGGATTGCATTATTCTCTTGAACTCCAAAGCCTTCAAACTTCTGTGCAACAGAGTTAATATCAGTGGCGCAAAACACAACTTGAGGTTTTCAATCTGTTCAGTATAATTTTATTGAAACCATAAAACTTGTTTGAAATTAAATAAAATAAATAAATAGACCAAGCACCCACTTGAGTTCGTGCCCTCCTCCCTAAATCAAAAGGCTGCTATCCTCGCGGTGATTGGTCTTGATTGAGCTTCAAAGACATGCCTAAATGTTTATAGTTTTTCTTTTAGTAGTCTATTCATAAGAAACAAGAACAAATCTCCTAAGTCCCAAAAAATATCGAGCCATCATGGACATCAATATGCCAGAAAATAGTGAGCCACAGTAGACATCACGATGTTTGGAATATGCAAAACTGCTCATTAAGTAGCTTATCTATATCTCCCAATTATTACTCCTTTTGTCATTTAAAATTTGACACAGAGGGCATGTGCTTTGAATGTTTGTGTTTTGTTTAGGGCTGATAAGAGTGTCCGTGGAGTGATGCGAAGGGTGGTGTGTTTTAAAGGCTGTTTTATTGTTTTTGGATCAAGACCCATATCTATAAGGTTATAGTTCGACTATATGTTTTTGTTGTTGATTTTTTTAGTATAATATCTTAAGGGTATATAAGATAATATATGATGTAAAATTTGAATTTTATTTTTAAGAGGAATTTAATTTATTGAATTAAAATTATTTGATTTTTTTAGTATAATTAAAAATTATTTTATTTAATTTTTTTTATTTGGTTAGTGTGAGAAACCCTTATAATTAAGGTACAGGGTTGAGCAGTCTCCTCCTAACGATGACCCGTCGTAAAGCCGAGAGCTATGCTTATCAATAGGGAAACCCACCCCCTCACACACTCCACCCACATCGCAGTTTGAACCTTGGATCTTCCGAAGAAGAGCCAAAGCCTGAAACGTTGCGTTGTCCCTCCTAGCACAATTTTTTTGAAGTAATTTATTGAAGTATGTAATCATAGTCATGTATTAAATGAGAGATTTTAATTACTTTGATGAGACCCAAACATGGCCTATGCGATCTCAAATATATAAGCATGGTTATTCAAACCATATGACCATTAATATCTTGGGAAGGTTGTTCCTTCTCGTGTTGATTTGGGTTAGCAACTTTCCAACTTTTTTTATTTTACTGTCTTCAAATAACTCTATTATAGACCCTTTTCCAAGTGTTTCTTTGTATTTATCAGGGATGTCCAAAACTCTCGGGCATTCATAAATGAAATGTTCCTTTGTCTTTATTGTCCTTGCACTACAAATAGTACATATCTTTTTTTCTCATTGTTCCTTGCGCGTTGTCCATCTCCCTATTTTACATCTAAGCCTATGAGAGCTAGTTCTTATCTGAACAATGAGGATTCTTTCCCTCCACTTGATTTTAGCATCTATATATGCTTTTTCCTTGTGGTCATACGTTGGGTTAAACTTTGCAATATAGTATTGTCTTTTCTTGTTTGCATTTTTCCACATTTCACTTCTAAACTTTTCATTCACATAGTTTTTTATGTCTTTATTGAAATTTGGGCTTTTATTAATGTTGATTTCCCAACGTTTCATCCATTTCTAATTTTGTTTCATCCATGTGTTCTTCTACCTATGCAGCTCTTCATCCCTAACTGCCCTAAGCCATCTATTGTTTTTCATGTTTTTTATTTTTTCAAGTAATATAATAACTTGGTCATAGCAATTGCCTCTAAAGGGAACATTCCAGTTTCATCTAGAACAATTTCACAAGGGACTATGACCTTAATTCTAAAAAAAATTGTAATTAGACGTCTTTGAATCCTTTCTATTTGCCTCTATTTTGTATTTGTTGTGTCATTGGCCCACACCTCGCAACCATACAACACACTAAGTGTGACAAGTAGGCAAAATAAGACCTTGGTGGTCTTCCAATCCCACAACTCGACATTCCTACATCGATTTTGAAGTGCATATAGCATTCTCTAACCACTTAGAGTTCTTTCCATCCTACATGTATTCCAATTGAGCTTGTCATGAAAGTTTATGCCTAAGTATTTGTATTTTACCACTACAAATTTGAGATGTTGCTTCTTATTTTTTGCTAAAAAAATCATGATTTTTTTATTGCTCATGTTCACCTGCATCCCAACTTCCTTACAAAAGAGTTTTAGCGCCCGAAGGTGAACTTCTAAATCTTTAGTTGTTTTGGCCACAAGAATTACATCATCTACATACATGAGGAGTTTTACCACATATTTGGCTAAGTGCACATCCTCTCCCCCAAATTTATTTATCCATTCTTCTAACTTGTCAATGTACAACCCAAATAATGTTAGAGATAGAGGGTAACCTTGTTTAACGCTTATTTCACTTCTAAAACATTCGGATAACCCTTCCTACGTTCTGATTCTAGACTTTACATGCTCATATAATATGTGAACTGTTGCCCTATAGTGAATTGGAACCTCTACCTCTTCCATTTTGCTCCATAGTTTTTTTCGTGGCACTATGTCAAATACCTTTTTGAAGTCTACAAAACAACAAAAAGCCTCCTCTTTTTTGTCCCATATTTTTTCACTATGAGTCTAAGAGTGATACAGTGATCAATAGTTGAATGTTTGGGCCTAAAACCCACTTGCTCCTTTGCTCTCTTTCCCTTTTTTTCTGCCCATCTATTGATCCTACGCTCTATCATACTCCCAAACAAATTTGCAAAGAGAGGGTTGATCATGATAGTTCGATAGTTTGAGGTATTATTTACATCTCCACTTTTAAACAAAGGAATGGTCAAGTTATTTGTCCATTTTGTAAGGGAAGTCATTTTGTATGATCTCATTGAAAATCTCTTTGATCTGTGGTGCAAGAATATCTACCCCCATTTTATATGCTTAGTCTGAATATTGTCTACGCCACAGGCTTTACTAGTTGCTAACTTTTTTATCCCTTGAATAATGTTTTCATTTGTGAAAAATTCTTTCTTGACAATGATAGTAGGGGGTGTCTCCTCCTTGTTACTATGCTCATACAATATTATTGAATACTCCAACCACTGACTAGTTGTTATATTATTTTTAGTTTACATTTTTTTCATGCTTAGTTCCTTTCAAAATTTCTTTGGTTCATGCTTCCCTAAGTAAATCAGTTATTTCCTCCTTGTTCTAGTGTATTCTTCTTTTTTTGCCCTTACCAATTTCTCATATGCTTTTTTGTTTGCTCTTGTTTTACCCGTTGGTTCCTTTAGTAATCTTCATGCTTCCTTGCAATCTTCATCGAACCACGGGTTGGTTGGGAAGCTATTTCTTTCTTTCTAAGTTTAGTTCTCTTGCATTTTTTTAGATATTCTTGGATAACGTGCATTAACCATTCACTTTATTGTAATCTATGTTACTATGAGGTAGTCTCTTTCTTTCCCTTTCTTGTAACTTGTTATTCAATGTTGCCCTAAAACTCTGTCGATTTTCTTCTGTTAAGAGAATGTTTCCCTTGTGAGGAAGTTTGTTTGGATTGTCTTTCATGTGTTTTTCCCTTGGTATGTCTCCTTGCATTTGAAGTTTCATAACAATTGGGTTGTGATCTTGTCAAAACCCAACATGTCAACACTAAAAAAAAAAAAACTTTTAATCACGTAAAACCCATCATATTGTTACCTCAGGCATACATATATATTGCACTTCAAGAATATTCGCCCCTGCAACTAGTGTCTTAAGTGCTCGAGACTGGCCAGGTCCCGCGGGTCGCCTTATTGGATTCAATTCCTCTCTCGAGACTTAGGAATTCCTGGCGAAGGGTTATCCGTTTAGGGCCCATATCACCTGAACGGGGTACGCTATGCCCCTTGTCCAAGGAGGTAAGGTTCACAACCTTATAAGAGATCTTAGCTCAGTGCCTTGGAACCAACGTTTGTATGTTGGCGCTAGTCAAGACCATCAGCTATGGATTGACTAGAGCCCGCCATTGTATGAATTATGAGCTAGATAATCATGTTCCTCCCCGACTGATGGCAATGCTGCCCATAACCATCTGCCATTAGAAATGCCCACTAGGATTTTCCTCAGTCCGGGTGGAAAGATGATTATCACCACCTCTAACTGACTGAACACCTAGAGCAACGTCCCATACCGTCGCTCGTTACACTCGACGGTTGGAACCCCCGTTCCGCAATAGCTGAAGTACAGTGATTTAGTCTCACATAAAACACCTCATGTCATAATGTGGATGGGTAGAAAAAGTCATAACTCGACTTCTCCAACGCAGATGGAAAAGAGATTCTAGAAGGCGATAATTGGTTATATAGATTTCCCTAGGTTGAAAAATCTTTATTTTCCACAAAGTAAATTTTCAAAATTTCAACACAAACAACATGGTGAACTTTTCCTTCATCTATAATCATATAAATAAGAAACACTTCAATAAATTATTGTTATCCTATTAGTTTCATGTGCTTATAAAAGAAAGATAAACTTTCAATGTCAATTAATTTCCTTTATACTTTAACTCAATAAAAGTGATTTAAGACTATTCATTTATATTTAAGTATAAACAAATTATAGTTTAATCTCAGTAAATTCCAACAAACTAAATAATAAAGCACATACAAAGCGTAATCTAATTTTTTTCAGATTGAAGATTCGACAATATGCTTTCCTTGCCTACGTTTTCAACCATAGAACCTTACATGCTATAACTAATATCTTTAATTAAAAGAAAAGTACACTTCACTCGATAAAAAAAACTACACTTCACCCGATATATCTTATGCTCTAACTTTGGAATGATCTTTATACATAAATAAAAAAAGTAAATCTTATATTTTACAGACGATTTGCCTCCTTCAACCTTCGTCAAGCCAAATAAAAATAACACATCCACAGAAATGACATTTCCATGCATTTATTTATCACGCCGTAACATAAACGTTTTCCACACATACAGGTGCAATTAAAGACGAAAGAGGGTAATGAGGTTAATAACTCAAATAAAAACTATATTGTATATCAGAGTTTTAATAAGCCACCATTATAATCCTTTGACATTCCATGGTTAAAGACCTGATGACATCGCAATTTCACTTTGTACAACATTGATAAAAAAATAACTATAGCAATAGTATAATAATAGCATTCCCAACAGCCAAGGTGACGATTTCCAATCCGTTCATAAGGATTTTTCACATACTCCACCACCAGGGAAGACTCGTCTCAAACGTTGTCTTGGCTAGAAGAAAAAATACCTCCAACATCCCACCCACATTAACCGGGCAGGAACAGAACATCATAGGAAGTATTGGTTCAAATTTGGCCCATCCGTCTACATGACATACTCAAGCATCCGCACAAGCATTTTCAAACACAACAGTGAATATGCAAACAAATGTAATGCCAGAGATATAGCTCAACAATCCTTCCAAGGTCTAATGGAAACAATGTATTAAGCTAGGCATTTACAGAAAAATACAAGAGCAACATCAAGAAATAAACTGATTATTTCTTCCTTCGCCACTCCAGATCAAGAAATCGTAAACTTTTTACATTTCAGGTGTCTTCCCCAAAGAACAAACTATACATATAAATTATTTTATTTTAACCACCATCGCATTCAGACTTATGAATTCCTCAGCTTAGGAAAATTAATTGGTTTAATTCCTTGGCAAAACACTCTTCTTGTCGCAGTACCATAATCAAGCCACAACAATCATAGTAAGGGCAAAACAAAGTTGTTCTCTAATGTTTTGAATGTCTACTCTCCTTGTTTTAACATCACAACCAGACTTAAGTGTAAACAGCAGAATTACTAAGCAGAGGCAGAAAGACATTTATTAAAAAAAAACAAACAAAATTCTCTTTTTTTTTAAAAACACCCTTAATTAACATCATATTATTATTATAACAGAAATGTTGACCTCTTTAGAGACTCTACTCTAACTCTTCTCTCCACGCGATTCCTTTCCGCAAGTGGGGCCTTCTTTTCCCTTCGTGAATAGAATTCCATATCTCCACTCTCAACTCACTCTCATATATAAAGATAAGTAAATGCACCAGAATGAGACACTTCACATTTTCCTTGACAGGCAAAACGTGTTATCGTTGTCTACGTTTAAACATTGGCTTTCTTAAAATTTATTTAATATTGTTGTTTATTTAGGCTTCTAAGGGTCCTTAGTCTTTTATTATTTTTAAGCTTGGCCAAAGTTTTTCACGGATTCTTTCTAACTTTTGTTTTGTTAGCACTTTCATATATGCATTTCCCATATAAAAATGAGGCATGCTATGATATTTTATAATATTTCTAAGTATATATATATATATATATACTTTAGTTTTATATTTATAATTATATTTATTTTTATTATTTTTATTGAGGTCAACCCATAATTGTGGATTCTTAGGTAAATATATTTTTAATTTACTTTAAGTCAACATATTCTAATACTCCAATTTATTATTTTTTTTTATATTTAAAATTATTATTTTAAATGACAACAACCAATGAGCAACAAATTGGCGAAAACAAACATACAAACATTCGGTCAGTCATGACAGGCAAAATGCAAATGCAACCTATGGTGGGCGTCCATGTACCCACGAACCAAGGTGCTCGAGGCACAACATCATATCCACTTACCTAGCGTTTCTGATCTGCTGTCTCGGTCAATGGGGTGGGTGCTTTCTTCAATGTCTGCCTCGAAACCTGCACCTGCACCACAAAAACTAACTGCAGAATCATATTCTTCCAGTAAAATTAATCACTAGCAGTGGAGATGTGACATATTTGACTTAAGTTCCACTAGGAAATCTTCCACTTCTAGCTTCTCTATTTTTGGTATGCAATTTTGCGAGCATATTACATATTTTATTACACTTTATCTCTTATATGTTTTGTATGTATACTTTCTTGATTTTTTTCAACTTTTCATCCCATTACAAATAACCAAGTTGTGTATGTTGTAAAGGCCTAACAACTCTTCTTCATATTATTGCATAATAGCCCCATGCTCATCTTCTGAAGTCTTGGTCCACTGTTGATTTTTCTCTTTTATCATCCAAAGAGGATCAATCTCAATATCTTCGTTACCTACTAGAATGTTAGCTTGCTTATTTTTTGTCCTTGCATTAAAGTCTCCAATTAATATAATCTCCCCCAACTTACTATATGTCAAAATGTCTCTTTTTAGGGAGGAGTATGTATCTTCTCTGTTAAGATCATGTTTCTTATAGAATTTAGAATTCTTGGGAGAAAAATAACATGATGTTATGCTAATAACTGACTTATTTTGTAGGGTCTTTATCCAAATGTATTGTTTGTTTTCATCTTGTTTTTCAATTTTAATGATCCTATCCCTCTTTTATTAAAATCATAATACCCTTCTACTCCTTGCCATTTTTTGCTACTTTATTCCATATTGCTATTTTGTTGTATCCCACAAAGTGTGGAGTCCTAAATCCATCGTGCTCATGTGTTTCTGTCATGATGATAATTATCTTTGTCTCTAGCAATGGGCCCTAACCAGGGTCCTCTTATCTAAGGATAACCTCAATAGTTCTAACTTACCATCATAAGATGTTCTCGGGCGAGCCAAACTCCCTATTTGTTTTGGGTTTGTTTAGATGTGATGTATGCCTTTTCATTCCTTAAATATGTCCATCTCCCTTCATTCCTTGTTGCCCTCATCTTTTGTCATTCCTTATTTCTTTCTTCCTGCTATAGAAATGTTAGGTCATCGTCTAAATAGAATTGTGACACTCTCAACATGCCTTTGTTTCTTAGTAACCTTGTTTTATCCTCATAGCTCATCAATGTGACTCGAATATGTCTATCTCTGTCTCCTTATCTCAGCTTGTCAATTTTGCCTACTTGTTTGATTTGACCTTTCCATTATAATTGATCTAACAGGAAGTACCTAGTTAAACAATTTGTGTCTTCTCTATCCCTATAATATTTTAACCTTTTGATGATTATGTTTGATAACTTCTCATGTCTTTCTTTCTCTTATGTTATTTTAATTTGTACTTGCTTATCTATCAACTCTTTTTGTTGATTGATTGGTTCTTTTACTACTTGAGACCATGACTTTGCCTTTGCTAATTCATTTTGTAGCTCATTTTCTCTTGTTTCTATGTTTTGGAGTGTTTCATGTATCTCTTTTGTTTGTCTTGCATTCATTTTTCCCACCTCTATTGTATCATAGATTAGGGAGTGGATGGATTGTTTGAGAACCTGCCATTCACATTGACCCATGTTCGTAATATTTTATAGCTTTGACACTTGCTCCTTGAGTTGGTTGTTTTCCTTTTCCAACCTCTAATTGATGTTCATCACCTCATCTAATTTAGTATCTCTTATTTTCTCCCTCCTTTTCATGCTCTTAAGTTTCTCTTTCATATTCATTAGCTCTTGCACATAAAGTCTTGGTACCCACATGAGTGGCATGGTTGTGGGACTGTAAATTTTTTCCCTATCTTGAAACTCATTTTGGTGACCTGCACTTTCTATGCTAAATATTTTCGTGCTTTCATTTTTTATTTTGTTATCCTTGCTCGTTTTTCCTTCTGTGTTCTTGTTTGTTGTCACTTTGCCTCCCTCTCTTTTGTCTTCCTTCTTTTTTCCCTATGTTGGTCTGACTAATCTTCTCGTTCGATGATGGTTAGTGCATTTGATTATTCCTTATTCTCCACATGTTTATGTGGTAGAATATTCTTTATTGTTATTTTTTTATTAGTCCTCTTCATTGTTGTTGCCCTTGTTCAAGCTTGTCGATGCCTTATTATTCTCCAATATTGTTTTGCATTGACATATATAGGTTTTTCCATTCCTTCTTTGGGTGTCTCAAATGGTAGTATTGTTGTATGCCCTATTGCTTGTGGATATGTTAATCCTCATGTTTCGTCAACTCCACTAATTGGAATAGTATGTGAATTCACAAAGACCAACTGTCCTATGGTTTTTACTTGTTCTTGTAATTGTTGTTTCCCTTATTCCATTATTGAACCACCCCTATACTACTGATATGTTATTTCCTATTCCTTGTCAAACTTTACTAAAACCTAAAAAATTTCAACCACTAAATCAAAGATATCGAAACTTACCTCATTACCACTACCTAGCTTTAAACCCTCTATAGTCACCACCACTTGACTCAGTTGTGGATTAAAAACCCTTCAAAGTTGTCATTATCTGGCTTAAAACTCTCTACAACCATCGTTGCTTAACTCAGTTGTGGATTGAAAAACCTCCAAAGCTACCATTACTTTGGTTCAATCCCTCTACAACCGCCACTGCCTAACTCGGTTGTGGATTAAAAAACCCTCCTGAACTGTCATTGTCTGGCTTCAAACCCTCTACAACCACCACTACCTAACTCAACTATGGATTAAAAACCATCCAAAGTTATCATTGCTTAGCTTCAAATCCTCTCACCAAGTCTTGACTTAGTTGTGATTTAAAAAACTTCCATATTCATCGTTGCTTTGATTCAAACCCTCTACAGTCATTGTCGCCTGACTCAGTTGTGGATTAAAAAAACCTCTAGAATTATCATTGTTTGGATTCAAACCCTCTACAGCCATCGTTGCCTAACTCAAATATAGATTAATAACCCTCCAAAGTTATTGTTGCCTGGATTCAAACCCTATGGAGTTTGATTTCCTGAGTTTGGTATAAAAGCAAGAATTATTTTGAGTACATTTAGCTCAATGACCCTAATTTAATATTTATTGCATTCTCACTATTATATGGTTCTACACTATGGAAAAACTTAAAAGAACCATTTGATATAGTGATTAAAGGTTTAATATGGGTGGTGGGAATTGGAGACAAATATATATTTGATGGATACTTGGTGTGATAAAAAACCACTCAATCTAAATCTAATTTTGAAACCATGGATGATATTATTTCAAGACAATTATGGTGATAGAGTTTCAAACATTGAACAATACCATCTTTCTATATTGAAATCAATGACAACTCTTATAGACTCAAAATGTCCAAATAACAAGAATATTGAATAATTTGAGATGCGAAATTGATTAGACGTTTTTCGTAGGACTGCCCAAACTGTCGAACTCGTTTTGGCCATATCTCACTCATCCGGACTCGGATTGAGCTAAAATTTTGAGGGTAGATGCCTGAAAAACCCTAGAACGTCTCCACCAATTTTCATATCATTTGGAGCAACACAGATCCTAGCGCATCCCTATGTGTGAACGACATATTTGGCAAGCGGCTATGCGAGGGTTTCATCCGGGTTGAGTGCAAGCAGCTCCAGAGGTTGGTTTTTAGGGCCTTCGGGCCCTAGCGGCCAATATTTTTGTGGTTTATGCTCAATATTTTAGCAGGAAATGTTGTAGGGGATACAAGATGGGTTAGAAATTTGTCTTTCAATAGATCATACTGTGAACTTGAGTGACAACGGCTTCCAATTTTCTGCACAAAAGAAAAGTGAAAACCATACCTTTCCACGACGTCTAGGGCAAGGATTAAAGAGATCACGAAACAAGTTTCAAGCAGTTGATCAAAAAATGGCTCATATCTCAAGTGAATCTGGTGCTAAGGTGCACCCACAAAATAATTCTACTGTGAAAACCCCTATCAAGGGTAAGAATTTTGAAGACTCGGTCCCAAAAATGAATTTTAGGGATGCCCTTCGTGGTGGACAGCCTCGGCCCAATGCTAATATCAATATTAGGGCTTCCCATAAACCTCTAAGAATGCCTAAGATTGATCCCAGGAAAACGGAGTCAGGATGTCTTAAAGCGGTTGATGGAACTCCTATTGTTAAGCTTGATATGGGTAACAAACTGCCATTGAAGATTTGGAAAAAAGAGGACTAATTTGTCGGTTCGTGGGTTTTCATCCGAGTCTATCTGCTTTCAAATTCTAGGCTACAAAAAGCTGGAAAACTAAAGGTGAGTTACAAATCTCTATTTATCCAAATGGTTATTTTCTTGTTTTATTTGCTAATAATGAAGATAGAGAGAAAACTTTTCAAGGGGGTCCTTGGTTTTTTGGAAGGGCGGGGCTTTTCATGAAGCCCTGGCATACTAAATTTAAAGTCGAAGAAGAGATGCCTTCTATAGCTCCCGTGTGGGTTAGACTCTTTGGCCTCCCTATTGAATTTTGGAATCCTACTATTTTTTCTTCAATTGGAAACTCTTTAGGAACTTTTATGATGACTTGTTGATTGTACTCAAAATTTTGAACATATTATTTATGCTCGGATTTGTGTTTTAATGGATTTTGACAAACCCCTACCTAAAAATATCACATTACAATTTGGGGAAGACACTTGGGAGCAAGTAGTGGACTATGAGAACATTCCTTTTCGTTGTAGAATTTGCCATGAATATGGTCATTTGGCCAATGCTTGCCCAAATAAAATTCTTGATCAAAAGAAAGAAGATATAAACTCAGCAGGTTTCCAAATACCTAAGAAGAAGAACACTCAGAAAAAAACCAGTTATGAAGGATCAATCAAAGTCATCTGCTAATATGTTTGAAATCCTTTCCACAAATGATGTCCCAAGTGAGGAAGAGGAAATAATGGAAACTGAAATCTTAGAAACACAATTTAAATATGAAGGGAAGAACTCAAGAGACAAACCAACAAATCAAAGGTTTTCAACGAAAAAAAAAGGAGAAAATTTACACAAGAAAAACAATATTTCAAATGTCAAAACTTCAAATAATGCGAGTCCCAATATAGACTCCGTTGAACCATCTAGTAAAATTTTGGTTGTGTACGAGCATTCTTCAAGGTTAGAAGCCATCTCAGATTCAATTGGAATAAGTCAAGAAACAGGGAAAAAAAATTGAAGATGGATTCTAATCAAAAAGTAGGTCGCAAGACCAATCAATATCATATGGTAAAAGAAGGTGAAAAGCTTGTAGAGGAAGGTAAGATTAATGCCCTTCCCAAATTTTTTAGCCCTGGTATTAATGAAGATCATCACTTGGAATATTAGAGGACTCAAAGGGAGTCTTTCAAAACAAAATGAAATTAGAAGAATGATTCAGGATAAATCATCCACATCTTGTTTTCCTTCAAGAAACAAAGATGTCAATGGAGGATATGGACTTAATTGCCGATAAAATTTGGCCGACTGGAAAAGTGGTTTCCCTCGGTTCCCAAGGGACTTCGGGTGGCATTGCTTGTCTTTGGGATCCAAAAGAGGTAGTTATTCACCATATGGTTGGCGGTTGGGGTTTGTTGGCTATAGCTATTCAAAGTAGACATTCCAACCAGATTATGCTCTGCATTACTTGTTTATGCTTCGACTTCTTTGGAGGAAAAAAGAAGACAGTGGAAGGATATTACTCATATTATCTCTCATTTTCCTAAAGCTTGGATCTTGATCGGAGGAGATTTCAATACCATCCTCTCTCTGGATGAGAAAAGGGGGGGAAATAGAAATTTGGACAAAAGCACTGACCTCATGAGCGAATATATTGCAAACCTCCATCTTGTGGATATCCAACCAGATAATGGCCTTATGACTTGGTCTAACGAGAAGGCAAGGCTTAGCTTGTATAATGGAGAGATTGGATAGGTTTTTGCTCTCTAAAAATTTCTTAATCCATGGTCACATTCCTAAAGTGAAGACTCTTAATAATGTTGGTTCGGATCATTGGCCAGTCATGGTGGAAATGTGGAAAACCAATGTGAGTTTCTCTCCTTTTCATTTTCAATTAATGTGGCTTAGAGACATTTCCTTCAAGATCTCGTGTGCAACAATGGTGGAAGGAAGGTAAACCTAGGCATGGGACTAAGATGTTCTATTTTGCCAAAAGACTGCAATACATTAAATCCAAAATCAAGACTTGGAGCTGGAAAGAGTTTGGGGATGTTCATAAAAAAAAACATGAAGTTATTGCTCATCTTGAAAATTTGAATAAGAAAATCCGTTTAGATGGCCTCACGAGAGAAGAGAAGTGCGAGATGAAATTAAACTCACAACTCGGTTAGAGGAATGGGAAAAAAGAGAAGAAATCTTATGGAAGCAAAAATCTAGAATTCAATGGCTCAAAGAAGGAGATCGAAACACAAATTTCTTCCACAAATCTCTTCTAGCTCGAAGATCTCACAACTTTATTTCTTCCTTAAAATCAGATTATGGAGATGTTGTTTATACTTGGGATGGCATGAACTCTATTGTTGTTGATTACTTTTCCAATATTTTTCTTTGCTACTCCCCTTGACTCGACTTCACAACATAATGTTCTTCAAGCAATCCCTTCTCTTATCACTTCGAGGAGAACTCTATTTTGATTGCTCCTGTTACTATCAATGAGCTTCAACAAGTAGTTTTTAAAATGCAAAAAGGGAAAACCCTAGGTCCTGATGGTTTTCCTATTGAGTTCTACCAAGAGTTCTGGGATATCCTTCATGTTGATTTATTAGAGGTGGTGGAAGAAGCCAGGAAAGCCAAAGAAATTTTGAAGGTTATAAATAAAACTTATATTACTCTTGTTCCAAAAGCTCAAGAGGTTGATCATATCTCAGCTTTTAGACCTATTGCTTTATGTAATGTTCTTCTCAAAATCATTACTAAAATCATGGCGAGAAAGGTTGAAGCCTCTTTTGCATAAGATTATTTCCCCAGAGCAAGGGGGTTATGTGGAAGGACGTCAAATAGTAGATGAGATAGTTCTTGCTCGGGAAGCCATCCATTCCATGGATATGCAAAATTCTCCTTCCATGTTCATTCGGTTAGACTTATCCAAAGCTTATGAACGAGTGGATTGGCACTTCCTTATCAAAGTTTTGAGGTAATTTGGTTTCTCTAAGGATTGGATGGATTAGATTATGGGATGTATCTCTGAGTTTCCTACTTAGTTCTTATCAATGGCAGGCCTTCTCGGTCTTTCCCAGCTTCTAGAGGTATTAGGCAAGGTGACCCGCTATCCCCTTATTTATTCATCATTCTTGTTGAATGCTTGGGTAGGACTATAACCAAAAAGAGGGAAAACAAAACCCTTGAGGGAGTTACCATTGCTCATGGAGCTAGACCTATCTCTCATCTTCAATTTGTGGATGACTCTACTCTTTTAGGTAAAGCTACGGTTAAGGAAGCTTCTAATATTAAGCAAATCATTAGCTATTTTTCTAAGGCTACTGGGCAGTTGATCAATGAAGACAAATCTAAAGTTATTTTCTTTCATTGCTCTGCTAGACAGGAATCCATGGTCTTGGATAAACTAAGATATAAGAAGACCTCTCTTCCAATCACTTATTTAGGTATTCCCATAAATATTCAAAGGCAGAAAAATAAAGATTGGAATTGGTTGTTGGACAAAGTCAAGAAGAAAATTGGAAAGTGGACCAACAAGTGGCTTTCTTCTGGGGGTAGAATCACCTTGGTAAAATCAGTCCTTCAAGCTATTCCTATTTATGTTTCTTCCATTTTGAATATCCCAAAGGTTGTTCTTCGAGAATTGGATCAAATCAGTCATCGTTTCCTTTGGAGTGGTACTAAGGAGAAAAGAAAATGGGCCTTGGTGAAATGGGATACTTTATGTCTTCCTAAGAGTGAAGGGGGGTTAGGATTACGGTCTTCAATTAATAACAACAAAGCTTTAGCTGCTAAATTATATTGGAGGATGTTGCATAACCCCAATGCTCTTTGGGCCAATAATCTCCGTGCTAAATATGCTTGAGAACAAAAGTCCTGAAGACCTTGTTCGCTATCAACTTCCTACCAAAGGTTCTCCCATTTTAGCAGTTCTTAAGACTGGTGAGGATTTGATAAAGAAAAAATTATTTTGGATCATTCATAATGGTCAACATGCAAATTTTTGGACAGATTCTTGGGATGGTCACAAGCCTTTGATAACTCAGTTTCTCGATTGGAGGCCTTGGATGGAGGAGCTTCACCGAGCTAATTGGATAAAGGTGGCTAATTACTGTCGGTACCATACTTGGTAATTCAAAGGTTGGTAGATATTGGATCCCTATTGAGGACTGGCCTATTCAAATCCCGAGAAAGGAAAAGACAAGATATCCAAGGCATCCTTCATATGAGATCCCTCTCTTGGTCCCATGAAAAAGATTGTTTTGGATGGAACAACACTACTAAGGGTGAGTATTCGGTTGCTCAAGGTTATTTGACCTTATGCCATAATAATCCCAACCATTCTTCTGACATATTTTCTCGATTGTGGGCTCAAAAGCTCTGGCCTAAGGTGAGGTTCTTTAATTGGCTTTTATTGCATCGTAGGGTGCTTATTGGTGAGCAACTTATGAAGCGTGGTTTTCATGGCCCTTTTAGATGTGAAATGTGTGAAGAGAATGTAGAAAATATCAACCATATTTTTATTGAGTGTACTTTAGCCTCTGAGCTGTGGAGGAGAATGGCCACTTTACTTGGCTTACAGTGGTCCAATTTTTTTACTTTTGAACAACTTTGGAGGGATTGGCCTAATCAAGAGGGTGTTGATCATTTTATTAGGCAATTAGTTTGGATGGGTTCTACCATTCTTCTTTGGAATATTTGGAATGAAAGGAACAACCAAATTTTTAATCAAGATAGGAAGGATATTCACTATATTTGGCAAAAGACCATAGCCAACTTAGTTGAATCAGTCCATCATCTCCTTAATCACCCCCAAAACTCCCACCAAAGATGGGATCAAGTGATGCAAAGATTGAAGATTAAACCTTCTAAGGGCAACCAACTTAAAGGGAATGTGAGTATTAGTAAGATGGATAGGAATAGAAATTGGCAACCTCCTCCTAAGGATTTTGGAAAAGTCAATACTGATGGAGCCTCTAGAGGGAACCCTGGAAAAGCCGATGTGGGAGGAATTGGTAGACTTTCGGATGGCTCCCTGGTTTTTACTTTTGCTTGAGAATTTGGGTATTCTTTCCAATAACCTTGTTGAGGGGTATGGTATCCTCGAGAGGCCTTCAGGAGGCTACTAAGGTTGGATGGGAAAAGGTGTTAGTTGAGTTCGACTCTCAACTTATGATTAATCTCTTGAAGAATCCTTCTAAGAATCATAAGGTGGATTGGAGAATAAAAAGAATTATTGAGAAGATTCGGTTAATCCGGATGGGATTTTTGAAAGTTGATTACAATCATGTGGTCGAGAGATCAAAACAAGAGTGTTGATGCTTTAGCTAATTGGGCTTTGGACAAAGGTGATCTTACTTGTTATGGCCACCCTCCTATATGGTGGGCTTCTCAAATTAGGGAAGCTCTTCTTTCTATCATTTCTTTGGATGGCTCCGAGTTCGAAGGTACCTAGTTTCTTCTTGTTTTTTTTTTTTGCTTCTCTTTGGTTCATTCAGTTTTTTTTAGTTCCCTAGCTCATTCTATTCTTTATTTTGTTTCCTCTGTTGATTCTTGCCTTAATAGTCTTATGGTCTAGATAGGTCATTGTTTTGTTCATTTTTTATTTCTTTTTTCTTTTTTGTTTTTTTTGTTTAGTTTTTTAAGGTGGGTGGGTTTTTTTATTTTGTTTTGTTTTTGTGTTCTTTGTGTTGTTTTTTGTTGTTCTTGTGTTTTTGTTGTTTTGTTTTTTTTTTTATGTTTTTTGTTATTGTTCTTGTGTTTTTTTCGTTCTTGTTCTTGGGTTTCTCTTTGTTTGTGTTATTTCGTGTTTTTATGTGTGAGTGTTTTCTATGTTTTTTGTTTTTGTTTATTGTCTGTTGTTGGTTGTTTTTTATTTTTATTTTTATTTTATTTTTTAATTTTTTAGGTTTTGGTTGTGTTTATTTTTCATGTTTTTTTTGGGTTATGTCTTTGTAGTGTTATGTTGTTTTTGTCTTGTTTGTGTTTTGTTATGTGGTTCTTGTGTTTTTCTATGTGGTTTGTGTTGTGGTTTCTTTTATCTTATTGTGCGTGTTTGGTTGTGCTTTTGTTTTTGACACACTCAAGGAGCATGTTTTTTATTTTATTTTATTATTTTTGTTGTTATTTACTTATTTTTAAATTGGTTTTGTGTGTTTGTTTGCTCCTTGAGTATGTCAAAGGTGGTAGGCCGGTCCGAGTCCTGGGCGTTTTTGGCGGAATGGATACCCCTGCCTCCTTGGGTCTTACCCGAAAGTGGCATCCCTTTTGGGATGTTTTCCACAAAAAAAAAAAAAATAGGGTTTCAAACATTATTTACAAGGATCAGGAAGGAAGATACAAACGAAAAAAATATTTTTTCAAGTATACAAGACATTGATGCTAGGAGGCAATTGCGCAGAAAGATGACGACAGTAATTATTCCAAGGGAAACCGAGGATAAGTTGATTTAGGAGTTGAATAGCTCAGGAGAATACATAACAAGAAGCAAATATAATATAAAGCACCAACAAAATAAGAATACTCCAAGAATATGGAGAGATATTTGGGATAGCTCGAGTATTCCTAAAGTTAAAATATTTGTTTGGCTAATAGGTCATAGAAAAATTCTATCTTGGGATAACCTTATAAAAAGCAGTTTTCATGACCCTTCATTATTGTTCTATATAAAAAGGAGGAGAGTATAGACCATATCTTACTACTTAATAGTCTAGAAACTATGGCAATTAATTGTTACTATGTTTGGTAAATGCATGATGATGAATGATAGAATTGAAGAATGGTTAAAGCAATGGTAGAGAACTTTTAAAAGTGAGGCTTTACAGATACTCTAGGATATATCAAAAGATGCAATACTTTGGACCATATGGTTGGAAAGTAACAAAAGAATATAAGAATATTTACAAGAAAGGAAAATAGATTAGAGGTAATGAAAAGGAATATTTTTTTAGCCATAGAGGAGGCTAAACCAACCTTATCAATCCACCCAATCCCTAATCTTGAAGCAAAGAGCCTTGATACATGAATTAAAGTCATCAAATGAAATTATGATATTGGGTACACAAACAAAAATAAGGTGAAAAATATAAAGTGGAAACCACTAGAAGTGGAGTTGGTCAAATTGAAGTTTGATGGAGCATCTAAAGGAAATTCAAGACCAATAAGAGGAGGAGGAATAATTAGAAATAATAGGGAATATATTTTGTTTAATTATGCTTTCAATAGTATATTTAAGACAAATAATGAAGCTAAAGCTTGGGCGGGTTAAAAATATGTAGACAAATGAAATGGAATAGAGTATGGATGGAAGGTAATTCATTAATAGTAATAATGCAAGTTTGAGGAAAACAATGGCTCCATGAAACATACAAGAGATAATTGCGGAAATACAAGACCTTGCTATAGAGTTTGAAGAAATTAGGATTACACATACGTTAAGGGAAGGAAACAAATGTGCAGATAAGCTAGCCAATAGAGGGGTTTAAATTGAGGATCATGAAGTTAATTTATCTTTTCCATGGTTAGAGGAAGTAGTAAGTTTAGCTAAAGTTGACAAGAAAATGTTGACTACGTGAATCAAATAATGATTAAGATTTGCTTTAATGTTTTCCATTGGTAATATTTATTTTATTTTATACATTAATATGTTTCCATATAAACTATTTATTATAATTATTGTCGTTGCACTTATGCTTCAAGAAGGAAACTAACAATCAAGATTTAGTAAAGTGGACTATGATAGCGTGAAGTTTTGAAAATATTACTCTGCTAAGATGCAAGCATAAATAGCAGCGGTAGAGTTTTGGTATTGTGAAGGCTATGATAGCAAAATATCAAGAAGAATGATGTTGAATTTTGGAATATTTGTATTCACACAGAAAACTGAAGAAGACCCAGAAAATGAAAATAACAAATTTAGACTTTTTATGAAAATGACATAGATATGTAGTTATAGCAGCTCAATTGAGATGAGAATTGAATATGTTTGTAATATCTCAAGCTCTAAAGAAGAGATTTGTGATTTTTCAAGGGTGGGGACCTAAGTACAACCCCTTGTTCTCCAACAAAAAAATAGTCATGTATAAAGAAGGTTAAAGTTTCACCAAACATACATAGGTGTTAGAGTGAAGAGTGGTTGATGTAAAATAATTTATCTAGGTTTTATTATAAAACTAAAGTTCTTGATAATTATTTTTGTTTTTAATTTTTATAATAGTTATTAATTTATGTTATATTATATTTTTTTTTCAATGTAATGTTGTCCTTAAACTCTTTTACTAATATATTATTTATAATTATCCCCGAGGGGACAATGCAACGGATCGTACTTTGGCTCTTTTTCGGGAGGTCCAAGGTTCAAACTACAACATGGGTGAATGTGTGAAGGGGTAGGTATGTGTATGGTTGTGTGTTTAGCCCCTATTGATAAGCTTAGTTCTCGATCTTACGAGGGGTCATGGTTGGGATGAGAATGCCTAGCCCTAAGCGTTGGTCATAGGGTTTCTCACACTACCCTAACAAAAAAAATGTATTATTTATAATTTAAATACAAATATTAAATATTAGATATGTATTTTTATATTAATTACAGGGTTTCTCACACAACCCTAAAAAAAATGTATTCTTTATAATTTAAATATAAATATTAAATATTAGATATGTATTTTTCTATTAATTTTTTGGATTATATATATATATATATATATATATATATATATATATATATATATATATATAGAGAGAGAGAGAGAGAGAGAGAGAGAGAGAGAGATAAAGTTCTAGGGGGGCAATGAATGATTTGGGCTTTGGCTCTTCTTTGGGAGGTCCAAGTTCAAACCACGACGTGGGTGAGTGTGTGTGAGGGGGGTGGGTGTGTGTATGGTTGTGTGTTAATCCCCTATTGATAAGTTTAGATCTTGACCTTATGAGAGGTCATGGTTGGGATGGGAATGCTCAACCCGATGGGAGAAGATATGCCAACCAAAAAAAACAAGGGGATTGAGGATCAACATGCCAAAATAGCAGGGCACTAGCAAAGAAGCTCTACTAGAGATGGATTACAATTATTGGGGGCTTATGGAGTAGACTATTACAAGCCAAATATTACCCATGAGTGACTGAGGAAAACATCCCAAGACTCAAAGTGGAAGGAGAGGGATCTACACTATGGAGAACAATGAAAGCAATCCAAGAGTTAGTAAAGCCATACCTATATTGATAGTTAGGGGATGGAAATGATGCTCTATTTTAGGAGGATTCATGGAATCAATCCCAACCAATTATTCAGACATTCCTAAAGATGGAGAGTTGGAAAGCAAAGCTCCAGGAGGTAGGGTGGTTGAAAGCTTCTCACTATATGAAATCATGGAATCAACATGTTCAAGATTTGCTATATTGGAAACATCCTTGGGAATGGCCAGTGAGGGGGACAAAGGAACTAACTAAAAAATTGAGGAGATATCTCCAAAGCCACCTATTATGGGTGATCCACAACGTACCCCAAAATTGGGGACCCACCTTTTTTTGCATGTTTTCCAAGAAGACCGAAGTGGCCCATATGCTAAAGATCAAAGAAAAAGCAAAACACCACAAGGAGAAAAAGTGTCGCGATATCGCGACATGTTGCATTTTTGTGGTCCAAAGCAAAGGGAGAGCCCAAAGAGAAAAAGTGTTGCGATATCGCGACATGTTGCACCATCACGACCAAAAGAGAAAAGTGTCACGATATCGCGACATGTTGCACCATCACGACCAAAAGAGAAAAGGTGTCACGATATCGAGACATGTTGCACCATCGCGGCCAAAAGAGAAAAGATGTCGCAATATCGCGACATGTTGCACCATCGCGGCCAAAAGAGAAAAAGTGTTGCGATATCGCGACATTTTGTACCATCGTGGCCAAAAGAGAAAAAGTGTCACGATATCGCGACATGTTGCACCATCGCGGCCAAAAGAGAAAAAGTGTCGTGATATCGTGACATGTTGCACCATCACGGACAAAAAAGAAAAAGTGTCACGATATCGCGACATGTTGCATTTTCGCGACCAAAACAGAAGAAAAAAAAGTGTCGCGATATCGCGACATGTTGCATTTTCGCGGCCATAACAGAAGAAAGAAAAAGTGTCGCGATATCGCGACATGATGCATCATCGTGGCCAAAAGGGAAAAAGTGTCGCGATATCGCGACATGTTGCATCATTGCGGCTAAATGAAAAAGTGTCGCGATATCGCGACATGTTGCATCGTCGCAGTCAAAGGAGGAAAAAGTGTCGCAATATCGCGACATGTTGCATTTTCGCGGCTAAAAGCAACAAAAGACGAAAGGGGCCAAAAGTGTCGTGATATCGCGACATGTTACATTTTCGTGATTCAGAAGGGGCAGGCAAATAGAGAAACAAGAAGCGTCACGATATCGCGACATGTTCCATTTTTGCCAAGGTAACAGACCTACATAGTGACGTGGACATAAGGACAAAATCCAGTAAATAAGACAAAATGTTACATAAGGAATATTTAATGATTGGAAATCATTTAAGATGGTCGTTACACACGAAGGGAAACATACGCAAGCCCATGTGGAGAAAATGCAGCGAAGGGCCACAAAATGGAAACCAAAGCACACGCATACAAGGGAAGGTGAAACGAACAGTCAGGGAAGGTGAAACAAACAGCCATCAGAAAACGAAACGAACCATCATGGAAGGAGAAATAATTTTTTTTTTAGAAGTTTAAATACGCCATTCAAAGAGGCTAGAAAGGGGGGGAAAACTGCTGCAAGTAGCGTTGCAGATTTGAAGGCGATAAGGCCATTCTAGACCTAGTTGGGCTGTTTTTCTTTCGTAGACTGGTTTTTCTTCTTCATGGACAGGGGTGGGAAACCACTGCAAGCAGAGTTGTAGAGCTAAAGGTGAGAAGGCCATTCTGAGCCTGTTTGAGTTGTTTCTCTTCCACAGACTGGTTTGGGAAAACCAAAAATTTTGCTATTGTAAAATGACACATTTTTAATGCAGAAGTGTTCAGAAATTTGCATCTTGTGGGCAAGAAAGAAGGAGATTCTCTTTGCATGCTATGGATTTAATGTTTATTCTTTCATTTTTCAGATTTCGAATTTATAAATAATGTTAATGCCATTTTTTGTGGGTTACATTAGGCGAATATTTGAAATCTGAATTTTATTTCGTACCCTAGGAACCAGCACTTAGTCTATGGGGATTGTGCTTGTTTTGCAAGTCCAATAGGTTAGGTTGCATGCATGAAGACCTCACATCTTCGGTTTTGTCGAAATAGGATAGCATCATACTGAATGCGTTTTATTTTCAGTTTTTGCATTTCATTTTCATTTTTCTGCATTTTATTGTTTCCAAAAATTTTAACTTATTTTTAGGCATTAAAATAAACATTTAAAAATTTTCAAAATCCAAAAAAAAAAACAATGAACAATCACTAAAGATTCATGGTGAAATAAACTAACATTACCCCTTGTTTACAGTTACTTGCAATCACTAAGGTGTTCCAAGCATTTAAATTGAATATCTTTATTTGGGATTATTAATACACACATGTAAATGCTAATACAGCGGAGACCTTGGAGAAGTTGTTTGTTTAACTTCTTTGCAAGAGGGGATTTGGAACCCAAATCCTAAAGGAGAGTGTACTTTCACAATTGGGTGAAAATACCACTCAACAGATTGGCGCTAGAAGGAGGGCCTGAACCGGTTTATTTCAGTGTGATTTAAATGCTATAGGGATTTAAATTTTGAATATTTCATGCCCTATTGATTATTATCTTTAGCCCTATTTTAACAATACAGCTTTGTAGGGTTAAAAGGAGGACATGAATTTCTATGCATTGTTCTAACACTTTTGATTGTTCATACAGGAATAATGTGTTTTGATTTGACTTTAAAAAAAAAAAAAAAATTTGGTCTTGACTAACGAGGTTGTCTCCATGCAATTACTTTCATTCGATTTTAATGGATACACCTTTTGGTTGATGCTAACATGATTATTCATACGTTACATGTTTGATATTTGCTGGTCATTTCATGCTTATTTGTAAGGAATTATTTTGTCTAAAATGTATTTGTTGTCGGTATTATGCTCTTCACCTACGCGTAATGTGATCTTGTGAATCAGAAAGCCTACAACACTAGAAGTATGTTCTTCACTTGCGCATATGCGATCTAGTGAATCAGAAACTAATTTACATTTTTAGAATACTGCTTTGTCAAGGTTCCTTCTTTCATGACTAACAAATTGATTTTGAGGTTATTCTTTGAATTTCATTAATTGCGAGGATTTTCACGTGTGTCGCAGGTTTTCGTTGAGGTACTAAGAGTTTTGTCAAGTTCTTGTAGGGTTATCATCATCGATTTTGAATCAGATGGCCCAACCTCCACCACCTCCTTGGTACGGAGCCAATAACATTCCTTTGAATATTGCAGGGGATATTCACGAGATCCTTAGGAATATAGAGAGATTTTTGCCCAAATACAAACCGGATGGCCCAAGGACCGCAGAAGAACATATTCAAGCCTATAGGGATGTTTTGATAAGATTGCAAGTTCAACATGAAGATGTGGCTTGTAGACTCTTCGCCATAATCCTAGACCTAGTGGCCTACGAATGGTATATTTGCTTACCTACTAGTTCCATTACGTCATGGACGCAAATGGAGAATGCTTTTTTCAACCAATTCAGGTCACCATTAGATCCCACAATCATCTATAATCAGTTCATTACACGCAAAAGAGGCCAGGGTGAGCCAATCCGAACTTTTAATCAAAGATTTTAGAAGTGCTATAATAGAGCAATTCGGCATTTTACCATTGATCCCGCAGTAGCTTTGCAAATATATTTTGGGGCATTGGATCCTATGACGACAATGTTTGCAAGGCGAAATCCTCAAGTTACCACGCTTGCTCTAGCCTACAATGAAGCTATGACCATTGAACAACAAATGACACCACAGGGTTATGGGTTTTCCCGGATGCCTATGGTAGAACAATATGGTCCATATGGTCAAGCTCCTATGATGAATCGGATCATGGCACCACAAATATCTGGCATAAATGCTTTGCCTTATCAACAACCATATTCATCAACACCCGCTTACGCACCCAATCCAATTTCGATTCAAAGTGTGAATCCCTATGCAAATCAAGTGGCTCAAAATCCAACTCAAATGTTAATTCAAGATCTCACCAATTACGCAAATCCTATTGGAACTAGCAATAACATAGCTCAACCAAAAGAGATTTATTCAGAGGTTGAAGAACTCAAAAAGATAGTTCACAAATTGAGTAATGATTTGGTCCAAAAACAGAAGTATGAATCCCATGCCCCTCACCCAAATCGAAACTCCAACAATAGATGGAGACAATAGAATACGAAGCCAAACAATGGGGGTGTGCCTTCCCCTATTGCTAATCAGATAGATACTTTTGTAGGACCAAGTCACTCTAGTTCCATTCTTAATATTTTTGATTTTGCATGGGAAAAGGGGTGTAGATTGCATAATACAAAGGAGCATAATGAAAGGAATTGTCCCGAAATTGCTATGTATACCCATTGTCTCCAAGCTCAAGTAGATGATTTGGAACTTGTGCCAAATGAGGGTCTACCCCAACATCAGCAAGGGGAGGACAACATTTTGGCGGTGGAAACTCTATATCGTCAAGAGAGTGATGACCAAGAGGATCCACACCTTCCAAATTGTGATAAAATTGAATCATGGGTTACAAATTTGGATTATGATAGATTTACCAATTTGAATTCAAGAAATAACCCAATTTTGGAAATAAATGGACCATCTATGGAAGGTGAAGATGAATTGGATGAGAAACATGTTGATGAATCAGAAGATGAAGAAGAAGTGCTTGAGCATAATGACTTGAACTTGGAAGATGATTACTATGATTCGTGGAAGAAATGGGAAGAATATTATCAATCCGAATCTTCTAACAAACTTGTTGTGCCAATTGATATACAGGACAACATAATCGCCTACTCAGAGGAAGATATTACAACTCCTGTACAATTTGAGGATGTTTTGGAAGAGGAATTTGAATCTCATCAAATTTTGGAACATGATAAGGATTCTACAACCATGAATCAAGAAAGAGAGTCATTTGCCTTAGATTCCTTGGAAGGAAAAGAAATTGAAAATCTTGATCCACTTACTTGTGCTACAATGATTATGCCATTTCGAAATGAGAAAATTACAAAACTTGAATCATTTGGGTTTGATATCATTGATGATCCAATTGAAAATCTCACGTTACCCAAAAAAACCCAAGTTATTGATCACGAAAATGTGTTAGTTAACCCACCCCTAGATAGAAAAGACTTATGGTTTGAAAGGGATGGGCATATTTTCAATTGGGTACCTAAGTTTGGTGCCTTTGATAAATGAGTCATGGAGAAAGAACAAGCGCTACATGATGATGAATGTCATGTGAGAAAAGAGGAATTTTCAAATCCTCTTCAAGTAAGGTCAAATGAAAACATGCCAAAGGTAAAATATCATCTTTTTGGTTTTACCATGCAAAATTCGAATGAGGGTTTGCCTAATGAATGGTTTGATTCAAATATTATTAATGTTATGGCTTTATTGAAAGAAAATGAAAGCTTATTTCTACACCATGAATCAAAGTGCGAAATAGACATCTTAAAGAATAGACATAAAGGAATTGAATATCAATCATTGTCTAATCAATTTGAAAACTTGAAACTCCACCATAGGATTATTAATGAAACTAAATCAAATTGGTATGGTGAGAGGGGCAAGTGGAAGTTTGTTTTTTTGTTTGGTTTGATCTTGTTTTTGTTGGATTCCTACAAAACTTGGTATGCGTATCACGTCATACATCTTTTAAAGAATTCTAATCAGGTTTGGGATTCGGGAAAATGATAATCCAAACTTTTTGTACATTTGTATATACTTTGGTTTTCATGTTTTGGTTTTGGATTGGATCTCATTTTGGTTTTAAGTTTTGTGTGTTGGTCCTTTGGACACTTTTGGTTTGTTAACTTAGGTCCTTATGAATGTTGACTAAGACTAGGAGAATATGAAACATCAGAATTGTATTGCAAAAAGCTCCACGAGTATCACAAACACATTAAAGAATATCGTTTGGAACTTGTGATGCATGAAGTTGTCAATTTTATAAATTATGGCAAAGTAGGTGGTATACTCCATCCGCATTTCAAAAGGAGCAATGCATTCATATCTCATGTACATTCCGCATTGCATATACATTTCATCTCAATTGCATCTTCATTTCATGTACAATCATTGAAAAGGTGTCGAATCCTCTTAGGGTCATTACATAACATATATTAGAAGGATCCTAAGGTTGGGAACTGATGCCCGAACTATCTTGAACCAAGCACATTCTGCACATATTAAAGAGGATCTTGAGCAAAATGGTCAAAATCGTACTTGGAAGAAAAGGTGAGGCGAAAGGAGTATTTCGTGTCTGTTCTATCATGTAACATAATCCTTAAAATAGGGGTTTTTACCACTCCCATAAGGGCTTAAAGTCTAAAATCATAGTAGTAAGGATAGGGTTAAATCCCCATCGAACTTAGGTTGAGGATTCAACTCCCCAAATATCTGATTTGACCTTCATGGAGTAGTAAGGATAGGGTCTAATTCTCATCTCGCTTAGGTTGAGAATCCGATTCCCTAAAGTTTCTATTTTGCCCACTCAAGAACTTGAAATTCAAAAGAAAATATTTTTCATTTCTTTATTAATATTGGATTGGAAGGATCATACTACATGTCCCTTGCAAGGATGGGTAGTCATCCCTAAGGTCCAAGAAATCAAAGTAGAGCCAAATCATGGATTATGGGGTTAATCTCCACCGGGGCTATAGACGCTTGGTTGGCATTGGAGTATGCTCATGCGTGGCAACATGTCTTGTCTAAAAGCAAGACCACTGGCCGCTCAAACGGATAGGCTAGCCTGAAAATTTCATCCATAACGAGGTTAAATCATTTTGTTCAAGATGAGGTAATGAACTCCAGGATCAGAGTAGTAAGGATAGGGTTAAATTCCCATCTCGCTTAGGTTGGGAATCCGATTCCCCAAAGCTCCGATTTCACTTACACTTGCACATGGGTTCAAGATGGTAGTGACACATAACCAACTTTGGGATCTAGTAAATTAATTCAGTATACATATTTTTTGTCCTAAGAGGGTTTGACAGTTTTAATATGTTTGTTCATGATAATAGAAAGCCTAAGCTTTTGCAAAGCAGGTTGTTATATCTTTAACATAGTTTTCATATGTCAAATCCTGCACAAATCATTCATAGCCTTGCATACGAATCATAAGTAAAACTGACAATGGAAAGTTGAACGAGTTTCAAACGATAGGGAATGAAGCACATTGCACACACCGAGCTGATGCTTAATAATTCTAATGCTTCATGTATTTCTCATCTAGTTTTATTCTTGGGATATTTGTTGATGCTTGTATTTGAGTCTGCATGTTTTCAGGTTGAGTTCTCACCAAAATACTCGGGAGCATTTTCTAGCAGAGTCACCATTTGTTGTGGCTGATCCACAACGTACCCCAAAATTGGGGACCTACCTTTTTTTTGTGTGTTTTCCAAGAAGACCGAAGTGGCCCATATGCTAAAGATCAAAGAAAAAGCAAAACACCACAAGGAGAAAAAGTGTCGCGATATCACGACATGTTGCATTTTTGTGGTCCAAAGAAAAGGGAGAGCCCAAAGAGAAAAAGTGTCGCGATATCATGACATGTTGCACCATCGCGGCCAAAAGAGAAAAAGTGTTGCGATATCGCGACATGTTGCACCATCATGGCCAAAAGAGAAAAGGTATCACAATATTGTGACATGTTGCACCATCGCGGCCAAAAGAGAAAAGGTGTCGCAATATTGCGACATGTTGCACCATCGCGGCCAAAAGAGAAAATGTGTCATGATATCGCAACATGTTGCACCATCGCGACCAAAAGAGAAAGTGTTGCGATATCACGACATGTTGCACCATTGTGGCCAGAAAAAGTGTTGCGATATCACGACATGTTGTACCATCGCGGCCAAAAGAGAAAAAGTGTCGCGATATCGCGACATGTTGCACCATCATGGACAAAAAAGAAAAAGTGTCACGATATCGCGACATGTTGCATTTTCGTGACCAAAACAGAAGAAAGAAAAAGTTTCGCGATATCGCGACATGTTGCATTTTCGCGGCTAGAACAAAAGAAAGAAAAAGTGTAATGATATTGCAACATGTTGCATCGTTGCGGCCAAAAGGGAAAAGTGTCACGATATCGTGACATGTTGCATCGTCGCGACTAAAGAAAAAGTGTCGCGATATCGCGACATGTTGCATCGTCACGGTCAAAGGAGGAAAAGTGTCGCAATATAATGACATGTTGCATTTTCACGGCTAAAAGCAACAAAAGACGGAAGGGGCCAAAAGTGTCACGATATCGCGACATGTTACATTTTTGCGATTCAAAAGGGGCAGGCAAACAGAGAAACAAGAAGCGTCGCGATATCATGACATGTTCCCATTTTGCCAAGGTAACAGACCTGCATAGTGACGTGGACATAAGGAAAAAATCCAGTAAATAAGACAAAGCGTTACATAAGGAATCTTTAATTATTGGAAATCATTTAAGATGGTCGTTACACACGGAGGGAAACGGACGCAAGCCCATGTGGAGAAAACGCAACGAAGGGCCACAAAATGGAAACCAAAGCACATGCATACAAGGGAAGGTGAAACGAACAATCAGGAAAAGTGAAACGAACAGCCATCGAAAAACGAAATGAACCGTCATGGAAGGAGAAACAATTTTTTTTTCAAAAGTTTAAATACGCCATTCAAAGAGGCCAAGGGGGGAAAACTGCTGCAAGTAGCGTTGCAGATTTGAAGGCGATAAGGCCATTCTGGACATAGTTGGGCTGTTTTTCTTTCGTAGACTGGTTTTTCTTCTTCATGGATAGGGGTGGGAAACTGCTGCAAGCAGAGTTGCAGAGCTGAAGGCGAGAAGGCCATTCTAGGCCTGTTTGAGTTGTTTCTCTTCCACAAACTGGTTTGGGAAAACCAAAAATTTTGCTATTGTAAAATGACACATTTTTAATGCATAAGTGTTCAAAAATTTGCATCTTGTGGGCAAGAAAGAAGGAGATTCTCTTTGCATGCTATGGATTTAATGTTTATTCTTTCATTTTTTAGATTTTGAATTTATAGATAATGTTAATGCCATTTTTTGTGGGTTACATTAGGCGAATATTTGAAATCTGAATTTTATTTCGTACCCTAGGAACCAGCACTTAGTCTATGGGGATTATGCTTATTTTGCAAGTCCAATAGGTTAGGTTGCATGCACGGAGACCTCACATCTTTGGTTTTGTCGAAATAGGATAGCATCATACTGAATGCGTTTTATTTTCAGTTTTTGCATTTCATTTTCATTTTTCTGCATTTTATTGTTTCCAGAAATTTTAACTTATTTTTAGGCATTAAAATAAACATTTAAAAATTTTCAAAATCCAAAAAAAAATTAATGAACAATCACTAAAGATTCATGGTGAAATAAACTAACATTGCCCCTTGTTTACAGTTACTTGCAATCACTAAGGTGTTCCAAGCATTTAAATTGAATATCTTTATTTGGGATTATTAATACACACATGTAAATGCTAATACAACAGAGACCTTGGAGAAGTTGTTTGTTTAAATTCTTTGCAAGAGGGGATTTGGAACCCAAATCCTAAAGGAGAGTGTACTTTCACAGCTGGGTGAAAATACCACTCAACACCACCCAATTTAAGATGGCTCCAAGAGGGATATACTTGGATGGGGAGGAAGCAAGTTGGGAATATATAAGGTAAAGGAGGGATACAAGGTAACCTGTGGATATGAGATTACCCTAGAACCACTTTTGTGGACATTTGTTTGGAAAAATGAAGGATGGACAAAAAATAACATTTTATCATGGTTGATTAACCATGAAAGTGCTTGACATTTGATAATTTGAGAAAATGAGACTTCTGCAGGACTTCCAAATGTGTTATGTGTGGGAAGGCATAGGAGACCTTGAATCATCTCTTTTTTGTGTGTTCTTTTGCCAGACATATGGATCAGTTGGTGGGGTAGATGAGATAGCATTGGGAAATATTTGGAAGCCGAGAAAGCTTTTATGAGAAATGGAAATGATGTAGTTTTAAGACTAAAATAATGAAAATGGCATGGAAGATGGGACCTAGCTTCATATGGTGGCAATTATGGCTAGAACGAAATGCACACATATTTATATCAGAGCACAAAACAAGGGATCAAGTATGGGAGAGGATTATTAGTAAGGTAATGGAAAAACTATCTATTAGATTATAGGAGGAAACACACATAGAAATGGAGGAAGTGACTATCCTTAGGAGCTTTGGAATAACTATAAAATAAAAACAACTAAGGGTTGGATGTGCAAGTGAGAATTCTCTGAATGATACAGAGTGGAGACTACCTTTTAGATAGTGGGTGAAGGCTAACACAAATTGGGCTTCTACTAAAAACCTTAGAAAAACTAGATTTGGCATTATCGTAAGGAATTGGAAAGGAGAACATGTATACTGGAGAGCAGAAGGTATGGGGGAGACAACAAACAATGAAGCAAAAGGATAGGTGATCCTATCAAATCTAATGATAGCTATGAATCTACACTTACATAAGTTATGGATAGATATAGACTCTTGGGTATGGGTTGTTATCTTGGATCCGATAAGACCCTTCTAGGTGCTGGGAATTAGGAAGAGAAGGAAGGTGGAAGCAGATCAAAAAATTTGGAAGGTTTTTTAAGATGTTTTTATTATGCATATAAAGCAAGAGAGAAATATCGTGGCATATTACTTAACAAAATAGAGAAAGGAGCTGGAGGAAGGATAATACATGGACTATTATATGGAAAATCAGATAGGTTGGTGCCAAAGAATCCAAGGGATACAAGAGGTGGTATAGGTAGATAGCATAATAGGAAGAGAAAATAGTGATTCTAATGAATCTATCGTAGTTAGGCCAGGGAGAAATGGCCTAGAAGGAAACAAATGATAAGTTATCCTAGTGTCAAAATGGGTAAGAAAGTTTCTTAGCTTATTTCCATAGGTTCTTGTGTCTTCATCCTCAGGCTATTGTTGTTCTACTGTATGACATTATTACCAATAGAATCAAAGTGGCTGAGGTGGATGGTTTTCAAAAATAGAACACACAACTATAGACATTTTATTGAGTACGAATAGATTAAGAGAAAATAAGCCTCCACCCCATAGAACAATAGGTATGTTAGACATGATCAAGATGCCAAGAATGACTTCAAAACAATATGAAGATAGATGGATGGTCTACGAAATTCAGATGAACAAGGAAAATTGGAATTCAACTCAGGTGTTGTTGATGTGCATGGATACCTAAATAATTATGGCCTCAAGTTCTTTGGACATTCGACGATACATATAAAGCGCTATGGACTACCGAATCAGTACCTCCCAGACCTCTAGAGACAAGTATTTAAGCAAGTAGCCTAATTCTTCACTTGCACGAGTAGGTATTCATGGCTCAATGTAAACCATTTTGTTTTTTTAAATCATCTACTACATGGGGACAAGATTAGTGTCCCATATTATTTAACATGTTTCCTAAAATATGAGGCCCATCAGTATCAGGTAGGGAAAACTACTACCCTAGCGCACCATGGGCTGATTTTAGACCTAATTAGACATAAGGAAGCACCAATTGAAGAAGCTTAAGAAGATGCTTCTATTCCATAATAGTAGGAGGTGGTAGTGGAACCTAACTCCCATAGTCATTTAGCTACAAGGGCATCAGGGCCAACATAGTTGGTGCTTGCCTCCTATCATGATCGATCAACAAGGAAGGTAGGCCAAACTTCGTCCCCTATTTCTCAATATTTTAATGAGGAAGCAAAACATAGTATGTCAAGCCCTATTCGAATGATGACCTACCCAAAGACTAGAAGTAGGACAAAGAGAGAATCCTTGGTTATCTACAACTTGTAAAGTGATGAAGAAGTCATTGGCATGACTAAAGATGAACTTGCTTCCTAGGTGTTGCAGGACATGGCCAACGATGAACCTTATCACCCAAAAATATAAGGAGAAGATCTGTAGAAATAGTTATAGATATTAAAGGAGAAAGCCTTCATTTGGGAAGGCAAGTACAAAGCAGATTAGACTCTATTTTAGGAGTCTAGGAAGCTTGCTATAGAAAAGTAGCTGGATATGTACAATATTATACGCCAGCTGCAAGACACCGTGCAACAATTGAAGTTACAGATTCAGCAAACAGAGGCTCATCAACCAACCAAGATTGATGTTGTAGTCCAGACAGACTGGGTGATGGATGTGCCTACAACTTATCCATACTTTAAGGAGAGGATTACTTCATTTGTTCAGATTAGGTTAGATGCCAAAAAAGAGGCCAACTTAGAAGTTGAGGCAGGGGACCTCTTTGAGGCCTCTACTAAAACAATTTGTGAAGAACAAGGGAACCCAATTCTACAAATAGAGCCCTCTATAGTAGATATTGAGGAGAGTGAGGTTGAACAATCACCTCCAACTGCCCAAATTGAAGGAAGGAAATAATATGATGTTGAGATGGAGGTAGAAAAACCTCAGGTATCAACACACTCTGCAGAAAAGGAGCAGTCAATAGGACAACCATCTATTGACCAACATGTGACTGATAAATCACCTAAGCAGATGCATACTGAGGCAGTACAAGAAGTTCATGTGAACCATAAGTCAAGCTCTTATGATGTCCATGAGGTGACACCATCACTAGTACTAGAGAAGAAGAATCCCTCTATTTATACTGCTCACATAGTTGTACAGGTACAACCAGTGACATTAAGGCCTAAGAGAAAAGCTACAAGGGAATCATAAAGAAAGTCAAGAACTAGGGCAAAGATTACAAGGCCTAAAGATCAACTAACCATAAATTCAAATGATGAATGGGATGAATATATGAAGGCTTTTGCCAAGTAGAAGGAGCAGTTTGCAAATATCAAAGAAAGCCTTAAAGGAGAAAAAATTCAAGGAAGGCCTTTGAACGAATGGCTAGGGAGCCAACGATTTATGTTAATATTGCATGGGAAAGTCAATTCTGGGATATCTATGGATCAAATGGTGACAAGACATCCAAGATGAAATATTACTTTCATAAAATGGGTGTACTAGGTCCCATAACACCTAGAGATCAAGCGATAGCAAGTAAGGCACCTTTGATAGAGGTGAAAGCAGAAAAAGCTAATTATTATGATGTTGCACTTGAGTTAGAGGTGGCCAAATTTAAGGTTATCTATGAATCCTATTTTCCATTCTAGGAAAAACCAGATGTCCTAGAAGTAGAATACCTATCTCCACACCATCAATTTTGGAATTAGGCTGAGCCAGTGTTTCAGAAAGATACCTCAACTTTCACAAGGTTTTATTTGAGGGAGGTAGCAGGGAAAAAAATATGGAGGTAGAAACAACCAAATTTAGGGGTTGAGCCTAGTCAATCGGTTCAGCATAGTATGTGCCTAAGCATGCCGCAATAAGGAACCAACACTCCTTAGACACAAAGTGGTCAGAATCCAAGGAACAAAGAGAGGGATAGGTCCACAACCAAATAGAGGAAAGGAAGAAATAGAGCCTACTGGAAAGCCATTATTGAAACTAGAAATTATCAGCACCAAGTGTCACGAGGACGTGCCAATCCTAGGCATGGGGGATGATGAGCACAAAAAATGCTCATATTTTTTATGGATTCATAACATATTGTGTGACATTATTTTGATAGAATGTATATTTTATGAAGGTTTTATCTATTTTGAATAGAAAATTGTGTATATTCTCTAATATGCATTTTAAGTGAGATTTGTATGTATATTTGATGATTTTACTACTTTTTTGCATATTTACATCAAGGTCCCACTTAGACCTGGCATTTCATATCTTACGGTGAAGAACTAAAGATAAAGGTAATTGCAACAAGGAGTTACGTATGATAAGTTATGTGCCCAAATTTTGACTAAAGGTTGAAAGGCGCCTAACTATTTTCTTTCGAAAGAGCGATGCCTGACTCCCAACTTGGGGTCCACGATGCCTAACTTATAGCGACAGGCTGAGCATCACTTGAATCTTGGATTTGAGGTCCATGATGCCTAACTATTGACTTCAATATAAACGATTCTTGATTTCCAGTGATAGGTTGGACGGTGCCTGACTCCTATTGAAGCATAGTACAATAAGGACCCTATTTTCAAACAAAATAGAGTAGTAGTTTCCAACGATAGATGCAGATGAAGGACAACATAATGAACCAAAAAATTATCCATCTCTCATGAATGGCTAAGCAAATACGCAAATAGAGCAAACACCTGTACAAAACTGTTGATATCAATTGAGGTATAATTTTAGACATATTCTGTTTGGATAAATAGAATATACCTAATTTATCATATGAAGGATAAATTTAGCATGTATTCATTTTGATCAAACATTTATGATTGTTTTTTGCATATTTGTTATAACTACAAGTTTGAAATAGACTTGCCCAAATTTTTAATAGGGGATGGCTGTACACTACATAAATACATGGGCCACCCCTAAGAAATGAGCTCCCAGATATTTTCTGTAAATCATTTCTAAAGCTGCAAATAAAATTCATTCGAGTGTTCATATATATATTTCTAAGCGTTTGGCGTGTGTGAATTGATCTGGGTGGAGTTTGCTGGAGACTGGGCCCACTCTCAATAGTAATCCTCGTATTTTCCTATTTTTTTTTGTAATTAGTTTATTCACTGTTTATTTTCTTGTTTTCTTTCTTTTCTACAATTTATTTAATTTCTATAATTTTCCTTATTTTTCTATATTTTCTTGCAAGTGTGTGTTTTAATTTCAATCATGTGTTTGATAATGTAGGTTAGATTAATGGTTTTAACAAGAAACATAACTACACCACAAACCTCCTCAAACCTTAGCACATAATGGACTCATCTCATTGGTTTTACAGGCATAAATTGTGCATGGTACTTCACAAGTTTATGAGCTTTCCCATTGACAATTTAAATGGAGGTAATAAATTAGCTATATTTGTAACCAATGTCTTGCCTAACATTTTGCCACCGTTGTCGAGGAAGTACCAACTATAATGCCCTATTCTGTAGAAAGTGTATCTAAAAATTTTAGGTTAACTTATCTGCAAAATTTTTCCACCTAATCTTGTATGAGTCCACCAAGAATCAGAGGATCGGACGATCATTTTCTCAAAAGTAAAGATATTGTTTCACAAGAAGCCCCTAAATCAGCTGTACCAAATTCTAAAGTTGAAATTTCATCACCCCTATCACCTCCACCAGTGCATTGGAGTCAACATCTAATTTTTGCACATAGTTCTTCTTTACCAAAATAGCCAAATATTGATGAAGAATTGGTGGTAGATAATAGAAAATTTAGAAGAACCCAATATGAGGAGGATTTGTTGTACAACCAAATTTGGAAAGCAATAGAGGATAAAACTATATCAACATCTAAGTTAGAGATTCTTGTGCATAATACTCAAAACGACAAAAGAGCCTTAGAGACTACTTTAAGGGCAACAGGTTTAGAGACCCCATTTCCTAAAAAGATGGCTGAAATTGAAGAGACATCCACCAATTTTAACTTTCCAATAGGAGAGGCAATAAGAGACACAAAAATGAAACACATCTCTCCTATCCATATTCCTATTTTTAGAGGATTTCAGACTAAAGATCTGTTGGCATTTTTGCCACATTTATTTGATTGTTGATTATCCATGCATAAGATGTTGAAATTCTAACCCCTCTACAGGTTTTGATGCAAAAAAATGACTAAGTCTGAAGACTGTCGTGAAATCGCGACAAAAAAGCAGTATGGAGAGCAAAGTCAAAAACCGTCGCGATATCGCGACATGTCGTAAAATCGCGGGTCGGATGAAGAGAGAGAAGACAAACGCAAAAGTTGCACGATTTTGCGACGTGTCAAAAAATCGCGGTCAGCGCAGTCAAAAGCAGCAGAAGGGCAAACTCGTCACGAAATCGCGACGTGCTAGATTTTCATGGTCAAAATGGTCAACGGAGGCTGAGCGACAAAGTTATCGCGAAATCGCGACAAAACTGGGCCAAGGACGATGATAATCAAAAATGTCGCGAAATCGCGACGCGTCGCGTTTTCACGACGTGGGTGGACGAAAAGGCTTAAGGAGTAAAATGGTTGCGATTTCGTGCCAGTTGTAGGAAGAAGCCAAGTCAAAGCAAAGGATGTAGCGAAATCGCGACGAAATGTGGCAAACGGTATGGAAAGCGAAAGAGGTAGCGAAATCGCTACATGTTGCAGAATTGTGGCAAGGTGGGCAAAAAAGCTTAAGGCATGGAAGTTGTAGCGAAATCGCTACACTTTCGACAGTAAGGCCAAGTAAGATGCAGATGTCACAAAATCGCGATAGAAAGTGGGAACAATAGAGAAGGCACGAATGGGTAGCGATTTCGTGACATGACAAATTGTTTGCAGCCAGGATCAGTAAAGTCCACAGTGACCAAAAGGTAGCGATTTCACGACATTTGTAGAATGGAGCTAAGCAAGACAGAAAATGGTAGCGATTTCGTGACACATGGGTCCAAAGCATGAAGCAGACGTAGTGAAATCGTGACATGACATTGTGGAAGTTGAAGAAACACCGAGGCAAGAGTGTCGCATTTTCGCGATTTGAAGCAGTGAAGAGAACAGAAATATGAAGAACGTCGTGAAATCGTGCATTGTCACATTTTTGTGACAACAGCGCAGATGAAGAGCATAATTGTACGGACGTCGCGAAATCGCACAGCGTTGTGTTTTCACGGTTCAGGGTAGCGAAGGAGACAAAGAAGCCAAATATGTAGCGATTTCGTGATAGGGAGGATTTTTGTGGGCTCCAGCGACAGAAGTGTATGGAGCAAAAAGACGTCGTGATTTCGTGACCTGTCGCATTTTCGCGACCTGTTACAGTTTCACGCCAGGAAGCAGTTCAAATAGCCCGATGCAGTTTTGTGAGTTCCGATGATTCAAAGCATCCTAGAATTTAATGTGTTTTTGCCTTTCGATGCGGTAAAGGTAGAAGAATGCGCTCAAGCTACCAGAATTGAAGATTTCCATTATTCGAAGCTGCTATTCGCGATTTTTCTAACAGTTTCATGCACATTTCCAAGAACAACAATTTAATGAAGACGACTGATTCCTCCTTATGGCATTTAATTTTTGGGTTCTTCGAGGCTGGGATTAAGGATATCATTTATTTGTTTTCATTGCACAAATTGTAGATCTCGAGGAGGTTCGTTGCAAATTTTTAATGCTACAAAGAGGCAAGGCTTCTATATAAAGCAATGTAAAACTCAAGAACATGTATCGGGAGTGAGAGATACTTTTGCTGAAAGCTTTCAAAGTACTCTGCATGAATGAAAGATAATTGGCCTCTGATTTTGCAAGCAGCTGTTGTGTGATTTTTCTTTCTGTTATTTACATTTCTCATATAACACTCATATTCCTTATTTGCTGATTCATTTGAATTTTGCATGTTGAGTTTGAATATTGCTTGTGAGGGAGTGGGTTTTGGAATGTGATCTTGGAGGGATTTTCTGTGCAAGGTTGTAAGAGAATTAAGTTGATATCTTCTATTATTTGTTGTTGCTATACTTAAAGTGATCTGCTGTTATTCTTTCTCGATCTAACAAATTCGGCCTACGGCCATATTTCTCGTTTCTTTCTGCATCTTTATAATTCCTTTCCTATAACTTTGATCTAAAAACAAGCTTAGCGTAGTAAGGGAACCAGCCCACTCTAGAGATTGGCCTGGGAGACATTTCTTTCTCCTAGCCTTTCAATGTTGGTCGGGTCTAGGGTGCATTTTATATAAAATCCTTTCCTGTGGCAGATTCGTGACCAACAAGATCTTGACTTGTTCCTTTTTAAGTTGATGTTCTATGCAGGTTAGTAGATTACAAGATCGATGCCCAAAAGTTGAAACTATTTTTCTCAACTTTAGATGATTCAACCCTGCACTAGTTCATTAGTTTAGGAAATAAAAAAATTACTACCTAGGAAGATATGAAAAGACTCTTCGTAGAACAATACCAAGACTTTGGTAGGGCACAAGATTCTAGAGAGGAAGTCTTTGATATGACTCAGAAGGAAGATGAATCATTGGAAGAATACTAGGATAGATTTAGCTTTAACCTGCAAATATCTCCCCATGCAAAACTGAGTGATAGGTCCTTAAGAGGCATCTTCTTAAAAGGATTCACCAATGAGTATCTTGAAGCACTGAAGATGATATTTGGAGGATATGATTACTAGCATCAAATATCAAATATCCGATGATTATATCAAAATTATTCGAGAAGGAAAGGTAAACCAGCCTTTTGAAGTACCAAACCAACAACCACAATCACCAAAACTGAAATAGGTAACATCCTAGAAGACCTAAAAAGTGATATGTTGTCATCCATTACACTTCAAATGGATACTCTTTTTCTTAAGAAAAAGAAGCAGGAGAACGTGGCAACATCAACTTATTTTTGTCCCAAATGTAGATGGAAGCACCCAAAAAATGCATGTCCAAAAACAATATTAGAGTATGTGTTGTTTGTCAGACCATAAGACAAAGTTGCGCCCACAATTGCAAAAGATAGAGAATATCCTGAAGTAGTGGAAGCATATTTCATGGGAAATAGGAGAAAATGGCAACAATATCCTATGGGAAACAACATGCTAGCTGGAATGCCACCTTATGGGGGAGGTAATTACATGAATCAAGATCAAATTCAACCATCCAATATGGTTTGATGGGGACAACCACCTTGAAAAAAAATCCCAAGGAACCACTCCTTATAATCCATACCCATGGATACCATATTAGTAGCCTAGAACTCAATGGAGAAACTATAATGTGTGGAATCCAACTCCATAGAATGCATCATAGGTTCCACTACAACAGAGTTTGCTAGCTCCCACTACTTTAATACCTACTCAACTTCCTGTACAACCCATATCAAATCCCAACAACAACAAACCAAATCATCCAGCATACCAAGTGGAAAATGAGATGTTTCCAATGTATAATATTAGAGTAGGTTGTAATTATGTACAATTAAGATCAATAAGACAAGTAGTTGTAGACACCTAAAATACATCATGTTTAGGAGACTACTCATATGGGCATCTCTATAGACCATATAATTGATCTTTGACCTTTCCAAGAGCTAGCAGTGGTTCTAACAACTCACTAAGGATAGTTCTAACCTATTCAGGTGCAACCGCTATCGACCAGAGTGGCTACCAACCCAATTGCTGAAGCTCATAGCGGCTATGAGATAGCCGCTGCTATGGATGACGACTAGCACTGAGATAGACATGTGGGCCTGAATCATGCATGGTAACTAAACTTACATTGGTTTTGAGCAATATTGGGTGTGAATATCCTAGAGATCCTCCTAACTGCCACTCCAATGCAAGTTTGGAACTGGGTCTTTCCCCTCAACGACCAGTTTCATGCAAATATCGGTCTTAGCTTCTCCAAGAAGCTAAGATTTGGAATTTGGGAGGCCTACATATGCACCCTCCTAGGAACAATATGAATCCAAAGAATCATAATTTTATGCAGTGAAGCCCTATCTCATTGAGCAACAAATTGATAGCCCTGTGAGAAGCGTCCGAGTGCTACCTGATTATAGATCGCCATGCATGCCATAAACAAAGGAGCTTCCACAATGTTGAGAAGCAAATCATATATTTATCATCAATTTACTGCAAATTCGAGATATTTCACTCACAAATTCATGTTTAGACACACCAGCAAACCTTGAACATCAATTCAACTAGGATTTTTTTAGTCGTAGAACCTGATACGAGGAGTAAAGATCATAGTTTGCGACCATTGTCTTTAAGAGCGACCTGTAGGCGCAACCGCCTATAGTAGCAAAAACTAGCAGGTCAACCGCCCTAAGCGATAGCGACTAGGGTTTGAGACGTAGTTTCTTCAGTTTATAGTGTAGATATGCTTTCCTTTTATGCATCATTAGTTTACCCTAGATTAGATTTACTATTTTATTATATTTTCACAATTCATAAGCATTGTAATAGACATATTTTGCTTTTATTTATGCTCTTTCATGCTTTATTTATGCTTTCATACTATTTCTTGCAAATATATGAAATAAGCCTCATATCGAGAGGCCTCAAATGCTTTTAATGTTTCTTCTTGTTTCCTTGTATGGAGGTAACAAATCTATGCGAGTATAAGCCGCATTCAAGACATTCCATTCGAACATTGGAGAAGGAGGCATCTAGTAAGCCCTCATGCAAATTGGTGTCGAAGTGAAGACTCTTTGAGTGCATCTCTCCCTTTTAAGGGGACTCAACTATTGTAAACATTGTATCAATTTGGGTGACTCCCTAAGAGGGAGCTATTGTAACCGATATTTATCATTTCTAATAAAAGGGCAATCTCATTTTCTTAGATATCTTTTATTTGTGCAAATGGTTACTTGATTTTTGTTTATTAGATTCTTACATGCTTGTAATGGTCTAGATGCATGGTTTTCATCTTTGTACAGATGGTGATCACGACGAAAACACATTAAAATTGCGATGACTGATGATTTGTTTCATATTTTTTGTATGCAGGCATAGTCGCTCTGGTTGACAATAGCCAGCAGAGCTTAGATGCTTTTGAATATAGCGATCTGTTAGAGCCGCTCTAAGTGACAATGGTCTACAGAAAACATACAACAACAGATAGCCTGAGTAGTAACAAACTTGGATTCTAGGTTGGTGGAATTCTCTTCAATTTTTTACTTCTTTGTCTGTGTTTATTTCCATAAATAGAGAAAGTATAAGGAAAAATGATTAAATTCTCTTAGGTTTTCTACTAGTCGTTGCTAGGAACAACGAACTTTTGATTGCAATATGCCCTAGTCTCCAGCGGTCTAGATTGTATGTAGAGTTTGCATGCTTGAGGCCCAATTAGAGGCCATTTATTCATAAGTAATCTTGCATTCTCTGAACATCATGTAGTTCTTTAGACGTGCATTTTCTTAAAGTGAAACATTCTTTTTAAGCATATAGGAGAATCATTCGAGTGCTTCATGATTTATTTATTCTTTATGTAAATTTAAAAATAAAAAACACACACCACGTCACATGTAAATGTTAGTGAGTTGGAATTCACACCCAACCACTAATAGAGTCCAACAATAGTGGGTTTCATCTCCATATGTTGGCTCAAATCCCACAAACCCATTCTATTTGGTCAATACCGGATCCAAGAACTGATGTAGCCCAAAAAATTTGCATGTACTTCTCTTCAGAGGGTATAACATTGACCAGGTGAGATTGGGTGAGGATCTAGCAGGACCTGTACTCCCTTATTGGGTATGGGCTTCATCTCCATACTTTGATTGGTTTACGTGACCATGAATTTCATTATCAATTTTCAAGCAGCGAGCATACAGGTGAAAACTATTAAACTATACAAGCATTTCATCAACAAACAAACATGATGAGAGATAGCTCAAGTTTTCAACAAATCTGAAATGCACAAGACCAATTTTAGGAACACCAAAAATAATTAAAAGAGATAATCATTTTGTCTACTTTGTTTGCATGTCTTAAAATTTACAGAAAAGATAATTACACGTTATCATGATCTTCACACGGAGCAACCATCCTCGGTCCAACATCCAGGAGCGAACTGTTGATCCACCCAACCACAATCACAATAACAATGATGTTGAGTTGCCTGCACAAAATGCTACTAAATGAAGTTTAGCGAGCCTCAGGGGGGATAACTCAACCCGTGGGGGTACTCCTCGAGAAACCCCTGCTAGAGAACCATATCCAGGTTCTTCTCGTGATAGACATGAGGGAGCTTCAAGGCCCCAATCCTCACATGATAGAAATAGGCAAGATCAATCCACTAAGGGATAAAACACAAGGTTTACATCCAACCGCAGACCCACCACAACTCCTAGACACTCTAAAAGTGTTAGCATACCAATAGACCACAATATCATTGGTGCCAATGGAACTCCATGAGATCAGCCTTGGAAATCCAAACATATTGATGAGTTGGATCAGGTTTTCTTGAGATCAAATCAGAGAAGCAATGCTACTACGCACTCCATTTTTGGGAGTTCACATAGCCAACAAACAATGAGGCATACTAATTAACAAGGGGAAGCTTCAAAGTTCCCCCATAGCACGTACACTACTTTTGATCATGGGGATACTAAAAATTGGTCGTTGTACACTAGTTATGTTGCCTTGATAGATAGAGGTAAAAGCATAGTAGGAGCTCATTGTACACTAATATGACCACGTGCGTAGGTTGTATGAAGACATGCAATATAAAAAAATTACTCCAAGACAAAGAGGAGGCATTACATGCAGAACAAGAGCTCCTAGACATCCTCGAATAGGAGGAAGCACAAGCACAAAGGAAAAGGCATTTGTGCCTAAATGAGTAGTGCTTGAGGGAGAAACTTACCTTGAAGCAAATAGAGTGTGAGGAATAAGAAAATAGGCTAGCTCGAGCCAATCTACACATGGGTAGTGAGTATTACCAATTCGACAGACGTGTCATTTCTCAATACGAGAGATATACTAAACAAGCAGATGAGTGCACTCATCACACATCATAGCATGCTTCAAAACATCAACAATACCTAGAGCTAGAATAGGAAGAGCATGAACAAGAGCAGGAAAAAATGGAGGATCAGGAACAAACGTATCTTGAACCCTAATCCATAGTCGTGGAAGATGAATATATATGCCCAAAGCGGGAAAATGCAAAATTACCTCCCTGACCATCCTGAGTAAACCTTCAGGATCAAGAGATCATCTCTTTGAAGGCATACAAGATACTCACCATGAGAATCAACTCTCTTGAGAAACAAGACACGGTTGGACAGAAGCCAACCCTAAGCAAGATACACAATCAATCTTTGTACCCTTTAATGCCAAAACCTGTTTATCCTAGACACTTCGATATGCCTAGGTTAGATAAATTCAAGGGAGAAGAAGACGCACAAGAGCATGTGACCAATTTCATGAACGCGTGCTTCCATATCCAACACAATGATGCCTTGATGTTTATCATGACATTATCAGGTGCAACAACTGAGTGGTTTAGTCAACTACCTAAACACAACATCATTAGTTTTGAGCAGTTGGTGAATGCATTCCTTGAGCGCTTTTCTTTTGGTGCCAATAAGAAAATAATCTTGTTTGACTTGAATAATCTAAAGAAATATGATGACGAGCCGATCATGGAATACGAGAATAGATGGAGAAAACTAATGGTAAAACTACCATTTTTTGTTCCCACTGCTGAGCTCACCTGAATGTTCACTAAGATTTGCACTAAGCACATCTCGCTGCTCTTGCAGCTACAACAATACGAAACATTTGAGGAAGCCTTGGCACAAACTCAACTGATAGAGGATATCAAAGTTGAAGGAGATCTTAAGATTCACAACAATAAATATTGGAACAACAACCGCAACAACCAAAATCAACAATGTCAGGCCAAGCTTGCTCTAGTAAATTAGGTTGTACTAAATGCAACAAAGGGAGGAAATAGCCAGATATCATAGGATTACCAAACTCAATCCCCCCAACCAACTATAACCAAAATAATAACCAAGGCCAAAATAGGAAATGTTGATCACCTTGCTATTTTACACCTTTGTCAGATCGATGGCATCGATATTCAATCAATTGAGTAAGGCACAAAGACTTAGACTACCTGAGGTACAAATTATTGACCCTAAACATCCCAAGGCCAAAGGATATAGGAATGATCATCATTGCCCATACCATAGACAACAAGGTCATGATATCAAAGTGTGCATTAGTTTCAAACACATACAAAATATGATCGAGAAGGGTGAGCTACAAGTTGATAATCCACTAGCACCCGACAACAGATATATGGGCATATTTAGAAACTTGTTGCCAAACCATGAAGCCCCTAGAAATCAGGGCACTCAAGTAAATCAAATACAAGTTGAACATCCCACCCAGGGATTCATTAGAATGGTTGACATAGTCAACGTGGTTACAAGAAACTGACAATACAACCAACCAAAGCCTCTAGTGGCTCCTATTCATATCTTGATTGCACCTCAATAGAGGCCAGTACAAAATAATCTTCCAGGTCTACCAGCACGACCTATGATAACTATCCTGAACAGACTTATTCAGAGTCTCCAAACAACACCGGTTAAGTTATCAATATATGAGCTTATTCAATAGTATCCCAAGCACAGAGAGACCCTAATGGAAATATTGAAATCAATTGAGCTACAACCCCAAAACCCTAATGTATTTACAAACTTTGTAGGGAAAGTACAACAATGTCAAGAGCTCGTGATTAATTTTTATGATCACAAAATAAAGATAGTCCCTACTACCATAGCAGACCTGCTTTTGCACATCATCACATGTATCAATGATATATATTTCAAGTGGGTTTTAATCAACATAGGCTCGTTGATTAACATAATAACAACCAAGTCTATGGGGAACTTGAAGATCCCTAGGTCAAACATCGTCCTTGCATCCTACAAATTGAGAGCCTTCAATGATGCACTATGCTCCACAATGGGTACAATCGTCCTCCCTATGCAGGTGGGGCATAAGACCATCCCTATGATGTGTCATGTATTGGAGGGGGCCATGTAGTATAATATCCTCCTAGGGTATTCCTGGATAAGGGACATGTAGTGTGTTCCCTCGATCTTGCATCAATGTATTAAATACATGCACAAGGGATATGTACATGTGGTACCATTGAATGAAGATCCATTCAAATATGTTTATTAGGTTATCTTGCCAGGGGATTTTGTTCTTCCATCAATGAACCTGTATATTAGGCTGTCATCCCCTACCACACAACCAATAAGCAAATCCAAATCAGTATGAGGTGACCCATCCACATCGGTGCCACCTCTAGCTTCTAAATCTACTGGCACTTCTGAGAAACCAACAACATATAAGGCAAAAGACTCTTAGAAACTAAAAGCATCCTTGGTGGAGAAAAGACCTAAGGAAGTCCCAACCATAGCAATAGTGAAAATTCTAGATCCCATGGAGGGGGAATATTCCCAAGACATAGTCGAGGAGGTGCCTCAACTTGCCTCACCTCGCATCATCATCAGCGTCATATGCACCCCAGGTGAAAGTTCACCTAGCTAATACAGTACTAGGTGAATATCTTGTGTAGAATGTTACTTTCACTCCAATTATCGATTCTGCACAAGAGATGGGATGACCAAGAGTCTTAAACCTACCCATAGGGATAATGGTACCATTGGGGATTCCCCCTAACCAGACCAATTTTATTTATGTTGGGTTGGATTGTGTCCATGATATTGAAGAGGATGAGAATGAGCCGCTCACCACGAATGTTCATTACTTGTCCAATCCTGAGTTTGCTCTAAGATACATCGAATGCAACCATTAGCACGTCTATGGTTTAGGTCTATATGAGCAATGTTGATGAAACCCAATAGTACCATAATATCAGTTACCTACTGATAGATCTGGCCTAGGATTTCATAGCGACATCCCTGGATAGATTGAGCTTAGGGTCCAGGGAAGACATCGAGTGGAATCCTTATCGCCCAAACATAAGATACATAGATGACAGGTTGGTGACCATGATCACTATAGAACCACCTGCTGTGTATCATCCAAATTTCTCTCTCGAGGCAACCTCATCAAGAATCATCCTATGGGAAGATGAACCAGGATATGGTTATGAACGAGAGGAGAATTAGTACATCATAGATCACAGTGATTATGAGGATGAGACTAAATTGGCCTACCTTAGGCCTCAACACTCACGTCATCTCATAGAGCCAGTGGATTTAGATAATGGACACTTCATATATGACAGTGATTATGAATATGACACCGAAATTGTCTACCTTGGGCCTTGGCACTTACGTCATCGTAATGAACCATTTGACATAGATGAGATGTATCATAGAGTATATCCTGATCCTCACCTCAGGGGAAGACCGGCTAATTCAGATGAAATCTATCATATAGTTTTCCCCGATCCTCCTACATTTAGAGAGCTTCTTCAGCCAAGCGATCCCATATTCATGTCTGTCCATTGACTAGATCCTGTGATCCCCATACCCCTAGATCCTCATCTTGGGTATGGAAGGTAAAACAACAATGTAAAGTTACACCTGCATGGTCTTGAAGATTCTATCTTGTCCATCAACATTATCTCCATTAATTTGACCAGTCCACTTCACAACCCAGTTTATCCTTCTAAACCATTGTGTCTTAACTTAGACGATATTGATTGGGATCACGTTGATTCACCCTTACAGCCTAAATATTTCTTCCCCAACGAATAAACACTATAACCATTTTATTTTTTACCAGGCCGCACACATGATGTTTTTCATGCTAGTTTTGACCCTAATTCAGTTGAACCTTTAAACCCAGTGGATGACATCCAGTTGATCCCCACTCCTCACCAGCTTGAGAAAGGGTCGCAGATGTCACTAGAGGAAAATTTCAAAGTGGACATCAACGATGATCCTTCTAATCCAAATAAAGTTAAGTTTGAAGAAAGCTTATCTCTAGAAGAACATACCACCATCATACCTCTATTGAAAGAGAGACCTAATATATTTGCTTGGACCTACAAGGATATGTTGGGTTTAGATCTGAAATTGGTTGTCCATAAAATTTCGCTAGATCCTACAAAGAAATTGGTCAAGAAAAAACTAAGGAAGATGCATCCAACCATCATCTTGATGGTAAGGAACGAGATACAGAAACTATTGTATGTAATCTTTATTACTCCCATCGACTATCCAAAATGGGTATCAAACATGATACCTGTAGGAAAACCTGATGGAAGAATTTGTATTTGCACGAATTTTAGAGATCTCAATAAGGCAACACTAGAGGATTCATTCCCGTTGCCCAACATAGATGCTCTTGTAGACACAATTGTAGGTCATGAGATGCTCTCCCTCATGGATGACTTTTCTAGTTACAATCAAATTCAGATTAAACCTAAAGCCCAGTACAAAACCGTGTTCACCACTCCATGGGAGATATTTTGATACAAAGTAATGCCATTTGCTCTTAAAAATGTGGGTGCCACATATTAGTGGACCATGACATATATTTTTTATGACTACATACATAAGATCCTAGAAGATTATATCGATGAATTACTAGCCAAGTCATTGCTGCGTGAAGAGCATGTCAAGATCCTGAGAAAGGTCTTTGATCGTCTGATAGAGCACAATATTAGGTTGAATCCCAAGAAATGCATCTTTGGTGTAACTTCAAAAAAACTATTGGTATTCATCGTTTATAAACATGGAATCAAAGTCGACCCAATAAAGGAAAATGATATCCTAGAAATGGCCCCACCCACTAACATCAAAGAGTTGAGAATCCTACAAGGCAAAGTAGCATCCATAAAGCATTTCATCGTACAACTATAGGACAAATATCGACCTATGAATCGACTGCTACATAAGGAGGTCCCATTCCACTGGGATGAAGAATGTTAGCAAGCCTTTGTTGAGATCAAGAAATACTTGGCAACGCTACCAGTGATAGCTCCACCAAATCCAAATGTGCTATCTCTACTTTGCTTTGGGCACCATGTTGGATCAAAAGAATGTGTAAGATAAAGAACAAGCGATATACTATATCAACCACACCTTGGTGATTTACGAGCTAGGGTACCATACATAGAGAAGTTGTGCTTAGCAGTGGTATTTACGACTATGAAGTTGCACCACTACATGCTGAGCCATACAAAGTATGTGATATAAAAAAAAATCCATTGTAGTATATAATGAGCAAGACATATCATAATACACGTACTGCAAAGTGGATCATGCTACTGACAAAATTTGATTTGGAATTCATAAGCCAAAAGTTCATCAAGGGACAAGTCATAGCTGATCAACTAGAAAAGTCGCCTCTTCAGGATAATAGACATCTCATCATAGAAATTCTTGATGAGGCAGTATTTACATTATTAGAAGCACCCAAACCCAAAGAACCTAATAATAAAGCTAACATGACTTTGTTCTTCGATGGTTCGAAGTGTGAGCAAGGATCTAGTGTATGGATTGTGTTTTTTAGGCCCCAAGGTGCTCCAATGCCCTTGTCATTTAAGCTATACTTCCATTACACAAATAAAAATGTTTAATACGAGGCCCTAATCTTGGGTCTCCAAACAAAAATCACTATGAAGATTAAAAAGCTAAATATCTTTGGTGACTCCCTTCTCATTGTTAACCAAGTTAAGGGATTTCCAATACTGAAAGCTTACAATGAGCTTGTTGACACTTATATAGCCCAACTAGAATGGTATAACATCAAGGAAATCCCTAATATATTTGCTGACACAATGGTATCTTTGAGATCTTTGATCCCTCAGAATCCATCTACTGATTTCACTACCATTCATGTGAAGATACTCTCACAATCAGTGATGCAACATGAGGCTTTTGACAACAAAGAATTAGTCAACATGATTCATATAGAACCAAACCATGAGTGGTTCTATAAAGCCAAAGACTTTCTAAAGAAGGTGCCTTGGGGGTCCTTGATCTTGTAAGGTCCTATGGGGAATGGTACCATAATTCACCATAAGGTTATTTCTCAATCTGCATTTGTGCACATCGAATCGTAGAGAAAAAAAGTCATCTTGTCTGTTGAGGTTGTAGCTTATCAGGATTGGCTATGCCAATTACAAGATTTTCTTAAGCTTGGAATCATCCCGTAGGGATTATCATATGTTGTAAAATGAGCATTCAAAAAAATAGTGACAAGATATGTCTTGTTAGGAGATATATTGTATCATCGAAGCTACGATGGAGTCCTCCTTCATTGTCCTGAGCCCTAAGAATCAACTTGGGTGATTTCAAAATCTCATGACGGTACATGCAGTGGGTATTTCAGCAGCATAACTATCATCAAGCGCATCCTTCGAATGGGCTATTATTGGCCTATCATGGAAAAGTATTGATGTGAGTATATCAGGAAGTACGTTAAGTGTCAGCATCATGCAAATTTGATGCACCTGCCATCGCAAGCCTTGCAACCCATTCATATGGCTTGGCCAATTTCTCAGTGGGGTTTTGATCTAATTGGGAAGATCTCTCCCCCATCATTAGGCCAACACACGTTTATCTTAATGACTAATAAGTAATTCACCAAATGGGTGGAAGCGGTCCCCTTAACGTCAATGATAGGACCATGAATTGCAGAGTTCATACTTCACAATATCATCTATCACTTTGGGATCCCATTCAAGATAATTTTGGATAATGGTCCTTCATTTAAGAATAAAAATGTGCGGGCTCTAACGTCCAAATATAACATTCAACACAATTTTGTGACACCATATTATCCGCAAGAAAATAGGCAAGCAAAATCCTTAAACAAAACAATTGTAGCCATATTAAAAAATATGGTAAAAGAAAATCATAAGGATTGGCATCTATATTTGCCTCTTGCATTATGGGCTTCCAGAACTAGCGTGCAGACGCCCACTGGGGCAACACCATTTTTGCTTGTATATGACACTAAGGACATTATGCCCTTGGGGTTAGAAATTCCAACATTACACATTGCATTGAGAGAATTTATTGATGATGCCACTGTGCGACAAAATCACCTTGATCAATTGACCCTTCTTGATTAATACCACATCAATGCTCTTGAGCATCCCCATGTTTACCAAGATCATCTAACATGAGATTATAACAATAAAGTCCACCTGAGAGACTTTAAGGGGGGATCTCGTGCTCAAAGAGAACCAACAAAATTTAAACCTATCACCACATCTGTGAGACAAATTTGCAATCAACTGGATAGGTCCTTATATCATCTCAGAGAAGATTCGATCTGGGACATATCAACTAAAATTGTTAGAAGTTTTTGAAGAGCCTGAGCCTCTCAATATTCTTCATTTGAAGGTGTTTTACACATAAAAGTAACAAAATCCAAAAAATATACAAAAAGCTCCAAAGGCATCATAAGTCCTTTGGTCAACTCACAAAAAGCCCCAAAGGCACATTAAGCCCTTTGGTCAAATCACAAAAATATTCAAAGGCATCATAAGCCCTTTGGTCAACTCACAAAAGGCTCCAAAGGTATTTAAGCCCTTTGGTCAAAAACAAAACACAAAAACAATTGAAAATATTAAAATACAAAAACATTTGAATCTTACATTTTGCATTTGCATTCATGTATTGCATTGCATTAGGCACGTTGCATCCACTACATTCACATTAGGATAGACTATATTTTCAATCTTGCAAATAACACCACATTTGTAGGTCAATCATGCATCTTCAAATCCTCATTCATCCATAACCCATGTGAGTAACTATATTTTTCAACACAACCCCTTCCCGTTGCTGTAAGGAATATACTAGGGTTTTCCGATCATTCAACCATACCTAGTGATCTTCTCAGATTTTGTAGAAAGTTATCTTTGCTTTTGTAGATGAGGTCTAGTTTTGATAGCACCTAGCATATATCAAAATACCATCACTAATTAAACACATTAACAATACTAATTAGGACAAGGAAATATGAACACTACGAAGTGGTCCTAGTCACATTAAGCGAAAGGTTTTGACTTGCTCATATTGTGATGCACATGGTCTAGAGTGTCGATCATTGGAAAAAGGACAAGCTCCCTCCTACCCAAAGAAATCCCTTGCTTACATACAAAATGAGAAAAATATCAAAATTAAATCAAATCCCTTGCTCAAAATAAAAGAAAAACAAAAAATGCAAAATAAATAGTGATTTTCATCACTATATATGAGCAAGTATCCCAATAAATCAAAAGAAAAAAAGGGGCTGAAGAGCTTGAATCCCTGGAATGGTCACTACTTGAAACCATAGAGTGATCCCCAATACAACAATGGGTTGAATGAATCCTGCCTGGAATTGGGGTAGCTCTAAGCAATTTGTAAAAAGAGCTAGCTTTAGGTGTCATGTATCGCCTAATGGTCTAATCCAACTGAGTCCAACTTAGGATCATGATGAGCATTTGGTGATCCCCAATACAACAATGGGCTGAAAAAATCCTGCCTGGAATTGAGGTAGGCTTATGTATCTCTAATATATTCATTTAGACACACAGGGATAATGGATATCTGGGTCTTCATAACAAAAACTTTATCTTTTAGGAGTATGGTCATTATACAACTTTTGATTAATCAACTAGGGTGTTTGAGTCTCATGGAAAACCTCAAAAATACCTTATAGCAACAAATCATCTCATCAATCAAATGTAATTTTCCTTGTGAACTTTTGTTTATTAAAGGGTGTTCATGAAGTAGGATAGATACCAGATTGATATCAACAATGATATTTAGACGACCACTGACTATTTTGTGTATATCTTTTGATTTATAGAAACTCATAAGGGAAAACATACATCTTACATCAACTCATATCACATATGGATGCTTAAATGATTAATTCTTATCACAGGATTTAATATTTACATTCATGATTTTCATATATTTTGTGGTATCATCCATTAGATGGTTAAACACATATTACATTCATCCCTTATGTTTGAAGTGATTAAATCAAACAAGTTCATTTAAATTAGATCACCATCATGTAAATATTGCATTGCATACATTGCATTCACCATATCATAACAACATAAGATAAATGCATAAACAATTGAAACAAATTAAACATGCATTTAATAATCACCATTGCATCCATATATGCATACATAGTAGTCTATATACACATATAGATCACATCATCTAACCATACATAAATCATCTAGCTAGTGCATGTCATTAATACATCACATCATATAGCATAAGATCATAAGCATCGCATCCATTTTGCATCACATAAAAATAAAAGTAAACACATACATACACATAATGAGTCTCAAAATATAATATTATATGTGTGTGTGTGTGTGTGTGTGTGTGTGTGTGTGTGTATGTCCAAATACATAAGGAGGTACAAAAATGTTCGCAGGCTACAACTATGTAGGTCATCTAACCTTACACTAAAAAATAATACAATATGCTCAAGGTATAGTCATGAGTGGCCTATGCCACTAGTGTCACCTCCACCCTCTCTACCCTCTCTGTGAGGTAGTCTAGAGCTAGTACCTGTGGTCCGCTCTATTCGGTCCCCTATTCTATGATTAGGTTATACTAAAAACTGCCTTGAGTCACTCTGCCTACTCCGATGTGAGCCCTCTATTGTAGACCTCTCTCGAGGAATGCCACCTAGCCTCTTGATCTAAATCTATAGAGCAACAATATACTCAACATCTACCATCATATAAGACTCATAATCCTCTAAGAGCCCTTATAGAAGCTAACCTCTGCCCCTAAGTCTAAACCTATTGGCCCCTGAGCAGCTGGAGTGGCTGGTGTAACCTGCGATTGTAGAGCATATCTCTTCACAGTAAGCTGCTCTATCATGGTGAGGGTTGAGTCAAGTTGGGTCTATAGAGAGGTCCTCTCCTCTTCATATTTGCACCATGTGGCTTACCCTATTGCTAGCTAGCTCTGTACTGTAGCAAGAGAGGTGTCCCACTCTAAGATATGTTGATGAGTTGTTTGAAGCTTGGCCTTGATGTTGTGTAGCTAATCCTGGAGAGGAGAATCCTTCTCCTCTAGAGCTAAATCCTCCTACTTCTCTGGTGTTGCCTACTCCTTGGTAGCCTGGCCCTACTTCTCTATCTTAGCCTACACCCGTATTGCATCAGGGTCCTCCTCAAGTGCCTCATCCCTAGCTCGTCCCAGGTTGCCACCATCCTGCCATAATCACATCACCTACCACTAGGTATACATCTCTATAGTCTCGATGTTAGCTATATCAACATAAAATGCAAGAGGATCTACCTCCTATACCAAATTTATCACCTGGGGCATGGGGATATCCCTCTCTACCTGAATCTGCTTGTACAAAACTGACACCAGTGGAATATCTTGTTGGACCCCATACTACCTGGTCACTTGGAAGTAATGAAAGAACTCCCTAACTCCTACCTTGTGATCGATGACCCATCGATCATGCCTTGTCTGTGCCATGAATCGGTCAGCATTAGGCCAAACAAGACAATCCACATAGGGCCTCTAGATGATGTCTCGAGCCTATAGCTCAGTCAATGATCATGCATAGAGTGTTAAGTCCCCTACATGGCGGTGACTCCATCGCTCCTCTGAATCCTGAGGCCACCTAGCTCCATAACACTATGCCCTCGCAGCTATAACAGTAATATCCTAGGGCAATCTAGCTAGGTGATCTACCCTGATATGCTTCCACACCCAGATCTATAGGAGTAAGCTGCAAGCAACTCCAGCACAACCCTGCTATTGAATCCTATACATCTCATCAGAGAGTTGCACCAATAGTGCACTCCCCCAAGCCATAATGATGGGCTCGACACTATCCAGAAGGTCTTGCACCATCACTAAGAGGTTCTAGGGGAACCTCACTCTTGATGTGTTAGGGAGAAGCACGTTATAGATAACGCACATCAACATGACCTGGCACTGTAAGAATACTTGAGCATGATACCAATGGATGATGGGAACTCCTCCATGATGTATGTATCCCAGAGCTTCCTGTGCTTGGGCATCAAAGACTCTATCAAAAACCACTAGCCTGTGTCCAATAGGGGATGCGACGATGGCCCATCCATCGAGTGGAATCTTTAAGATCCTGTAGACATCCTCAGGAGTGATGGTCATCTCACCAGTTGGTAGATGGAAGGTGTTAGTCCGACAGTCCCATCTATGATCCAATGCAGTAATGTAAGCATGGTCCAACATCGAAGTTAGAAATCTAGTAGCATACATAAGGCCTAGGGAATCGAACCATACCCAATATTCTAGGTTCATGTGTGGCAGTAGCATTATGAATAAATTAGGCTCTCGATCCCGTGTAGAAAAGATCTAAATGTGCCAAAATAAAGGCCTAATCAGATGCACTAGCACTAGAAAAATATAATAAAATCTAAAAATGGTGCAGCAATAACCCATAATCAAGCAAGGATACAAAAACAATAAGCATATGCACCAAAACATGCAAAAAAATTAAAATTTACACTTGCAAAATTCAATAAAATCAATTAAATTTATAAAAAAAATAAAAATAAAAAAAAAGTTTCTAAAGTTAGCGGTCGCTTATGCTGATAGTGACCGCCACAACAGTCATCGATGCCGACAGCGGCTAGCTGCCAACGATAAAAAAATTTACTGTTGGGATTCAAACTAGCCACCCTCAGTGATAGTGGCTCCTCTTTGTCAATTAGGGGCCTCCCCAAGTGATAGCGGCTGCAAGGCGACACACCAATGGCATTCGCCCTTGCCCAAAAATAAAAAAATTAACAAAAATAAGAAATCTAAGAGACACCCACCTAAATTAGCCTACTTCTAAACCTAATTACCGATGCGGTTCGTTATCAACATGTTTAATGAGTTCATTTACCGGTTTCTTAGTAAGGTTTATTTTACCAATGAAATGACAAGGTTAGGATTTGAGAGATACCCATAAAGCTTCAGCTCCTCTGCTAGTCGATGCCTCGTCTTGCTTTGCCATGGTGTCAAGTAAATCATCATCATTCTGGGTCACTATCTCTCTCACCTTAGAGCTCACTGTTGAAAATTGCCAGCTAGAAATAATGAAAGTCAAAACCCTAATTTTCTTTTATATTTTTAGTTTAGGCTCGGTCGTTGCTGTTGCCAGTGGCTAGAAAGTGCGGGTCGCCTATGCTAACAACAACCACAAAATTGTAAAATTTGGGCCGTTGCTGCTAACATTGGCTAGAAAATAGTAATAAATGCATTAGATTTCTCACCATGAGGAGTCTTAAAATGGATAATTAAGCATATCTACTAGTCTAGAATCATCAAAAAATGTAAAATAACCAAAAAAATCATTAATTCAAAATCTAAAAAGCAATCATAAAAAATCATCAAAAAAACAAAAAAAACATTAAATCAAATTTCAAAAACAATTGAAAAATCATCAAAATTAACAAAAAAACTCAAATAACATCAAAAATTTCAAATGCACCTCATAACTAGTTATTTACCCTACACACTTGGCTGTTGTAGTGACTTGTGCTCCATGCATTCTGACAAGATGATTAAATTACCATAAGGTTATTTGAGCCAAATTAGTCATCGTTGAATTGCAATGGTTCACTTCAATCTCGAAGAAGGCCATGGCGGTTGGAATGCCCCACAAGAATGAGGCATTCATTTCATTTCTTCCATGACATGTTCAGAAGATCATCGAGTGATTCAACACAAGCCTAATAGAATTGCTATCATCTTGATTCCCTAAGAAGGTCTTTGTGGTTGGATTGCTCTAGGGGATAGAGATGTACAATCACTATTAATGGTTGAAATCATGCCTATAATGGGACCTACCATGTAATAACAAAACAACTCTCATAAAGCATCCAAATCAATCATCTTGGTCAAATGACTCATCACTTTATTCATTGTCCTTCCCTCATCGACTCGTTGCTTGAGGGGGTAATTATAATATCAAAATAATAATAAAAATCAACAATTGATAACTTAATCAAGTTAATTGCATTCTTCTTACGAATTATTGCTAAAAACCATCATAAGCTTACCCTATTACTTGGGGAAAAAACAAATATACTGATTTAAACCTTTTACGATCTGGCTTTTGATCCTTTACGGATGTCAATCAATGTGACCCGAGACTCTGATAGACTTCAAAGTCTTATGCAGACTAAGACTTCTATGCCGTTGGAAGCAATGATTCAAATATACGTGCCCTTATCATGATTGGGACATCTAATGTTGATCAGATCAGTCATCATCATACACCCTACAATATGACATTAGGTGATCTATTTTTGCTCAATGTTGTGTTTTCCCACAATGCATCCCAAAAAGGGGTATCTATAGATATCTAAAATGCATCATGTTTAGGAGACTACTCATATGGGTACCTCTATAGACCATATTCATCTTGGACCTTTCCAAGAGCTAGAAATGGTTCTAACCACTCACTTGGGGCAATTTTGACCTGTTTAGGCATAGTCACTATCAACCAAAGTGGCTACCAACATAGCCACTAAAGCTCAGAGCAGCTATGAGCTAACCATTGTTGTGGACATCGGCTAGCACTAAGACAAACATGCGAGCCCAAATCACACATGGTAACTGAACTTGCATTGGTTTTGAGTGGTTTTGGGTATGAATATCCTAGAGTTCCTCCTAACTGCCACTCCAATGTAAGTTTAGAACTGGGCCTTTCCACCCAACAACTAGTTTCATGCAAATCTGGATCTTGGCTTCTCCAAGAAGCCAAGATTTGGAATTTGGGAGACCTACATATGCACCCTCCCAGGAACAAATATGAATATGAAGAATCATAATTTTATGTAGCGAAGCCCTGCCTCATTGAGCAAAAAATTGACAGTCCTGTGAGGAGTGTTAGAGTGCTGCTTGATTTCAGATCACCAAGCATGCCATCAACAATGGAGCCTCCACAAAGTTGATAAGAAAATCATCCACTTACCATCAATATATTGCATATTTGGGAGATTTCACTCACAAATCCATGTTTAGGCACACCAACGAACCTTGAACATCAACTCAAATAGGGATATTTGAGTCGCATAACCTAATACAAGGAGCAAAGGTCATAGTTCATGATCAGTCTTTGATAGTGGCCTGTAGGTGTAGCTGCCTACGATAGTAGTGGCTAGCAGACCAGCCACCCTGAGCGATAGTGTCTAGGGTTTGAGATGCAGTTTCTTCAATTTCTAATGTGGATCTGCTTTTATTTCATACATCATTAGTTTACCCTAGATTAGATTTATTGTTGTATTATATTTTCACGATTCATAAGCATTGTAATAAACGTCTTTTGCTTCCATTTATGCTCTTTCATGTTTTATTTATGATTTCATAGTATTTCTTGTAGATCTATGGAATAAGCCTCATCTCGAGATGCCTCATATGCTTTTAATGTTTCTTGTTGTTTCCTTGTCTGTAGGTAACATATATGTCTGAGAATAAGCCACATTCAAGATATTCCCTCCGAACATTGGAGAAGGAGACATCTACTAAGTCCTCACACAAATTGGTTTCAAAGTGAAGACTCTTTGAGTGCATATCTCCTCGTTGAGGGGCCTCAACTATTGTAAAAATTGCATCAATTTGGGTGATTCCCTAAGAGGGAGCTATTGTAACTGAGATTTATCATTTCTAATAAAAATGCAATCCCCTTTTCTTAGATATCTTTTATTTGTGCAAATGGTTACTTGATTTTTTTTTATTAGATTATTACATGCTTACAAAGGTCTAGATGTATGGTTTTCACCTTCATACAAGAGTAGAAATAGATCCTTTTGTAGAAGAGGAGGAAAATGTAGAAGTAGAAATTGAGGAATCACCTCTTATAGAAAAGGTAGAGGAAGAACCAATTATTGAAAATGATAGAGAAGAGGTTCCACCTTTTCCTAAAACTTTACAGGAACCAAGAAGCCAGTACAACTGGAGTTTGATATTTTATCTAGTTTGAAAAATTTAACAGTCATAATTCCTATTTTTCAAGCTATAAGAGACGTTCCAATTTATACAAAGGCCATACTAGAATTATGTCTAATAAAAACAAACTAAAAGCTAGCAAAAGAAATTAGTGTGGTGGGTTAGTTAGTTGTTCTCATGCTATGAACACCTACCACTAGAAATATTCTGATCTAGGAAGCCCTATTTTAACTATCAAAATTGAAGGCTATCCATTACCTAACACACTAGTAGATCTAGGGGCAGCCATTAATGTCATACCCAAGGATACTATGCTGAAACTTAAACTCACAAATTTGAAGCCAACTAAAACTATTCTTCAATTTGCTAAAAGTTCTACAATGTTCCCTAAAGGAATGCTGGAGGACATTATAGTTACAACAGATGCATGGGAATATCCAACAAATTTCCTGGTATTACTGATGAGCATAAAAAATGCTCATATTTTGTATACATTTTATTGATTATTATGCGACTGTATAATAAGGATTGCATATGTTTATGAATGATTATATAATTATTTGATGAAATTATGTGTGTTATCTAATTCGTGTGTTTTCAATGTGTTTTTATGGAATTGTAGTTGATTTAGTCAGATTTGGATCAGTCGAGGTCTTTTCATGGACCTGGCACTTTGTTTCTTTCGAAATCAATGCAGAGAAGGTAGGCGCCTTCCTCTTCCAGGAAGGCGCCAAGCGTAAGTAGGTGCCTTTCTCTTCTAGGAAGGTGCCAAGGAAAGACAAGCACCTTCCTCTCCCAGGAAGGTGCCAATAGAAGGCCAGCGCCTTCCTCTTTCAGGAAGGCACCAAAGGAAAATAAGCGCCTTCCTCTCATAAGGAAGGCACCGATAGGAAGGCTCCACTAGAAGGCAAGCACCTTTCTCTCATAAGGAAGGCACCGATAGGAAGGCACCACTAGAAGGCAAGCGCCTTCCTCTCACAAGAAGGCACCAACAGAAGATAAGCACCTTCCTCTTCCAGGAAGGCGCCAATGGTAGTAAGGTGCCTTCCGCATAGAGAAGGTTCCCGACATACTTAGACACCTTCCTCATAGGGAAGGCGCCCCTGTTCTTCGCTCGTTGACCAGACAAGCACGACGTGGACAACAGAGACTGGTGCAGTTCCAACTCTACGTCATGTAGAGTTAAATTGGGGATCTCACCGATGTATGAGAACATCCTACCAATGCCAGACGAAGCACAAACCAATCAGTGAACACGCCACCATTAGAAATGAATATCAGTTTTAGCAGACGTCGATCACATTTACTAGACTATCTTAGTTTAGTCTAGAATGAATCGGCTATTATAACTTCTTTGTAGCAAAATATCTGCAAGTGTGCTATATAAACACACACAGACCTCTCTAAGGATATATAGAATATTTTGATAGTAAATGTAGAGAGATATACAGAAGAAGCATTGTAATACTTTGATAATTATAATATAGTTCTAAGATTTTCTAAGTGCGTGTTCAGCTAGGAGGAAGTTGCTGGAGCCTGGGCCCATTCCAAGCCAGTATTTCTTCCCTTATTTTTCTTATGTTTTCTAGATTAGTTTACCGCTTTTATAATATTGTTTATCGCATTGTTATTTCTAGTATTGCAATAGGTTTATTTACAGGAATGCATGAATATTTCATTTTTGTAGATTTAATTGTTTTTACATAAATTATTGAGGAGTGTATGAATGATTGACGACCATTGAAACACCCCCCAATAGTAGAACTAATAGACGCATCTCAAGTGGTATTGTAAGCAATCTTGTTCAAGACCCTTCGTAAGTTTATGAAGCTCCCTAAGTTGATAAATTAAATGCACGGGCATGTGACAAAAGTAGGAAAGAAGTTAACCTTGTTTGGCCCGCAACATTTTGGCACCGTTGTCGGGGAAGCGTCTCAACTAGATTATTTACAATACCTAAAAACCTTCCATCTGACCTTGTATGAGTTCTTCGAGAATAAGAGGACCTAAAGGTCGGTTTATAAAAACCAATCCACCAGAACCTGAGTCAGCCGAACATTTTGAATTTGAATTAGACTCACCCGTCCCACCACCAGCAATCCATTGGAGTGAGGATCCATATTTTGTGCAAAATGCCTCCTCATCCCATCAACTTGGGGAAGAACGAATCATCATAAATCCCCTGTTTAATAGGACACCCTTGGAGGAAGCCCTGTTATGGAAAGCTATAGAATATTAGATGATAACACCAGACAACCTTAGAGCCTTGAATCAGAAAGTCTTAAACAATCGTAAGGCCATAAATACTGCATTAGAGACCACATTTCTTGAAAAAATGGCTGACAACGAAGAAGTATCATCTGGATTTAGTTTCTCGATTGATGAAGGAGTAGGAGATACCAAAATGAAAAACATATCCCCTGCTCACCTTTCGACCTTCAGAGGATACCCAACAGAGGACCTTGACCTATTTTTATTTAAGTTTGATGTCTTATGCAGGTTTGTGGACTACAAATATGATATGTAGAAGCTGAAACTATTTCCTTCCACATTGGACGATGTAGCTCTATGGTGGTTCATCGGTCTGGGAGACAAACACATTGCCACTTGGGATCAAATGAAGAAGATTTTTTTAGAGCAATACCAAGATTTCAGGAGAGCAAGATGATGAGGCCCAAAAATGCCTCATTATTGCACAATGTTTGACTCATTATTGCACAATGTTTGACTACCATATGATAAGTTAATTGCCAAATAGTTGACTAGAATATACTATTTATTAAGTGTTTGCATGATTTTATGTTAGGAATAATATATCTCTGTTTTTGACTATTTTCAGCATTTTATGACTGATTTTGCGTGATTAAGTAGCAAGTAAAACATGCATTTCAATTAACCAAATGTGGTATGCTGATATCCATTAACTTCTCAATGGTTTTTGAATGTTTTCCTACCCTTCAACTTGTTTCAAATCCACATTTAAGCCAAAAGTTTAGGACTGTCATAAATCTGAAAATCTAAGAAAAACAACCATATAAAAATCAGCAAGCTGTCACTTTATAGGAACACCTTGAAGTTGTCAAGCAAAGCATGTGGATATGGATGGAATGAGTTCAAAAGGACTACATAAGACATATGACCTATTTAGAAGCATTTCCACATGATCTAAATAGGCAACAACAGGGTATAATAGAGCAGGGACAATTGTGCAGCACTGTTGCACTATTTCAACATGGTTACTTGGTGAATGAAGTGTATAAATTCAGTAGCAACTTGATGTACTCCTTTATGTTGATACTTGAATAATTTTTCCATGTTCTAATTTGTTTGAATTTGCAAGAAATGCCAATATTTTACAATCGTACAGCAGAACTGGAAAATGCAGTAATTTACCATGTAAATTCTAGCAAGCTACAAATAAACAAGGCATGGAATTCACATATGGAAAGAGATGAAGACCATTGGAATATGATCCTAGGAGATAACCCACCTGAGAGATGCAGAAGAAATCACTTGAAAAACACACATTTGTTCATTCCGAAGTATCTTCGGAATGAATAGATATCTTCGAAATGAGAAAACATAGTGTCTTCGGAATGAGCGGATCTTCAGAATGAGGAATGCATTATCTTCGAAATGAGAAGATCTTCATAATGAGAATTGCAGTATCTTCGGAATGAGCGATCTTTGGAATGAGAATTGCATTGTCTTCGGAATGAAGCCACTTATCTTCGGAATGAAAACATAATGTGCTTTTTGACTTATTGACTGATTTTTGAAGCTGGAAAAAGGGAAATAAAGGTTGGAAAAGGTAAGGGAAAATATCTCCCATATTATTTTTCCGTCCTTGCCGTCCAAAGCCACCATTTATGGAAAATATCAACTTTGATCCTTTTCTAGGATTAACACAGAAATAACTGCAGCATAATAAGAAGTTGTTTGCAAAGATAGAAATGGAATATTATGAAGTGGAGAAATATGTGTGAGATATTTTTGGACTCCTCCCACGTACTCCCACCACTGAAGATGCTTTCTAAGGACCAATGACTACTGCTGCAACACAAACTGTCCGGATTTGCATTTATTTCAGATCCAGAATTATTGGCAAATGACTGTAAAATAGCACATAGGCTGATTTGAGCATGGGATATATTGTAAATATTTATATAAATAACACAGCTCCCTCCTTGGTTGAGCCAGTTAGGAAATTAGAATAGAGGAGATTTTTCAGTAGCAGCAATTAGGACTGTACATTGATTTTTTGTAACAGTTTTCAGCATGTTTTGTCATCAATAAAAGTGCAGTATTTTATCATTTTATGTTCTGAGAGTTAATTAGTTAAGGAGTGATTTTCACCTCCTTCTAGATCAGGAAGTATGGGCCCACTTTCAGATCTAGGAGGTATTTTATGGTAGGTTTTAATCTGTAATTTTGCTGCAGCAGAACTAATAGATTGCTTGCCAGATTTCATTTTCTTGTTTTTATTTTGTGTTGTGTGATTTATGTTTCCTATTATGTTTGTGTATAGCATTTGTGTGTATGTCAGCTGACAAATTATATTAAGAATTTTCATTCATGTTTTCCCTGCTTTCTATTTTAGCAACTTTCCCTTTTCAGTATATTTTATTTTGCTGTCAATTCCTATAGCAGAAGCTTGACGACATTTTGTGGCAGGGCATTGACAGGTGTTTTAGATTAGATTTCAATTATGCAAAAGTAGATTAGATTTCAATTTAGCAATTTCAATTCTACAAAAGTAGATTAGATTTCAATTCATGCAATTGTAGTTAATTGTTAAATTCTGCAATTTAGATTTAGTTTTTAATTTCTATAATTTATTTTAGTTTCCATTCTTTAGACTAGGTTTAGTGTGACACCAAAAGGCTAAACCAAATCTGCTTCACCAATAAATGCTTGAAATTTGAATGCCTGAATTGTACTTTGCCCTAGCATTTTATCGTAGACAGCCTTGGACACCACCCCGGATTGATAAATCATTGAGATTAAATGATGAGATTCAATGACACTCATCACAAGAGACTCCAGAGAAGAGGTCCTGAGCATGATGCAGAAAGAAGATGAGTCTCTCGAGGAATACTGGGAGAGATTCAACTTCAATCTTCAATGATATCCTCACACAAAACTATCTGATAAGTCCCTCAAAAGCATCTTTTTGAGAGGACTTACCAATGAATCACTGGAGGCTCTTAACATGATTTCTGGAGGTGATGTCTACCAGCATGCTATGGAAGACATCCGACAACTATGTCGGAACTACTCAAGAAGGAGAGGCAAGACCACTTCTAGAACCATGAAAGCGACTGCTTCAATCACGAAGACAAAAATAGGTAACATGCTGGAAGATTTAAAGAGCAAAATGCTCTCATCTCTAGCATTACAGATGGATACACTGTTGTTAGAGAAAAAGAAGTAAGAAAATGAAGCAGCATTGGCTTATTTCTATCCAAAATGAAGAGGGAAGCATGCAAATAATGCATACCCAAAGAAAAAAGTTAGAGTATGCACAGTTTGCAGGCTGAACCATAAAACTTGATTATGCCTGTAACTGCCCAGTAATTAGGAGGATGCTGAAAGCACGGATGCCTATTTCATAGGCAATCAAAAGAGTTGGCCACAACCCCTTGTGGGGAATATGCCAACCAAAATGTCATCATATGGGGGAGGACCATACATGTCCTAAGGCTTGCCTCAACCACCTAACATGGGGTGGTGGGGGCCATCAATGGATGCCATATCCATATCTTGGGCAGCACCCCTAGCAACATTCCCAAACCTGCAGCCATGGATGCCATATCCATATCTTGGGCAGCAGTGGAGAGGCCACACTGCATGGAATTAGGCTCCACAGAATGTAGCACCAGCTCACACCCAAAAACATTTATTGACGTTGCTAGCAGTGAGACCTACGCAGCTACCCGCACAACCGATGACAAATCCTAATAACAGGATGAACCAACCAGCATATAATGTGGAGGGTGAGATGTATCCGATATACCATATTCAGCTTAGGTTTGGTAGACAGCTAGGAGTAGGAATGCCTCCACTAGTAGAAGAGGAGGAAGAGGTAGGAGAAACACCTCTTGTAGAAGAGGTGATAGAAGAAACACCTGAGAGAGCAGAGGCTCCATTTCCCAATCGACTGTAAGAACAGAGGAAAGTAACACAACCGAAGTTTGATATCTTGTCTAGATTGAAGAACCTCACCATGACAATTCCATTATTTCAAGCCATCCGAGATGTTTTGATATATACTAAGGCTATAAGAGAGATGTGTCTACGGAAGCCAAGACGAACTATCAATGTCATGGGTAAACTAGTAGATTTGATGATGGGAAAAATGTGCCATCCTAAGTATGCAGACTCGGGCAGCCCGATGCTGACTGTAAAAATTAAGGGACATTCCCTATCTAATATGTTGGTCGATCTCGGAGCAACCATCAACGTAATGCCTCAGGAGACCATGTAGAGGCTACAACTCACAAACCTAAAACCCACTACGACAGTGCTGCAGCTGGCCGATCGATCGACCATGGCATCAAAAGGAATGTTGGAAGATGTAATAGTGACAGTCAACGCATGGGAATACCCAGCCAAATTTTTAGTCTTGCAATCTAAAACTAGGCTGGGCGGTTACTCGCTCATCTTGGGAAGGTCATGGCTGGTAATAGCTGACGCTTACATCAGCTGTCGAGATGGGTTGATGACCATATTTGATGGATGAAACATTAAAAGGTTGACTATTTCACCCCCAACACAGTCCGTCGACTCATTAGGAGAACCCATGTTGATCGAGCATGAAAATCCTGAGCTATCCATGATCTAGCCGGTGATGACATTGGATGAGTTGGTAGAAGAAGACAAAGATGATGCTATTGTGGAGTTCCTCCATGGGGAGTCCTCCATATTCGCACCTAGATCGTCGTTGGTTGGTGCCCAAGATCACCACATTTAGCAGATACACATCGGGCCAGGAAGAATGTTGAATGTCAGTAGTGGGTTGACTCCCACACAATTAATGAAAGTAGAAGAGCTCCTGGTTAGACACCAACATGCATTTGCATGGGATTACTCAGATATGAAGGGTATCAACCCAAAGATATATACCCATCATATATACCTCGATGATCAAGCAACTCCAAGTAGGCAACCACAAAGAAGAATGAATCCGATAATGAAAGATATTGTCAAGGAAGAACTACAAAAACTCTTGACTGTCGAATTCATCTATCTAAATTTTGATAACGAGAGGGTATCACCGTTAGTGGTAGTCCATAAAAAGAATGAGAAGTGACAAACCTGTGTGGACTACAGAGCATTAAACAAAGTGACCAAGAAGGACCACTTCTCACTCCCGTTCATTGATCAAGTATTGGATACACTCTCCGGGAGGAAGTATTTCTCCTTCCTAGATGGATTCAATGGACACAACCAGATCCAGATAGGAGAAGAAGATCAAGATAAGACAACATTCACCTGCCCATGGGGAACGTTTGCCTATCGGGTATTACCTTTTGGATTATGCAATGCACCTGCCACCTTTCAAAGGGCGGTGCTTAGCATATTTTTAGACATGATGGGAGATGCGATCGAAGTATACATGGATGACTTCACCGTCTATGGAGAAACCTTTGACAAAGCAATGATGAACTTGGAAAGAGTGCTCAAAAGAAGCAAGGAAAACAATTTGTCCCTAAGCAACGATAAATGCTTTATGATGATGCAAGAAGGCATCGTACTAGGACACCACCTCTCCGTAGAAGGAATAAAGGTTGATAAAAGAAAAATTGAGGTCATCAAAGACCTACCCAGCCCTAGAACACAAAGAGAGGTGAGGAGTTTTCTTGGATTAGCAGGGTACTATCGATGATTTATCATCGAATTCAGCAAAATTGTAAAACCACTGCACACTCTATTATCTAAATATGTGGAGTTCAATTGGATGAAAGACTGCGAAGAAGTGTTTTAGTTGCTTAAAGAGAAACTAATATCTACACCAGTTTTAAGAGGACCAAATTGGGCCATACCATTCCATATCTATTGTGATGCATCCAAAAATGCGATTGGAGCAGTCCTCGGATAGAAGGATGGCAAAGAATTTTATGCCATCTACTATGTCAGCAAAAACTTGGCAGGAGTCGAGCTCAACTACACGGTGACAGAGAAGGAGTTCCTTGCAGTTGTGCATGCCATAAACAAATTTTGCCATTATATCACTAGGTATAAGGTATTTGTCCACACAGACCATGCGGATATCAAATACTTGATGAGCAAGTCAGCCATTGGAAGAAGAATTATCAGGTGGCTCTTGTTACTGCAGGAATTCGACATCACAATAGTTGACGAACCAGGCAAAGACAACGTCGTAGCAAATTTTTGATCCAGATTGATACCGACAGACCATACGACAGTGGAAGACCAATTTTTGGACAAACATTTGTTCACCATTAGTGAGCAAATCCCATGGTACGCAGATATAGCCAATTACTTGACCACCAGAAGAACCTCACCTGCTCTCTCTTTTTGAGAAAAGCAGACGGTCATAGAGAAAAGTGCATCGTTCCTATTGATTGATGGCCTCCTATTCAAAATAGGATGTGACCAAATTATAAGGTGATGTGTAGCAAAATAGGAGTTCTCAGAAGTACTCAAAGCATGTCACGACGAACCATGCAGAGGACACTTTGTAGGGAAACGAACTACCTACAAAATCCTATAGGCTGGGTACTTTTGGCCCACTCTGTTCAAGGATACGGCTGCATACGCCAGCAAGTGCAATGAATGCCAAAGAATGGGTAGACCAACCCATCAAGACGGAATGCCCCTCTAGCCTCAGGTACACCTGGAACCCTTCGATAAGTGGGGCATGGACTTCATGGGACCAATTAATCCACCTTCAATAGGGAGGAGGTTTATTTTGGTTTGTACAGATTATGTCGCCAAATGGGTTGAAGTTTAAGTGTTGAGAGATTCAAAAGAAATAATAGTTGTCAATTTCTTATTTTCCAACATTTTTACATGATTTGGTGTCCTTAGAGAGATAACAATAGACCAAGGGCCTTAATTTACCTCCAAGTTGATCAAGGAGCTGATGGAGCAATACAGAGTTCGACACAATAAAACTACACCCTACCATCCATAGGCAAATGGGCAAGTGGAAGTGATGAACAGAGAAATAGAGAACATCCTGATGAATACCGTGCAACAACACAAAAAATATTGGGCTACACAGTTGTCGAAGGTAGTCTAGGCATATAATACCAAGTGGAAATCCACCACAGGCTTCACACCCTTCCAACTGGTCTATGGGAAGAGTGCGATGATGCCCATTGAATTTGAAATCAAGACATTGAGGACGACTTCAGAATTGAACTTGATCTTGGATGATGCTTGAAAAGAAAGGATTCGACAACTAGATTAGTTGGACGAAATCCGAATTGACACTTTGTAGAGAATGAAAATCATACAAAAGCAAAGAAAATGATGGCTTGATCGCCACATTAAACTGAAGCAGTTCCAAGAAGGAGAATGAGTGCTGTTGTATGATTCTTGATTCCAAGAAATAAAAGGTAAATTAATGCAAATATGGATGGGATCGTATGAGGTGGTAGAGCTCATCAAGAATGGGGCAGTGCGTGTTAGAACAATTGATGACAACAATACTATGTTAACAATCAATGGCCACTGACTGTGCCCCTATAACACATCTTAAACCTTACAAGTGGAATCCAGAATAGACGTGGGGGAGACCCCATCTTGTTAGATCTAGACCAAACTCTTAACAGGCAAAACAGTGGGCATGGAGGTGCTCATAAAAATTAGTTAATTTAGTTTTTTTTTCTTACGGTGTGTTTTACAGGGATGACACTCACATGCAAGCTGCAGGCATCCCAATCCAAGGCCTAACAGGCATGGAATGTGTCTAACTACCTTTATTTTTCTTTCTTTTTGTTTGCTTTTTGTAGGTGGAGAACCTGAAAGCACGAAGAATAGGTATCTGGGAAACTAGGCCTGATTCGGCTCAGCATTCTGACACTGGCACTCATAGGTAGAAGTTGAGGCAGCGTAAAACGAGACTGAGAAGGCTTGATCACCCTTTCCCGGCAAATCGCAACATGATTGCCAAGAATAAAGCGCCTTCCACATTGAGAAGGTGCCTTCCTTATGAAGAAGGCGCCCCGCCAGAAGAAGGCTCCTTCCTTATAAAGAAGGCGCACACAAAAAAAAAAAGAGAAAAAAAGTAGGCGCCTTCCACATCGGGAAGGCACCACATAAAAAAAAAATCCCGAGGCGCCTTCCACATCAGGAAGGTGCATACAGACTGAGGCACCTTCCACCCTAGGAAGGCGCAGGTATACAACGACGCCCTCCACCCTAGGAAGGCACAAGTATTCAGTAGCGCCTTCCACATTAGGAAGGTGCACCCATTTAGAAGCACCTTCTATAGCAGGAAGGCACCATCATCAAAAGTGCGCCTTCCACCACCGAAAGGTGCATCCATTCAAAGAGCACCAACAACATCGAGAAGGCACCATATAAGTGCCTTCCACATCAAGAAGGCACCACATAAGTGCCTTCCACATTGGGAAGGTACCCTGTTGGTCACGAATCTGCCACAGGAAAGGATTTTATGCAAAATGCGCCCTAGACCCGACCAACATTGAAAGGCCGAGAGAAAGAAATGTCTCCCAGACCAATCTCCAGAGGGCTGGTTCCCTTACTAAATTCTATGCTGTTGAAGACTAGATTTGCAAGAAAGAAATGGGAAATATGCGAAAAGAAATGGGAAATATAGCCACAGGCAAAATTAGTCAGATCGAGAAAGTTTAGCAGTAGATAACCTCAAGCACACGAACAACATATAACAAAAGATAGCGACGTAATCTACTCACAACCTTGCACAGATAACCTTTCGAATCACATTCCAGAACTCACTTCCTCACTAGCAATATTTAAACTCAGATGCAAAATTCAAACTTAGCAGCAGATAAGAAATACGAGCGTAAATGAGGAATGCATAAGATAGAAGGAAAAACACACAGAAAGTTGCTTGCAAAACCAGAGGCCAAATATCTTTCATTCATGCAAAGAACTTGAAAAGTTTTTCAGCAAAAGTCTCTCTCTCGATGCCTCTTTCTGAGATATACATTGATATTTATAGAGGTCTTGCCTCTTTGTAGCATTTAAAACATGAAACGAACTTCCTCGAGATCTACAAAATATGCAACAAAAATAAGGAAATGATCCCCTTAAACCAGCCTTGGAGAAGTCAAAAATTGAATGAAACAAGGAACCGATCGTCTTCATTAAATGGTCGTTCTCGGAGCATGCTTGGACCGTTAGAAAATCACGAACATAAGCTTTAAATAATGGAGGCATCTTCAATTCTGGTGGCTTCGAAAGCTACAGGCCTGAGCACGTTCTTCTATCTTGCACACATCGAAAAGTAGCAAAACATTAAATTCTGGAGTGCTTTTAATCCTTGGAAATCATAATACTTCATCGGGCCGTTGAACTGCTTTGAGGCGCAAAATCGTGACGGGTCATGAAAACGCGACATGTCACGAAATCGTGACATTTTCCTTCTCCATACGCTTTTGCCACTTTGGGTCACGAAAACCAAACATGTCACGAAATCACGACGTATTCGGCTCTTTGTTCTCCTTCGTCACCTTAGGTCGCGAAAACACGACGCGTCGCGAAATCGCGACGTTCCATACTATTCTGCTCCTTCCTTGCTTTGCTCCCACGAAACTATGACCTGTCGCGATTTCGCGACGTTCTTCCCTATGTTGTCCTTTCACAGTTTCAAACCACAAAAACGTGACAAGTCACGATTTCGCTACATCTTTCTCTCTTTTGGCTTCATCACTGCTTCTCGTCGCGAAAATGCGACATGTCATGAAATCGTGACGTCTTTCTCTTTCTGTGCCCTTCTCTTCTGTATACCCATGAAACTGCAACATGTCGCGAAAACGTGATAGTTTTCTCATCCTTGGCCTTCATCCTCTTACAAGCAGCGAAAATGGAACATGTCGCAAAATCACGACATTTCGTACAATTTGGCCGCTTACTTGCTTCCACCTTGCAAAAACGTGACATGTCGTGAAATCACGACAATTCTTTGCACTTTGCCTTTCCTACCAAATATGTCATGAAATCGCGACATGTTTTTTGCCTTCTTCATCATTATCACTTCATGTCGTGATATCGTGACGTTTTTCTCCATTTGGTCCCTCTCTACTTTTCTGTCACGATATCGCGACGAGATTCATTGTCATTGCCCTTTGCTCAATTATGTCGCGATATCGTGACCTTTTCTATCACTCTGCTCCATGGCCATCGCAAGTCGCGAAAACGTGACATGTCGCGATATCACGACAATTTTACTGCTCTGCCTCCATTGACCACTTTGACCGTGATTTTGGAACACATCGCGATATCATGACATTCTCCGACTTTGGCTTCTCTCTCCTCTAAAACCCGCGATAACGCGACATGTCGCGATATCGTGACAGTTTTGAACCCGTGCTCTCCATGCTGTTTTTGGTCGTGATATCGTGACAATCTTTGGACTTAGTTGTTTTGGCATCAAAACTCATAGAGAAAACATAGAGGAGTGAGAACTTCAACAATCTATGCATGAATAATCAACAATCAAAACAATGTGGCAAAAATGCCAACATTCTTGGCGGCTCACGGGGTATACAGTTCTATTGTATGCATGAATCCCAGGCCTGAATCCATTGGGCAACAGAGTAAAAAAAAATGAGAAACAGGAAAGTAAGTGCTGGTTGATGCTGAACATCTCTGCGAACTGCTGCAACAACTCCTGCTAACTTACATAAAACTCAAGTAGATCTGTATTTGGCCGAACTTGGTCGAGCTGCATAATGATTGGGTGTTGTAAAAGGATCTCCATGATAGTGATGAAAGCACCAGGGATACAAAAATGGAAATGAATGGAGGGATGACCCGCAGATGCGCAGGCCATGGAACGGGGATGGGGAATGATGGAATGGTGAAATATGGAGGAATGGAAATGGTAGATACAACAACAGAGTGCTACTGTGCTACCCACTGTGGAGATGCTACAAAATAGAGAATGAAATGGAAGTGGATGGAATGGAGATGGTAGTAGAACCCGTAGCTGTGATGAAGTACTCACACGACAAAGGACTAGAAGAAAGGGAAAGTAGAAATGGGAACATCAGAGGGGGGAGTAGAAACAACAACAGTGGCTTGATTACTTGCAAAAGAAAAAGGAGTAGGAGAAGAAGGGAATGAAGAGGGGAAGGAAGAAGTAGAGAGGAAGCCACTAACTACTAGGAAGGAAGGAAAAGAAAAAGAAAGAAACGTACCTACGGGCTCGCATGCAAAAAGAGCCGAAGTAAAAACATATTTTTTTTTTTTTTTTGTTTTATGTACAAGGTAACTCCCGAATTAGCTGTGAACTCTCGGGAAAGACATGAACCCAAACATGGTTCTGTCTCCTGGATCCCAGACCCTTGACAGACACTCAGTAGACTCCTGATTGATAATCAGCTCGGAGTCACCAAAGATCTGCAACTGCTGCACTCCAAGTGTCTCAGCCATCTTGAGACCTAGGCATGATCGTTCAGTCCTAGTGTTAGTGCCATTTCTGTATTGTGCTCCATCAAAATAGAGCTGATCTGGCAGAGAGTCTCGACCAACTTGATCAGGAGGCAACTTGACTTCAACCTCTTTAGGCTTCGTAATGGAGTAACATCCAATCTCAGTTTCGATCATGGCATTAAAATTGAGCATTGAAAACTCATCCTCCAAATCAAGATCCTCCAATTCTTTAGTTATCATATTGACAACATGTTTGGACTTTTCTTCCTCTTCCATCTTCTCTATATGAAAAGTAGAAGGCTTCTGATTATAGATCCGGACTCTTCTTCCTTTGAAAGGAATCTCCAAGTGAGAATAATCCAGAGCAAGGTAGCCTCCCAATTTAGCAGTGAATTCTCTCGATAAACACATGCTGAAATATGGTTCCAAATCAACCACAACTATCTCTTGAATTACTGTAATCTGAGGCATATTATGCAGAGCAATAGGAACATCCTTGATTACACCCACTATTTTCATTGGAGTCCCGTCCAACTGCAAGACACCAGGGCTACTTCTTGTATATTCCATTCCCATTGCTTCACAAACTACCTTTGGCATGACAGTTGTCGTAGCACCAGAATCAATCAGGTAGTTGTGTACAATCCAACCCTCCATCCTAAGTGACAGATAAAACGGGGGTGGTCTATTCTTTCTAGTGGTTGAAGAAGTTATCGTTTGAGCCATAACTACCTGGGCTGGAGCTTTCCCCTTACTTTGTATGGTCTTCAGGGATTCCTGTAAGAGATTTACCTGTCCAAGCAACTGTAAGGTGTCATACAGACTTACCTTAGTTGGTATCCATTTGAGTTCTTCAACAATGTTGTACTCCATGGAGATCTGTTCTTTCCCTCCACTTGCAGATTCAAATTTGCTCTTATATTGCTGGGTAGCCTCCACTCGTTGCTGTTTGGTCAATGATGGATACCGTAGTGTCTCTCTTGCTTGTTCCTTTATTTCTGCTCGCGGTTGGGAAGTAGAAGCTTTTTCCTTCTCTTTTGTTGGTGGTGGAAGTGGATCCTTCGACAAAATAGGTGATTGTCATTGCGCTGGGGAATCATGAGCCTTTGTTGGCATTTGTTGCTTTGTTGCTTGTACAGGAGGCACTTTCAATGGCTCCATCTTAGCCGGATCTACCAACATTGGTTTCTTGTCGCTGCGTGTCAGTATTGCTATATGTTCCTCCAGAGACTCCACGAAAGTAAGATCCACCTCTCGAATCATGTTTACATGGCTCCCTGTAAGAACTTGCAAATAATTTTGGTGGACCATGCAAGTGGACTCATCATGTGGGTCATTGTAGGAAGAACACCAATAAGATGGTTCATGTGAAACTTCAGAAGGGCCAACCTCTTCACTTACCAGAATTTTTGAGTTCCTTTGAGGTACTTTCTCCATAGCCTTGCTAGGAGAAGGTTGTTCTCTAGTTACTGCCGGCATAAATCTTCATGGCTGATAGTTTCTTTCCGCCTCTCTCTGTTCCATAGATGTCACCTTGTTAGTGAGAGATATCATAGCCGACTGAATTTCTTGTAAAATAGCCAATTGAGGATCTGGGCTTGAGGATACAGGCGGTGCCGATAAAGGTAATGGAACCTGTGGGGAAGGTAATGCAGGAGTTGGAAGTGGAGGGGTTAACCGTGGAATGCTCGATGTAGGCAACTGAGGAATAGTTGGAGCAGGAAGCTGGGGAGCTGGAATGGGTGCGATCTGAGGCACACTTGAGCTCCATGATGGGGTAGGATACATGGAAGGCATGGGCTGTGAAAGTGAACCAGAGTACAAATACTTAGGAAGATCAGGTATGATAGGCATTGTTACCTTTGGAGGAAGCCTACCTATAGCAATCAAATTAGCTTCCGCCTTTAACGCTTGTTCGAACAGCTCTAGAAATGTAGTCACGTTGGACTGTCGGACAGCCCAACCGATGTCTATGTTAAATGCTCTGAGGTAGTAAAATGTAGCTAGCTCATCAGCAGGTCGAAGACCATCAAGAATTCTCTGCCAGCTTCTGGTAAATCTGACATTGAAGTCAGCTATCTCTTCCTACGGGTGCCTTTGAATTACATTAAATTGATGCAATAAAGAGTATGGATTAGCTTGTTCATGAAATTTTTTTACTAACAATTCTCCTAATTGATCCCATGATGTAATGGTGCCTGGTTGCAACGTTCGGTACCAATACAACAATTTACCTCTCAGTGATAACACCAACAACTTTATCATCACATCCTCGTCGGTTATGTCATGAATGGCCACCAAAGAGGCTACATCATTAATATGCTCATAAGCAGTCTTACCAGTACCATCATAGGTCGGCAAAGCTTTCAAAGCAGCTTGAGGGACTGGATTTTGTGCCAATAAGTTCAAAGCTCCCGAACCATTCCATGTCGAGAACTTCCTTGGAGGATGCTGAGCCATTTGGGCTGCTGGATCTGGATATAAGAAGCTTGTAGCAGTACTGGGAGGAGTCGGGGATGGTACAAACTGACCTACAACCTACGATGAAACAACAAATGATGGATTCATAGGGCTTACCAATCTTGGGCGCTCCCTCCAGTTCTAAACATCAATCTCGAAGAATTTGACTGGATCTTTCGATTCTTTGGCACTTGATCTCGTGATCATGAAGCAAAGATGCAAAAAAAAATTTCACGACTTCACAATTAGAACTTTCTGGGTACAATCACCTTCAACAGAGTCACCAGATGAACTTACAATCTCCGCTATGAGGTCAAGATAGTTCATCAAGATCTTGATTCCTCCGGGTATCGATTTGAAATAATACTTGTCCCATCGATTGTGGATCTTTGAGAGACAGAAATAGTCTATCCCACCGGGCATGCCAAAAACTGTTGGTCACGAATCTGCCACAGGAAAGGATTTTATGCATAAATGCACCCTAGACCCGGCCAACATTGAAAGGCCGAGAGAAAGAAATGTCTCCCGGACCAATCTCCAGAGAGGGCTGGTTCCCTTACTAAATTCTATATTGTTGAAGACTAGAGTTGCAGGAAAGAAATGGGAAATATGCGGAAAGAAATGGGAAATATAGCCATAGGCCAAATTATTCAGATCAGGAAAGTTTAGCAGTAGATAACCTCAAGCACACGAACAACATATAACAAAAGATAGCGACGTAATCTACTTACAACCTTGCATAGATAACCTTTAGAATCACATTCCAGAACTCACTTCCTCACTAGCAATATTTAAACTCAGATGCAAAATTCAAACTTAGCAGCAGATAAGAAATACGAGCGTAAATGAGGAATGCATAAGATAGAAGGAAAAACACACAGAAAGTTGCTTGCAAAACTAGAGGCCAAATATCTTTCATTCATGCAAAGAACTTGAAAAGTTTTTCAGCAAAAGTCTCTCTCTCGATGCCTCTTTCTGAGATATACATTGATATTTATAGAGGTCTTGCCTCTTTGTAGCATTTAAAACATGAAACGACCTTCCTCGAGATCTACAAAATATGCAACAGAAATAAGGAAATGATCCCCTTAAACCAACCTCGGAGAAGTCAAAAATTGAATGAAACAAGGAACCAGTCGTCTTCATTAAATGGTCATTCTCGGAGCATGCTTGGACCATTAGAAAATCACGAACAAAAGCTTTAAATAATGGAGGCGTCTTCAATTCTAGTGGCTTCGAAAGCTATAGGCCTGAGCACGTTCTTCTATCTTGCACACATTGGAAAGCAACAAAACATTAAATTTTGGAGTGCTTTTAATCCTTGGAAATCGCAATACTTCATCGGGCCATTGAACTGCTTTGAGGCACGAAACCGTGACGAGTCACGAAAATGTGACATGTCGCGAAATCATGACATTTTCCTCTTCCGTACGCTTTTGCCACTTTGGGTCATGAAAACCAAACATGTCGCGAAATCGTGACGTATTCGGCTCTTTGTTCTCCTTTGTCACCTTAGGTCACGAAAATGCGATGCGTCGTGAAATCGCGATGTTTCGTACTATTCTGCTCCTTCCTTGCTTTGGTCCCACAAAACTATGTTGTCCTTTCACTATTTCGAACCGCAAAAATGTGACAAGTCATGATTTCGCTACATCTTTCTCTCTTTTGACTTCATCACTGCTTCTTGTCGTGAAAATGCGACATGTCACGAAATCACGATGTCTTTCTCTTTCTGTGCCCTTCTCTTATGTATACCCACGAAACTGTAACATGTCATGAAATCGCGACAGTTTTCTATTCCTTGGCCTTCATCCTCTTGCAAGCAGCGAAAACGGAACATGTCACGAAATCACGACATTCCGTACAATCTGGCCGCCTCCTTGCTTCCACCTCACAAAAACACGACATGTCGTGAAATCGCGACAATTCTCTACACTTTGCCTTTCTTGCCAAATATGTCATGAAATCGTGACATGTTTTTTGCCTTCTTCATCATTATCACTTCATGTTGCGATATCGCGACGTTTTTCTCCATTTGGTCCCTCTGTTCACTTTTCTGTCGTGATATCGCGACGAGATTCATTGTCATTGCCCTTTGCTCAATTATGTCACGATATCGCGACCTTTTCTATCACTCTGCTCCATGGCCATCGCAAGTCACGAAAACGCGACATGTCGCGATATCACGACAATTTCACTGCTCTGCCTCCGTTGACCACTTTGACCATGATTTTGGAACACGTCGCGATATCGCGACATTCTCCGACTTTGTTTTCTCTCTCCTCTAAAACCCGCGATAACGCGACATGTCGCGATATCGCGACAGTTTTGAACCCGTGCTCTCCATGTTGTTTTTGGTCGCGATATCGCGACAGTTTTTGGACTTAGCTATTTTGGCACCAAAACTCGTAGAGAAAACACAGAGGAGTGAATACTCAACAATTTATGCATGAATAATCAACAATCAAAACAATGTGGCAAAAATGCCAACATCATCAAGAAGGCACCATATAATCGCCTTCCACATCGAGAATGCACCACATAAGCGCCTTCCACATTAGGAAGGTACCCAAAGAGCACCTTCCGCATACAACCAGCACTTAAGTCTCACGGACGCCTCAATCAGAATAAAATCACCACACGAACGAGCGACATCAGATTACCACCATCGCCCATGTGATGGAAATTCACCCCAATCAATTTTTTTTTGGAGAATTATGGGGTGAGATCAGCATGCACATTCCAAAGATGATGGACAGATAATTTTTTTTTAGCAAATCGAGAGTCTGTCTTTAGCACCAACCATCAAACAACTTAGCACCAAAGTCCAACGTAATCCGCACAAATGAAATACCCCTCCCCCGTGTCATAAATCAGTGAATCAACACTCTTCATGACACATGAAACACCAAATAAGGTATGCGCATACATAGCTCAGGTGCGAGGGGTAGAAATTTCGATCACCCCTGAATACATCTCACAGGCGACTGGATTGCTCCTCACAAGTGAATGCTTATACAGAGGAAGACTGTTGAAGCCGTACGCTGAAGTGTTGCTGCTAAGAGAAAATGTGCAGATATATAAGGAAGGGCTACCCAAAAGTAGCCTTCCCATGAATCTATGAAATATATTCGAGCAGGTTGCTCGATTCTTTACATTCATCGAGAAGTATACCCATTTGCACACTAACCATGTGCAATTTATGAATCACTTGGTGCATGGAAGGAAGTTGAACGTGTCATTCTACCTGGAAAATGCCCTGAAGGAAGAAGTGGCTAGGTACTAGAAGGGAGCAGCATCCGCCTTGGCCCACCATGGGCTGATATCAGCACTGGTCCGCCATGCAGAAGTGCAAAGGCAAAACCTCGACACAGAGGGAGATTACGGCCAAGAAAGGCAACATGATGCTGTTGCCAAAATAGGGAAAGAAGAGGGAAGCTCTATAGAGGAGATGGCAAGTATTAGGAAATTGGCTTTGTCTGATTTCATAGAAGAAAGAGGGCATTCACCAGTGCCCGAATGCACAGAGGAAAGAGGGCATTCCCCAGTGCCCGAGTATGAAGAGGAAGAAGCATTGCTTGTTAGGAGCGAGACCGAGTTTCGACCGCCAGAACCAGTACCTAGGAGGGAACACCTGTGATGACTCCTCCTCTCGACAGAAGAGAACAACCCAAAAGTTGACATTGTAGCCCAAACCCTCCAGGAATTGACAAACTAGAGCCCACAATATGCAAGGACTTTTGGGAGCAATGATTAGGTCAACGCAGCCTTGGAGGAAGCGTTGGAGTGGCAGACCAATTGTTGGATGGCCCAACAAATTTTGGAGGACTACCAAAATGAGCATAGAGGGGAATTAGAAGAACGAGAAAGATGAATCACCCAGCTCGAGCAGATGGTCCATCAGTTGCGGGAGGAGAACCAACAACTCTAGGATAAGGGAATAGAAAGAAGGGACGCATCGACCCAAATTGACTAGGCAATAGAGGTCCCGATGAATTTTCCCACATATGTAGAATGAGTATTCTCTTTGGGAGAATTTTGATTGGACGCCCGAAAGAGCAACCCAGAGGCAGAGGAGAATTTCTCTATTTTTGGGAGTGAAACAGAAAGAAGTCCCACAACACCCCCTATCATTGACCTAAGTGATACAGAGCAGGACGAGGGCCAACAATAGTAGACAGGATCGAGGGATAAGGAAGAACTCCTCGGACCTAAGGAAGAAAGAGAAGAACCTAAGGGGTCAGCATAGGATAGACAGGGGGCGAAGAAGCACCCCCAGGGATGGTAGCATAGGTCCCCCAGAGTGAAGAGAACACTCCAGGGACCGTAGAACAGGCCCATCGAAGCGAGAAGACGTCCGCTAAGGAGAAAGGGAAAACCCCTATTCAAGCCACCATATTTTCTACAAAGGCCAAAGGAAAAGGGCCTAGGACGGCTCGAAAGAAGGTGAAGGTGACCTTCATCGAGCCAAAATAAGATGAGTGGGATATGCAGTCATTCGTAGAGATGCAAAAATAGTTTGAACGGCTGCTCAAAGAGATGACAGCAACTAAGGAGACCAAGAAGGCAACCTCAAATATGTAGGGGGACTTTGGTATCTGCATCAATCCGACAGAGGATAGCTAGTTCTGGGAGATTTACAGGTCATCCCAGGGATGACCCTCCAAGATAAGAAGGTATTTTGGATGATGGGAGGTATATGCTCTGAATTGGAAGTCGCTACCATTGTAAAGGATAGCGTAGGGCTTACTCCTGAAGTAGCCCGATTGTACAAAGCCCAAGTAGTTCATCTCAAGAGGGATAATTCAAATATCCCTCTTGCAGTGGTCAGACCTCCGGACGTTGACCTATGGCAAGTTGTAGAAGTTGCATTTCAAGTAGCAGAGATGACACTGGCTAGATCACCTTCGATAGCGGCCAAGATGAGGAAAGCAAAGTCGACAGCAACACCTGCAGCCCCGCATAGAAAAATAGGAGCCACACCTCTAGATGCCAGTGTAGAAGAGGTAGACACGGGCCGTAGGTACAACCAAATCCACAAAGAAATGACAATGATGAGGGGTCAATAGGGCTACCTGTAGTTTTGATGCCATGAGGGCGTGGCATATGTTAGGAGTGGGGGGATGATGAGCATCAGAAATGCTCATATTTTGTATACATTTTCTTGATTATTATGCGGTTGTATAATAAGGATTGCATATGTTTATGAATGATTATATAATTATTTGATGAAATTATGTGTGTTATCTAATTCATGTGTTTTCGGTGTGTTTTTGTGGAATTGTAGTTGATTTAGTCAGATTTGGATCAGTCGAGGTCTTTTCATGGACCTAGTACTTTGTTTATTTCAGAATCAACGTAGAGAAGGTAGGCGCCTTCCTCTTCCAGGAAGACGCCAAGCGTAAGTAGGTGCCTTCCTCTTCCAAGAAGGTGCCAAGGAAAGACAAGCGCCTTCCTCTCCCAGGAAGGCGCCAATAGAAGGCCAATGCCTTCCTCTTCCAGGAAGGTGCCAAAGGAAAATAAGTGCCTTCCTCTCATAAGGAAGGTGTCGACAGGAAGGCACCACTAGAAGGCAAGCACCTTCCTCTCATAAGGAATGCGCCACTAGAAGGCAAGCGCATTCCTCTCACAAGATGGCACCAACAGAAGATAAGCGCCTTCCTCTTCCAGAAATGCACCAATGACAGTAAGGCACCTGTCGCATAAAGAAGGTGCCTGACATACTTAGGCACCTTCCTCATAGGGAAGGCACCCCTGTTCTTCACCCGTTGACTAGACAAGCACGATGTGGACAATAGAAATTGGTGCAGTTCCAACTCTACGTTATGTAGAGTTAAATTGGGGATCGTACCAACGTATGAGAACGCCCTACAAATTCTAGGCAAAGCATAAACCAATCAGTGAACACACCACCGTTAGAAACGAATACCAGTTTTAGCAGATGTCGATCACATTTACCAGATTGTCTTAGTTTAGTCTAGAATGAATCGATTGTTATAACTTCTTTGTAATAGAAGATCTGCGGGTGTGCTATATAAACACACACAGACCTCTCTAAGGATATATAGAATATTTTTATAGTAAATGTAGAGATATACAGAAGAAGCATTGTAATACTTTGATAATTATAATACAGTTCTAAGAGTTTCTAAGTGCATGTTCAACTGGGAGTAAGCTGCTGGAGCCTGGGCCCATTCCAAGCCAGTATTTCTTCCCCTATTTTTCTTGTGTTTTCTAGATTAGTTTACCACTTTTATAAGATTGTTTATCACATTGTTATTTCTAGTATTGCAATAGGTTTATTTCCAGGAATGCATGAATATTTCCTTTCTGTAGATTTAATTTTTTTATGTAAATTATTGAGTGTATGAATGATTGACGACCATTGAAACACCCCCCAATAGTAGAACTAGTGGACTCATCTCAAGTGGTATTGTAAGCAATATTGTTCAAGACCCTTCATAAGTTTACGAAGCTCCCTGGGTTGATAAATTAAATGCATGGGCATGTGACAAAAGTAGGAAAGAAGTTAACCTTGTTTGGCCCACAACAATTGCAATAAAATTTTGGGTTGGGTGGTTATCCACTCATCATAAGTAGACCTTGGATGGCAACAATTGATGCCTATACAAGCTGCAATAATGGACAAATGACCATTTCTAATGGCCATAATGTTAAAAATATGATTATTTATCCACCTGCATAATCTATTGATTTGTTGGGAGAACCTGACTGTGAAGATTAGAATACTGGTGATTTATCAATGATTCAACCCATAATGGCATTAGATGAGCTTGAGGATGAAAATGATGAAGACAGAGTTATAACAATTTTTTTCCAAGGAGAATCCTCCTACCCTCCTCTAGAATCACCACTTGTTGGAAGTAAATATCATCACATCAAAGAAATTGTGGTTACACTTGGGAGGATATTGAATGTAAATAATGAGTTGACACTTGTTCAATAGGACACCCTAAAAGAGAATTTGGTCAAACACCAAAATAATTTTGCTTGGTATTATTTAGATATGAGAGGAATTGATCCTGAAGTGTGTACTCATTGCATATATCTGGAAGAATAAGTAAGACTGGTAAGATAACCACAATGTCGAATGAATCCAACCATGAAATAAATTATTAAAAATGAATACATAAACTCATGACAGTTGGATTTATCTACCCTATATCTGATAGTGAGGGGTTATCACCTTTGGTGGTGGTGCCCAAGAAAAATGGAAAGTGGTTTATCTATGTTGATTACAAAAATGTTCAATAAAGCAACAAAGAAATACCACTTCCCCTTACATTTTGTGGATCAGGTCCTCGACACCTTAGCAGGAAGAAAGTACTTTTCTTTCTTGTATGGGTTTAGTGGATACAATTAGATACAAATTGGGGAAGGGGATAAAATATAAAAAAATATTCACTTAACCATGGGGACCTTCGCTTACCGAGTCTTACCCTTTAGTTTGTGTAATACACCTGCTACTTTTCAAAGGGTAGTATTGAGTATATTATCTGATATGATTAGAGAAACTGTGGAACTATACATGGATGATTTCACCATTTACGATGAGACTTTTGAGGAAGCCACAACAAATTTGAAAAGAGTACTTCAACGGTGTGAAGAAACTACTTTGTCCCTGAGTAATGAATTTTTTTTAATGTTAATATAGGAGGGGATAGTATTAGGACATCATATTTCTACAGATGGGATAAAGGTAGATAAAAATAAAATTGAGGTAATAAAAAATCTACCCACTTCCAAAACTCAAAAATATGTCCAAATTTTCCTTGGCTCTACTGGATACTATAGGCAATTTATATTATATTTCAAAAAAATTGCTAAACCCTTGAACACATTGTTGTCAAAATATGTAGAGTTTTTTTGGATAGATGAACGTGAATAGGAATTTCAAACTTTGAAAGAGACTGACCACTGGTCCAGTACTGAGGGGTCCAAATTGGACCATTCCCTTTCATATATATGCTAATGCATCCAATAATGCGATAGGAGCAGTACTGGGATAGAAATATGATGAAGAATTTTATGCCATTTATTATGTCAGTATACATCTTATAGGTGTTGAGTTTAATTACACTATCACTGAGAAAGAATTTCTTGTAGTCGTTCATGTTATTACAAAAATTTGCCATTATATTATAGGTTACAATGTTTTTGTGCATACTGATCATTCAACCATCAAATACCTGATGAATAAACCTGCAATTAGTGGTATAATTATTATATGGATTTTGCTTTTATAAGAATTTGCTACTACAATTATTGATAAACCAGGTAAAATATGGTTGCAGATTTCCTTTGCAGGTTAACGCCTCCATATCATACATCCATAGAAGTTCAATTTCCAAATGAGCATCTCTTTGCTCTTGATGAACAAATACCATGGTATGCAGACATGGCTAATTACTTAGCCACTAGTAAAGTATCCCCTGCACTCTCACCATGTGAAAAAAATACATTAATGGAGAAGATTGTAGCCTTTTCATGGATTGACAGTTGCATGTTTAAAATCGGGTTTGATCAAATAATGAGAAGGTGTGTTGTTGAAAATAACATTGTAGAAATTCTTAAAGCTTGTCATGATGAACCCTGTGGTGGCCATTTTGCAGGTAAAAGTATTGTGTTTAAAGTATTTCAGGTTGGATATTTCTAGCCTTCATTATCTAAGGATCCAGCCAAAAATGTAAGTCAATGTGACCAATGCTAGAGTATGGGTAAACCAACTTTCCAATATGAAATGCCACTTCGACCATGTGCACATTGAGTCATTTGAAAAATGGAGATTGGATTTTGTAGGGCCCATTAATCCATAGTCAACAGGAAAGAGATATATTTTAGTTTGTATTGACTATGTGACTAAATGGGTTGAAGTGCAAGAATTGTGCAATTCTAAGAAAAGGATTGTAGTATATTTCCTATTTGTATTCATATTCATGTGATTTGGTATTCCAAGAGAAATCACTACTGATCAGGAACCCCAATTCACTTTGAAGTTGATCCAAAAAATAATATAGTAGTACAAAATCAGGCACAATAAGACCACTCCTTACCATCCACAAGAAAATGGGCAAGTAGAAGTCACTAACTCTGAATTGGAAAACATTCTCACAAAAATGGTGCTACAACATAGTAAATATTGGGCTATGAAATTACCAGAAGCAGTTTGGGCTTACAGAACCATCTAGAAAATCACCACTGGTTTTACACTATTTCAATTGGTATATGGGAAAAATGCTAAGATGCTTATAAAATTTGAAATTAGAACTCTCAGAATCATAGAAGAACTGAATTTGAATCTAGATGAAGCATAGAAAGAATGAATTCAGTAGCTTAACTAGCTAGATGAGTACTGGTGTGATGTTTTACATCATATAGAAGTAATTCAGAAATAAAGATCTTGGTGGCATGATCGTCACATCCGGTTAAAATAGTTCAAGATGGGAGAATGGGTATTGTTGTATGATTTTCAGTTCTAGGAGAGAAAGGGAAAACTCATGCAGCACTGGATGGGGCCATATGAGGTGACTAAACTAATCAACAATGATATTGTGAATATCAAAACTACTGACGAAAGCAACACTATGTTAAAATTCAATGGCCACCAATTGCAGTCATATCATGCACTTGAGAATTACGCGATTGAGTCCAGAATAGGCATTGGGGAGACCCCATTCGATTGAATTTTAAATTTTTATCAATAATATGTGGACACATGTTTGTCCAAATGAACCAAAAACAATTTATTCTTTTGTAAGTCCCACATTTTCTTTCTTTAGTTTTTTTTTTTACAAGAACGGTACCCTGAGTGCAATCTGTAGGCAGCCTAGGAAACCTAGGCCTATCAGGCATAGGATCCATGAACCTATGCATTTTCAAATTTCTAGGAAGTTTAATTTTAGTAGAGTACACTCATCCCCATCCAAAGGGGGATAACCATGCCTGGATGCATGTGCGAGTGTTTACGTCTTCATGGAGAAAAATGCCCAAATGCTAGTTCAAACAATGAATGTTGATTATGTCCTTAAAAGAAGAGCATCGAAAGTTTGATCAACTATAAGCGCTCAAATGTGGACACCTCAGAAGATGTTTGCTCTTCCTCTTATTGCTAGCTAGGGAATCCATACTTCCAACTTGACCATTCATACTTTTAGTAAGGACTTTCACAAATGACTTTATTTCCATGTTACCTAGATTTTCTTCAAATGAATCCTTTAAATTCTCCTAAGATCTGGAATAAGAAGTGGCACTTGTTCTTTGATCATACTTTGCTTTCTACTTTTTGATTCCCTACTCACACTTCCTCATCACTCCTAGCTCATGCTCGCACCCACTTTTGGCTACAGTCACTCCCGACTTGCACTCACACTTGCTTCTAGCTACACTCACTCTTGATTGTGCAATCAATTTTGGTTTCACTTAACACTTTTGGTTGTACTTGCACTCACTTTTTGTTTCTCTCACTCTTGACTACACTCACACTCGATTTCAACTGCACTCACACTCACTTTCAGTTGCACTTGCAATTGCTTTTGGTTGCACCCACTCTTGGCTTACACTCACACTTTCTTTTGGCTGCACTCACTCCTAGCTACACTCACACTCACTTTCAAATGCTCCCGACTCATGCTTGCACTCACTTTTTTATAAAAAAATAAATATTACATTTTTCCAAGCCCAATTAAACCATATCCAACTTGATTTTTTTTCTCAAAGATATTATTAATTTTCTTCTTTATCAAATATATTCATTTTCCTCAAACTACTATATTTCTAGCTTTTCTTAGATATTTTTAAAAAGAATCATTAATATTAAGTTTGATAAATCTATTTTTTGAACTTTTTTATTTTACTATAGATAAAATTCTTTGCATAACTTCATTATCATGCATAGTTCACAAAGGATTAGGGCATTTTTTTCTTCTAAAAAATATCCTATTTTTTAGGAGCCATATCTTCATAAAGAGTTATCTGATTTAGCTATTTCTTGGACCAACTTGTGTGAATTGTTTTTTTATTTATGGAAAAATGGGGTTTTGAAAGGAGCCCCAAAAATTTTACATTAGAAAAAAAAGGAGAGTCATCAGAGAGACAACCTCAACAAAAATCCAAAAAAGAGAGACTAACAAAGGAAACATAGAAAAGACAGGAGAATACCTCCCTAAGATGTAAACATAAAGTACAAAATCCAACACAGGAGCATAGAAATAGGGGACAAGAAGCCCTAGGTAAACCAATGAAAATAGAGTGTCCAGAGAAACCCAAGCTACTTGAAAGCCTTAGGAGGATACTTCTCATTATTATTGGTAATTTGATCGTCATCCAAAACATGGGTGATTATATCCTTTTGCTTCTTAATATTTCTAACCTCCTAAACAACTTTATGGAGGAGGGTTGAGACTAAATTTAGCAAGTCATCTAGATTATCCAGGGGATCATGATTAGCTCTTAGCTAAGAATGTATTGAAGGCCCGCAAGGGGAATGACCATCCTTGAGAGAGAGCAACCAACCTTGTCTTGATTGATAACAATAACATTTATCTACTTCTCTCCAGAAGCCTTGCCTCTAGTCAAATGATGACAAGATTCCTTTTTGGTATAATATAGTGTTGGTAGAGGAGCCAAAGATTAATTTTTTTCCTTGCTTTGGTAGTAGTAGCAACAACTTCTTCCACCTCATCATCACTTAGAGTGTCCTTTTGGGGGCTCCCTTGGTTGGGGGACAAAGTAGATAAAAAATCAGTAGGGCTACCTACAATAGAAAGGATGGTCCTTTCAGCCTACTTTTACAATTCATGCTTGTACAAAATTAAGTGGAGACCTTGATGCTTTGGGTGGGTTGAGGTACCCTCCTTTATGCTTCCATCCAACAACTCCATTGACCTAAAAAGGTGCTAAGGGATATTGATGCTCTTGATATCACACAAGTGGTTTAGAAATTCCAAGTGGAAACTTCTAAGAGGAGAATTGAGATCGTCGATGGTGAAAAACTACATAATAGGGACCAAAACCCTATTGCAAGGCGTTGGAAGGGCCTATCTTATTATGCCACCTTTCTCTTTTTCCAGATGTTTTCCTTTGTCTCTAAAGTGGCTAAGCTTCACTGCTAGGGAATATTTATCATGACAAATGAGATCACAATCATTGTCCAACTCTATCACCTTAGCCAGCATACGAATGTTCACTTTGAATGTGAGCCCATGAAGCATTACCTGACCATTATCCTAGGACTTAGTGAATTCCAAGGATAAATCATGATCACTACCAAAAAATTTATAAAGAAATGGAAAGAATCCATGGTTCTTCAGTATCTCCTTCATGGTAGCATCAACTTGTAGGTACTCTGGCTTGAGCAATGCCATCATGGCACCTTATCTCCAAATAGCCCACCACTGAAAATTAGTAATGAATTGAATGGTCCATCTTTGAGAGAGTGAATTCTAAATAACTTACCTTTGAGGCTCAACAATGATCGACTAGTGGAAATCACCACTCCATAGGCTACATTTAAAATCCATCTAAAAAGTTGAATAGGCTTTCTGGCTAGGCATACTGCCAAATATGAGGGCTTCTCTACTCTAGGGCCATTGATGGATCACCTCAAGTTGGGAGAACCTAGTCATAAGTGCCAAATTCATACTATGACTATCACATCCAATGATGTCAAAGCATGAATTTAGAATTGATATTGCCCTTATGGCATAGGTACTCAAAGAGGTGATGAGATTGGACCCTTCATGCTCTTGGAAATGATTTTGAAATAGGGTACTTTATAAAGATCCACTGGCATAAGAATTATAGCCAACAAAGGAATCATAATCTGAGGTGGGATACCACATGTTAAAAATCAAGCATTGACAATTTGGGATAGACACCTCAAACTGTCAAACTTGTTAGGTATGATAAAGACCTATGAGGTGGATAAAATAAAAAGGACTGAGTAGTCCACACACTACAAGCTATCTTAGAAGTCGATGAGGCATAATGACAAAGCTAGATCAATGAGGATTCATCATTGTTTTTGGAATAAAAAAAACTTACGGATAATTGTCATACCAAATCCAAAGAGAATCCTCAACTAGATCAAGATTAGCCATGACATTAGCAACCTTGTTTCTCTCCCTATAAACATGCTAAAAATAACATTGTCATACTTGCAAACAAATCTTCTTGACTCCTCTATCAAGTTGAAAACACCTCATACTAGAGACTAAGTTCCTTTGAGGTCATTGATAATGTTTAGGGAATCATCTTTGATAATTAAGTTGTTAATATGGAGGCATTCCAAGATGGATAATCCTTAGTATAAAGCTTTGGCTTTGACCACATTATTGGTTTGAATGTCGATGTTCTTAGAAAACACCAGGATAATCCTAGCATGATCATCTTTAACAATACCACCACTACCAACCTTACTTGGATTACCTTCAGTAGCTCCATAAAAATTGAACTTGAACCAAACCATAAGGGGAGGAGACCACCTAGTTTAGGATCTATCAATAGTAGGCAGAGCTGGGCAAGGATGGACAAAAGAAAGATTAAAAGAAGCAACAAGCCTGAAATCTAAACTGGGCTAAGGGATGTCAATGGAAGGGATCACAAGAGTGTTTTCAATGGATGCAACCAAAAACCTTAAGAAGTTAGATTTGGGGTCTCTGGAAGCACCATTAAAGGCTTTGATATTCCTTTCTAAATATATTTTCCAAAGAAAATAGGTAGGCAAAAGGACCAAAGAGACTTGAGGCACTAGTGGAAGAAACTATTTGGCCATTGCACGCACAAGGTAAGAATAAAATTGGGCTAGACCCAATCAATACAAAATAACAAGAAGAGAGAAAACAACACACTAGAGGAGAAGAGGCACTTAAGGAACATATGAAGAACAAACTCCCACTTGGACTAGTAAAGATAGCAATGATTAGGAATGTACAATCCTCTATTGAGCAAATTATTGATGGTCAATACTTTGTTATGGATAATCAACCAAAAAATGAAAGTAATCTTGGGGATAAGGTGCTTGATTCAAATTAGACTTATGGAAAACCAATTGATAGTATGACCATCCTTAAGGTCGTAAGTGGATTTGACTAAAAATTGACCATTTTCATTGGCATCCCAAAAGAGGGAGTCCTATGAGGGACCACTTTGGATGACAGAGGTCCTGAGAAGATTGTAAAGGATCTTAATAGAAAAATCCTACTCAGAACTTAAAACCTTATGAGGAAAGGTCTTCCAAACAAGACTATGAGATGGACCATCGATGATAGAATTACAAACATAGTTTCCAAAAAGATCATCCATGAGAGGCTTTAAGGAAATAAAATTGGGACCATCTATCAATGGTTGGTCCTTCAACCAAGGATCCTCCCAGAAGTGAATATGCCTTCCATTTCCAAGGAACCATCTAAGAAATTTTATGAGGATGTGTCTAGATTTGATAGCATAATTCTAGAATGGATCCATTTGGGAGAGGATATCCATCTAGGAGAGAGTTTCTCTGAAGGTACTTGCTTTTAATTATGTCAACCCAATAAAATTTTACATTGATGATGATTTTCCATCCCTATTTTCCAATCAAGGCCATGCTCATATTGTTCACCTTCCTAAATATTAAGCCATTTTGGAATTTCTTGGTGCAAAATTTATCCCAAGAAACTAGAGGAAATCTTCTTTTATTCTCAGCTCCAAACCATAGGAATCACTTTTGGATTTGTTCTATTTTTTGGTAAATGAAGGTTAGGACCTTTGATGAGGCCTGGATAAGACTCATTTATAGCATGTTTTAAATAGTTAAAACTGCCTAAAACTGCCTAAAAATCTTGTGAATTATCTTATATGCTAGTTAAGTTGATTTAATATGCTCTGTATTAACTGTTTGCATGATTGCGGTGTTAAGGACATTATATTCTGATTTTTAACAGTTCTTGTATAGTTTTATGTTATATTTTCATGCTTAGGTTGACGACGAGCATTTCGGTAGTCTTATTTTAATGATCATTAAGCATTAGTTTCTCTAAATTCAGCAAATAGTACAAAGACTTATTATTGTGCAACAGAAAACTGGTTTTTCCATATAAATTCCAGCAAGCTACCAATGAATGGCAAGGCATGGAATTCACATCCAAGGAAGAATGAAGACTATTGCAATCTGATCCTGAGGTCTAATACACCTGAGAAATGCAGCCAAAACCATTTGGAGTCAACACAGTTGGTCATTCTAAAGATCTTCGGAATGAACACAGTGTCTTCGGAATGAACACAGTGTCTTCAGAATGAACAAATATCTTCGAAATGAGAAAACACAGTGTCTTCGAAATGAGAATTGCAGTATCTTCGAAATGAGCGGATCTTCGGAATGAGAATTGCAGTATCTTCGGAATGAGCGGATCTTCAGAATGAGAATTGCAGTATCTTCGGAATGAGCGGATCTTCGGAATGAGAATTGCAGTATCTTCGGAATGAGCCACTTATCTTCGGAATGAAAACAGAATGTACTTTTTGACTTGTTGACTGACTTTTGGCGGTGGAAAAGGGGATAATAAGGTTGAGAAAGTTAAGGGAAAATATCTCCCATCTAACTTTGCCGTCCTTGCCGTCCAAAGCCACCATTTATGGAAAAGATCAAATTTGATCTTCTTCTAGGATAAAGCCAAGGGAATTCATGGGATATCGGGACAACATATTTTATGTTTGTAATTAGATTTTAGGCATCTATAAAAGATAGCTCCCGTACGAGGTTGAGCTATTAGGAAGAATATTAGATATTAGAAATATTAGATTAGAGATTAGACATATTAGAGATAATAGACACATAGCATGATTGCAGATGCATAGCAGATTTCAGCAGAATTGTAATTATGTTTACGAAGCAATAAAAGTGCGGTTTTCATTTCATTTATTTTGTTATGTACGAGTGTGAGTAAGACTTATAGAAGAAATTATACCTTCTTATAAAAAAGGAGGCCGGCCACTTTCAGATCTAGGAGAAGGACTAACCAGACGAGGTTTCGAGTCCTGATTTTCTTTGCGACCAGAATAAGTAGTGGAACTTGTCAATTTCAGCATTTTGTGGTATTTGATTTATGTTTTAGTTTTTATCCATCTATTTTACATTTGTGATGTAATCAGCAATAGATATAATCAGTTTCTTTATTTTTTAGTAATTTTCCAATTCCCTGCAATTTACATTTCCAAGCAATTTACAAGTTTTCTATAATTTCCTGCATTCTTGTTTTTCTTTGTCAAACACTACAGAAGATTGACGACCTTCTGTTTCGAGTATTGATAGAAGTTGATTACTTGTTTTATCTCATCATTGCAAAAGTAAATAGGTTTCTCATTTAGCAAGCTGTAATTAGGATTTTCCTTATGCAAATCAATTAAGTCTCAATTTAGCAATTGTAATTAGGACTTTATTTCTATAGACAACAATTAGTTTTTCATTCTTGCAAATAGATTAAAGTTAAATTTATGCAATTTAGGGGTAGAAGTGACACAAAACCCCCACACAATCAATTCCACCAATAAGACCTGCTTGCTTCCAAATGAAGCTGAACTACAACCCTGCTTGAACTTTCTATCGTAGACAACCTTGGACACCACCCAGGATTGATAAGATCTTTGAGATTTAATGATGGTATAACGACTACTCATCATTTTGGCGTCGTTGTTGGGGAACACGGTGTTGTTAGAAGGTGAAAAGCAGTCCAATAATTATTAAATATGCTAAGTTGTGAATTTTAGAGTAAAATCTGAATGTAATGACTGGTATAAGTAATTGTTATTGGTAAATTGTATTTCAGTCCATTTAGGAAATAAGCAAGAAACCACAAGAAGAAAAATTTCACAAGAGGTTGAAATTATGTCAAAAATGTCTAAATTTTTTATTTCCAAAAATGTTGGAATTTTCAAAGAATCCCAATCATCCACTTCCAGAACTTTGCAAGATCCTTTGAGAAATCATTACAAGGAGGAAAATTAAGTAGTTCAACACCATTTTCTCTTGACAAATCCATACAATCGGGAAAATTTGACAAGATTTATAATTGTTTTTGGGAACCTACAATGGAAGGCTCACAAGAGAATCAAGGTAGAGCCAACAATGTGCTCCACCCTAGTGCAACTAGTGCACCTGCAGAACTTTTCAAAATCCCATCCAACTAGATCTTAATAAAAATGCTCCCATGAAGGTCATTTCACCTGCAGTATTACCAACTTTCAAGGGAATTACATCCGAAGATCCTGATATGTTTTTGTTTGAGTTTAAAATTGTATGTCAAGCTCATGATTACACTAATGACAATCAAAAGCTCAAACTATTTCCTTCCACTCTTAAAGAGTTAGCTCTACGATGGTTTATCACCTTAGCACCTGACTCAATTAGAACTTGGGATGAGATGGAAAACATATTCTTGGAGAGATACCAAGAATATTGTCAAGTCAAGAATCAAAATGATGAAATTCTTACAATGAAACAAGAGGAAAATGAAATCTTAGAAGATTATATAGACAGATTTTCTTTTGTTCATAAGAGATGTGGAAGTGTTGAACCTGAAATTTGCAAAGTCATATTCTTAAGGGGACTACAAGATGAATCTAGGGATGCATTGGATATCTTGGGAAGAGGAGATACAAATGCACTTAAATTTGAGGAAATTATTAAACTATGTAAAAATTACTCTCATTCAAGGCATAGAAAACACAGAATTGGTAATGAAAAACATGATTTGAAAGAATGCATGAAAGAGGCTGATATTTTAGTACATGATAGAACATTAGATGAAAAAAATGAATCTACTGAATCTTCAGCCATCTATTGTTCAGAATGTAAAAAGCAACACTCTCTTCATGATTGTCCTTTGAACAAAATATTTATACCTGCTACATGTAGCATTTGTCAATTAGGACACCCCACAGATCAGTGTAGTTTATTGCCAGAACTTAAAAGTGTCTTTGAAAAATAGTCTCAACCTATGAAAAAAACCAATTTTGTAGGACAAGGACAAGGGAATAATTTTCATAAATTTCCATATCAGAATGCTTCTCAATTTCCTGCACATTGGGGAAATAATCCTTGGTATATGCCATGGTCTGCTTCAGGTCCACTTCAACAATGTTGGAGTCAACCACCATGGGCATACTCCCAAGCATGGTCTCAACATGGATGGATGCAACAACAATGGAATCAACAACATCCACCATGGTTGCAGCCAAAATTACGAGGATATCAATGGGTACAACATCAAAATCTGTACAAAGGGCAGCAACATTGTCAAAAACAAAAATCAAATTTGTTGCCTAATTATATCCATAATTTCTATCATGGACAACAACAACAAAAATTAAAACAACCTCTATTTTCAACTCAACTTTGTGGTCGAGTCCAAATCATGTTAAACAGGTAACCCCTGTCTCTGTGGTTGAATCAGAAAATACAGCCCTAATAAATGTTAGTGAGTCGTGTTAAAACTCGGTTGTGTTCGGGTGAACCACTGCTTGAACCTATTCCACTTATCAGTGTAGAAAGTGAAGTTAAAAAGAATGAACATGAAAACAAATCTACACTAAAACAACATCAAGAAGAACAAGATACCTCATCAAATAAAGTATCATATTTTGAACAGTCTGAGATATCAAAAATAACATCTTCACAATCAGATTTGATAAAGGAATTAGAACATTTAACCATTACAATCCCTTTACCTCAAGTTGTACCAATCATTAATAGGATTGTTCAAGAAATGTGTTTTAGAAAACCAAGAAAAAAGAAGAAAGTATATCCTAAAACCATACAAAAAGGTGGAAAATTAGTTAACTTGCTTTCGGGTAAACTTATTACACCTAAGTATGATTGTACGGGAAAGCCCACGGTTTCTTAGAACACATAAGGAAAATGAAAAGAATACTTTAGTTTTGGCCTCCATTGGTGTAAATAAAAATGTTTCTCCAAGAACCAATTCAAATAAGCCTGGTACAAAACAAACTGAAACACAACCAAAACAACCTTTGAACAACAATAGTTGGTTGACTAAAAACCAAGGAGCAAATTTGTTTGATATATTGGTGCAACATCCTAATGCTTTACTAACATTTTATGCATCTTTAGCAGTTGGCATTGAGTTGTTGCAGGTACAGAAAAAACAAATTTTGCAGTTGAATGCATTTGATGAACTTTGGTTGGAAGCACTTCACCAAATAGAGTTCACTCAACAAAAATGGAAAATGTGGCATGATGATCACATTAAGAGCAGCAAGGATGAACCGGGGGAGTTTGAGAATGAAGTTGTTCAACTTTCTTTAGTTGATGATGTAAGGAGGATATTAGTGGTGAATGGACATCTTTTACAGTTGTACCATAAACCACTAACAAAGGTGGAATTTGCTCGGTATTTCACACGGTTACATTTGACAGAAGAGGCTTCTTCTTCTGATGAAGATTCCAAATGATCATATCTTTGAATCTTAAAAATAAAAAGAAAAAAAAATTAGAAAAAAATAGAAAACAAAAAGATGAATAAATTATGGTTGTGAATTCCTTCATGGGCATGATTTCAGGGAAGTCATGAATTCCTTCACGGGCACAATCAGAATCAAAAAGACAGAAAAAAAAAGAGAGAAAAGGAGAGGTTAAAGAAAAAAAAAAAAAGAGAGAAAAATGAATAGCTTAGCAGTGAAAACCTTTTCTAAGGCGCTACTGAGTTGGTATGCATGAAAACCAGTTTTATGGCATGCATAACCTTGAAAGTTTTGAGTCATCATTGTACAAATTCACCAGTTGCACTTGTTTTTGAAGTGTTGCGGGAAGCCTCAACAGAATATCAACGAAGCAGTCATCTTTCAAAACTTGCATTAACTTGTTTTAACCAGGTATATATGTTTCTTGCACTTTTCTCATTGTAAATATTTGATATATAGTATATGACAATTAACCATTAGTATAAAAGTGTTCATAAGAGTTGGCATAAACAAAACATGCTTGGAGAAAGAGAAAAATGTTGGTTTCTGCTATGTCTTCAGAATGACTGTTGTATCTTCAAATAACCGTGGTATCTTCAGAATGAAGCTTTGTCTTCGGAATGAAGGTGTGTCTTCAGAATGAAGGTTTGTCTTCGGAATGAAGGTGTGTCTTCAGAATGAAGGTTTGTCTTCGAATGAATAAAAGGTATGTCTTCAGAATGAAGGTTTATCTTCGAAATGAGGTTATCTTCAAATTAAATGCCCAGCTTAGTCTTCAGAATGAAACATAATCTTTGGAATGAAGATTTAACAAACATGCCACCACCATTCATTGATAATAACCACTCATGTGGGAAAATTTGCATGCAGAATGGACAAGCTAAAAATAGTAAAGAAAATTTGATGGCAAGGATGTCCAATGATTGATGGCCAGGTGTTCGAGCACAGAATAAGGAAGTGTGCCATATTTTCTTTTCGAAGACATATTTGCTAATGATTACAAGAAAAAAAAATTATTCTTTCTGAAGAAGAACAAGAGCAAACCCTATAGCAACCAGAAATCAGTGACCTAACAGATGCTGTAGATGTTGTTGCAGAAGAAGAAACAGTAGAGGCTATTGAAGAAGAAATTGATTAGAAGAAGAAATAGACAGTTTGTAGAAGAAGAATAGGAACTACTACGAGGCTATTGCAAAAAAAAACACACCCGAGCGACAACAGAACCATCAAACTCACAGACTAAGAAGAGAAGAGCTGAAACTGACAGCAAAAAAATAAAATAGAAGAGGGTTCATTTTTCTAAAGATGTTATTTATCTGTCAGAATAGAAGAGTGAAGTTCCCAGTGAAGAGCTTGAAGCTATCCCTACAGCCCCTGTTACCACAAGAAAACAGGGCAAGAAGAGAAAATATACATTAAGGACTAGGAGGTCTGCAAGACTCCAACAAAAAGAGAAAACAAATTATTGAAGAGAAGACCAGACAGGATAGCCATGATGTCATAGAAGTGCAACAAGCCATTGAGAATTTGGATGTAATCATAGATAATTTCATGGAACCTCCTGTACAGGAGTAGGGGTCTAAAGCAGAGGATGAGATCATTGTTGAGCAGCAAACTGCAGTTGATTTATCAGTATTAGGTTCTGAGTCAAATGAAGAAGAGGAGGTGGACATCACAAAACAACCGAGACGACCAAGAGTGTTATAAAAATACAAATGAGATGGATTGAGGAAAGAAAAGATGTTATTGAAAAACATGAAAAGAAAATTAGAGAATTATAGCAAAAAGTGGAGAAACTAAAAAGCAGGCTGTCACAAGTTGATTTTTGAAGAGGATTCCCAACCAGATGATCAGTTTGAATAATGAATCAGAAATCTTCATGAGAAATTACATAGGCATTAAATTGTTCTATGAAACATGGAATATGAGTATGGACATTTGTGACTCCATAGCCCACTGCAATGCATGAGGGCATGCATTAATATAAGTTGGGGGGGATGATGAGGCCTGGATAAGCCTCATTTATAGCATGTTTTAAATAGTTAAAATTGCCTAAAACTCTTGTGAATTATCTTATATGCTAGTTAAGTTGATTTAATATGCTCTGTATTAGCTTGTTTGCATGATTGCGGTGTTAAGGACATTATATTCTGATTTTTAACAGTTCTTGTATAGTTTTATGTTATATTTTCATGCTTAGGTTGACAACAGCATTTCAGTAGTCTTATTTTGATGATCATTAAGCATTAGTTTCTCTAAATTCAGCAAATAGTACAAAGACTTATTACTTGTGCAGTAGAAAACTGGTTTTTCCATATAAATTCCAGCAAGCTACCAATGAATGGCAAGGCATGGAATTCACATCCAAGGAAGAATGAAGACTATTGCAATCTGATCCTGAGGTCTAATACACTTGAGAAATGCAGCCAAAACCATTTGGAGTCAACACAGTTGGTCATTCTAAAGATCTTCGGAATGAACACAGTGTCTTCGGAATGAACACAGTGTCTTCGAATGAACACAATGTCTTCAGAATGAACAGATATCTTCGAAATGAGAAAACACAGTGTCTTCGAAATGAGAATTGCAGTATCTTCAGAATGAGCGGATCTTCGGAATGAGAATTGCAGTATCTTCGGAATGAGTGGATCTTCGGAATGAGAATTGCAGTATCTTCGAAATGAGCGGATCTTCGGAATGAGAATTGCAGTATCTTCGGAATGAGCCACTTATCTTCGGAATGAAAACAGAATGTACTTTTTGACTTGTTGACTGACTTTTGGCGGTGGAAAAGGGGATAATAAGGTTGAGAAAGTTAAGGGAAAATATCTCCCATCTAACTTTGCCGTCCTTGCCGTCCAAAGCCACCATTTATGGAAAAGATCAAATTTGATCTTCTTCTAGGATAAAGCCAGGAAATTCTACGAGGATATCAGGACATCATATTTTATGTTTGTAATTAGATTTTAGGCATCTATAAAAGATAGCTCCCAGTACAGGTTGAGCTATTAGGAAGAATATTAGATATTAGAAATATTAGATTAGAGATTAGACATATTAGAGATAATAGACATGTAACAGATTGCAGATCTGTAATAGATTTCAATAGAATTGTAATTATGTTTTTGAAGCAATAAAAGTGCAGTTTCATTCCATTTAATTTGTTATGTTTGAGTGTGAGTAAGACTTAAAGAAGAAATTATACCTTCTTACTGGAAAAGGAGGTCGGCCACTTTCAAATCTAGGAGAAGGACTAACAGACAGGTTTTCAGTCCTGATTTTTTTGCAGTCAGAATAAGTAGTGGAACTTGTCAATTTCAGCATTTTGTGGTATTTGATTTCTGTTTTAGTTTTTATCCATCTATTTTACATTTGTGATGTAATCAGCAATAGATATAATCAGTTTCTTTATTTTTCAGTAATTTTCCAATTCCCTGCAATTTACATTTCCAGCAATTTACAAGTTTTCTATAATTTCCTGCATTCTTGTTTTTTTTGTCAAACACTACACAGAAGATTGATGACCTTACATTTCGAGTATTGACGAAGTTGATTACTTGTTTTATCTCATCATTGCAAAAGTAAATAGGTTTCTCATTTAGCAAGCTGTAATTAGGATTTTCCTTATGCAAATCAATTAAGTCTCAATTTAGCAATTGTAATTAGGACTTTATTTACGTAGACAACAATTAGTTTTTCATTCTTGCAAATAGATTAAAGTTAAATTTATGCAATTTAGGGGTAGAAGTGACACAAAACCCCCACATAATCAATTCTACCAATAAGACCTGCTGCTTCCAAATGAACTGAACTACAACCCTGCTTGAACTTTCTATCGTAGACAGCCTTGGACACCACCCCGGATTGATAAGATCTTTGAGATTTAATGATGGTATAACGACTACTCATCAACCTTGAAGATGGACATGAAAAAAATAGGATGCTCTAAAGACACATTTGGACTAAAGTGGATTTATTAGCTTTACTGTGAAGGTCTCCTTTCCATCCAACAAGTTTTTTCATGTCTTTCAATGATGTTGTTCCACATACTTTTAGATGGACTAACCTAGAAGAGAGGGAGACCTAGACAAGTGGAAGGCAGATTAGAAATTTTACATCCCAATATTATTGTAATTTTAAGTTATCTATCAATAGGGGTAGTGATAAAGAAGATTTTTCTTTTCTCAAAATTTACTTTCTACCCAATAGCTTCCTCATAATACTTTACAATAAGCTTGATGAATTTGGCTTCTAGAACAGAATACAGAGTACCTAGGATGGTATAATTAATGAAATACTGATGGGTAATGGGGTTGAGACTCGAAGAGGCCTTGATGCATAAGATAGCACCCAAGGAAAAAGCTATTTTGAGAGATTTTCCAAGGAACTCCACAAAAAAATAAAGAGGAAAGGAGACAAAGGATCTCCTTGTCTTAAGCTCATATAGCTTTTGAAGTAACTGATAGCCAAACCATTAATGAGAATAGAGAACCAAGTTGAAGAGATATATTCCTTTATGAGAGCAATCCAATCATCATGGAAGCCAAATTTGGATAGGACAACAAAAAGGAAATCCCAAGAGACCCTATCAAAGGCTTTGTTCATGTCTAGTTTGAGAAAGAGTCCAACTCTCTTACTTTTGAAAATCGAGTGAATGAGCTCATGAATGGTAATAATTTTATCTATGATAAGCCTACCCTACACCGAGCTTCCTTGATAGAGGTCAATGATGAGGGAAATAATTTCTTTTAGTCTATTTAAAATCACTTTAGACATGATATTATAAATGATATTGTAGAGACTAATGGGTCAAAATTTTGAGAGAGAATGACATATATGAGACTTGGGCACAAGAGCAAGAAAGGTCTAGTTGACATATTTAGGTAGGAATTTTATCCTCTGAACATCTTGGATGGTAGCCATGAGGTCATGACAAATGATATCCTAAAAACACTAAAATAACCTAGGAGGAAACCCATAAGGACCAAGGGATTTATTAGCAGCCATAGAAAAGAGAGCTTCTCTAGTTTCCTCCTAAGAAAAATTCTAAGCAACCTATCATTAAAGTTAGGAGAAATGAGACACAAGATATTTTGGAGGAGAGCATTCAAGGATTGGGCTAAACAAATATGGCAAGGACCTAGGATATCTTCAAAATGGGTAACTACTTTATCTATGATTTCCATGACGTTGCTAGTTATAGACCCATCACTCTTGCAAAATTCTCTGATCTTGTTGGAGCTTCGATATTTGAGAGTTGAGGAATGAAAAAATTTGGTATTGGAGTCCCCTTCTTCAAGTAATAAAGCTCTTGATTTTTACTTCTAGGAGACTTCCTCTTTTTCTAAAATATTGTGAAATTTAGATAGGTCTTTCTCTTTGGTTCCAAGACCAGGAGATGAATTCCCAAATTGGACCTACTCTTTGACCATTTGGATTTGGCTCATGAAATTCTACTTGCATTCAAAGATGTTGCCAAAGACCTCTTTGTTCCAAATTCTAAGATTACCTTTTATGAAACACATTTTTCTAGCAATTTAGGACATGCGAGGTCTAGTGAATCTTTAACTCCACCATTCAAAAAGCCTATCTCTGATATCTAGATGTTGAAGCCACATGGAATCAAATCTAAAGGGAGATTTGAAAGAAGAGGCTGGCCAAAGTCCTTAAAAAATAAGAGGGTTATGATTTGAGCCAATTATTAGGAAGAAATAGAGGGAAGCATCGCCAAAGATATGGAGGGCTTCTTTGAATAGACAAAATTTGTCTAGCCTAAGTTGAATGAGTTGGTTTCTCACTCTTTTTTTGCTCCACATAAATTACTTTCAGTTGTATGTCCATTAGTTCATTATTATCTACAAAATCTGCAAATTCCTCATAGCATCTTAGGGTGATGGGTTCCCCCCACTTTTATCCAAAGGATAAAGAGGGGCATTGAATCCCCTAGGAAGAATCCAACCTTCATTTGAAAAAATGTTTCTCATTTGGTTTAAGGTATTCCATAATTCCAACCACCCCAAAGGATTATTAGGGGCATAAATGTTTGAGAGAACCCAACTAATTTTGGTGTCTTTGTAGAAAAAAATTGTAATTTTATCTAAGGAAGATAGGAGTCTACCTTTAATTTTGGTTGAATCCCACAAAAATAGGAGGCCTTTAGAAGTTGAACTAGCAATGAATTCACTGTGTTTCAGAATTGCTTTGACTATCCTCTCAGTACTAACTTCCTCAATCTTGGTTTTTTGAAGTAAGATAATACTAGGTCTAAGATATTTCCTCATGGATAAAACCAATTGCTATTTGGTTAGTTCATTGAGGCTTATCACATTCCAAGAGATTATTTTCATTTATGATATTTGGAGGAAGATCCCCCCTATTATGAGGTTGGGCTGATTTGGATCGCTTTCCATCATCCCTGGAAAAGTCTTTACTTAATTGGTCTATCATAGAAGAAAGAAGGGTAGTCTAAATACCATTGGCAATGTCCTCCTCAATATCTTTCCTTATAAGCTCCTAATTAGAAGGTCTACCTTTCATTTTATCACTGCCAACATTGGCAAAGATTTTATTTTGGATCCTAGTTACTGTTGGTCGAGAACCATCGTGTCCGCCTCTCACTCATCCGTTGAATGATTGCCCAATCATGGAGGGGTGGAGGGAGTTGATATTTAGATAAGGCTAGCTCCTATGGTTCTAGCTACCTACACCACAAAGGAAAAGGAGGGAAAAAATAGCAAGAAAGAAAATAAATGAGGTCATAGCCAAAGTTGACAAGGACAAAATGTGGCCACATCAAGACACACTCTTCCATCATCACTGGCACAAACAACAACAAACCACCTAATAGATTAGCCCACCTTTCCTGTAACTTCTCCTTCGGCTCGATGTGTAGAGGTAAATTCCAGAACTAGTGGGAAGGTGCATGAAATCCAGGTAGTAAAATTAGAGCGCTCCCACCCATTTTGCCTTAGCAAAAATAAATCTTGACGTCTAATGGCAAAAACGAATTCCAAAACCACCTAGTCAAACCCATGAAATCTAGATAATAGAATTAAGCGGACCAACTTAGATGGCTATAGAAAAAATAAATGCTCATGCAAAGGCAAAAAAAGAGATAGATAGATTGAGAGACCAAATAGTGATTACTATTATTTACATGCAACAATGAATTACATATGAATTGTAAAGGCCACAAATATGCCCTTTGGAATGGAAAACATAGGGATTTGGGTCCCAATCTTCCACTTGATAGCTAGGGCAGGGATTTCAGATCCTCCTTTGAGAACACCCCTGTCCATTCTTCCACTTGACTATGGATTTAAAGATTTGCTTGCTGATTGGTCATTTGGTTTTAAACATCCACTTCTTCCATTACTGCTTCAAAATTGGCAAACTCTAAGGTATCATCATCCTCAAAAGAAGAGTGGGTGAGAAGGTGCAAAATTTCACCTACACCCTTGGTGGCTCACAGGGGCTTTTCCTTTTTAATGGAAAGAAGGACCCAAAGAATAACTAGTTTGGAAATATTGAAAACATACAAACAAGGGAAGGGATAATGAAGGGAAATAAGGGAGAGGAACAACAAGTGGAAAAAACAAGCAAAATGAGAGAAAGAGAATAAGAGGGGTAGGAGGGAGGGAGGGAAACATGATAAGTAGTAGAGGTATGCAGATGACTACCACTAACCTCATCAATTAGCGATAACAAAAAATAAAAGAAAGAGAAGATTCCAGTAAAATGATAGAAGCACAAGGGAAGGTGATCAAAGAAACACCCTCACAGATCACATTCCCACCAACATACCCCATAAAGGACCAAAATACTGAGTTTATACATCTTTTCTTGATGCAATCACATAAGAACTTGATCAACTTATCCTTAATCCCGTGGGGTATTTTTTGTTGTAGCTTCATTCTAACATTATGCATGCTACGTCTACCTTGGATATGCTATTTATTTACTAGTTGTCCCGTTGGTTGAGGAATGGGGATTACATCATAAATTGCTCAGTAGATTGCATGACATGATGCATAAATATCAAGCCTTGTTCCATTGGGCATGGAGTCACTATAAATACAAAGAAGAATTCTAGGAATGAAGGGAAGCATTTCAAAATCATTATACCTTTTGGGAATCCCTCATGAGTCACCATTGAACAGGATGATGTTACAAGCCATTTGATTACTACACTTTTATTTAATTGTCGGCTTCTATACACAAAATTGTGACATGAGTGGCACACCACAACCATTGATCCACTCCTGGAAATCATCCCATAAATCTGTAATGTTTGGACCATATCGTACTAACTATGAGGCACATTTTGTAGTCTAGCCAGTACTACCCCAAAATTTTCCAAGTTTCAATGCACCTCCAACTTGGCAGACACCATTCATACCAGTACTCATGTAGTCGATGATCATTGTGGCAATAAATTTTGTCATGCAGGAGCCTTTCTGAGGTATTGGTTTATCTGGAAATAAGATCAAGTATTGCCATTCTTTGGGATTCTCCTACTATGGAATCTCGACTATGCACACATCCATTGTCCTTGCACATTTCTCCCTACAGTTCTCATTGATTGAGTCTATTTTGGATGGAACCTCTATTTCTTGGGAAAGGATGCAAGCAATGGAATTATGTGTTGTGAGTTTGGTGCTTGCATATTTCTTGCATGGACTCGAGAGAAGATCCAACCCTTGTATTTCATATGATTGCAGCCTTGACTCCTACACATCTTAAGGTGGCATACATGACAAACACTATACAATGGGGAAGGAAGTAGCAGCGGTTGGGAAAGGGTATGGAAGGGTGGAATCATCTGAAGATGTATTTCCTGCTAGGAGCAAGAGATGTTCTATCTATATTGCCTCCTAAAATATTCGAGAGAATCTCTTTTCCCTAGATTATAGTAATAGGAGGCTTATATTCGAGCTCAAGGTCTGAATATAGAACAAATGATGTTGGGTAGGATATGGCTGATATTCAAGGGGGATCCTATCCCAGATCCTTTTGAATCGAATATTAAAATCTATTATGGGTTCAAAAGGTGCCATCTTGATGTACGAAAGATGCATCAAGAGTTGGAAAGGATCCAAAGAGCTATCAAATGCATCTACTAGAGCTCCCGCAAAATCTATCCATGAGAAAATGGTTTTACGCCAAAGGGTACGGTACCACAATAATGTCCTCCCTTCTAGAGACAAGACCAAGAGCATGATCATGACATATTCATGTGCTATACTATGGAGGAGTGCTAATGCAATGACATATTCTAGATGTTCTTGAGCCATTTCCAAGGTACCATTGTATTTGAAGAGGGATTTTAGGGCACCCTTAGGAATTTCATGCCAGCACTGGAGGTCTAGGGATTTTAGGGCACCCTTGGGAATTTCATGCCAGCACTGGAGGTCTAACAGACTAGGATCATTCCACTATGGACATCTTAGATAAGCCATTGAGGCACTGGCATTTAGAGGTCTTGGTTCATGCATCGAAGTTGGAGTCACTAGATGAGCATACTATCACCCCTTGCAAGGTCAGGGTTTCTCATCAAACCCTAGATCCTTCAGGAAATAAAAATTTCAACACAAAAAGGTAACTGATCTCATGATATGGAGCTACTACATAGTTGGAGTCACCAGGCGAGTAGGGGTGAATTCCATAACCAACAATAAGGTGCATGAAATGCATGCAACAGAATTAGAGTACTCCCACCCATTTGATCTTAGAAAAAATAAACCCCAATGTCCAATGGTGAACACGAATTCTAGAACCATCCAGTTGAACCCATGAAATCTAGATAACAAAATTAAGCAGATCAACTTAGACGTCCATAGTAGAAATAAACACTCATGCAAAGGTAAAAGAGAGAGATAGACATATTGAGAGACCGAATAATAATTACTATTATTTACATGTAATAGTGGATTACATGTGAATTTTAAAGGCCACATAGTCACCCTTGGAATGGAATACATTCCACTACTTATAGAAGATTTTACATTGAATTCAAATTATGACATTAATGGCACTAGATGGGAAGAATATTTTTGGAACAATCAAAATATTTCTAACGCTCTGTTCTAGAAGAGATGACGATTGTCCAAAAGGATTTGGATGCTTTTACATAGATCTAGGTCCTTGATTACTTCAATAGCTTCTTAAATTCTGACCTACTTCATCCCTTCATGTTTTGAGCAGGTCAAATATTAATCACCTCTAAAGCTGTGTGATTTTTGAAATACCCATCGATAATTTGCATTGGGTAGTTGAGTTCATTAATGCTCACTCATAGGGCTCCTTGAGGCTTCCACCCTACTATATGGTGATCTTCGACTTTGGATGAACTTTTGGGCATACTTCTCTTGCACTAACTTCCCAGTCTTCTGCTCATCATATTATGATGTGGATGGAATATTGGTCTTGGATCCTTAATGTTGTGTTCCTAAAGTTTCATATGCATTTGAGAATGGGAACTTGGGACTTATGATCTTATTGCCCTAGTTAGATTATCCCATCCAAGGATTTGGGTCCCAATATTCTTCTCAATAGCTGGGGCATGGATTTCGAATCCTCCTTTGAGCACACCCATGTCCATTCTTCTGTTCAACTCTATATTTAGTGATTTGCCTTGCTAATTGGTCATCCGGTATCAAACATCCACTTTTTCCATTACTGCTTCAAAATTAGTAGGATCTAAGGTATCATCATCCTTAAAAGAAGAGTGGGTAAGGAGGCACAAATTTCACCCATAGTTACTAGTTTGGGAGGGCTTAAAGACTCCCCAAGAATAGGGGAATTAATGTTACTAAGAGGAAAAATAATGGGAGCATTCTTAGGGGACAAGTCATTAAGAAGGCCCAAGGAGTTGCTAGATAAGGGAAGGCCTGAAGGGCCATATATTAAAGGGGACTGAGGGGGAATATCAAGGATGATATCAGAGTCCCTAGGAAAGCAATCTTGAGGGACATGGTCATCAGGAGGATTGGTTTTAATATATTAGGCTCAACCAATGGGTTGAGAGGATTAGGATTAGCAAAGAGAGAGCATACCTTCATAGGAACATTTTCAGAGGAGAGGACCATTGGCTATTTGCCTTTTTATTTTGTCATAACATCTTTGCTCAAGGAGTTGACTTGGTTCTTTTTTTGGGGTTGCTCAGAGTGCTAGCCATCCTCTTGGGACTTCCTTGATCAGAGCTACCCTTTCTTGGATTCCATTTTTAAATAGGGGTATTTTACCCTTAGGTGACCCTAATTTTGGCATTCGATGCATAAGGTTAGATTATTATCATTTTTAATGGCTTGGCACCTTTAAAATGAGCTAAAAATGAGATCTTTGTATGTGGGTAACACTGATTCGAGATTGGCATTTATGCATAATCAAGCATAAATCATCCAGGACTTAGCCTTAGTTGCTGGGTCAAATGCAATAAGGTCCCCAATGGACTGAGCAATTCTCCTTAGAATTCCATCATGCCAAAACTATATAGGAAGATTAAGAAGCCTAACCTATATGGGATCCAAGTTAATACTTTAGGTTTTTGGATCAAAATCATCATCCCACCTTCTGATGAAGAGACTACATCACTAAAAGAACCATTGACCACCTATGAGGATACAACTGTTATCTTCAAGGTTGTTGAGTTTGATGAGAAGGAACCCCTCGAGGAGAGAAACCAAATCCATATTGATGCAAGGCTTCCATTTGGTGAAGGCCCATTTGCGGATGGACTCAATATTTGGATGTGAACCAAAAAAATTCCCCATAAGAGATAGAGAGTCATGTGAAATAAAGGATGCCATGATTTTGGGTAAAATTATCAACTCTTTATAGTTTGGGGAGAGAGTCCCTACACCATGAATTGGATAGGGTGATGAAGATCTTGCCCTCTTTCAAACTATCTCTATAAAGGAGACAGGTGCATGTTTATGGGGTGGGTTTGGAGGAGGGTCCCTCGACACTTGTGACTTCCAATCCCTCATCCAAATCATCTTGATTCTATGTTTCACCACCACTATCTTCATGATTTCCCATTCCACCATTAAATTATGTGAAATTTGAATAGCTTTAAAATGAGTGATAATATGAAGGAATCCAAGAAATATTGAGGGAGATGTACACAAACGAATACTATACCCTCTTGTGAAATTACTGAAATACTATAGTAGTGTACAGTCCAAATACACTCTTGAAATCATGTTATATGTCACAATTTAATAAATTGAATTAACTTATCATGTATGATTGAAAGTTGTTTTTAATGAAGAAATCATTTTTCACTCCATGATTCCATGTGTATAAAATTACTACCTAGTGTGCTCAAATAGTTTTGAAGAGCTCAAATAAATACATTAACATATAATAAACCATTGGATGACTATGGATTGGAGATTACAAATATCATGAAAGACAAACTTATAAATAATAAATTTGAATCCACATGATAAAACAAAACAATGTTAAAGGCAATACTCAAATGAGTTTCACATAGCAGTCTTACCTCCTTGCCAAAATTCTTGGTATAAAGTAATCAACAGAACACTTAGTGCAAACAAAAAGTCACATTATTATCAAAACAAATGACAAGTGGTTCCCCAAATTGGGGTATGTTGTGCGATGGTAACAACACGCCCCAACTATGCACTATGCTTGATATTATGTGATTGAACTAATTGGGGGGAGTGATGAAAGTCGACCCCTCTTGTTGTGGCAATGAATTCTGGTTAATGCTAGGATTTTGATAAGATGTAGTAAGTAGACCATCTATGAAAAATCTCCCCTATCGATAAGATCTTGGATCATATTTTTTAATGTGTTGCAATTATTATTCATGACCCTCTTGCCTATGATAGACATATTACAACTCCTCCCTATACCATTTTGGTTTAGATATGTTGGGATCAAGAGGGCATATATCAGGTAAAACAATTGCTTTTGCCTCTTGTAGCTTGTGAAAGATTATCAACATGGGTTCAAATAGAGGAGTCCAAGTACAAGGCTGACATCTTGAATGAGATCGACAAGGTGGATCAGTTTGATGAGATGGTAGGGCTTTGTGTATCTCATTCACCTGCCTAGGTTGTTCTACCTGACCCCCATGTATAGATAACAGATCCTTGAATATACCCATTTCTTAGTCATTGACAGTGAGAGAATTATCAAATTGAAGTTCATTATTGTCAAGCATATCATGTACTTTGTTCTTAAATGTGATACATGACTGAATATCATGATCATTTAATCAATGATAAGGATAATACATATCTGCTCGATACCATTTAAGCTTTGGCCGATTAGGATCCAATGGGTGAATATTTGGTAGATTAATGGCCTTTGTCTCACATAGTCAATTAAAAAGTGATGTGAAAGACTCAGGCAATGGTGTATAATTACGAGATGAACAATATTGTTGCTTTTCCCTTGATTCTACTGAGGTTGAGCATTGTACCACATAGGAGGGAGTTGGACTTGGTAATCAGATAGTTGAGATTTTTTATGACTCAAACCTAACTCAATATTTATGAGTCGATTCAAAATTTGTTGTAGATCATTGTGTTGATGAATCAATTATAACTCAATATTGGCTAGCCTATCCAAGATTCATTGTGAACCTAGTGGAGGTGATGGTTGGATGACTGTTGATGAAGTTGGATGGCAACTGGTAGGTGTTGGAGGTGGATTGGATGCAGGTGCCATGAGATAATTAAGCAGATGCAAATCAGAAGTCCTCAACATATGAGCAAATGTGGATGATTCATGATGATCTTATCTAGTGAGTATGTCCACATGCTCTTGTTCTTGATTTAGCTCATTCTATTATTCCAACTTAGAGTGTTCAATTGTGATAGCTTGATTATCCCTATTTTGGTGTTGTGGGTACACCTATTCTTGATTTTCTAGAGATGGTGGGTAAGATGGAGTAGTTGTGACTAGATTCGATGGTGGTGGCACTTGTGGTGTGGAGGGAATATTGGATGGAGCTACAAGTTATGTAGATTAATTTTGAGAGCTATGGTTTTCTATCACAACTCTGATCATTCCCATAAAATCTTGGGGATATGGATTGATATTCACATGATTCACTTGCTTTGGTTGTTCTAGTTGATTGGTAGGTGCTGTATCTATTTCATATTTTGATAAGAGATATTTGAAGATTCCTATTTGCTATTTATTTGGCGTAAGAATATTGTCAATATAAATCTCTTGCCTCTAAATTTGAATCTCATATCCATACCTTTGTCCTTAAGGAGGGGGAGGTGGAAGATATTTGGTAGGGTGAGGTGGTTGATTGTGGTCATCAACCATGTCATCATAAAATGACTTAGGGTACCCTTGATCTTGATAATCTAACTCTAAGTCTTCATAGACTCATGCTCCTATTGAGCATAGTTTGTTTGATGCTATTTGAGCCTATGGTTTTGAGGGGGTGCATGAGGAGGACATTCTGATTGGGTCTAGGCAGTAGTTTTTTATGGTGCACCATACGATTCTGATGGATTTGCTGCCTATATGTACTTGGTGTAGGAACTAACTCATGCATGAATTTTTGTAATATTTCTTGCAACCATTGCTGACTCAACTGATATTGCTCATACAAGCATTGTTTATCCAGCCATATCTGGTTCAACAATGCTTGTTTATCAATATTTTTTCTAAGGGTCAAATCTAGCTGGTCAGTAGTATGGGACCAATTGAACTTCATATTAATACGAAGGGACTTGGCTTGCTCTACAACCCTATAAGCTATCCATTTCCCATGATCGAGAGAAGCTATGTTGACCTGGTATTCAGGCTTATATGTAAGCTCAACGTACTCAGATGATGCAGTGGTACAATGTGCTTGTGTGGAATACTCTTATTGAAGAGTAGGGGGATTATCAAAATCTCTCTCTTCCTCATTGACATGGGTTGCCAACATGGCTATCTGAGTAGGACAATGAGTATCGTACCTATCTAAAAATGCATATTACCAACTCATCCATAGATGGTTAAGTGGAGTAGATTGATCATCTAACCTGATCCATGGAGTGTACTCTTGATCATGCTCTAACTGGTGCATAGAGTGAGTCAGAATGTGAACTCATGGCACCAACCTACTAAGACCCTCTCCATGTTGAAAGGTTTGTCTATGAGAAGCACAAAAAATATCTCAACCATGGAGGTCATCATTTTGATCATATCGAGGATCGATAGATGCATCCTGAATGAGGATTTACTCCAGGTCATAATCTCTATAAAAACTAGGATGATATTTAGAAATGGCCATATCCTCTAGACTTATGTGAAGGCGTTCCATGTCTCCTTGAATTATTTTTGTGATGCTAGCCCTTGATTGAGCTTAGCCGTGTGTGGTTACCATGGTCTTAATTAAACATTAAATAAATGCATAAGAAAACAATGTTATTATCTCATTTAAGTTTTAAGTGTGAGTTCTTATAACTATTCTAGTGCATTTTGATGTTGAAAACCCTATCTCCTATGAAACTAAGGGTAAAAAAATAGAAAACTACTGAAAGGTAGTTTAAGCACACCTCCCTATCAGGGAATGCAACCCAAATGATAAAAAATGGCTTACTATTGGATGTTGGATTAAGGATAACCCTAAAGAATCACAATTATATCCTAGAGGGAGATCGTGTTGTTTGAGTCCTCCTACTTGCCTAATACCTGGGGTAAGGCCCCATAGGATTTTGCTTCACTCTCAAGTGAGCTTGGACAAAAAATGATAGTTGCATTCCACTAATTACTAAGCCCCATGGTTAAAGGGCATTACTAACCTTCCCACTCCAGGTGCACCCAAGAGTAGGGGGCCTCCTAGTGATGAAGTCCAAGAAGCCACTTGATTTTGACCACTAATTTTCTATAGTGCGAGCTAGTGGATGGAGATGAATCCTGCTATCACTAGTCTCGATTAATGGTTGGTGATGAAATATAGCTTATTAATGTTAATGTGAAACATGGTGTGTGGTTTTTTATTTATTTTATGCAAAAGAAAGAAAAATCATCTAGCATTCCTTATTTTTCACTAATGCATAAAAAGTAACGTTTCAAATTTAGATTTCTAAATAATGGACATTTAATTTTTAGAAACCTATAAGATGCAAAACCCTACATGAGTATCCTATGGATATGCATAATGTAATCAAACCAAAAAGTACTAGACAAAGGGGCCATATTAAAAAGAGACAACTTCAGACAGAGACCATCCTGCATAGGGATGGTCACCTGCAAGCGGGCATATCAAACATAGATGATTGCATATAGGAGTTGTCTAGACCAAAGAAGATCACAGACAGAGGCCCAAAACTTATGATTTTTTGTATCTAAATTCTACAAACTATTTTTTTTGCAATTTTGATCATAAACACAGAGAAATAAGATAGATGTGCTCACCTTGAAAGCCTACGTATTACAAATATTTAGTTATCTATTTTTTTTGCTCTCTAATATGAGGTCATATTTTTTAGGGATGATTACCTAATCGAGGCTATCTCTATGGCAGATGGTCATAGACTAGGGGCCATCTCTGTGGCAGATGATTAGGCCTGCAACCTATAGATAGAAATACAGATAGTAATTAGTCAAATGAATAACAATCAAGGATTAGGTCCCACCGTGATCGCCATAGAAGTGCAAAAAAGACCATACATCTAAGCAAAGGAAATATGAGATATAAAATCAAGTAAATATAATTATAAAGTAAAATATAGAATAAATAATGGTACCTATTTTTATTAATAACAAATCTATTTCTCAATCGGTTACAATATGATCCCTCTTAGGGATGCTACCCAGTGTGATACAATGATTTAGAGTAACAATCTTTGGATGTAATACAGAGGGTCTTCTTCACACCCACGAACAATTTTGAAGAGGGTTTCTCATGACCTTCACAAGGGGTGATGATATTAATTTCTTGCGCTCTCCCTTCCTCATAGAAAACCTGTAGTTTGTACACAAAGAAAACAAAGTAGTTAATAACATGTACAAATGTAATGATAAATAAAAGCGATAAATAATTGAATCATAATAAATGAATGCATAAAATGAAGTTTAACTAGGAAAAAATAGTGAATAGAAATAATGTTAAAATGGATTATGCAAATAAACATGAAAATAGATCTAAACCCTAGAGGTCATCTCTATGTGGGATGATTGTACCTGTAGGCTATCTCTGGGTGAGACAACTGCTAACATGTAAGTCCTTTTCTTGAGGTCGATACAAGGATGACTCTAAGTATGATATGTGGTATTTTTGGTAGATTGGTATGCTTCATGGAAGTGTCTTGATAGGTCTATATCAGTCTTCGAAGTGAGCAAGCACAATTGAGCGGAAGAAGGAAATGCACACCTCTATCCCTTGGTGCAGTCCAACAACATGAATTTCTTAAGGAGTTGAGATGATAGAACTTTGATTCCTTCAAGAGCTGTTTGACCTCTGGTAAAATTTTGATAGCACTTTGTTGCATGAAAACTCGAGAACTATGTATGTCAAAACTCAAAAAAATTGGAGATTAAAATTGAGGGTGAGTGCCATTATGTAGATTTCTCGAGAGAAGTCAAACAATAACACAATCCTATGCATGAAAAAGTGAAGAGGTAATTCACATTTAGAAAAGAAAATGCCTATATTTGAAATATCGATATAAAATGATTTCATCATGCAAATGTTCTAATTCAAGCTCATGCGCGCTAAATTGTGGCACAAATACATACATGGGATTAACTGGTAGTTTTAGTTGCTAGTTATATCTCGCTCTTTTATTAATTCAACTTCTAGCATGATCATCTTAGGGTGGGATGAACCTGACTAGGAGCTATCCCTTGGTAGGAAGGCCTTTGGAGGTCGTCCCTTGGAGGGATGGCCAAGGTTGTAAAGGGAATTGTCCCTTTTTTGAGTGGTGAAAACCATTGTTTAAGCCCTAAGGCTGCCCAAGGTGGGTCATATAATCTTCAGGGAGTCCATATAGGTAGTCTCCTCAATATGATGTGTTTTAGGTGTCTACACTATCCTGCTATGAGAAAAGTCAATGCTCAAATATTCTAAGGTCTTTTTTAGATAGTGGGAGTGATATCCAAGGGAACCTTTGATTCATACTCCTTTAACTAAGATGGATATGGATGGGGATTCTTATTTATATTTTATTACCAATGGATCTTCTAAATGGGTTACATAAGTGGAGGCAGAGTATGATTCAATCACAAGAAATTATACTTGGGAATTTATTTTCTTCCCTAATACTAATAACATTGTTAGTTGTAAACGAGTCTATAAGACTAAATTTAGATTTTATGTGTAGATTAATAAATATAAGGATCACTATGGAGGAGCAGCGGTGAAGCAGTGGAGGCACAGGGGGAGAGCAGAGGTGGAGCAGTGGAGGTACAGTGGGGGCAAGCGAAAACAATGAACAAGGGACAAGCGAGGATCCAAAGGTGGGAACCGAGGCAAAGGACAGTCGAGATTCGATATCTGACCAAGTAGGCACAGTTAGAGGGACTGACCCCCCCAACAAAGATCCTAACAAAGGAACCCAACAAGGCACTGTGTGGCCCAAAAATATTGGACTTTTGCTGAAACCCTAAAAGGTAATAGGGATGATTTATTTAAGGCTTACCCTCCCCTGGTTCCAGAAAAGAATAGGATTATCACCCCAAAAAATATTATGGATGGTTTTTTGGTGATGGAGAAGCACTCATTGGTAGGAAATTTCCTAGGAGGAAGGCCTAACATTGAGACTATAAGGGCATGAGCATGGACCAAATGGAAAACAACGAGAAATATGGAGATTGTGGCCCTTTCAAGAGGGTTTTTCATAATACGTTTTAACAAGGAAGATGCAGAGCACATTTTAACTGGAGGGCCATGGTTTCTAGGTAGGAACAACCTTTTACTTAGATGCTGGAGTGAGGATTTAGACCTAGAGATGCAAAAAATTAACACAACCCCCATTTGGGTATGCCTTCCTAATTTACCTGCTCAGTTCGTTAATGAATATTGGCTTAAAGGAATAGCAAAAACAATAGGATAATTGGTCGCTATAGATCATGGTACTCTAGAAAGGACAAGAATGACTCAAGCAAGGATCTATGTTAATGCAAATTTAGAGTCAGAGCTGCCAACCTTTGTTGAGTTGGGCTATGGGAACTACTTGAGGAAACAACTGGTCGAGTATGAGAATAAACCAGCCTTTTGCACTGAGTGCAAAAACCAAGGCCACCTTACAAGTCAATGTCCAACTTTGGTCACCATTAAATAAGGCCTGAAGAAACCAGATCCAAGAGGGTTGAATGATAGAGGGACCATCAGAAACCAAGGACCTCGGGTCACACAAGGCAAAGGAGTTTTTAGGAAGGTGAGGAATGACCATAACAATAGTGAGCGTCAAGCTCAAATCAGGCAAAAGGAGAAAGGAAAGCAATGATCTGAAGTGGGAGATCAGGTAAGTCCCAAAAACCTTAGTTCTAATAGGTTTGAAATTTTAGCAGATAGGGATTCAGATGATGATAATGGGGAGGATAATGAGCCTCAGATAGAGTGGCACAAAAACTTAGAATCTTCATAAAAAGCAGGGTTGTCTAAGGATATGGCTCAAGGTCTGAATAACCTTCAAAGTGTGTCTCAAAACCCAAGTGAATACAGGTTGAACCTAGAGGGAGTAGAGTCTAGTATTGATATAATGAGTACCAAAATGAGCATTGGGGGTTTTAGTCCCATCCTGCAACAAATAATTCCTCCCAAGTTTAACCCAAAATAGACAAGAAGTTCAGTGAAATCATTGATTTATTTTGGGAGTGAAAAAAAGAGAGGACGAATTTCAGAGGCAGATCACTATAAACTCAAGATTGACATTGAAATAGCAAATGGAAAATAGAGTACACTTTTATAGAAAGTTATCGTAAGTCAAGATGATAGCAAAAATAATAAATCTCCCCCACCTCAAGGAAGGGGGAGAGGGAAAAATGCCAAGCAATATGAATGAAGATCCTATCATGGAATGTGAGAGGCCTTAATGGCCCAGTTAAAAAAAGGACGACCAAGTCATTAAGGAAAATAGTCAATCCGATAATTCTGTTACTTCAAGAGATAAAAATGGATGAGGGTCAGGCAAAACTAGTAGCCTGTAGAATATGGAAGCATGGGTAAATGACTTCCAAGCAAGCGAGAGGAGCCTCTGGAGGACTATTGACGATGTGGGACCCCCAAAAAGTGGAAGGAAATGTTATTCAGGCAGAGGATAGGGTCCTAAGTGTCCTCTTTCATGATCTAGACAACAATAGGTCATGGATCACTTCAAATGTGTATGCTCCTAATACTGTATAAGAAATATTTTCACTTTGGGAATATCTGAGCCACTTGAGTGAAGATTTTCGGGATGTTCCTTGGGTGATAGCTGGAGACTTTAATACATCGCTATACCCGTCTGATAAAAAATGAGGATCTGGTCTGCCATCCAGAAGCATTCATGATTTCAATATGTTTGTCAACTCAAATGAATTAATGGATGTAAAGTTAAAAGGAGCCAAGTACACTTGGAGCAACCGTCGAGTGGGGAATCATCTAATTCAGGAGAGGCTGGATAGGTTTTTCTTATCTAAAGAGGATCTCACGGTTTTTGGGAATTCATCCTTGCATTCTCTTCCCAAGATAGCTTCTGATCACAGCCCTATCCTTCTTGAGGTGCCCCAAGGATCATGCCTAAAGAAGCCTTTTCAATTTGAGGCAATGTGGACTAAGCATAAGGACCTCAAGGAAAGAATTATTCATTGGTGGAGGATCAATTTTCAAGGTAGCCCCTCGTTCAAATTATCTCAAAAACTGAGGATGGTGAGAGATAACCTCAAAAATTGGAACAAGGAAGTGTTCAAAAATCTATTTGAGAACAAGAAAGAGGTAAGTGACAGACTAAGTGCCATCAAAAGGAGCATTGAAAATGGTACTGATGACGAGGCAACCAGATCAGAGGAGAAAATTCTACTGTCTAAGTATCATAATATTTTGGCCTGTGAAGAAATGTATTGGAGGTAGAAATCAAGAGCATTATGGCTCAAGGATGGGGACTCTAACTCTAAATTCTTCCATGTGACCACCCTAAGAAATAGAAGCAACAACAGAATTAGAGAATTGATCAAGGAAGATGGCTCCACCACTCATGATGTTCATGAAATCAGAGATGAAGTTGTGGCTTACTTTAGCAACCTCCTGGGAGAAGAAGGGCAATGCCAGGCCAATGCAAGAGATTCCCTCCTGCAAGTCATTCCTCAAGCCATTGACAATGATATGAATAGAAAACTCACCGATCCTTTTTTAGATGAGGAAATTAGAGAGGCCTTATTTTCAATGGATCCGGACAAAGCCCCAAGACCAGATGGGTTCTCACCTCGCTTCTTTCAAACCTACTGGGACACTATGGGGTCCGATGTATGCTTGGCTATCAGGGAATTCTAGTCTTCCAAACACATTCCTAAAAGCTACAATTCTACGTTTATAGCCTTGATTCCAAAAGGATCAGCCCCTAAAACTATGGCTGATTATAGACCAGTGAGCCTCTGTAATGTTACCTACAAAATCCTCACCAAATTGATTGCTAATAGGATGAAAGATATTTTGCCCCTCATCATCGACCAATGTCAGGGAAGCTCAGTCCAAGGGAGATCCATTCTTGATGGGGTTATCATGGTTCATGAAGCCCTCCATTATGCCAACCAAACTAAGAAAGCTTCCTTTGCTCTTAAGATTGATATGAACAAAGCGTTCGACCGCATCAATTGGGAATTCCTAGAGGTCGTGTTGATCAAATTTGGATTTCATTATCAATGGGTCAAACTTATTTGAGGATGTATCCACAAGCCCTGGTTTTCTGTTCTGGTGAATGGGTCCCCAACCGGGTACTTTCAAAGTAGTAGGGGCCTTAGACAAGGGGATCCTATCAGCCCCATGCTATTCATCATTGTGGTCGAAGCCTTAGGTAGGACCATCAAAGCTGATTGTTCAATAGGCCTTATCTTTGGGATCAAAGCCATGACCCAAACAACCCTAGTCACCCATCAACAATTTGTGGATGATACACTGATGCTTTCTTTAGCTTATGTGGAAGAAACCAAGAGAATCAAACACATACTAAAACTGTATGAGGAGGCGGCTGGTCAGAAGGTCAACTTCAATAAAAGTAAGATATACTTCCTCAACACCCCTATCCCAAGGCAGACAAGGATTGCAGGGATTCTGGGGTGTGCCATATCTACCCTATTGACTTCTTATCTGGGCCTACCTCTATTTATTGGGGCACCCTTGGGAGTTATGTGGAACAATATGGTGGAAAGAATTTAGAAAAGGTTAGATGGTTGGAAAGGAAACTTTCTGTCTCAAGTGGGGAAAACTACCTTGACCATGGCTTTGTTGCAAAATATTCCAGTCTATTTCTTGTCAGTATTCAAGGCCTCGACTCGAGTGATTCAAAAAATTGAGCAAATGCAAAAGATTTTTTTATGGTCTGGATCAGAAGGCAAGAACAAGATCCACCTAGTTGGTTGGAGCAAAGTATGTCGCCCCAAAGAGGGTGGAGGCTTGGGACTGAGGAAAGTCTCCCACCTCAATACTACACTGCTAGCTAAACAAGCGTGGCATGTTCTCACAAATGAGGAGAATGAGTGGATAGCTATTGTGAAGAGGAAATACCTTCAAGGATCTAATTTTTTGAACACATCCATTTCGATAAGAGGATCGACTTTCTGGAAAGCTATTTTGGCAAGCAAAGAGATAGTAAAAAAGGCATGAGATGGATAGTCGGGAATGGTACGAAGATTAGATTTTGGGAGGATAGATGGGTTAGGGAGGAGGCTCTTGCCTTAGATCCCATGTTAGTAAGGCTTAAACAATACATTGATGAAAACTTTGGACCTCTGGTGGCAGATTTTCTCAGACAAGAGGGAGGTAATCTGATATGGAAGCCCATCAGGAATCAAGGGTTGCAAACCAAATCCAAGGAGCTAGAATGTATTTTATCCCAACATTTCATTTCTATAAGAGCAACTGAGGATCACTTGAGGTGGGAAATGACTGAAAGTGGAGAATTCTCAGTCAAGTTTGCTTACAGGCTGCTTCTTGATCCTAAGGATCCGTCGTTTCAAACTAGATTGGTGTGGATTAACAAGTTGATTCCAAAACTGGCCCATTTTGCATGGGTTTTTATTCAAGGAAATATTCTCACCATAGAAAAAATGATAATAAGAGGTATGATTTTGGCTAACCATTGTTATTTGTGCAAGGATAGCTAGGAATCAATCCACCACATTTTTTTAGAGTGCCCTTGGTCTGTCGCTATCCTTAGTGGAGTGTTTCAAACCTTCAATATCTTATGGGTAATGCCAGCCACGGTCCTTGAGTTATTCCAACAATGGCCTTCTCCCTTTATTAGTTTGAAGCTTAGGTTCCTTTGGAAGATTTGCCTCCATCACTATCTTTGGAAAATTTGGTTAGAGAGGAACCATAGAGCTTTCAACAAGTCTAACCTTGACCCGATGTCTATCATCAACAAAATTCTGGCCTTTGCTAAAGAAAACCTGAGCATTTTTACCTCCTCACCTCAATCCATTCCTTCTAATGAGAAAATCCTTGCCCAATCCTTAAATATCACTTTGGAAAAATTCTTGGGCATGAGCAAACCTCATTCGAGATTGGAGACCAGGTGGAATGCCCCCCAGTGGATTGGATCAAACTCAACTTTGATGGGGTAGCTAACGACAATCCTGGTAAAGCAGGGGATGGAGGTGTGGTTAGAGACCATAAGGGGCAAGTAGTTTTTACCTTCTCTAAAAATATAGGAACCAAGAAAAATAACGAGGCCAAAGTAAGGGCACTTTGGAGAGGTCTGCAACTACTTCAAGAGTTCCAAGGTAAATTCTATGTGGAAGGGGACTCCCTAAATATCATCAACCTCATTAACAACAAAAGGAAACCTCCCTAGAGGATCGACCTCATCAATGAAGCAAGGATCCTATCTGATGTAAGGGAAGAAAAAGTTGCCCAACACATGTTCCGTGAAGCCAACAAGATAGCCGACAGGCTGGCAAACGTTGGTGTTGAGACTGATAGACTGATCACGTAGAAGCATGAGGTCCCAGGTGACATGGAGGAAATCATCCAATCTGAAAGATTATGATAGTGTCAACGTGGTTCACTCGGTGGTTGATCACGTGCCCCTTTGGGAGTCTCACTGGGGGGTGGCAAAGGGCCCAAAACAAAAAGCTTTTCTCATTGGTTGTGCTTAGGTTGGAAATCACAAATATTAAGCCAAAGGTCAATTGGGTAATTCATAAAATCAAGAGCTAGAACTATGAGGTAGTGGAATTCATCCCTAAAAAATATAATTATGCGAGGAGGAGGTACCGAGGAAGGCGATGCAAGTTTCCAAATGTTTTAAGGAGCGGGTTTGCTTTTTTTGAGAGGCGTTGGTTTCCCACCAGGAATCATTCATCAAACATTCCCATTATTGCTAATATAATAGATCCTAATAGATGTGATGAGGGATACAATGACACAATCCCTATGCTAAAGTGGCATGCTTTTCAAGATAATGGTGATTGGAGGCACGCTTCTAGACTTGGCACCATTTTCAAGGAACTAGCAACAAACGGTTGAGGCAACCAAAGGTGCTACCACCTTATTATTATTTATAACTACAAAAGAGCACATGGAACCATGAATGTTGAGCCTCCAACTAACCCAGAGATGAATTTGACAGTGACCTTCAGAAACATGATCTATATTGAGCCTAGCATTGTTGTCATGGAGCCAAATGCATAGGCTATTCTGACTGATAAACATTTTACCCAGTTCTTTGATCTATTCTCAGGTGTGGAGGAGGACATCATGCTGGCAGTGATGGAGTCATGGGAGGATGGCAAAGTGGAGATCCGAGATCACGAAATTGTCATTGATGTAAATCTGTTGGCGGCAATTACTGGGCAAATGGTTAAGGGGAGGTCGATTCACAGACAGAAGCACCACTGGGAGGTGGAGCTAAAAGAGTTTAAGGATAACCCAAAAATATTCAAGGAGGTGAAGAACAAGCTCACAAGGACGGACCTCTCGACCCCTTGGAACACGGTTATGAAGAATGTGTTGGAATTTATCATGACGGAGGACCCTGGTAAAGTTCTGCTACGTTTCCATTATGCTTTGTCAACTTTTTCAGTGATGTGAACCCAATAAGCATTCCCCAGTTCCTGATGAACTCCCTAAACCATACTATAACCTCTTCTCGCAGCAAGAAATGTTTCTCTATGCCTATGCACCAAGGCCTTCTTAAGGTTATTTACAAATGCGTCCTTCTTAATGCTCCCCAAGCTGAACTCCCTGCCCCTCCCCTTGAGGATCCCCTGGCGGTGCGCGGTGAAATTTTGAGGGGAAGAGACAACCCTGGTTTTCCCAAACCTTCCCCTACCAAGAAAAGAGAGGGTGAGTCAAGTGTTAAAGGAGTTTTGACAAGGAAAATATTGAGGATTGAAGAATTGCCCATTAGGTCTTCCTTGAGATTGAAAAACAAACAAGCGTAGGGGAGCAAAAAAATTCTAGATATTACCTCTGAAGATGAGGGTCCTGAACCCTCAATCATGGAGCTGAAGAGGTTCATCCTGAACACAACAACCAACATTAACCACCAGATGTAGGAACTGCAGGAAGTCTTGACCAAGGTATTATTCAACGAGGGGTACCAGAGTAACAAATCGATGGTCTACAACCCAGAGGTGGATGACAACAAAGAATATGACAAAGATGACGACCAAGAGGAGGAGGACGAAGAGGAGGACTAGTGTCTTCCTTACTATTTTGCTGCTCTAAGTTTTGCTATTTTAAAAATGATTGTGTACATCATTGCTAAATTTACATTTTTTTCAAGGCAGAGTTTTTATTGTCCGTCTGTAAGTGGGTTAGCTCTAAAGTTTGGGTTGGCTGCCAATGGTTGTTTGTATCTTGTAAGGGCTTTGGTTTCTTTTTGTTGTATGGGTCTTGTCTAGGGTGGGATGACCAGTATGGAGGCTCCCAGTCAAGGAAGAACTGCAGGGGTAGAGGATAGAGGATCCTCAGTCTAGTTAATTTTCATTTCCTCAGCCTGGGTCTGATTTTTGTAAAAAGGTCAACCTCAAAAACCTAGGTTAATGAAATAATTTACTTACCAAAAAAATAAATAAATATAAGGATCACCTTATTACTAAGGGATTTACTCAAAGATATATTTGTTTATATAGATTCTTTTGAATCCATTACTTGTATGGAATCCATAAAGATAACTTTTCTTTGTTGTTTTTTCACAATGGAAAGTTAATTGAATAAATGCCAAAGGTGCATTTTTCTATTGGGACCTTTAAGAGGAAATTTATATGTAAAATTACCAAACATTGTTGACGATGGATCTATACCTCTAGTTTATAAAGTTAAGAAATCATTATATGGGATTAATCATGCACCTCAAGCATGGTGTGAGAATATCAACATTTTCTTTCTTAGTTGTGGAATCCTATAAAAAAAGAAGAAGAGGCTATAAACATCCTTTGAACACAAAACCAAACTTCTTTGGCGTCTTTGCAAATCCAAAAAAGGTACTTAACACTTTTAATATGACAATACAAAGTGAAAGATTGGTGTAGATAGTCCAAAGGAGACAATATTTCTTTTGTAAGGAATCTTTAAGAATAAATCACTCTAATATAAAATTTCTTTTGTAAGCAAGATTTAAGAATAAATCACTCCATGTCAATAGTTGAGTAGAAACTTTAGCCCTCAATTTCTAAATCCTAAAATTGAGCTTATTCCACTTACATTCATTGCACTTGTAGTTCCATATTCTATTCAACGAAGGTATATTTTGGATCAGTGGGAGGATAGTAGTATAAACTACCATAACATAAAGGAGGATCAGGTTATGCTTATTAGGCCAAACTTAGCTCTTGAAGAAGTTGTAGGCTAGAGTGAAGGAAAACTTAATTAGAAGATTTTTTCAACCAATGTATGAATATTTAATATGACTTAGAATGACTCAAACCAAATTATACAATAAAGGAATGCCAAGACTTTTACTTTTACAAACACACATCCCAAAGATTCAATATTTTTATAGTCCCCCTTTCAAAAGATATTTAGCTTAAATTTTGAAGGGAAAGTGGTTGGCCATTAGAAAGGACTAGCTAAATATACCAATAAACGAGGAAGGGAATTTCAACCCATATTATAAAGAGGATCCATTCCATGAGAGAAGAGAAGCACCATTACCAAGATTTTTATTTTTCCAAATAGGAGGAGAAATGTTGATTGAAAAAAATAGGCATTAAGGAGCTTATATTATAATAAGATATCATTCCATACACCATTGTTGGAATCTAGTTGGAATCTCTACCTAAAGAGAATATTCCATGATTTAGAACCCTAAATCACTCTCACAACTTACTTCACTATTAAAATTTTACTTTGTTAGGTCGAATCAATAAGACCCAAAATACCCTTATCTCATGGCATGGTACAAATAATGTAGAAAAATAAGCTCAACATCCTTGTATCGTCCCACCTTATCCAGAGGTATTTCCTTTAAAGCTTAGTAAAGGTGGAATGATCAATTTATGAGGGAATCCAATAGGTGCTATAATAGAATGGGTGATTGTAAATATCTTATTGATCACTTGAAGATTACCAATAATGGACAAACTCTTGTTAGACCAATTGTTCAACTTTTTTTAAACCTATTCAAGAACCAATTACATATTTCCTTTTTTTGTGTGGAAAACATCCGAGAAGGGATACCACTTTCGGGTAAGACCCAAGGAGGTAGGGGTATCTCTTCCGTTAGAATTAAAGTGCGCTATCCTCTGTTTTGACACTTGTCAGTTTATATTGACACTTGTCAGTTTATCATATAGGCCTTCTGCCTATATATGTAACTCATTTGTATCAATAATATAATCCCATTTGGTTTCAGTCCCAACATTTGGTATCAGAGCAGGTTCCCTCTCCTGCCTGTGAAACCCTTGAGGGGGTATTTTCCTCATGGAAATCCTCCCTCCAACATTTTTTTTCCCTATTTTTTTAAGTTTTTTATCGAGGGAGTATGCTCTCCATCATTTGATGGATCAAAAACTAGATGGTAAGAATTTTAAAGTTTATATTTTTTTTAGTTTTTTAGATCTGCAGAATGGTGGACCTTGACGGAGCTCTCAGATCTGGTCTTGTTGCAGCATTTTTTGGATTTTTCTAATTACAATATGTGGGTATATAGGGTTTAATATCTCTGCCTTTGTTTATCTGGAAGCCTGAGCAAAAGCTACCGTCAGAAGAGGAAGTCATCATAGAATGGCACAGATCATAGCATCGGGGAGTATGAGATTGAAATATTTCGATTAACATTATCAGCGTGGAAGTGGGAGTTTTTTTTTTGTTGAGCTGTTATAATGGCGTTGGATTTCATCGAAAAGACCATTGGCAATATTGATTCGACGGTAAATCTGGAAGGACAGAGACATTTTTTTTACCAAGGGCAACAGTTTCACCCACTGCCATGCTGGAGCAAAAGAACCCGACGACGAATATTTGTTTTGCGCTACGATGGCCACGGAGGGGCTTAACAACAACTTTAGCGAGATGGGGAGAGAGCGTAGCTGATTTTTATGGTCGGCCCCCGGTCGCGACGCGGAACCGTAGGCTTGGTAGACAGAAGTAGTACTGATCTGCGCCTACATGATGATGATCTGAAGCTTCGAATATCTACGGAAATCGGTGAGTGAATCTAGTGTATCTGTTTATGTATCAAGACCTGAACATGTCGAGGCAAAAATATTTGAGTTTTGTTGTTCATGTGTTTCGTTGTTCGTGTGTTTCACTATTCGAAGGCTCAAGAAAGAAGCCCATTTTGATGCGAAGTGGACCCGAAATATGCTCGATAAATTGCTTTCCACCACTGTGTTTGATTGTCGAGTCTGATTGCTGGGCGGATCGGACAGGGACCATGTGTAGTCAAGGGCACCATGGAGAACCATATCGTGTAAAGACGACAATATTTTTTTCATCAAGGGTGCCATGGAGATATGCACTTATCCACACCTCTAGGCTCGAAGAGGAGGTGGTTGTTCTGATTGTGGATGTTGCTGAGAACACACGCAGGGAACTGATTTTCTATAGTTGTGTCGCTTTCAGAAAGGAGACTACGCAGCGACACCCATGATGATTTGGAATTTAATGAAAGAGCATGCGGCTGTGTTCATGGAGAGTTCGTCGGCTACGCTGTTTATGTGGCGGTATGTGTGACAGATGGTAACTTGCTGTTATGGCAGCTTCCAATGCGATCTCATGGTTGGCATATTTGCTTGATGGGTTCATTAACATGGAGATCCGACTACTTTCTATAGTATCACAGCCATAATGTCCATGGTTGTTAGGTGGAGAACATATAGAAGGACGTGTCGAGTTTGGAAGAGCACGGTTGGTGTGCTGCGTATTCTACAAGCGGCATAACTCCGTCGTTGACCGACTGTTTCTTCTGCTCGGCATTGCCATGCGAAAATGTTGACTGCCATAGGCAGGCGTAGATTTTTTTTGGATGCTTTGGAAGCATGGCCGTAATGGAGAGGTAGCGTGAATTCATTTTGGGGTGGTTATACTTGCTATTCCTCCCCGTTTCATCGAAGACCAAAGTGGTAAAAAATTGCGGATCACTGCATGCATTTGAGTTTACAATGGTTTAATTTCTAACGGTATGGAAGTGGTGGTGTCTTTGATTAAAGATTTATTATGCATGTAACTAGAGTTTAGTAAAAGCTAAAGGTTTTAAACTTTTATATTTTAAAAGTGGAAAGGAGTTTACTATTCAAATTGTATAGGTTGACTTTCTGGCAATATTTTTTATAAAAACTCCCATCTTAAGCATTGAGTACTAGAGTAGCACTCGGATGGGTGACTACTTGGGAATGTCTCGGAGCTGCACATATTTTTGAGGGTCATTGTGTTTGATTTGTTGAAGCATCAATTTGTATACGCCTATAGAGTAGCACTCGGATGGGTGACTACTTGGGAATGTCTCGGAGTTGCACATATTTTTGAGGGTCATTGTGTTTGATTTATTGAAGCATCAATTTGTATACGCCTATAGGCGTATACAAATTGATGCTTCAATAAATCAAACACAATGACCCTCAAAAATATGTGCAGCTCCGAGACATTCCCAGTGCTACTCTAGTACTCAATGCTTAAGATGGGAATGTCTCGGAGCTGCACATATTTTTGAGGGTCATTGTGTTTGATTTGTTGAAGCATCAATTTGTATACGCCTATAGGGGTATTTATAGTCGTTGGAAATGTTTTTCCGCGATGGACACAATGGTGGTGTCAATTTGTAATTTTGAGGCTGTTTTAATTGAGTTTTTTAGCCTCAAAGTTTTTCTACCTTGGAGTGCACTTTCGGTTGTACCCGACACTCCCAAGGTACTTGTAAGTGAACCTAGTATCTAGTATTCACCTCTTTCTACTTGGCGGATGCAGCGACTGGTTACCCATGCATTCCGGTAAGATGAGGTGACTACCATAAGGACACTTATTCTAGGGACTACAGAAAAAGACACCCTAGACTCTATTCGAGGTCTTTTTTGGATCTACTTTTGAAGACTACAGACGAAGACACTTCAAAAGATTCTCTTCTATTACTCTTTCTTCTTCTCCTCCATATTTGGATTCTATGGCTTATTTTATTGTATTGAGTGCATTTTCGGCAGAGACCGACACTCTTATATGGCTTGTTTTTCCTTTGTATTAAGGTGCATTTTTGGCAGAGACCGACACCTTCTATATTGAGTTCACCATAAGGAGGGATTTGATATTTATGGTGAATCTAGTCAGTGACCTACGAGAGGCAGCATCCTCTGAGGATGACTTGCAGAGGCAACCGACCCAGAAGTGGCTAACCTTGAGGCACCCATGATGACCCTGAGGCACTTAGACGACTGACCCAGTGGCAATAGACTCGTGGAAGTGGCTGACCCTGAGGCAACAGACCGAGATGTATACATAGTGAATCTAGCATTATTCATAGTTGGAGAGCCAAGCGCAAAGAGCACGAGCCTAGACCAAATCAGCAATAAGAGAGGATGATAGGTTGTTTTAGAGAAGTCAACATTAAGGGGGAATGTTACCTAATGTTGACTTGTTTTGTTTCTTCTTTAGTTAGGATAGTGCACTTTAAGGGGGAATGTTAGAATTAAAGTGCACTATGCCTCTGTTTTGACACTTTTCAGTTTATATTGACACTTGTCAGTTTATCATATAGGCCTTCTGCCTATATATATAACTCATTTGTATCAATAATATAATCCCATTTGGTTTCAGTCCCAACATCTTCCACCAAAATTGCCCAGGGCTCGCACCTGGCCTACCATATTTGACATACTTAAGGAGCAAACTTGAAACAATAAAAAATAAGAACACACAAACATAAACACAAACACAAACACAAACACACAAGAAGATTAAAAAAAACTGCTCCTTGAGTGTGTTGAAAAGATAAAGCACAACCAAACACACACACAATAAGATAAAAAAATACAATAAGAACCACACAGAAAAAACACAAGAACAACATAAAAATAAATAAATAAATAAACATGACAAAAACAATAGAAAGATACAAAGACAACCAACAAAAACATGAAAAACAAAAACAACCAAAACCTTAAAAAAATAATAAAATAAAAAAAAACAAAAAAAAAACCAACAATAGACAAAAAACAAAAACATAGAAAACACTCACACACCAAAATAAAAAACACCAATTAACACAAACAAACAAAAACACAAGAACAAGAAAAATAAAAGCACAAGAACAATGACAAAAAAAACACAAAACAATAAAAAAACAATAACAACAAAAAAATACTAAAAATATAAAATCAAAACAAAACAAAACACACACACACACCTCCAAAAACTAAACTACCCAAAATGAAGCAAAGAGAAGCAAAAATAAAGCAAGAAGAAACTAGGTACCTCCAAAACTGGAGCCATCCAAAGAAATGATAGATATAAGAGCTTCCCTTATTTGTGAAGCCCACCATCTAGGAGGGTGGCCATAGCAAGTAAGATCACCTTTGTCCAAAGCACAATTAGCTAAATCATCAACATTCTTGTTCTGATATCTGACCATATGATTATAATCAACTTTTAAAAATCCTATCTGGATTAACTGAATCTTCTCAATAATTCTTTTTATTCTCCAATCAACCTTCTGATTCTTAGGAGTCTTCAAAATATTAATTATGAGTTGAGAGTCAGACTCAACTAGCACATTTTCCCATCCAACCTTAGTAGCCTCTTGAAGGCCTCTAAGTATACCATACCCCTCAACAAGGTTATTGGAAGGAATACCCAAATTCTCAGCAAAAGTAAAAACCAGGGAGCCATCTGAAAGTCTACCAATTCCTCCCACATTAGCTTTTCCAGGGTTCCCTCTAGAGGCTTCATTAGTATTTACTTTTCTAAAATTCTTAGGAGGAGGTTGCCAATTCCTTGTTCTATCCATATTACAATTGCTCACATTCCCTTTAAGATGGTTTCCATTAGAGGAGTTAATATTCAATCTTTGCATCACTTGATCCCATATTTGGTGGGAGTTTTGGGGGTGATTAAAGAGCTATTAGACTGGTTCAACTAAGTTGGCAATGGTATTTTGCCAAATATAGTGAATATCCTTCCTATATTGATTAAAAATTTGGTTGTTCCTTTCATTCCAAATATTCCAAAGAATAATGGTAGAACCCATCCAAACTATCTGCCTAATAAAATGATCAACACCCTCATGTTTAGGCCAATCCCTCCCAAGTTTTTCAAAATTAAAAAAGTTGGACCACTGTAAGCCAAGTAAAATGGCCATTTTCATCCATAGCTTAGAGACTAAAGTACACTCAATAAAACGATGACTAAGATTTTCTACAATCTTTACACACATTTCACATCTAAAAGGGCCATGAAAACCATGCTTCATAAGTTGCTCACCAGTAAGCACCCTACGATGCAATAAAATCCAAGTAAAGAACCTCACCTTAGGCTAGAGCTTTTGAGCCCACAACTGAGAAAAGATGTCAGATGATTGGTTGGGATTATTATGGCATAAGATCAAATAACCTTGAGCAACTGAATACTCACTCTTAGTAGTGTTGTTCCATCCAAAAAAATCTTTTTCATGGGACCAAAAGAGAGATCTCATATGAAGTATACCTTGGATATCTTGTCTTTGTCTTTCTAGGATTTGAATAGGCTAGTCCTCAATAGGGGTCCAATATCTACCAATATTTGAATTACCCGTATGGTATCGATAGTAATTATCCACCTTTATCCAATTAGCTCGATGAAGCTCCTCCATCCAAGGCCTCCAATCGAGAATCTGAGTTATCAAAGGCTTGTGACCATCCAAGGAATTTGTCCAAAAATTTACCTGTTGACCATTATGAATGACCCAAAATAATTTTTTCTTTATCAAATCCTCACCAGTCTTAAGAACTGCTAAAATGGGATAACCTTGGTGGGCAATTTATAGTAAACAAGGTCTTCAGGACTTTTGTTCTCAGCATATTTAGCACGAAGATTATTGGCCCAAAGAGCATTGGGGTTATGCAACATCCTCTAATATAATTTAGCAGCTAAATTTTTGTTGTTATTAATAGAAGACCAAAATTCTAACCCACCTTCATTCTTAGGAAGACATAAAGTGTCCCATTTCATCAAGGCCCATTTTATTTTCTCCTTAGTACCACTCCAAAGGAACCGATGGCTGATTTGATCTAGTTCTTGAAGAACAACCTTTGGGATATTCAACACGAAATAAACATAAATAAGAATAGCTTGAAGGACTGATTTTACCAAGGTGATTCTATCCCGAAAGAAAGCCACCTGTTGGTCCACTTTCCAATTTTCTTCTTGACTTTGTCCAACAACCAATTCCAATATTTTTTTTTTCTGCCTTTGAATATTTATGGGAATACCTAAATAAGTGATCAAAAGGGAGATCTTATTATATCTTAATTTATCCAAGACCATGGATTCCTTTCTAGAAAAGCAGTGAAAGAAAATAACTTTAGATTTGTCTTCATTGATCAATTGCCTAGTAGCCTTAGAAAAAAAACTAATGATTTTCTTAATATTAGAAGCTTCCTTAACTATAGCTTTACCTAAAAGAGTAGAGTCATTAACAAATTGAATATGGGAGATATATCTAGCTCCATGAGTAATGGTGACTCCCTCAAGGGTTTTGTTTTCTCTCTTTTTGGTTATAGTCCTACCCAAGTATTCAACAAGAATGATGAATAAATAAGGGGATAGTGGGTCACCTTGCCCAATACCTCTGGAAGCTAGGAATGACTGAGAAGGCTTGCCATTGATAAGAACCAAGTAGGAAACTAAAGAGATACATCCCATAATCCAATCCATCCAATCCTAAGAGAAACCAAATTGCCTCAAAAATTTGATAAGGAAGTGCCAATCCACACAGTCATAATCTTTGGATAAGTCTAATCGAATGAACATAAAAGGAGATTTTGTATATCCATGGAATGGATGGCTTCCTGAGCAAGAACTATCTCATATACTATTTGACGCCCTTCCACATAACCCCCTTGTTCAGGGGAAATAATATTATGCAAAAGAGGCTTAAACCTTTCTACCATGATATTAGTAATGATTTTGAGAAGAACATTACATAAAGCAATAGGTCTAAAAGCTAAGATATGATCAACCTCTTGAGCTTTTAGAACAAGAGTAATATAATTTTTATTGATAACCTCTAAAATTTCTTTGGCTTTCCTGGCTTCTTCCACCACCTCTAATAAATCAACATGAAGGATATCCCAAAACTCTTGGTAAAAATCAATGGAAAAACCATCAGGACCTGGGGTTTCCATTTTTGCATTTAAAAAACTACTTGTTGAAGCTCATTGATAGTAACAAGAGTAGTCAACATAGAGTTCTCCTCAGAAGTAATAAGATAAGGGATTGCTTGAAGAACATTTTGTTGAGAAGATGAGTCAAGAGGAATAACAGTAAAAAGATTGGAAAAGTAATCAACAACAATAGAGTTCATGCCGTCCCAAGTGTAGACAACATATCTAGAATCTAATTTCAGGGAAGAAATAGAGTTGTGAGATCTTCGAGCTAGAAGAGATTTGTGGAAGAAATTTATGTTTTGATCTCCTTCTTTGAGCCATTGAATTCTAGATTTTTTCTTCCATAAGAGTTCTCTTTTTTCCCATTCCTCTAACTGAGTTGTGAGTTTAATTTCATCTGCATTTCTACTCTCTCTGAGGCCATCTAAACGAATTTTCTTATTCAAATTTTTAAGTTGAGTAATAACTTCATATTTTTTTATGAACATCCCCAAACTCCTTCCAGTTCCAAGTCTTGATTTTGGATTGAATGTATTGCAGTATTTTGGAAAAATAGAACATCTTAGTCCCATACATAGGCTTACCTTCCTTCCACCATTATTGCACACGAGGTCTAAAGGAACTGTCTCTTATCCACATTAATTGAAAATTAAAAGGAGAGAAACTCACATTGGTTTTTCATATTTCCACCATGATTGACCAGTGATCCAAACCAACATTTTTAAGAGGCTTCACTTTAGGAATATGACCATGGATTAAGAAATTTTTAGAGAGCAAAAACCTATCCAAGATAAGCCTAAAATTTATTTTTGGCGCTGAGTCTTTGAAATTATTACCCTTGATAGGGGTTTTCATAGTAGATTTATTTTGTGGGTGCACGTTAGCACCAAAATCACTTGATATTTGAGCCATTTTTTGATCAGCCGCTTGAAACTTATTTTATTATCTCTTTAATCCTTGCCCTAGATGCCATGGAAAGGTATGGTTTTCACTTTTATTTTGTGCAGCAAATTGGAAGCCATTGTCACTCAAGTTCACAATATGATCTATTGAAAGATAGATTTCTAACCCATATTGGATCCCCTGTAACATATCTTGCTAAAATATTGAGTAGAAGCCACAAAAATATTGGTCTCTAGGGCCCAAAGGCCCCAAAAACCAACATCTGGAGCTGCTTGAACTCAACCCAAATAAAACCCTCACACAATCACTTGCTAAAAATCTTGTTCACATAGGGATGTGCTAGGATTTGTGTTGCTCCAAATGATCTAAAAACTGGTGGAGACGTTCTATGGTTTTTTAGGCATCTACCATCAAAATTTCAACTCATTTTGAGTTTGGATGAGTGAAATATGGCCGAAACAAGTTTGACAGTTTGGGCAGTCCTGCGAAAACGTCCCTCAATAATGCATCAACAACCCTTGTCAACCTAATTGTTCTAATGAAAGATAAATAAAGTATTTTTTCATTTTTTTTGGAAAACCCCTTGCAAGGTTGCCTTGGTCCAAGAGATCACGACCAAGGGGTTCTACACCGTCAAAGTCATCCAGGAGTCACGTCCTACCCTGCCTGCACCAACATTATCAATTAGATTTTGGATACCCAATTCAACTTTTCGGTAGGGTGGATATTCGAACCTAGGACCTCCCTTGGAGGATTGCCCTCTTCTCTCCAACTCACCTACAATACCTAGGTTATTACATATTTCCTTAAGATATACTTTAACATTAAAGAACATTCCTAAAAAACAAATAACCTCACCATGCTGACATTAGGGATCTAAATGCAAGGGGTCTAGGCCCACTAGAATTAAGAATAAATTCTACTATGCTTAATGATAATTTGTGTCAAAAAAGGACAATCATTTGAATCACATTCTCATTTTTTGGTGAGTTATGAAGAAAAAATATCAATTCATTAGTGAAATGTGAGTTGATAACTTTACCCCCAAGATAAAAAAAGTCTTGAAGAATCCCATTAAAGAGGACTCTCTAACATCTATCTCACAACATTAGCAAGATAAAATTTTAACTAAATTATAACACATATTTTTTTAATTGATGATAAGAGATAATTTATACATGTCCTTTTTTATGCTAGACCCTTTTAAAACTAACTTGACCAAGGTAAGATTTATGAAAAACAAGAATTTTAACTATAATTTTGAATTTATAATAAGGTATGATGTTTGAGGTTATCTAGAAATATTCATATTACTCCAAAACTTGATAGAAATTTATTCCATGAATGTTGGAGGATTGATTTCAAGAAAGGATAAGTAAGTTATAACAATTTTAATACATGACTTATTTTCTCATTATGGGTATTCTCGAGGGTTCTAAGAAATCCAAGTTTTATATCTATACGATCCCATGATGATGAGCTCTATATAATATTTACTAAATAAAAATACTGTGACTATGCTCTTTACATACATGGTAGGTTTAGTATTCCATTTGATAAAGAGAAAGGTATACTTTTAATTGTTTAATCCACATATCAATCATTTGCTTTACTTATATGTATTCTTAATTATCTAAAATCATTTTTTATCACTAACTTATTCTATCTATAAATAAATATGACTTAAATACTTAATAATTTCATTTCTTTACTTTTATCTTTCAATAAAACTTCATAATATTTTGCATATACAAGTATTAGATATATTTTTACACCAAAGAAGAAATATGTTCTAATATTTTCACAAATTTCCTTCAAAACTCCATCAAATTTCAATTTGAAGCATCCTTGATTATATAATTTTCTATTTTACTCTTTTTATAAACACAATATTATTTAATAAAGATTTCATTACATAAATACTAAATATGAATATACTAAATTTAATAATATTAAAATTTTTAAAACAATACTTGAAATAATAGTATAAATATATTTTAATGCAAACAAGTTGTATCAATCTAATGTTATGTGTCATTCACATTTAGATTGTGTATGGTTAAAAATGAATATGAAGGGACATGACTCTTGGGCTTGTAAAATAAGTTAATGCTTTAAAGATTCAATGACATGATATTAACTCAATTGATTAGATTCCTAACATTTAAGGAGGAGGCCCATGCTCGAATCTTGTCAAACCATACATGGATAATATCCAAATTGTTGCAATATCATTATATGTTGATGATGGAATATGGGTAGCTCCCATTTCAATATATATAATTGATTGGAAACAAAGTGGACATGATATTAATATTGTATATTCACACATATTAACAATATTTTTCATAATTATTCATCAACATGAATTTTATTGATTTTTTATAAATCAAAATTATGTTAATTAAAAATTAATAACAATAACATAAAATAATTATGAATTTGGAGAGATCTCTATGAGGAATGAACACATGGAGGTAGAACAAATTATATAAGCCAATGACCAGATCCCACTACAAAGAGAGAAATATAAAAAAAATCTAGTCCACGGTAGCCAATCCCAAACAAGGACATTATCAAGGACGCAAATGCAAAAGAGGTAGAGGATTGACTTAAAAACAACAAGCTAGGATTGTATTGCAACAAGTGGAAATGTCTCAATAGGGGAATAAACTTGGACTCAGGGTTATGCACAAGGGCGAATTTGCAATTTATAGCGAATTTTAGGATTTTAACCATTTTTATTTTGCTAATTTTGGGACCCTAGAGGTCGGCCCATTCGCCCGAAAATTACGGAATTAATTTTTTTAGGGTAAATTCGCCCTGGTACAATATGTATTCCCGCCTAATATTCGCCCTAAAATTATTTTAAAAAAAATTATCCCACCCAATTCGCCTCTTGTACCCCCACTATATATAGGTAACCCTGGGAGCGACACTCATAGTCTCAAGACGACTGTCACAAGGCGACCGCAAAAAGTGACTGGCAGAAGCGAGTGACAAAAGGTGACCGACAAAAGTGACTGACATAGGGTGACCGACACGATGCGACTGTCACAAGGCAACTGACATGTTGTCACTGTCACAAGGCGACAAACACATCACGACTATCACAAGGTGATAGATACGTCACGACTGTCATAAGGTGATTGAAATGTTGTAACTGTCACAATATGACTGACACATCGTGAATATCACAAGGTGATTGACACACCATGACTATCACAAGGTGATTGACACATCATGACTGACACGACACGACTATCACAAGGCGATTGACACACTGTGACTGCCATAAGGTGACTGACAAACCACAACTATCAGAATATGACTAACATACCATGATTGACACACTGTGACCATCACAAGATGACTATCACACAATGACTGTTGTTAGATGACTGTCACAAGGCAACTATCATGCAGTGACTATCTCAAGGTGACTATCACGTAGTGACTGTCACAAGGCGACTATCACATGACGACTGTCACAAGGTGACTGACATACAGGGCCAACCATTTGTCGATAAGTTTCTATTATCAATTATGTTTCTTTTTTATACATTTTTGTTCATTGACGCTCAATAAGGAGGTTTTCCTATTATTTGGGCACCAATCTCAAGCTTCCTTGGGTCAGATATTCTATTGTCTTGAATAGTAGTTCTCTCTTTAACCAATTATTTCCATTTTTCAAAATGATTTTCTTGTTACTCTTCTATTTATATAGGTAAAATGTCACCTATTGGTAGTGGAAAGAAGGGAGGCGAGTCTTCCAGTTTCGATAAAAGGAGTATCCTCAAATACTTTCATAATATTTTGAAATCCAGTCAACCATCAACATCTGCACAAATTGAAGGTATGAACGCCTTTACTTACTAACCAATTAATTTTTGTTCATTGTTAATTTCATATATAATGTCTTCATTCATTAAGAAGGGTGATTTTTGGTGTATGGCTTTGTCCATTGTTTATCTGTATTTTTTAAAAGAAGGTATGCTTTTAACAAAATGTATGCTTTTAAAAAGAATAATGATAATGACCTTGGTATTGACCCTAGTATTATCTCTACAGAAAACATTGTTGACCCTCGTATGAATCCACTTCCACATAACTACGATAATGAAAAGTCCATAGATGAAAATTTTCTTAAAGAAATGGAACAACAACAGGAAGAGATTCCTGAAACAAACACGCCAAATGGAAAACAAAGTAATAGTTCTTATGCAGTACCCACTTTCGGAGAATCTTCTTCTAAAAAACATAAACGTGCCAGGTCATCTAGATGGACAATTAACAGATCATTTCAGCCTGATTGGGTTTCAGATTTTCCATTTGTTGAGCCAGTGCTTCCAGAGAATAGTAATGAGGTAATAACATAATTGAGATGCATAATTTATAGCTGGAAGCATGAAAAAGATCACAGATTGCAAGTTAAGAAAGATACAGTAGAAAAACATTGTGGAAAGGTTTATATAAAAACAAAAGAAAGTGATGGACCAATACAAAAAAATTATAGGTGGAAGGATGCATCAGAGTGTGCCCATATCAGATATGCACAAGAATATGATAAAGCAATGAAAGAAAAACAAACTTTGGTTGAGAAAGGTGCAATGATTCAAGCCCAATTTCAAAAAATGGAAAAGTTCACTTTAGCTTCAAAAAGTTTACAGTTTGTTGTTGTACTCACTATTCTTAAAAAGGGTAGACCTATGTCAGATTTCATTGATTATAAATCTCTATTTCGACTAGCTGATGTGCAGAACTTACCCAACGTCCATTGGTCAGATCGAAGTGGTTGGGAAATTGCAAAATATCTATCATTGGTTGAGCAGGATGACCTCAAAGAGAAAATAAAAAGGCCAAATTCATATCACTTTCAATTGATGAGGTGACTATTGTTGACAACACATCTTGGATTTGCATGCATGTTTACACATTGGAAAATCATTTAAGGCAACCTCATTTACTTGGACTACGCAAGATGGTGGAAAATTGCAATGCAGAAAACATCTACAATGTTGTTGTTTCTAGTTTAAAGGAAATAGCAAGAATGAATGAAATGGAAATAGCCACTAAGTTAATATGTGTCGGAGTCGATGGTGCTGCTACAATGCAAGGACACAGGAATGGTCTTTGTGTTAGACTACAAACATCTGTTACCCCATATTTGATCCCTATTCATTGCATGGCTCATAGAATTAATCTTGCATATAAAATTGTGGATACATTTACAAATGTAGCTAGAGTGGAAGACCTTGTCCGTGAAATTCATGATTATTTTTTACGTAGTCCAAAAATATTTTTAGAGTTTCAGCAGTTTGCACTTGGAGTTACTGATGGTAAAAAACTCTTAAAAGACGTGGATACTAGGTGGATTTCAATGTATCAACTGACATATAGAGTTTTCAAAGAATATCAATCCTTGGCAGGGTTTATGTATGCAAACCGTAGGGCAGTTGATAAGGCTAAGGATTTGCTATTACGAATGAGTGACTTTGAAACACTTCTCACATTGTGTGGTATTCTTCCAATGTTGGAAGAAATGAATACTTTGATCAAAATTGCACAAGAAAGATCGATTTATATTGTGGATTTCATCAGGGCGAGAAAACAAATTTGCTTACATATTGATACGATGTACGCATCTGGTGAAAGTTTTATGGATCCCATGTTTGAGAGTTGGAGAGCATTGACAAACATGAATGATCCTCAAAACTTTTTGAAGTTCAATATAAATGATCATCTTTGTATTAATGTCCACGGAAAGGAAATTCCTTTATATTATTTTTGTCAATGAATGGATATTGCTACAAATGAAGTTGAACAAATGCCCATAACATACAATAGATTTCATGTAGTTGTAATAGATACAAAAATTAAACTGAAACAAATAGCAGAATCATTGACAAAAGAGATCAGAGACCATTTTCAAAGAGATGAATTGCTTGAGGCTATGGGTGTGGTTAACCCGATATTTTGGAATCCTTGTAATGAATACCAGAATATAAGTGGTTTGTTTCAAAAATACATGGGCAATCTTGCTAGCCATTTCACTAAACCTGTGGTATTCAATGGTATTGAAATCAATGACATTCTCAACAAAGATCTTTTGACAAACCAATCAAACTATTTTGGAACAACAATGTCTGCTCAAGTTTCACAATTTGCTAATCACCATGAAAGGGGTTCTATTTCACGTTTCTAGAAACATTTATATCCCAGTAGTATCCTGCAACATACTATGAGTGAATATTTTAGTTTGTATGAATTATGCCAAATGATGATTTTAGGATCTATTGAGGATGAAAGGGTATTTAGTGCATTATCATATGTAAAATCTAAAGTTTGGAATAGATTGGACAAAAATTTGGAAAATTGTTTGAGAGTATATGTGTCGACCTATGAGGTTGAGAAGTTTCCTTATGAAAGAGCTTTGTCATATTGGAAATATTTGGCAGAGAGAAGAGGTGTCATGAATACTCTGGATGATCAGGATAATGGTAACACTGATGACACTGTGATGACAAATTTTTTTGGAATGAGTGCAGAAGAATTTGCACAATCTGAAAAGAGTTTGTTCCAGCTTTCACCATTATGATGCAAATATGCTTTCATTTCCCAATATTATATTGGGATTTAATTCATTTATTTGATTTGATTTCAAATATTGAGATTTGATTATATTTTGAGACATGTTTTCATGTATTTTGGAATAGAATATTGATTACTGAATCACATATATTACTATTTTTTACATGTATTTTGATTTCATATATTATGCTATCAGTTGTCAACAGAATATGTGTATATTATGATTTCATATATTTTGAAAACCATGTATTGAATAAAGTATAGACCATGTATTGAAAACCATGTATTAAATAAACCATGTATTGAATAAAGAATAAACCAACTATTGAATAAACCATGTATGGCAAACCATCTATTGAATAAACCATGTATTGAAAACAATGTATTGCAAACCATGTATTGAATAAACCATGTATTGTAAAACCATGTATTGAAAACAATGTATTGCAAACCATGTATTGAATAAACCAATGTATTGAAAAATAAACCATGTATTGAAACCATGTATCAAATTGATTGCAACAATGTATTGAATATACAATTTATTGAAAACAATGTATGACAAACCATGTATTGAAAACAATGTATGGCAAACAATGTATTGAATATCAAATTGATTGAAACCATGTATTGAAACCATGTATAAACCATGTATTGAAACCATGTATACAATAAACCATGTATTGAAAACAATGTATGGCAAACCATGTATTGAATAAACCATGTATTGAAAACCATGTATTGAAAACAATGTATGGCAATCCTTGTGTTGAAAACAATGTATTGAGTAAACCATTTATAACAAACTAGATATTGGTGCTCCATTATTGCATCCACATAATTCAAAATTATTTATTGCATCCACACAACTGATCAAAACATTACAATATTGAAAGAAAAACTAAAAAGTAATATAAAATTTATGTAATATAAAATAATATGTTTTAAAATATGTTAAAATACGAGTCTTTGAAACCATGTTTCTTTTCACCACAATGCCACATTCCAGAATCATCAAATAAGGAAACAACAGTTCTACTTTTCTAAGTTTTCTTGCTGCAAAGTGCCTGAAGTGTCAGTTGCATCTACCTCAATATCCTTTGCTTCCAATGCACTAGACCGTACCAAACTATCAGTTGTAGTGTTTATCCCTGATAGCAATAAACCTTCTTCCTTCATGGGATCTTCTTTAAATGGTGCATTCAACTCTTTCTCATTTTCTTTTATTGCAACATCCACATCCAGGCCCTTTTCTTTGATAAGCTTCTTCAACCAATTATTTTCTCGAACAGTGTGTTGTAGTCTCTTCTTCAATTCAATAGCATTAGTCACACTAATTTTTGTAGTCTTGATCCATGTTTTCATGGTTGACACTTGTTGCTTTAAATGTTGATAATTAGACTACAAAATACAAGAGAAAAATATTAATATTAATTAAAAAATATATTAAAGAAAAAAATGATTTTTAGATATGTGTAAAACTTACATCTGTTGTAAGTCTTGCAGTTTCGCCATTGCTACTTTCTTCTTATCTAGTTCCCATTCATTGAAATATGCTTGGGCTTTGGCATTCAAGTTCTCTAATCGGTCAAGTATAATGGCCAGAACTTCATCATTGCTTGTAGAATCGACCTTGATGGTGCTAGATTTGGCTTTTAGTAATAGAGCATCGAGCTTTTGTGGCTCATTCTCTACCTTTGAAAATAGCTCCTTTCTATGTCCGAAGTTCTTGTATCAACCATTTATTGCTTTGATCATAACCTTGGCCCGATATTCCCATTGTCTTAATGTATCAATATCTACAAGAAGATTATTAGTAACATTAGCCCTACATCTGTTTGCTAATAAAATATTTTTTGAAAAGTTTATTTTATCATCATCGATCGGATGATGATCGGTGTCGACATGCTGGTGGGGGGAAGAGGAAACATCGATGACATCTCCTTCAACATTCTCCTATGCTTCATCACCTAACCCTAGACCATGAAGCAGATCACATGTTTTTAGTGGTAAATTCAAATTATTCATATCTTGATACATAAAATCATCATCCAGATTGGCATCTGGAGGGGGCATCTGAGATGCACTTTCTACATTTGATAAATTATCAAGTGTTAAAATTGGGAACCCTGTCCCTAAAACAACAGACTGACCCATAGTATGAGTCTATGTATTTAACTGACTATTGGTTCCCTGAAGTGGTTGATGTGGAGGTGTGAGGAACTATTTCCCATGCATGCGAGATTGGTTCCTCATCGGTGGTGCGTGTTGTGGTGATTGTTGGACTTGTTGTAGATGAACTTGGCATTGATGGACTTGCGGTAGGACTGGATGCTTTTCCTATTGTGCACCCGATGGAAGCATCTATTTTTTGAGTCTTTTAAATCTAGTCGGTCCCTCTACAAAATTTAACATGAAAATTATAAATTAAAACTAGTTTTAAAAACAATGCCATTAAAATATAATAATTTTAACTAAACATACCCGACTCAGACTCTGCAACCATTGTCGTTGATGGTGCAAGTGTTGTCCTTTGCTCTAAAAATAGTTAAAATATTTTCTCAAACTAAATATAATTGAATATTGTTAAAATACATTATTAAAATTAGAACTTTTGAAAAATATGTTTACCTTGTGAGCTGGAGGTTTCATCTTCAATGTTCACTATAGCAGATGCATGTCCAGAAGTAAGAGGAGCAACACATGTATGTTGTCCATCAGGAGACCTCCTACATTTACGGGTGGAAGGTACCGATGATGATTGTGACTATGAGTCAGAATCACCAGACGCTTCTTGAATCCTGATGGTGACATCCCTTTTACTGGACGAGTGAGCTGCTCTTCTCTATTTTCAAAAGAAAATTAGAAAATAACAAGATTGATTGAAATTTGAAAAGAAAAAAAAGAGAGACTATTCCAATATATAATTTTACCTGTATTTCATTCTCATTTAACCCAATACGCAACAAATCTGGGTGCAATGCAGTTGGAGGACTTTTTTGTTGAAGATTGTAATATGATTCATAAAAAAGACAAAGAATATAGTTGTTGGAGGTTACTATATACGCAGATTGAATTTTTTACACAGAAAGGAGGTCCTATTTTAGGCGGTTTGAAATGAGTGTGGACCAATCATATCTCCCTCCATCAATACAATGAATCAACAATGACAAAGCCCAAAAGGGTATTTTTGTAGGTTGGCCGTAAATAAGCCTTCCCAAGAACAATTCAATACAGACATAAAGAAATTTATCTGTAACATTGGAAATGTTCAAACCCCTTTTCGATTTTGAAGAATTAACTAAAAAATAGAGAGAACATTATTAGAGAATGGACATTGGAAACAATAATACATCAAAATTAAGGATAAACAAAAATGAAATTTTCAAAAACTTACCTTTCAAATGGTCTGGATTCATGCCATATTTGGATGCCAGCGTTGATTTATCAGATTCAGTCAACGCGTACTGGTTGTTAACAAGGAGACCATCCAAAAATGGTAGTCCTATTAATCACTGCACATCCGAGGGGTTCACAGTAAAAACAACATCCTTGTTATCAACTTGGATCTGTACAGTGGACACATCATGGTCATAGGAACTAACAATACGTTGCATCAGGGAGACGTTGACGTCCAACTGTGGCATCTTCATGACTCCAACAACTCTAGAGGTGTAAAGCCAGTTGGAATCTCTCCCAGGAATGTTAAAAATATTCTTGACGTTCGGGCAATAGTAGCTCTTGAATGATACCTTGGAAGGGAGAGGAGAGGAACCGCTAGCCATTTTTGATGGAAAATGCTAGAAAAATGCCCTAAAAATGATCAAAAAATGCTCAAAAAATTGCTTGAAAAAGGTCTAAAAATACCCTAAAAATGATAAGAAAATGGCCTGAAAATGATCAGAAAATGCTCAAAAAACCACCTGGAAAAGGTCTAAAACCGTTGTAGAAAATGCACTAAAAATACTAGAAAAAGCTCTGAAATTGCTCTAGAAATCATCGTGCAAAAGGTGAAAATGATGTTGCTATTCTATTTATAGAAGTCTGCATGCCTAAAGTCGATGGATGCGTGACACGTGGCAAAGGAGAGGACACATGGCAGCATCTTATTGATGGTATTTGGTGGTCGCATTCTTCCTATCACCATGTGACAATCGCCATGTGACAGTCACCATGTGACAGTCGCCATATGACAGTTGCCATGTGATAGTTACCATGTGATAGTTGCCATGTGATATTCACCTCTTACCAGTTGTCACTTGATAGTCACTGTTTGACAGTCATCACTTGACAATCGCATCTTGACAGTCGCCACTTGCCAGTCACCACTTGATAGTCGCCACTTGATAGTCACCTCTTGATAGTCACCACTTGACAGTCACCACTTGACGATCACCACTTGATAGTCACCACTTGACAGTCGCCACTTGACAGTCGTCGCTTGACAGTCGCCTCTTGACAATCGCTTCTGTCAGTTGCCATTTTTAAGGTTGAAAAATTTGTTGCATAGTTTTCAAAAAATCACCAATATTTGATAAATTTTCTGCAAAAATTTGAAAAATTCACCCCGATGTTTATACACCTTAGGACTAGATTCACCTCGATTTTATAAATACACTTTGGGGTCGACCCCTTATGCATAACCCTACTTGGACTATTGGAAAGTAATCAAGGAGGGGCTATTATAGCTGCTCATAGCAAGGACAAGGAGTTGATCCCTAGTATGGGAAGAAAATTTGGTGAAACATTGCCACAAATGACCTTCTGAAATGCCTTAAAAGGAGGACATCCTCAAACAAATAAAGTTAATAACATTAGGAGTCCCTGTAGACCTTTGAGAATGCCCAAACAAACCCTAGGAAAATATCCTCAGGGTGCATAAAAGTGACGAATGGGTCTCCCATAGTACAACTACAAAACATAAGATATATATACTGGGATCTATGTTATGGAACATAAAGGATTAATCTACCAATTTATGGATCTTTTTCCAACCCTCCTTGTTTTCAAGATGTGGGTTGCTAGACAATAGATAACTAGAGGTGAATTAAATATTTTTGCTTACCCCAATGGTTAGTTTTATTGGCTAATTAGGAGGATAGAGAAAATGTTTTCTAGGGGGTGCTTGAGTTTAGGTAGGGAAGTGCTTTTTATAAAGCCTTGACATACCAAATTCAAGGTAGAAGAGGAAATGCCCTTAGTAGCCCTAGTATGGGTGATATTTTTTGGGTTACCATATGAGTTTTAGAACCAAGATGTCTTTATGACAATAGGCAATATACTAGGATCTTATATGATGGTAGTTGATAGCACAAGCCTATTTAAAAAAATTAATTATGCCAAAATTTGTGTTCTCATAGGCTTTCACAAACCCTTAGAAAAAAATAGTACCCTATAATTTAGGGAGGATACTTAGAGACAAGACATGGACTATGAGAACATCCCCTTTAGTTGTAGGATTTTTCATGAATATGGTCACCTAAATAGGAACTAAACACATTCGATCTTGGATCCAGAAGAAGAGGAAATGACCCTTAAAGGTTTTCAACTACCTAAATAGAAGAACATATAGAGGAAGAAAACAACTAAAGAACATGTAGTCATCTCAACTAATAAGTTTTCTAACCTCCTAATGAATGATGAGGAGGACATGGAAATGAAGATCCCCAAAACACCTCTTCAAGCCCTAAGAAAGGAATCAATAGTTGAAGAAAAAATCATAAAATTGAGCATACTCTAGCTTTACCAAGTATCCCATAAGCAAACCCAACCCAACAGTCAAAGAGATCCCAAAGAAAAATAGAAGAGAAGAGAAAGACAATAACTCTAACAAATCAAGTGGAGGAACTCATAAAGGAATATATAGTGGAGATGACAACCATGAATCTTTTGATAGGGGCATGGTGTTATATTCACATATATCACATTTAGAATCCATCCTAAAACCAATAGGAGTGATTCAAGAGTCTACTAGAAAGATGAAGGTAGACACAAACCAAAGAGCAAGCAAGAAGAATACTGAAAACCAAGTAGAGAAAGAAGGTAAGTTGATAGAAATGAGAACGATCAAGGATCCTACCCACATCTTCAGTCCCCATGCTTGATAAAGTGCATCACCTAAAATATCTAAGGGATTAAGGATAGCCTAACAAATCACAATGAAGTAAAATGGATGATACAACAACATTACCCACAAATGGTTCTCATCCAAGAAATTAAACTGTCAATGGAAGAGATGGAGATATTTGTAAAAATATTTGGCCAGTGTGTACAATGGAATTCCTAAGCTCCCAAGGAGCATCTAGAGGAGTGGCATATATTTGGGATATGAAAGAGGTAGTGATACACCAAACAATGGCAACATGGGGATTCTAGCTTTACTAGCTTAGAGTAGACATTCACCTCAACATTGGTCATGCCTTAATATATACACACCTAGCAACCTAGATGAAAAATGATAATAATGGAGGAATGCAGCTTATATTATCGATTATTTCATTGGAGCTTGTCTACCTATAGGTGAAGATTTCAACACCATACTGTCATTAAAAGAGAAGATAGGAGGAAATGAAAGAAATAGATATATTATTAAAATATTTAGCCTGTGTATAGAGTGGAATCCCTAAGCTCCCAAGGAGCATCTAGAGGAGTGGTATATCTTTGGGATTAAAAAGAGGTAGTGATACACTAAATGATGGGAACCTAGAAATTCTAGCTTTACTAGCCTAGAGTAGACATTCACCTCAACATTGGTCATGTCTCAATGTACACACACCTAGCATCTTAGATGAAAAATTACAACAATCGAGGAATTTAGTTTATATTATTGATTATTTCCTTGGAGCTTGTCTACCTATAGGTGAAGATTTCAACACCATAATATCATTAGAAGAGGAGATGAGAGGTAATGGAAGAGATGAAGATATTTGTAAAAAATATTTGACCTTTGTGTAGAGTTGAATCCCTAAGCTCCAAGGAGCATCTAGAGGAGTTGCATGTCTTAGGGATCTGAAAGAGGTAGTGATACACCAAACAATGGGAACTTGGGGATTATAACTTTACTAGCCTAGAGTAGACATTCACCTCAACATTGGTCATGTCTCAATGTATAGACACCTAGTATCCTAGATAAAAAATGACAACAATGGAGGAATGTAGCTTATATTATTGATTATTTCCTTGGAGCTTGTCTACATGTAGCTTTACTAGCTTAGAGTAGACATTCACCTCAACATTGGTCATGCCTTAATATATACACACCTAGCAACCTAGATGAAAAATGATAATAATGGAGGAATGCAGCTTATATTATCGATTATTTCATTGGAGCTTGTCTACCTATAGGTGAAGATTTCAACACCATACTGTCATTAAAAGAGAAGATAGGAGGAAATGAAAGAAATAGATATATTATTAAAATATTTAGCCTGTGTATAGAGTGGAATCCCTAAGCTCCCAAGGAGCATCTAGAGGAGTGGTATATCTTTGGGATTAAAAAGAGGTAGTGATACACTAAATGATGGGAACCTGGAAATTCTAGCTTTACTAGCCTAGAGTAGACATTCACCTCAACATTGGTCATGTCTCAATGTACACACACCTAGCATCTTAGATGAAAAATTACAACAATCGAGGAATGTAGTTTATATTATTGATTATTTCCTTGGAGCTTGTCTACCTATAGGTGAAGATTTCAACACCATAATCTCATTAGAAGAGGAGATGAGAGGTAATGGAAGAGATGAAGATATTTGTAAAAAATATTTGACCTTTGTGTAGAGTTGAATCCCTAAGCTCCAAGGAGCATCTAGAGGAGTTGCATGTCTTAGGGATCTGAAAGAGGTAGTGATACACCAAACAATGGGAACTTGGGGATTATAACTTTACTAGCCTAGAGTAGACATTCACCTCAACATTGGTCATGTCTCAATGTATAGACACCTAGTATCCTAGATAAAAAATGACAACAATGGAGGAATGTAGCTTATATTATTGATTATTTCCTTGGAGCTTGTCTCCTCTCATTGGAAGATGAGATATGAGGAAATTGAAACCTAGATAGTAGTATTAACCTCATGATAGAGTATATTAGATTTTTTCATCTGGTTGAAATCAAACCAAACAATAGTATGATGATCTAATCTAATAAAAGGTAGGTCCTAGCATGTATTCTAGGAAGACTAGATATGTTTCTGTTATTAGAGGATTTTTTAGCAATGGATACACTCCAAGAGCATAAATGTTGAACAATATTGGATCAAATCATTGACTGGTTTTTATAGAAGTGTGGAAGACTAGACCCAGTCATGCTCCTTTTAGACTCCAACTAATGTGGTTTTGAGACAATAATTTTTTAGATAAGGTTTAACAATGGTGGTAGGAGGGTAAGCCTAGGTATGGTACAAAGATGTATAACTTTGTTAGGTGGATACAATACATCAATTCTCAATTGAAAACATGGAACTAGGTGGATATTGGTGATATAAAGGAAAAGAAACAAAATATCTTAACCAAACTCGAGGAACTAAATGAGCAAATACAAAAAAATGACACTACTAAGATCCAAAGCAGGGAGGAGGCTAAACTTACTACTCATATAGAGGAATAGAACAAAAGAGAAGATAGCCTATGGAAACAAAAATTTAGAATCCAATGGCTCCAAGAGGAATATAGGAGAACCTATATAGAAATAACTAGGTTAAGGTAGCCAATTATTATAAGCTTCAAAATAGAAGCTAGGAGATAGGAAGGAAATGGATTCCAATAGAGGAGTGGTCAATCCAACTTTTGGGGGACCAAAGAAATAAAATATATAGGACCATCCAGACAAGATCACTCTTATCATTATGGTCTTAAGAGGAGGATACTCTAGGATGGGATAGGAAAGAACAAAGTGAATATATAGTTACCTCTAGATACTTAGCCCTCTTCCAGAGTATCCCAAGCTTGTTAAGATATATCTTCATGCAATTATAGGCACATAATATTTGGCCCTAAGTGAGATTCTTCATTTATCTTCTACCTCATAAAAGGATGATGGTAGGGGAAGAGTTGATAAAAAGAGGGATACATGGGAATTTCAAATGTAAGATGTGTTGGGAGAATGAGGAAATGATTTCTCATATCTTTATAAAATGCTCCATAACAATTAAACTATGGAAATAGATGGTAGTTCTACTAGGCATCCACTAGTTTAGGATATCATCTAAATAATAACTTTGGAGGGAGCGACCTAAATGGGAGAAAACAGACCAACCCACTCGACATATTTTTTGAGTGGGGATAATTCTACTTATGTGGAATTTATGGAAGGAGAGAAATAATTGCATCTTCAATCAAGAGTATAGAGATAAATTTTTTTGGAAAAGGATCACAAGCAATATGATGGAGTCAATCCAATACCTATTAAAAAGATCCCAAAATCCTAACTAGAAGTGGATATAAAGATTAAAAGTGCCTCCGACTATGGTCACATCAAAAAAGGTAATTCTAAATTTCAACTAAGTAATCAGAACTAGGAATTGGAAACCTCCTCTAGAGGGACTAGGGAAGATTAAATTAAATGGATATTCAAGGGAAAATCTATGAAGAACAAGTATGGGGGAATATGTCACCTCTTGAATGGTGACCCTGCTTTTGTATTTGTAAAAGAACTTAGGTATCTTATCCAATAACCTAGTAGAGGTATATGCCATATTAAAGAGATTATAGGAGGCTCTGAATGTGGGGTGGAGGAAAATTTATATGGAATAAAATTCCTAAATTATGATTAACCACTTATTAAGGACTAGGCAAGCAAACGAACATAGGTTGGAGAATACAAAGAATAAATGAGCTCATACAAATGAATCAATAACTCTTTGAGATAATGTAGTTCATACACATCTTTAGAGATCAGAACAGGGTGGAAGATGTGATGGCTAACTAGGCATTTCATCGAGGAGATCTCACTTGCTATGAATATCCTCTCAAATGGTGGATTCAATAGACCAAGAAAGCTCTTTTTCTATTCTTGTCATTGATGATAGCATTGCCTACTGTATCTAGATTTATATAGCCTTGCTTTACATGGTTACTCTTATGCATAGATAGTTATAGTAAATTAGATGTGAGGGAGCATAGTCCCACATCCTATAATAACCTTGGTTTAAAAGCCTTCAAAACTAAAAAGGCAGGAGATGTAATATAATAATAATTTTTATGAAAAAAACAAATAATAACATAAATTTTAATATAATTAAAGTGAAAATATAGATTTTAAAACTTCAATTAGAAGGTTCAAGTTTCAAATAGAATGATGATTTTTTAATAAAGAGAAGGTTTTTATTAAAAAAATATTAATTGTTTATAAACATGCCCTACCTTTATTATATCATGAACATATAATGATATTATAACAATATGAAAATGATGCATATAAAGTTTAACAAGATTTAATATTGGATATTTTCTTAATAATTAGTTGAGTTAAAACCATTTGACAAAAACTTATGCTAATTAACCTTTATTATATTATGAATATATAATAGTATTACAACAATATGAAAATTATGCATATATAGTCTAACAAGATTTAATCTTGGATTTCTTCGTGGCATTTGATAAAAAAATGTTAATTAAATTTCAATAATAAAAACATAAATGTTAACATAACTAAAATTATCCTAACTACTTTAGAACTGTAAATAAAAGATCCAAGGTTCAAATAAAAAAAATGTAGGTTTTTGTGTCATGCTTGTTAATAGACATGCTTCTATTATTAAATAGAACATGGTTGGATAAACACATCTTCCATAAACCATAAAAATTATCCTATAAATATTTCTTAAGAATAATATGACCTTGAGCCATCAACTTTTACATTATAAAACAAAATTTTCAATATTCTTCCAAAAACTAAGAGTATCCTATAAAATATGACCTTGAGCTATCAATTTTTACATTATAAAACAAGTTTTTCAATATTTTTTAAAAAATTAAGAGTAATCCATTAACCATTTAAAGTTTAAAAGAACTCTCTTATGGTTGGTTAGATGAATCCTACTTAGAACCTCATGCTATCAATGATCCATAATATTGATCATAGATCGATGAAGCATACAGGAAAACCCAACTAACTAAAATATTTATGACATGTTCATAGTGGCCAAAGATATTTGGTGATAGACTCTAGAAACATGTGATATTAACCATATATTATTACAGTCCCATTACTCCCAAAACTTGCTACTGTCTCGACATTACTAGCCCCGAACCCCTCGACAGTTGCCCTCTAGAAAATGATAATAACTTTTAAGAACCTCACAAATGAATTCACAACCATGAAGCAAAGAGAAACTAAGAGACCCCATCATGGGCTCTGCAGGGGACTACCCTGGGAAGTCCTCCCTAGGAAGTCCTGCACCACTTCTTTGCAACCCATCCTTGGCCTTGTACTAGATACCTGGCCTTATCTTGGATTATTGGAACTTCCTTTGCCCTTCCTCCTTAGCTGGTTGGAATTTCAGATGATCTCCTTAGGGTGGGAGATCACTATTCCATTTGTCTGCCCCTTTCCTTACATTTTGGTGGGATTTTCTACTGGTGGCTATGATCTGGGATATCCTTGGATTTTTTTGAGATGTCCTCGGGTTCTATTCTAGTTACTCGGTTTTCCTTTACCCTTATCCTTGGATGGATGGTGTTGCAAATGATCTCCTTGGATTGGGAGATCCTTGATTCGCTTATCTACCCCTTTACTTACCTTCTAGTTGGGTTTTCCTTTTGGGTCCTATGAACTGGGATGTCCCTGGGATTTTTTGGGTTGTCCTTGGTTTTTCTTGGGTCATCCTTTGGGTTTTCTAAGTTCTTTTAGGAACCCTTTTCTATTTTTTCTTGCAGGGTCCTATTTGGTGCTAAGGATCAAAGGTTCTTCTGGTGTAGTGCATGGTGGCTGAGGTTTTTGGCTTCATGAGCAACTCTTCACAACATCTTTTGGCTTGGAAGGGACCTTGTGCTTATTCCTGTGGTGTTGCTCTTTGGGTTTCTAGTTGCAGGTTTTATGACGGGTTCTCAACTTTTCATGGCTTGGAGGAGGCCTCTATGCTGATTGCTATTGTGTTCCTACGGGTCATCCTCTTTTGGATCCTTGAAGCTACTCGTTGGTGGCATTGGTGGTTTTCCTTGGGCCTCCCCACATTTTCCCTTGGCTCTCATTTTTGCATTGTTGGTTCCTCTGTCTCCCTTGGTTGCTTCCTTGTTGCAATGGGATTTCATGGCCTTTGGAGTCCCTTGGTTGTTGTTCCACTTACAGGCCTAGTTGGGATGCTGATCCCTATTGTTGCTACCTTCTGCAACTTCACTGTGCATCCTTAGACAAGAATTTTCTATGTTTCTGATTTAGTTTCAATTTTGAATTTTAAATTTTTGCTTTGGGTGGGATTAGCCTGTTTTGTCCTTTCCTGGGTAGGGTTGCCCTTGATATTTTCTTCCTTGCACATCTTAGGATTTTTGCACATGTTTTTTGGCTATCCTGGGTGGGATGGCGCCATCCCAGGATTCATTATAAATAAGAGAAAAACAAAATTTATATTTTAGTTTTAAATTTTCCTTTAAGGCTATCCTTTAGCCTTTCTTCAGAGGATGTCCTTTAGCCTTTTTTGAAAGGCTATCCTTTTGTTTTCCTCTGGATTTTTATGTCCTTTCTCTTGGCCTTTCTAGGTTTTATTCTTTTTCTTGCTATAATCAGGTTTTGGGATCCTTGATAAAAACCTATTTTAATTTAATTTAATCTATAAAAAAAAAGAGAAGTTAAGAGAAACTTTCAACCACAAATATTTTTTTTTGTCATAAGAGATCATATTACCTCCACTAGCAAGCCCTTGAAAAAAATTGATGTCGTATATGCCAATCAAGAGCAAGAACCTTCATCCTCAGAATATGAATCTAACTACGGGTGCTCAATATGCAATTATCTACATGGTGAAAGTACATGCATGATACATCAACACTACATCCAGAGGATTTAATTGAAAAAGTGAAGAAGGCTCAAAATGGATAAGTAAATATGATAAGAGAAGTATAAAATTATAATTACATTATGCCATCCATAGAAAAAATGGTGCTCCTTACAAGGTTTTAAAGGAAACCCTTGTCCGTTGATCCTAAAAACCTGGATTCTTTCAAGGTACCTTCTCAATCAAAGGAAATTCCAAAGAAGGATATGCCTCTACCTACCTCGGGTCAAAATCAATACAACAACAACAAAAGGAAACTAGAGAAGGTGAAAAAAATGAGCAAGCTAGAGATAAATTAAGATATCCTTCCCTCACTAAACTCTAGAGGATTGAGGCTACCTAAGATTATAAGAAAAAGTATGAGGAATCTGTAAAAGAACATAGGAAGCAACAAGAATCTACCAGTTTCAATATTGTGGAATAATTAAAGAAACCCCATCTTAAGTTAGTATGTAGGATGCACTTCTCATCCTGGGATAAATACATCTTTTGCAGATCTCTCTCAATACAATTAAGAGTTAATGAAAGCAACAATTAGAGATGAATCTAGTTCAAGGACACCCTACTTCAAAAATTGGTAAGAACATACCATCTCCATTTTATTTGTCCTTATAAATGGAAGGATGAGTGGTACATAATTGTATGATTGATTCTGGAGAAACTAACACTGTTATTCCCAAAGAAATTTATGAAATAATGGGTATGGAATACATGATAAGTAGTCCTGGAGTGCTGCAGTTGGATGGAACACATGTAAAGATAGTTGGAGTAATCAAGGGTGTCCCTATGAAATTGCATAGAATACCTCATATCATTGTATTTCAGGAAATTATAGAGGTAGATTTGGAACCCTATTTTGGGATGTGCCTATCAAGAGAGTTTACAACTAAATTGGGTGGTTATTTATATCTTGATTACTCCCACATGGAAGTGCCATTAAAAGGAAAATAGTCAAGATATTTTCTAAGAAACCATCCTCATTTCATATAGAGAAGCTAGAAGAGGACTAGTAAGTTGACATCATAAACATAACCACTTAAGAAATAAATCTGATGGAGGAGGTATTGGAGGATATCCAAACAAAGGATCAATTTTTCAGAAGAGATTTAAATGCTATGACTGAGACCAAAATTAGCACATATTCAATTATGAATTCAAAAGGAACAAAACTCACAATTTCAACTCACAATGATCCCAATCAAGACCATATATGAAAGTTGTTCTTTGATGGTGCCAAATATAATAATGGTACCAAAGAAGTTGTAGTGATGGTATCATAGATGAGGTAAAAAATATCTTCTCATACCAATTGATATGGAGTTGCACAAACAATGCAACAGAATATGAAACACTATGTTTGGGATTAATAAAAGCTGAAAATATGGGAATCAAGCAACTACAAATTTTTGGTGATTCTAAACTAGTAGTTAATCAAGTCACAAAGAAATGTAGTAGAAGAAACATACTATTGAGCTAGTTCCAGATGTAAGACCTTTCTAGTAGAAGCAATGGTCCGTGAACCCCAAGATAGAGGTATTGATGAAGCAAGATATTTTGAAACTATTAACTGCCAAAATCATATACCCCATCAAGCACTCTACTTGGGTTGCTAATTTAGTTTTGATAAAAAATAAAAATGGAAATATCTATCTATGTGCAGACTTCCAAAAATTGAACCAAGACTCATTGAAGGATCATTATACCTCCCACAAATTGATCAGATCTTACATACTGTAGCCAGGACCAAAATGTTTTATCTCTTGGATAGATTTTTGTGTTTTAATCAGATTTGGGTGAAAGATGAAGATCAACACAAGAAAACATTCATCACAAAATGGGGTACATTTGCATATTAGTGCATGCCTTTTAGGCTATCAAATGCAGGTGCCACTTTTCAAAGGGCCATGGATCTAGCATTTGATGAGTTGGTGAATAAGATAATCCTGATCTACCTAGATGACATGACTGTATTCTCTCATGGTAAAAACAAACATATTGAGCATCTCCAGATGGTGTTTGAAAAATACAAAGAATTTGAGGTGTCTTTGAAACCCAAGAAATCAATTTTTGCTGTACATGAGGGAAAATTATTGGGACATGTGGTATCGAAATAGGATTAGCAATTAACCTAAATAGAGTAAAATCCATATGATCTCTACCTATCCCATAGAAAAATATAATTTCATTAAAAAACAGGTCTATGCGGTCATGAAATCTCTAAATAAATTTAGGTATTTTGTTTCTCAGAGTAAGACACTAGTATATGTAGTACAACCAGAAGTCCAAAATTTAGGGATTCAAAAATAACTTGGTGACAAAAAGGTTGGCTGGGTGACTAAAATCCGGGAGTATGATGTGGAGATTACACCAAAAAAATTTATAAGGGGTAGAGCCTTGTGTCAAAATTTAGCAGAATCTGCATCTTAGAATGCTAATATATCAAATCAGGCTGAATTTGATATTGATTTGGGAATGGAAACAAGACAGTCGAAGGGTTGGATTGAATAGTTGTATCACTACTTTACCTCAGGTAGATGTCTAGATGACTTGACAACATCCTAGAGACAAAGATTCAGATTGCAGTTCAAAAATATACATTTATCGGAGATATCCTATATCGAATAAATTTTGACGGGGTGTTGTTAAGATGCCTTCCATCAAAAAAATCAAAGAAGTACTTGAAAAATTCCACAAGGATTTTTTATGGGGCCATTACTTTAAAAATACTACAACAAAAATTTTGAGGGTCAAATATTATTGGACGACCATTTTTGCCGATGCCTTAAAATGGGCTAGAGACTGTGAAAAATTGTCAAATATTTGTAGGCAGAGGCAAACACCCTATAATGTTGTTATAACTGATAGTCATGGAAGAAACTTTTTAGCAATAAGGGTTAGACTTTATTAGTGTAATTTATATGAATTTATCTGCCAAAAATAAATACATTCTAACAGTAACTGACTATTTCACAAAGTGGACTGAGGTAGAAGCTACAAAGCATGCTGATTAAGACACTATGATTGAAATTATTTAAAGATTAATCACCAGATTCAAAGTCCCAATGATCATGTATCAGACAATACCAAATATTTCATAGGGGTTAAAACCATTGATTTTGCAAGAAAATATGGGATTTATTGGAATGCCTCATCGAATTATTACCCTTAGGTGAATTATATTGCAGAGTACACCAACAAGAATTTACTAAAAATCATTAGGCAGAGTATTCAAGGGTTTAGGGTTTGCTTAAAAAGTTGCTTAAAAAGTTTGCTTAAAAAGTTGCTTAAAAAGTTACCAGTATCACTGGAAACAACAGAAATAAGAACTTAGAGGAAAAGAACTAAAAAATTAAGAACTAAGAACTAAGAACTTATGAAATTTCATCTCACAAAAAATTTTCAGAAAAGAAAAACTTCTCACAAAAGAAAAACTTTCTCATAAATCATATTACACAAGAATTGATCAAAACATATTTCGTAGGTTTTCACCACTCGTAAATTGATCTTGTGAAAATGTGAAGGAATATTTATAATATATAGAGAGAAGTGAGATGGAAAAAGAAGTTTCTAAAGAATATGCTTCAAACTATAGAAAAATTCTAAAGAAGAAACTACAACCGGTTAGAGATACTTTCTAACTACAACTGTAGCAGGAATAAAGTTTCTAATAAAAATTGTAACAAGAAAAATAGAAATATTTCTAACTACAAATGCAACCGGTAAATTGAAATATCTAAAAACAATTGCAATCAGTCTAACTAGAGAAGCATCTACTAGAGGGAAAGTAGAAATTTCTAAAATATTACAAATAGAAAGAATAAAGCACATTTTTAGAAATTTCTAAAAATTTCTAAAAAGTAAAAGATAAGCAATCAAGAGATCTTTTTAGAAATTTTAGACTTATTAGAAAAATTTTCTTTGCATCAGGAAAGTTTCAAGGTTTCTCGAATTGCGCCAACAAACCTTAGAATGAGATATATGCTGCAACTCGAGAACTTGCTGGTATTGTAAAAAATGTTTAGGGATTAGGGAGGTCCCCAGGTTAAGTGACAAAGTAGAGGAACTGTAGTCTAACATAAAAACTAGGAGGATCCGCTTACTATTTTGAATGCAAGAGTGAATTCGGCTGAGTAGAGTTGGCTTATGCATATATGAAACTTTCATGAAGCAACGAAGAAGAAACTTCCTGGGGTACCCTCTAGCATGGAGTCTGTTGTAGAACAATTTTTCTAATCTAACAAATCCTGTAGAATCATAATTGACCCATGACATGGCTACAGTCGTCGAAGCTTCAACGAGCGAGAACCCCATCCACATAATTGTAAATAATTTGTAGATCCTGCTGGAGATGGCATTCCTATCCGAGGTTGAAGTACCCCATCACTTTCCAAACCAAGGGTGGCATGAGTATTCGATACATGGAGATTTCTATGGTGCTTTCGAAGGCCTGTACGAAGGGAACCAAGGGTAGATCCAGACTCAATGATACGAGATTGTTCCCGAAGCCCACGACGCACACCATGTCGAATGCGAAGCGAAGGAACACGTCTTGAAGGTCGACCAGGGTGCGCTTCTGGCAGGCCTGGCGAAGAAGGGGAAGTAGCTTCTGATGAACTGTCGTAGGTACGATCATGATAGCCATGCTACAGAATGTGGTAGAGGCAATCACCATGGAGATCGACTTGTTGAGCTGCGAGAAATGCTCTCCATCTGCCAAAAAAACGGAATCGCCGAAGACGTCGCGAAAGATGTCCTTGAAGGAGTCCCCCTTCACGAAATTGTGGTATCTTGTTCTCAGAACGTACTCTATGTTGGCGGGGTTGGCGGTTAGAACCCTGGCCTTCCAGGGAGCGTTGAGCCTGAAGGTTCCGCCGTTGAGAATTGTCAGATCTGTGAGCCAGTCGTGAAAATATCTGAGATGGGAGAGCCGGGAGGGAAGATAGCCCACGATGGGCCAAAACGTAAGTCCCCAGGAATTCCTTCGAATCCTATGGAGCCAAATGAACAAGGTCAAGAACGACAAGTCATTTGATAACACTTAGTGGAAATAATGCCACTAGTGTTGAAATCATCTCCTTTGAATAAAACAATATGTAGAAGATTGAAATAAGTGTAGGAGATAGTAGGATAAATACCGATGGAAGGATAGAAAGTTGCTTAAAAAGTTACTAGTATTACTGGCAGCAACTGAAATAAGAACTTAGAGAAAATAACTAAAAAATTAAGAACTAAGAACTAAGAACTTATGAAATTACATCTTACAAAAAATTTCACAAAAGAAAAACTTTTGACAAAAGAAAAAATTCTCACAAAAGAAAAACTTTCTTATATATCATATTACACAAGAATCGATCAAAACATGTTTCGTGGGTTTTCACCATTCATCAATTGATATTTTAAAAATGAGAAGGAATATTTACAATATATAGAGAGAAGAAGTGATATGGGAAAAGAAGTTTCTAAAGAAGATGATTCAAACTATAGAAAAATTCTAAATAAGAAACTGTAGTCTGCTAGAGAAACTTTCTAACTATAATTATAGCAGGAAGAAAGTTTCTAATGAAAAATTGTAGAAAGAAAAATAGAAATATTTCTAATTACAAATATAACCGGTAAATAGAACTACAACTGGTAAATAGAAATATTTAAAAACAACTGCAGTCAGTCTAACTAGAGAAGCATCTACTAGAGGGGAAGTAGAAATTTCTAAAATTTTACAAATGAAAAGAATTAAGCACATTTTTAGAAATTTCTAAAATTTTCTTACAAGTAAAATATAGGTAATTAAGAGTTCTTTCTAGAAATTTTAGAATTATTAGAAAATTTGGTTTGCATCAGGAAAGTTTCAAGGTTTTTGGGATTGCACCAACAAACCTTAGGATGAGAGATATGCTGAAACTTGGGAACTTGTTGGCATTGCAAAAAAATTTTAGGGTTTAGGGAGACCCCAAGGTTAAGTGACAAAGAAAAGGAAATGTAGTCTAACTTAAAAACTAGGGGGGTTCGCTTACTCTTTTGAATGCAAAAGTGAATTCGACTGAGGAGAGTTGGCTTATGCAGAAATGAAAATTTCCTAAAGCAACGAAGAAGAAACTTCCTGGGGTACCCTCTAGCATGGATTCTATTGTAGAACAATTTCTTTAATCTGACAAATCTTGCAAAATCAGTTTCTCTAAGAAGTTTGCTTAAAAAGCTGCTTAAAAAGTTACCAACATCACTGGCAACAATTGAAAGAAGAACTTAGAGAAAAAGAACAAAAAACTTAAGAATTATGAAATTACATCTCGACCCAGGTGTTGTAGGTGAGTTGGAGAGGAGAGGGCAATCCTCCAAGGGAGGTCCCAGGTTCAAATCTCCACCCTACCAAAAAGCTGAATTGGGTATCCAAAATCCAATTGATAATGTTGGTGCGAGCAGGTTTGAGTGCGACTCCCGGGTGACTTTGACAGTGTAGAACCCCATTTTCGTGGTCTCTCAGACCAAGGCGGCCCCGCAAGGGGTTTTTCACTTAAGAAAAAAAAGAAATTACATCTCGCAAAAATGTTTTACAAAATAGGAAATTTTCACAAAAGAAAAAAATTTCACAAAAGAAAAAATTCTCACAAAAGAAAAACTTTCTCATATATCATATTACAAAAGAATCGATCAAAACATATTTTATGGGTTTTCACCACTCATCAGTTGATCTTGTGAAAATGAGAAGGAATATTTACAATATATAGAGAGAAGAAGCAATATGGGAAAATAAGTTTCTAAAGAAGATGCTTCATACTATAGAAAAATTCTAAAGAAGAAATTGTAGCCAACTAGAGAAAATTTCTAACTACAATTGTAGCAAGAAGAAAGTTTCTAATGAAAAACTGCAGCAAGAAAAATAGAAATATTTCTAACTACAAATGCAATCGGTAAATAGAACTACAATTGGTAAATAGACATATCTAAAAACAACTACAGTCGGTCTAACTAGAGAAGCATCTACTAGAGAGGAAGTAGAAATTTCTAAAATTTTACAAATGGAAAGAATTCAAGCACGTTTTTAGAAATTTCTAAAAATTTCTAAAAAGTAAAAGATAGGCAATTAAGAAATTTTAGACTTATTAGAAAATCTGCTTCACATCAAGAAAATTTTGAGGTTTTTTGGGATTGCACCAACAAACCTTAGAATGAGAGATATGCTGCAACTTGGGAACTTGCTGGCATTACTGAAAAAGTTTAGGGTTTAGGGAGACCCCCAGGTTAAGTGATAAAGCAGAGGAACTATAGTCTAACTTAAAAACTAGGGAGGTCCACTTACTCTTTCGTATGCAAGAGTGAATTCAACTAAGTAGAGTTGGCTTATGCAAATATGAAACTTTCTTGAAGCAATGGAGAAGAAAATTCCTAGGGTACCCTCTAGCATGGAGTCTATTGTAGAGCAATTTATTCAATATAATCCCAAAAGCTAGCATTTTTTGCTAGATCAGACACTTTAGGTTGACTGAATCACTATAAAAAAGACCCTAAAAATTTATTCATATGCTGTAGTTTACGGTAAGGAGACTATGCTACTAATCAACCGAGAACTTCTGGCACTACGTTTCATTAAATAAAATTATTTCAAAAAATATGCTAATTAAATTTCAATAATAAAAACATAAATTTTAACATATCTAAAATTATCCTAAATACTTTAAAACTCTAAATAAAAGATCCAAGGTTCAAATAAAAAAAGGTAGGTTTGTGCATATGCTTTGTTAATAGATATGCTTCTATTATTAAATAGAACATGGTTGGATAAACACATCTTCCATAAGCCATAAAAATTATCCTATAAATATTTCTTAAGAATAATATGACCTTGAGCCATCAAATTTTACATTATAAAACAAAATTTTCAATATTCTTCCAAAAATTAAGAGTATCCTATAACATACAACCTTGAGCTATCAATTTTTACATTATAAAACAAGTATTTCAATATTTTTCAAAACATTAAGAGTAATCCATTAACCATTTAAATTTTAAAATAAATCTCTTAGGGTTGGTTAGATGAATCCTAATTAGAACCTCATGCTATCAATGATCCATAATATTTGTCATAATCGATGAAGCATACGGGAAAACCCAACTAACTAAACTCTTTATGACATGTTCATAATGGCCAAAGATATTTCGTGATAGGCTCTAGAAATATGTGATATTAACCATAGATTATTATAGTCCCATTACTCCCAACACCTGCTGTTGTCTTGAAATTACTAGCCCCAGACCCATAGACAGTTGCCCTTTGGGAAATGACGACAAATTTTAATAACATCACAAATGAATTCACAACCATGAACCAAATAGAAGTTGTGAGAAAATTTCAACCACAAATATTTTTGTTTGTCATAAGAGATCAGATTGCCTCCACTAGCAAGCCCTCAAAAAATCTAACGCTGTATACGCCAATCAAGAGGAGGAACCTTAGTCCTCAAAATTTGAATCTAACTACTGGTGCTCAACCTGTAATTATCCATATGGTGAAAATACATGCATGATGTATCAACACTACATCCAGAGGATTGCTATTGACAAAGTGAAGAAGGCTCAAAAGGGGTAAGTAAATATGATAAGAGAAACGAACAATTATAATTGCATGATGCCATCCATAGAACAAATGGTGCTCCTTACAAGGTTTGAAAGGAAACCCTTGCCCATTGATACTAAAACTTTGGATCCTTTCAAGGTACCTTCTCAATAAAAGGAAATTCCAAAGAAGGATCTGCCTCTGCTTGCCTCGATTCAAAATCAATCCAACACCAACAAAAGGAAACTAGAGAGTTGAAGAAAAGGAGCAAGCAAGAGATAAATTCAGATATCCTTCCCTGACTAAATGCTAGAGGATTAAGGCTGCCCAATATTATAAGAAAAAATATGAGAAAATTGTAAAAGAACATAGGAAGCAACAAGAATCTACCAGTTTTAACATTGTAGAAGAATTAAAGAAAACCCCATATAAAGTCAGTATGTATGATGGACTTCTCATCCTGGGACAAATAGATCTTTTGCAAACCTCTCTCAAAATAAATAAGATTCAATGAAAGTAACAAGAAGAGATGAATCTAGGTCAAGGACACCCTAATTCAATAATCAACAAGAATCGACCATCTCCATTTTATTTATCCTTACAAATGGAAGGATGGGTGGTACATAATTGTATGATTGATTCTGGAGAAACTACCACTGTTATACCCAAAGCAGTTTGTGAAATAATGGGCATGGAATACACAAGAAGTAGTCCTCAAGTTCTGTAGTTGGATCACACACCTACAAATATAGTTAGAGTAATCAAGGATATTCCCATAAAATTACATAGAATACCTCAAATCATTGTCATTTAGGAAATTGTAATGGTAGATTTGGAACCCTATTTTGGGATGTGCATATCAAGAGAGTTTACAACTAAATTGGGTGGTTATTTATCTCTTGATTACTCCCACATGGAAGCACCATTCAAAGGAAAAAGAGTCAAGATATTTTCTAAGAAACCATCCTCATTTCATATAGAGAAGGTGGAAGAGGACCAGTAAGTTGACATCGTAAACATAACCACTTAAGAAATAAATCTGATGGAGGAGATATTGGAGGATATCCAAACAAAGGATAAATTTTCCATAAGATATTTCAATGCTATGATTGAGACCAAAATTGGCACATATTCAATTATGAATCCAGAAGGAACAAAACTCACAGTTTCGACTCATAACGATCCCAATCAATACCAAATATGGAAGTTGTTCTTTGATGGTAAGAATGGTACCAAAGCAGGTATAGTGTTGGTATCATTGATGAGGTAAAAAATACCTTCTCATACCAATTGATATGGAGTTGCACAAACAATGCAACAGAATATGAAACACTATGTTTGGGGTTAAGAAAAGCTAAAAATATGGGAATCAAGCAACTAATTTTTTTGGTGATTCTAAACTGGTAGTTAATCAAGTCACAAAGAAATGTATTAGAAAATAAAATTACCTCAAGGTATATATAAATAGGGTGTGAGACCTGTTGGAATATTTTGAAGCTTTGAACATCAAGGCCATCCCTAGAGAACTTAACACTCATGCTGATATACTAGCTTTTGTTGGAGCAAATTTTTATCCAATATCTAATGTCATTCATAAAGCTAAGATGATGAGGCTTGTATACAAACCATCTATGCTGGATAAAAACATATTTTGGTAGGTTTTCAAGAGTGATGAATAAAAAGTTGATTTTATAATTCAAAAAATGAATTATGTAAGTGATAAACTATTGGAAGAAGATGAAGAAGGTGAAATAATTCAACTAAAGAATAATCATATCCCTAAGGGTTTGATAACCTTGGAAAGCCTATTTGATAACAATAATAGACTGGTTGCCCGCAGAATTGAGGTTGACAGCAAGAGTTATAAAGGGGTGCAAATTGAACCAAGAAAAGCTATCAATATCGGTGTACATTGTTTGGAGGAAAATATCAATTAGATTGTGGAATTATACAAAGAGTTTAATGATGTTATAGCCTAGATATATGATGATCTCAAGGTATATGACAAAGACACTATCCAACATAATATTGAGCTAGTGCCATATGCAAGACCTTTCTAGCAGAAGCAATGGTTTGTGAACCCTAATATAGAGGTATTGATGAAGCAAGATCTCTTGAAACTATTAACTGCCAAAATCATATACCCCATAAAGCACTATACCTGGGTTGCTAATTTAGTTTTGTTAAAAAAATAAAAATGGAGATATTTATCTATGTGTGGACTTCCAAAACTTGAACCAAGCCTCATTGAAGAATCATTATCCCTCCCACAAATTGATTAGATCCTACATACTATAGCTAAGACCAAAAGGTTTTCTCTCTTGGATAGATTTTTGTGTTTTAATTATATTTGGATGAAATATGAAGATCAACACAAGAAAACATTAATTACAAAGTGGGATACATTTACATATTAGTGCATGCCTTTTGGGCTATCAAATGCAGGTGCCACTTTTCAAAGGGCCATGGATCTAGCATTTGGTGAGCTGGTGAATAAGATAATATTGATCTACCTAGATGACATGACTGTATTATCTCATGGTAAAAGAAAGCATATTGAGCATCTCTGGATGGTGTTTGAAAAATACAAAGAATTTGAGGTGTCTTTGAACCCCAAGAAATCAAATTTTGTTGTACATGAGAGAAAATTATTGGGACATGTGGTATCAAAAATATGATTAGTAATTGACCTATATAGAGTAAAATCCATTTGATCTCTACCTATCCCACAAAAAAATACAATTTCATTGAAAAATAGGTCTATGTGGTCATGAAATATATGAAGAAATTTAGGTATTTTGTTTCTCAGAGTAAGACACTAGTATATGTAGTACACTCAGATGTCCAAAATTTAGGGATTCAAGAACTTGGTGACAAAAATGTTGGCTGGGTGAATAAAATCCAAGAGTATGATGTGGAGATCACACAAAAAAAAATTATAAGGGGTAGAGCCTTGTGTCAAAATTTAGCAGAATCTGCATCTTAGAATGCTAATATATCAAATCAGGCTGAATTTGATGTTATTTCAGGAATGGAAACAAGATAGTTAAAGGATTGGATTGAATAGTTGTATCACTACTTTACCTCAGGCAAATGTCTAGATGACTTGACAACATCCTAGAGATAAATATTTAGATTGCAGGTCAAAAATATACATTGATAGAAGATATCCTAAATCGAATAAATTTAGACGGGGTGTTGTTAAGATGCCTTCCATCAAAAAAACCAAAGAAGTACTGGAACAATTCCACAAGGATTTTTTAGGGGGCCATTACTTCAAAAAAAATACCGCAGCAAAAATTCTGAGGGTCGAATATTATTGGACGACCATTTTTGTAGATGCCTTCAAATGGGCCAGAGCCTATGAAAATTTTTAGAGATTTGTAGGTAGAGGCAAACACCCTGTAATGTTGTTACAGCTGATAGTCATGGAAAAAAATTTTCAGCAACATCGGTTAGATTTTATTGGTGTAATTTATATGAATTCATCTGCCAAACATAAATATATTCTAACAGTAAATAACTATTTCACAAAGTGGAATGAGGTAGAAGCTACGAAGCATGCTGATCAAGACATTATGATTGAATTCATGGAAAGATTAATCACCATATTTAGAGTCCCAACGATCATGTATCAGACAATGCCAAATATTTCATAAGGGGATTTTGCAAGAAAATATGGAATTTTTTGGAATGCCTCATCGAATTATTACCCTTAGGTGAATTGTCTTGCAAAGTCCACCAACAATAATTTACTAAAAATCATTAGGTAGAGTATTCAAGGGTTTAGGGTTTTCTTAAAATGTTGCTTAAAAAGGTTTCTTAAAAAGTTGCTTAAAAAGTTACCAGTATCACTGGAAATAATTGAAAGAAGAACTTAGAGGAAAAGAACTAAAAACTTAAGAACTAAGAACTAAGAACTTATGAAATTACATCTCACAAAAAATTTTCACAAAAGAAAAACTTCTCACAAAAGAAAAACTTTCTCATATATCATATTACACAAGAATCGATCAAAACATGTTTCGTAGGTTTTCACCACTCGTCAATTGATCTTGTGAAAATCAAAAGGAATATTTACAATATATAGAGAGAAGAAGTGAGATGGGAAAATAAGTTTCTAAAGAAGTTGCTTTAAACTATAGAAAAATTCTAAAGAAGAAACTACAGTCAGCTAGATAAAATTTCTAACTACAACTGTAGCAGGAAGAAAGTTTCTAATGAAAACTGCAACAAAAAAAATTGAAAGAATTCTAACTACAAATGCAATCGCTAAATAGAACTACAACCGGTAAGTAGAAATATTTAAAAACAACTGCAGCCAGTCTAACTAGAGAAGCATCTACTAGAGGGAAAGTAGAAATTTCTAAAATATTACAAATAGAAAGAATAAAGCACATTTTTAGAAATTTCTAAAAATTTCTAAAAAGCAAAAGATAGGCATTTAAGAAATCTTTTTAGAAATTTTAGACTTTTTAGTAAATTTTCTTCGCATTAGGAAAATTTTGAGGTTTCTCGAATTGTGCCAAAAAACCTTAGGATGAGATATATGCTTCAACTCAAGAACTTGCTGGTATTGTCAAAAACTTTTAGGGTTTAGGAAGGCCCCTAGGCTAAGTGACAAAGTAGAGGAACTGTAGTCTAACTTAAAAACCAGGGGGTTTTGCTTACTCATTCGAATGCAAGAGTGAATTCAGATGAGTAGAGTTGGCTTATGAAGATATGAAACTTTCATGAAGCAATGAAGAAGAAACTTCCTGTGGTACCCTCTACCATGGAATTTGTTGTAGAACAATTTTTATAATCTAAAAAATCCTATAGAATCAGTTTCTCTAAGAAGATATCTTTGCAATTCACTGGTAATGAAATAAGTCTTCTGGTGGAGAGGTTGCTAAGAATAGAAAGGATTGTATTGATAGGCATTTAAAGGTTTCTGATAACACTTAGTGGAAAGAATGTCACTAGTGTTGAAATCATCTCCTTTGAAGAAAACAATGTCTAGAATATTGGCAGAAGTGCAGGAGATATTAGGATAAATGCAGATGGAAGGATATAAAGTTGCTTAAAAAGTTACTAGTATTACTGGCAGCAACTGAAAGAAGAACTTAGAGAAAAAGAACTAAAAAATTAAGAACTAAGAACTAAGAACTTATGAAATTACATCTCACAAAAAAATTTGACAAAAGAAAAATTTTTGACAAAAGAAAAAATTCTCACAAAAGAAAAACTTTCTCATATATCATATTACACAAGAATAAATCAAAACATGTTTTATGGATTTTCACCACTCATAAATTTATATTGTAAAAATGAGAAGGAATATTTACAATATATAGAGAGAAGAAGTGATATGGGAATAAATTTTTTTAAAGAAGATGCTTCAAACGATAGAAAAATTCTAAAGAAGAAACTGCAGTCGGTTAGAGAAACTTTCTAACTACAACTATAGCAGGAAGAAAGTTTCTAATGAAAAACTACAACAAGAAAAATAGAAATATTTCTAACTACAAGTAAAATATAGGCAATTAAGAGTTATTTTTAGAAATTTTAGACTTATTAGAAAATCTAGTTTGCATCAGGAAAGTTTCAAGGTTTTTGGGATTGCACCAAAAAACCTTAGGATGAGAGATATGCTGCAACTCGGGAACTTTTTGGCATTGCCAAAAAATTTTAGGGTTTAGGGAGACCCCAGGTTAAGTGACAAAGCAAAGGAAATATAGTCTAACTTAAAAACCATGGGGGTCCACTTACTCTTACGAATGCAAAAGTGTATTAGACTGAGTAGAGTTGGCTTATGCAAAAATAAAAATTTCCTGAAGCAATGAAGAAGAAACTTCCTAGGGTACCCTCTAGAATGGAGTCTATTGTAGAAAAATTTCTTTAATATGACAAATCTTACAAAATTTGTTTCTCTAAGAAGATATCTCCACAATTCACTGGTAATGAAAGAAGTCTTCTGGTGGAGAGGATGCCAAGAATAGAAAGGAATGTATTGATAGGATTTTAAAGGTTTCTGATAACACTTAGTGGAAATAATACCACTAGTGTTGAAATCATATCCTTTGAAGAAAACAATGTCCAAAATATTGACAAAAGTGCAGGATATATCGTAGGAGAAATGCAGATGGAAGGACAAAAAGTTGCTTAAAAAGTTACCAGTATCACTAGCAACAAATGAAAGAAGAAATTAAAGAAAAAGAACTAAAAACTTAAGAACTAAGAACTAAGAACTTATGAAATTACATCTCACAAAAACTTTTCACAAAAGAAAAAACTTTTCACAAAATAAAAACTTCTCTCAAAAGAAAAACTTTCTCATATATCATATTACATAAGAATCGATCAAAACATGTTTTGTGGGTTTTCACCACTCATCAGTTGATCTTGTGAAAATGAGAAGGAATATTTACAATATATAGAGAGAAGAAGTGATATGGAAAAATAAGTTTCTAAGGAAGATGCTTCAAACTATAGAAAAATTCTAAAGAAGAAACTGCTGCCAACTAGAGAAACTTTCTAACTACAACTGTAGCAAGAAGAAAGTTTCTAATTAAAAACTGCAGCAAGAAAATAGAAATATTTCTAACTACAAATGCAATCGGTAAATAGAACTACAACTGGTAAATAGAAATATCTAAAAACAACTGTAGTCGATATAACTAGAGAAGCATCTACTAGAGAGGAGGTAGAAATTTCTAAAATTTTACAAATAGAAAGAATAAAGCACATTTTTAGAAATTTCTAAAAATTTTTAAAAAGCAAAAGATAGGCATTTAAGAAATATTTTTAGAAATTTTAGACTTTTTAGTAAATCTGCTCCGCATCAGGAAGGTTCCAAGGTTTCTCGGATTGCGCCAACAAACTTTAGGATGTGAAAGATGTTGCAACTCGGGAACTTGCTGGCATTGCCAAAAAATTTAGGGTTTAGGGAGACCCCCAGGTTAAGTGATAAAGTAGAGGAAATGTAGTCTAACTTAAAAACTAGGGGGGTCCACTTACTCTTTCATATGCAAGAGTGAATTCAGCTAAGTAGAGTTGGCTTATGCAGATATGAAAATTTCCTGAAGCAATGGAGAAGAAACTTCCTGGGGTACCCTCTAGCACGGAGTCTATTTTAGAGCAATTTTTTCAAGATAATCCAAAAAGCTGGCATTTTTTTCTAGATAAGACACTTTAGGTTGACCGAATCATTATCAAAAAGACCCTAAAAATTTATTCATATGCTCTAGTTTACGGTAAGGAGACTATGCTACCAATCAATGGGAGCTTCTGGCACTACGTTTCATTAAATAAAATTGTTTGGATGATCTACAACCGGTAGAAAGAAGGATGACTAAGCTAGTCCAATTAGAAGAACATGAGTATGCATATAATTTTTTTTATTACCATCAGACAACTGTCAAATGTTGGTTTGACATAAGAGCCACAATAAAAATATTCAAAGGTGACTTAGTGCTCACATGGGATGTGAACAAAGAAAAACCCAACTCACATGAGATGTTTTATTTGATGTGGCTTGGACCATACATCATCGAGCATAAGAAGGACCTAAAAACCTTTGAATTGAGACACCTAGATTGCCCTCTACTATCAATTCTGGTAAACAATCATCTGAAGTATTATGATTAGGACAAGTGACGCTTGTCTTTTACATATGTAAATATGACACGTGTACATTCCTTGTAAATATATTTTTTGTCTTTTTTGACCAAGGTAGTTTTTGCCAACATTAATGTTCAAAAGTGAATGGCTCATCTATCGAGATGGTGTCTTGGGTTGCAAAACCCCTCATTGCATCCTGATTGAGCCACTAGTCAGTTAGTTTAAAAAATGATTAGCATCACATGACACATCTCATAATATAGTTAAATTAATGATCCTTACTAACTGTAGGCTACCCATGAATTAACAAACACAATAAGGTCATTGGCTATATAAACTACCATATACAGTATGGAGAATTTAATTCACAATGGTTGGTGATATCGACGAGATCTTCTAGAAATCACAGGTCTATAAAATTATGCAACCACAACCATGCCTATCAAGAGTAGTTATGATGAAATGTGTCCCAAGTGAAGAAACCATTGGTTGTCAAAAATTATAATAGAATGTTACAGGTCGGTGACACTCATTCCTAGCTTATGTGTCAAAATTTGAAAATGGGCAACAAATTCCTTGAACAAGATCTTACTTGGCATGCATAAATCCATCACACGATGTCATTAACGTCTCTAAGCAATAAAATGTTAATACAAAAATTTTAAATTAACCATATGTCTCAAAAAAAACTTTCCTTTGCAATATTTCAAGTATTGAGTGCAACAGGTAGCCTTAGACATTTTAGAGGGAAGTAGCAGTTAGTGACATAATAAGAACAAAAAATAAATTGGTAGATGTAAGAAGAGCATCACTACACAGAAGTCCGTAAGCAAGTTATTTAATGATCTGGCGAGAATCCATGATCCAGTGCTCACAATCAAGCCCAAGATATGGATCTCTCAACTTGGCTATGAAGAAAAGGAGAATAAATTTTTTGAGAACCATAAGGTGGGTGCTCCCTATCATTTGAACCTCGACAAATTCATACCTGAGGTTGTGCACCCATGTCCAGAACTTATCCATGAGATAGTAAAGTTTTATAATGTTAATAGAACCACTATCTATAATTATCGGTTTGAGCCACTCTTCACCATAAATAGGGAAATATTAATGCAAGAATTCATAGTAAACGAACCTTCAGGCACCAGACTAAAAAGAATTATGCTAGAGGACCAAAGATTATATTTAGAAAATTAGTCAGTGCAAGATTAGCTCATTGAAATAGGAGGTAAATTGTTGGATGAGTATATGACAAGAAATAGAAGGCTGATAGAGTTCAATGAGGAAATGCAATTGATATTCTCAATGTTGGTGATTATCTTGGGGATGAGAATGGATGCAATAGTGTACTCTTATCACATGGGTATAACAAACGCAGTCATGTGTGCCTTCACGTATGTCACCTTGGACTTGGCTAAATTGCTAGCTCTTAGCATACATGAACAATTGAAGTTGATGAAGAATAAAAGGTGTGAATTATTTACATACCATTCCTACATAGCTTGGTTCTTCCTATTTTACATGACTTTGGCAAATAAATACAATGTAGAACTACAAAATATAGATGAGCAAGGTTTGAACTGTCCAATATTGGCTTGGACTCATGTATTAAGGGATAGTAGTTCATATCTTCAATTCTACAGGTAGTTCTTGGGACCAACACTGGCGATAACCTATGGTAATTACCCCCGCATTTTAGAGGAAGCTATAAATATTTTGAGATAAAAATGATACCAACAAGGGGATTGATACTTTTTAGAATAAGGGACAATCATATGACTGTTTGGTTTCTCCAAGTTCCATTACTTACTAGCATATTATGTGATCAATTGGGTGTTTGGATTAGAATTTTGTAGACAAGCCTACCTGATCGAGCAGAGTCTTGGCCAGGGAGCCAAAAAGGTTTTAGTGTTCAATTTTCTTGTTAAATTTAAGCATGTCATAATATCCAAGAGGGATCCCTTGTAGTACAAAAATCTAGAAGCTAAGATCACTAATTTGTAAGCTATCGGTAGTGCTACACATGTGGCATTACGACCCATATAATATCTTGGTTGAAAGTTTAAAAAATAATATAAAATTACCTAAATTCAAGCATTTATCACAGCCAAACATTGAAAGGTATAGGAATATAGATGAAGGTCAGGTGGTGCCACTCAAATATATGGAGATGTAGAAGAGACCGCCATGGAGAAGCTGCTATAAGTATGAGCGAGTTTATGACCCAAAGAGAAATGCATATCAGTTGCTTGATCCCAACCTGATTAACACAGTTAGTGATAATACATACTGGGAAGACTATAAAATCGAAGAATTATGGGCAATGCATTGTAAAAGCAATCTGATAAAAATGTTGAAATACAATAAGAATACTGATAATTTGTTCAATAATGAATTTAATGCTCAGTATATCACCTGGAAGTAGAAGCATAAAAAGGAACTCTTCCCAAAATTTTTAAGAATGCAAACTATTGATGATATAATATACTAGAAATAGGAAGTATTCAAAGAGGAAGTCGAGGTAGAAGAATCATTGCCTAAAAATCCATTGACGACTGATATCATAAGATCAACGCCACAAAAAATAGTAGAAGCACCCTCTGAAGTTTAGCCTGAATCTTCTAGCCAAAGCTCTAAATATACTAAGAAGCAAAAGTATTGCTCAAGTTTGAGGTTCTCTAAAACCATATAGTCCGCAATAAAGTAAAGGCTAGAGGAAGAAAAAAAAAAGTAGAAATGGAAGAGACAAGAACTGCAACAAGAAGTATTAAGATGTGAAATAACAATTACATGGGTAGAAGAAGAACAAGCACAAAGGGATGAATTTAAAGCTGAACCAGCACAAACCTTGCATATGGAGTCAGATCTAGAAGCACCAGACACATGTATGTCTCCTAAACTATATCTTCCCTCAAGTCCTTCATACTTGGAAGTCTTAATCTCCCCTCCTTGTCAATTTTGACCTCCCTCAATTATGATCCCTCAAATCACCAAAATCTAAGTGAAAGAGAACCCTTCTCCCAGTCCACCCATCACTTCATAAGCCCTACATACTCTATCAACTTCCTCACAACTCATTGAGTCCATTCCACTGTCTCAACAGTACGCCCTCCAAGATTCACCTACGCAATCTCCTAATTTCTCTACTCCACTTGCAACAAAAATAGGGTAAGGTTCGTAGGAAAGTAATCCCCTTGAAAATCCATACTATCTTATCCTCTTACCCACTTACTAGCCTTCTTAGTTACTTCGATCCTCCTAGTTGCTACCCAAGAACCATTTCCAGAGATCTCTACTCTTCAGTTGGTAGAAGAAAATCAACAAAAATGAAGGGAAGAAGAAGAGAAATTTGAATTTTTGCAATAAAAAGAGTAAGAAGCTATCACCATGGGCTATGATATAGTGGATTCCATCAAGGAAGAAAGAATCAAGGTGTTTTCCACGCCAAAAGTAAAGTGTAAAGCTCTGAAAACCACACATCTAAAGCTATTGCATCATGATAAAGAATTGAAAGCATATAATCTACGTAATCATTTGACAAAAGGAAATAATAAGAAGGAATGCTCTCTTTTATTTATCAAATGAATATTCAATTACAATTCATCCCTCTAAGGGATACCAAATCTTGATACAATGTTACAAATGCAAATGAACCCAAAATAGGGGAAGATGTGCTTCACAAGGTCTTCATGACTCCACCACTTTGTTTATATGAGGGATTACTTAGCCACCTTCGTCTCTTTAGATTAAGAAACTAGATCTTGATGATACTTTTATCTATGATGCCCTGAAATCTACACACAAAGAACTTCAAGAAATATTAGCAACATATGAGGCCTCTCGAAATGAGGCTTGTCTCTTTGTTAATGCAAATTGTAAAGCAAAGCATAAATATGTGTAAATATACATAAATATGCTTGAAATATTGATGCATGAAATAAATATTGAAACATACAAAGGAGCATAAATATGCATGTAAACTTGCAAATGAAGCATAAATAAGCTAATGTATGAAAACATGTAAAGGAAAGAAAAGATGCCTATGAAACTGATAATGAACTGTAGAAATATAGTAAAGATGACTAATATATGATAGATAAAGCTAAATGTATGATAAAAATGGGAAATCTATGGCTAAATCAAAGGAATTTATATGTAAAACCCTGGCTGCTATCACTCATAGTAGCTAGCTTTTCTAACCACTGTCGACGTCAGCAACTAAGCCTTCAACAATGGCCATGGGAGAAGTGTTATGCCTCTTAAATCTAGTTTGCTGATGCTGAATTTTCTTGAAAAATTGATGTTCAAGGGTCGCCTGTTTCTTAGAACACAAAATTAGTGGCATATTGTCTCAAATTCATGGTTGATTGGTTGAGAATTACAAGCTTCCTCCTCAAGTTGTTGGAAGCTCCATGGAAACAACAACAGTTGTCACTCCACAATTGGATAAAATTTTGGCACTCCTCAAGGGATACACAAACTCACTCTCCAATTTGGCAGGGCTTTGCTATGATAAATTTGGGATCACTTATGCCTCTTTGGGAGGTATATAAATAGAATTTCCCAAATCCTAATATTGGCTTCTCAAGGAATCCAAGATCAAGAATCAGTTAGACTGAGTAGTTGGGAGGAACCATCTGGAAGCTTCATAGCCCAAAATCGCTCAAGAACCATTGTAAGTTTATTTGTTGCAACTGATTTTGGTCAGCTCATGTAGCCTGAGTTTGTTATAGGGCTAGCTACTCTCACTCAACATGACTAGGGGTAGGCTACCCTTAGCCCCTATCAACAGGCACAAATAATGCTTAGTCGCTTTGATCATCAGTGGATAGGATCTTATCTATTGATGCCATCAGCAGCTAAGGCTGTATAGGCCTAAACTGCCTAAAATGAATGGTTAGAACCACTGCTTGGTATTGGAAATGTCCAAGCTCATTCATATGGTCTAAAAAGGTGCCCATATGTATTCAATTAAAAAGGTGCCCATATGAGTAGTCTCCTAAACATGACATGTTTTAGGTGTCTACAGATACCACTTTTGGGATGTGTTGTGTGGAAAAACATGATGTTGAGAAAAAATAGATCACCTAAATCCATATTATAGTTTAATTGATGTTCATTGATGTAGTCAACATTAGATGCCCCAAACATAGAAAGGGTGCACATCTCAGAATCATTGCTTCCAATAGAATGGAAGGCTTAGCTTTGAGTAAAGCTTTGGACATGATCTACATGAAATCGATATGGATTGTTCAAATGACAATGATCGAAAAATAGATTGCCAAATATTTAGTTCATTATGTATGCTTTTTACCTAGTACAAGGGTAAGCTTGTGATAATTATTAGCAATGATTCATAAGATAAACATAATTTACATGATTGAGTGATCAATTGTTGATTTTGATTATGATTGTTGATATTATGACTATCCCTTAAGCGCTGAGTCGATGAGGAAATGACAAGTGATAAAAGCGATGAGTCGTTTAACCAAGATGAACAATTTGAACAATTCAATATGATTGCATGTTATTATATGACAAGTCCTATTACAACTATGATTTCAACCATTAATAGTAATTGTACATCTTTATCCCATGGAGCAGTCTAGCCATAATGGCCTTAGAAAATCCAGATGATAGCAATTCCATTTAAGCTTATGCTAAATAACTATGATGATTTGATGAAATTTCATAGAAGAAATAAAATGAACGCCTCATTCAAGTGGGGAAATCCGACCACAATGGCCTTCTTCTTGAGTGAAGTGAAGACATTGTACTAAAAAATGAATAATTTTATTCAAATTTCCTTATGGTAATTTACTCATCCTATTGGATTGCATGGAGCACAAGTCGTTGCAATCGCCAAGTGTATAGGGTAAATAATTGGATACGAGGCACATTTGAAATTTTATTTATTTTATTTTTTTTGTTATTTTGATGATTTTTGAAGATTATGGACCGGTGGATATGCATTAATGTCCATTTTGAAGCTCCTCATGGTGAGAAATTTGGAGTGTTTATTGCTGGTTCTTAGCCACTATCAAAATTCATGACTAGTTTTTATAATTTTCTTAGCTGTTATCGATGTCAGCTACTAGTGTTGCCTTAATCTATGCCCGCTATTGCCATCAATGGCTGAGGGAAATATGAAAAATATAAAATAAAATTTAGGGTTTTTATTCTTCATTATTTCCAGCTAGCTTGAGTGAATTGTGAGATCTGAAGGAGAGAAAGAGAAATCTGATACATAACGCTACCCATACGTACCCTTGAACACCATGGTGGATCATCCTGAGGCCTCTACTAGTGGTAGAGCTGGAGCTCCTAAGGTAAAATCTCCACATATCTTTAGTGAATTTAGCATTAATAAAATGAACCTCATTAAGTAATGAGTTTAAATGAACTTCACTAAACTGTAGGTAATTAACCTCACCTTAGTTAGGTTTAGCATTAGGGTAGCTTATATGGGTGGGTTTAATTTTTGGGTAATTTTGAGGTGGGAATGTGGGGTCCTTCCCATAGCTGATGTCAGCATTGGTGGCTCCCAATTTATCAATTAAGGGCCACTATCGCTATGGGCAGCTAGGTTCAAACCCCAACAGTCAAAAAATGACCATTGGCAGGTTAGCCATTGACGATGTCGGTGGTGGCTGTGGTGGCTACTATCAACGTGAGCGGCTAAGGAAATTTAGCCAATTTTTTTTTTTTTTTTTAAATTTAAGGGTGATTATGTATTTGGATTTGCACCTTAGACCTTGACTACATATGCGCAAGAGCCTGATTTGCTGCTTGAGCTGCTTCCCTAGTTATATCACACGGACTGGGATTGGATTGGGCTATTGGGCCTTAGCTACATTGTCAGATTGCTGATGATCATGCTGGACTAGGCCTATATTACAATCCTATCCCATCGATGGGATGCTAGGACTAATACATTTCATCTTCCTACTAGAGAGATGACAGTGACACTTGAGGATGTCTACCAGATTTTTAGGATTCCCATAGATGGATGAGCTATCACCTCTTCAACTACTATAGTGAAGACCGCAGTATTTAAGAGGGTGTTTGGTGATAGGCACATTGAGGCACTAGGTAACATCGAGCATGGTGGAGTGCTAGTGGCCTATTAGTTTTGGGAGGATGTCTTCTCATGATGTCAAACAAATATGATGCACATTATATATAATGTGCTATTACCAGACACCTCAGGTGTGAGGTTCCCTTGGAAAATCTTGGTGATGGTATAAAATTTACTTGATAGCACTAGGTCACCAATTATGGCATGAGGGAGCACACTGCTAGCCCAGATCTATGATGAGATATACATGATTACTAGGTAGGGACGAGTAGGCATTGGATGTAGCTTACTACTATATATCTGAGGGTGGGTGGGAGCACATAAGGATAGATAGGCCTAGAGGATTAACCCTAGAGATTACAATAGTAGTAATGATGGCACAGTGCTATGGTACCAAATGGCCATGAAAGTCAGAGATGCACTGGAGTAGATCTCATGCTGGGGATCTATAATATTACATGGTGTTATTGATAGGACTCTAGGTGATTCAGATCATATGGAGAATCTACTTGGGTTGTCCAACCTAGGAGGATGTAGATAGGTACCTAGCCTAAACAAGGCATGACATATGAATAATTAGGTGCAAGGCTAGGGTGAAGGAGTTCTTTCACTTCTCTAGAGTGACTAGGTAGTTTGGGTTTGCCTAGGATATCCCACAGGAGCCAGTCCTCTACCACTACATTAAGGCGAAGACACAAATTGCATGGCCTTAGGTTACAACTTTGATAGATGAGGATGATGCTCTAGGAGATATGAGGTTAGCAGATGCTGGGACTACGAGTAAGTATGACACATGGTGGGTCTCTAGGCTATGGTAGGATGGAAGTCCTCTAGGCCATTTTAGGTATGGGGATACTACTGAAGTTGCATCAGATGACCCTCATGGGCAATTAGTGCATCCCAGGATGGAGGACAAGTGGGATCAGGCTACTGCATAAGTGGAGGATCCATAGGAGTGGGAGAAGGGTAAGGAGGATGCTCTTAATGCTGAGGAGTCATCACTGCAAGCTAAGATGCACAACTTATGGGTAAAGCTATAGATAGCCCACCATAATATCATGAATATGGATACCTCTCTTGCCATAGCATAGAGCTAGTTGAGTGTAGAACACACATGATGGTGAGGGTATAAGGAGGAGAGGACTCTCCTCTAAGCTCAGCTAGACTTAACTCATGTTACTATCAATAAGGTCACTGCACAGAGGGACCTATTACAAGCATAGCTTGACACCAAGACTATTTAGAGACATTCTCTTAGATTATAGCTAAGGGCTACTCCTATTGCTCTAGAGCAGGCTAAAGTGGGATAAATTACAACAGGTACCTCTATTATAGGAGATGTAGTAGCATTGTAGGCACATGTGGCTAGGTTGTAGGATCTAATTAGTTAGTACGATGTTGGGTGCTAGTATGCTGGTGCATACATCAGGTAGTTAGAGGTACAAATGGTTTTTTATGGTGGTACTCTACCTACATGATCGACTACAGGAGGATCTCACATGAGTCAGAGTGATTTTAGACATTCCTTAGTGTGCCCTAGTCATATGTTAGGGGCTCGATCAGAGAGATCGATGGGCACTAGCTACAGGAAGCCTCATAGAGAGGGATATGAGGGAGGAGGAAACTCAGGGGGCACAAATGCTACATGATAGACATGATGTCTTGTATCATTTTTGAGTGTAAGGTCTAAGGACCTACACTATTGTAGCCTATGGGCATTTTTGTACCTCATGTACTTATTGACATCTACACATATATACATGATACTCTTTTATTGATCATTATGTGTATCATGTTATTGCTTTATTTTCATGTTATGCATACATGGATGCAATGCCTATATGATGTTTTTATTATACTATATGGATGCGATGTACTGATGACATGCACTAGCTAGATGATAGATGTACGATTAGCTGCTATGATCTATATGTATAGATGCACTACTATATATGCATATATAAATGCAATGGTGAATGTTAACTGCATGCTTAATTTGTTACAATTATTTATGCATTTAATCTATGTGATATGATATGATAGATGATATGTAATGTAATACATTAATTACATGAGGATGATCTAATGCAAATGAACCTGTATGCTTTAATAATTTAAAAAATAAGGAATGAATCTGATATGTGCTTTAAAAACTAATGGATGACACCATAGGATGTATAAAAATCATGAATATAAATGGTAACTCTTATCATAACAATTAGTCATTTAGGCATCCATATATGACATGAGATGATTTGAGATGTATGGTTTTCCCTTATAAGCTTCTGTAAATTAAAAGATATGCACCAAATAGTCAGTGGTCATCTAGATATCATTGTTGATATCCATATGATATCTATCCTATTTTATGAATATCCCTTAATAAACAAAACCTCGTAAGAAAAATTATGATTGATTGATGAGATGATTTGTTGCTATAGGGGATTTTTGAGGTTTTCCATGAGACTCAAACACCCTAGTTGATTAATCAAAAGTTGTATAATGACTATATAGAACTATTGAAAGATAAAAGTTTTTGTTATGAAGACCCAAATATTCATTATCACTGTGTGTGCAAGTGAATATATTAGATAAAGCATAATACTACCTCATTTCCAAGTAGGATTCATTCAGTCCATTACTGTAATGAGGATCACCCTATGCTCATCCAAATACTAAATTTGAATGTAGTTAGATTAGACTACTAGGTAATGCAAGCCACCTAAAGCTAGCTCATTTGTAAATTGCTTAGAACTAGCCCATTTCCAGGCAGGATCCATTCAACCCATTGTTGAAGAACACATGCTTATACTAAGATGGGGGGATGAAAAATATAATATAAATTTTTATTTTTCTTTCCACATAATATTATCCAATATTATCAATGGCAATATCAACAATAATAATCAAAGCAATGCACAAATCATCACACACAATAGAGACACCAATTTAATGTGGTTCACCCAATGTGGGCTACTCCATGGAGAAAAATTTTCCACTAAAATTTTCTCAACAAATATCTTGGGAATCATTTACCTATTACAATATTTATGGACCTCTGTACAAAGGAGACACAAATCCTCTAATGCTCTGATTTGTGGATTACTCTCCATAGGATAACTCTTTTCCCTTTTCTCTGGTTTATGAACTTGATCCAGGAGAACTCTTTCTCCTTAACTGGTTTGTGTATCTCTCTCCATAAAATAACTCTATCTTCCCAGTTGGTTCACGGATCACACTCCACAGGAGAAATATTCCCCTTGCTCTAGTTCATGGATATCTATCCACAGGAGAACTCTTTCCCCTCTGCTATGGCTGGTGATCTTCTAGAAGACTTTTGCCCCAACTACTATGGCTAATGGATCTTTATCCACTGAATATATCTACACCCATTTCCCTAGCTAATGGATATCTATGCACTAGATACTGGTATCCTCTTTACTTTGTCACCTCCAAAGCTTACTCTCAGCTATGTCTTAAATATGCACCAAACTCTATCCCAAGTCTAGTACAAATTTGCTCTATCTTTGCTCATAAATCTAATCACAAATTTGCACTAACTTCTATCTCAAATATATCTTCAAGCCTTAACACAAAGCTTGATAAAATCATCAATCAACTCTACTCAAATATGTCCCAAGCCTTAACACAAAGCTTGAAAAAATATATCAATCAACTCTGCTTAGATATGCCCCAAGCCTTAACACAAAGCTTGAATAAATAAATCAATAAACTCTGCTTAGATCTGCCCCAAGCCTTAACACAAAGCTTGAACAAATAAATCAATCAACTCTGCTTAGATCTACCCCAAGCCTTAACACAAAGCTTGAAAAAATCAATCAATCAACTCTGCTTAGATCTACCCCAAGCCTTAACACAAAGCTTGAACAAATCAATCCTGATCTTAATACTATTTCAAGCCTTCATAAGACTTGCTTACATATACATTCAAGTCCTCTCAAGAACTTGCTCAATCTGCTCTTAAGTCTTCACCAAGACTTTCTCAAATCTGCCTTCAAGTCCTCTCAAGAACTTTCTCAATATACCTTCAAGTCCTCTCAAGAACTTGCTCAATATGCTCTCAAGTATTCACTAAGACTTACTCAAATCTATCTTCAAGTCCTCTCAAGAACTTGCTCAATCTGCTCTCAAGTCTTCACCAAGACTTTCTCAAATATGCATTCAAGTCCTCTCAAGAACTTGCTTAATTCTATCCTCAAGCTTTCATAAAATCTTGTTCAACTCTGTCCTCAAGCTTTCACAAAAGCTTGCTCAAATTTGTCCTTAAGATTTCACAAAAGCTTACTCAACTCTATCCTTAAGCTTTCATAAAATCTTACTCAAATCTATCCTTAAGCTTTCACAAAATATTGCTCAACTATGTCCTCAAGCTTTCACAAATGCTTGCTCAACTCTGTCCTCAATAATCTCAAATATTGCATACAAAACACTACTCAGTTCTCTTTTAGAAAACTCTCTTCAAAAAAATTCTACTTGTTAATTTTCCTCTCAAAATCAATCACTCAAAAGTTCTCACAAAGATACTTAATTTGTTTTGCAATCCTAGCACAAATGGTTCTCACTCTTTATCTCAAAACTTTCCAAAACTCATTCAACAATAACAACCTAGATTTTTCTCAAAAATCTATCTCAAGGATTTCCAAACCATTCAACAATGAGGTACACAAAACTTGCTCATACATTTCCAACAATGCTTATCAAACAATATTTTCACTCCACCTTATGTTTCACACATTCATTTAAATAAAAACTTCAAACAAAGAATTATGTGCCCATACCTTTTTGCTTTGATGGAGATATGTCTTCAAAACCTGTCTTATAACCAACCATCCTCTTTGTGCCACTCCAAGGGTTAGATAGCAACAATCTATTTCAAAACATCCACAAAATATTTCTTCCAAAATGTGCTTAGTGAAATCTGAAAAATATACTCTAGAACCCTTCTTTTGATCTCAAGGAAAATGCATTTAAAGTTTCATCATAATCCCACAAATACTCTTCTTCATAATTAAAAAGGTACAATAAAATTCAAACCAATTTTACATCTTATAACTCCTAATATTGCAATTTAAATCAACCCAACAAGATCACAAATTAGACAAATAATTTTTCGTTTACACCTTATATCTCCTACTTGTCATTAATGCATTTAAAAAAGAAATATAACCACCATTCAAAATAATATTCCAAGGCACTTAACAAATTCACTAGATCAAAAGACCAAATTATTTCAAACTCCTTTTGATGGCAAAAATAAAATAATTCTAAAACCTTATACATCCCAAGTTAGGCGCATACCTTGTAACATAGGACCTTAGGCAACAATTTAATTAACTAAAAATTAATGCCTTGCGCACTGCCTTCTGTGGGAATCGAACTCTCACTGCTTCTATCGCCGTGCCTTAGCCACAAATTAATTACAATGTGAGATAAGCGCTCACACGAGACCACTATTACGTCCACTCTCCTTTGTCCCTTTTGCTGGTGCCAAAATATTTAAAACAAAAACTTCACTCTCTACTGCCGCCACATCTCGAACCCTAGACCTCCTTACTGCTATGACCTAGCACCAAGGGAACCACCATCTGGGCTATCCTATCGGATGGAATCAAACTACAAATCCACTTATCCTTATCCCTTTGCTGCCTCAGAAACTGAACCAAAAGATTGTCCCTTCTCTCTCTTCCACGATTTGATTGACAAATAGGGTGAATGATTTATCGATTATCGAACACACTTTCCACCTTAGTCTTTGCACTATTAATATGCCTTTTAAGGCATTCACCTCCAACATCGGTGCATTTAAAAATCAAACTTTGGCTTTTGATTTATATTATATTTTAATTATAATAATTTAAATTCAATGAATTTAAATATTATAATTTAAATATCAAAATTCTTTTTGGGCCTTTCATTAATTTAAAATATTTAAAACTCTTTTAGGCCTTTAAGGGGAAACTTTTGCCACCATCACCTTAGCAAAAATTCATCAAATAACCTTATTATTTTTTCTCAAACACCATGGAAAGGAGTTATCTTTTTCTTTGCTGCCTTATGCCTCATGTGCTATATCAACCAACTTGAACATCAAACCTTTTGATATATATTTTTTGGTAGATAAGATACTATAGCATTAGTATCGAGTTTTACAGGTTGACCCAAAACCTTTTACAAAAATCAGCCCAGGGCTGTTGATGAACATATCCTTACTAAGGATCCTATATATGTAAAATCTCCATGCTGCCAAAGCCGTTACATATGGTAAGGCACATAGCCTGTTATCAAAAAGAAACTTCCCATACAACATTTTGGGTATACCCCGAGAAAACACACATGCATCATAATTACAAAAAAGAAACAGACACAAATCCCTTCCTTGAGACAATGGAGAAACAAAAAGCTATAGACACACATAGCAGAGTACTGAAAAAACTCCCACAAGCTCTGTATTGACAGTTACTCTTAATAATTCTTTGGTAATTTCTTTCTTCTGTATATGACATGCTTTGGTACCAAATACTATCTTGGCCAATCAGCCTTGGATAAGTGAACCTGCTGGCTAGATTTATGGCGGTGGCTATCTGGTGGTCCACGTGGCTTTGGTTCAAAGTCTTATATTGTCATTTCTTTCCTTCCCTGTGATTATCAACCAACCTCAAATTACTAAGACGACTAGGAGCCATGTTATTTGACATGTGACTGTCCCCATTAGTCTTTGTGGTATTTCCAAGCAGCATCCATGAAGACTGACAACTCAGATAATTTTTATTGTGAGTCCAATTCAAAAAAGAGATGGGAATACTCCTAGCCTTCGAACTTACAGTGCCTTCCCTGTTGGTAAATTTGACTATCATTCTTGGCATTCTTGTTGAATAAGCTCCTCTACTTCACTCAGGACACCGTGTTCCCATTTGAAAAGTTCGTCACCATCGACACCCAAATTGGCCAGCTTATCAACAATTTTGTTAGCTTCCCGAAAGACATGTTGGGCTTTTCTATCCTGTCTTCCCTAGAAAAGGATCCTAGCCTCTTCAAAAATTGTTTTAATCCTCCAAGGAGGTGTTTTCCAATTATTGATGAGATTTATAACATGCATAGAGTCTCCTTCTACAATCAAATTGCCTTCTAAGTCTTGAGTCATTTGAAGGCCTCTCCACATAGCTCTAGCTTCAGCTTTGTTGTTCGTCCTTGTTCCCAAATATTCGAAAAATGCAAGCATCATATTCCCATTATGATCTCGCACAATGCCACCAGTGCCTGCTCTGCCAGGATGTCCTTAGATGCTTCATAAAAATTAAGCTTAAACCAACCCGTAGGAGGTGGAGACCACTTAACATTGGCTCTAGGGTTGACTACCCTAGGTACAGACTCATCTAACAAGGTTAAGCTTAAATATTTAGCAATCGTGGTCTCCTACAGATGAGGTTTACAACTATCAAAAGGGATAAGGTTCACATTCTCATTGGCAAAGGATATGATCCTGGCAATGATAGTTTGATGATCATGGATAGACTCATTAAAGACTCTATGGTTCCTTTCTAACCACACCTGCCAAAGATAGTGATTGAGACAAATTTTCCACATGTATCTAAGTCTTTGGATTGAAAAGGGGTAAGTCCACTGGACGAACAAATCAAGTATGGTGGCTAGTTTAACCCATGAAATATTGAAGGCCTAAAAAACCCCATTTAGGATAGTCAAGGAAAAAGGGCACTCAAGGAAAATGTGATAAATGGTATCCAAATTAGCCCTACACAGATAACAATGATTAGTGATACAAATACCTTTATGCATCATATTATCAATGGTTAGAATTCTTCCTTGGATAACCAACCATGAAAAGACTGCAATTTTTGGAATTAATTTTTTTATCCAAACTAAGTCCTTTTGGAGGACAAAATCCTCGTCATCAAGCAAAATCTTGTAAGTTGTTTTACCAGTGAACTACCCATTTTACGTAGGAGCCTAGGTCACTTGATCTTCCTTGGGTCTCATGGGGATAAACTATTTTTTGAGAATGTTACAAAGATCATTTGATTATGCTTGAAATCCCTGAATTCTTATTTTTTTCCACTTCATTCTACCTCTGTCCTCAACCATATAATCAAAGACTTTTCTGTGAATGAGTTATTCTGTGATATCTCTGATTCGGGCTAAGTTAGGATATTGCGTTAGTGGTTCGTCCTTAGCCCACCTATCATTCCAGTAATTTATCCTCTCACCATTGCCTAAAACCCATCTTAAACCTTATTTGATGATTTCCTTACAATTAAGAATTGCTTTCCAAAAAGCAAAACCTCTGATTGGAACCGAGTCACTTAGAAATTCTATATTTTGAAGATACTTTCGTTTGATGATAGCTGTCCATTCATTTTATTCAAACATTTTGATATTAATTCCATAAAATTAGGACATCAAACCTCTTGATATCAATGACAACAAAACATGCTCAAGTTTCCAACAATCTCCCCCTTTGTCATTGATGGCAACCCTTTATTCTTAATCATTCTTTTTACCTTTTTCCAATTTTGCTCCTCCTGAGAAACTTCTCCCCCTGACTGAATGCTCTCCCCCTAACTCATATCTCTCCCCCTTTGACATCAATGGCAAAGGACTACCTTTAGGTCTAAATATAAGACTCTTAGCTCAACCCCCTCCCCACCTCATCTCTTTGAGGTGATTAATTTTGGGGTGGGAGTATCTTTACTCCCAGCATCCAATCCTCCTTTTATTTTTCCACCTTCTTTATCAACTGATCCTTCTAATTATTTTGAATATCCCTATTTTTGCTTGTCCTTGGAAATTCTGTTCTACACCTCTTGGCCATATGTCCAACATTATTGCACTTATAACACTTAATGTTGTGGTTCCTAGAGGGTGCAAATATCTTGAAGTTCCTCCTGGTGAAGCCATACCCATTCCTGTCATGAACCCTACAATTAACTGCTTATGACTAAAATGATTACAAGAGTAACAATATCCTTGAAAGAGATGCCCATTTCTGAAATTTCTCTTAGCGAAACCATATTCCTTCTTTTCATGTGTCCTGCACTGCATAGCCTTGTGACCAAACTTGTTACTTGAGAAGCAACATCATTTGAAGAAATATTGCCTTGGACCCATTAGTCTCTTAGTCCTTTCTTCCCTGCGATGTTTCCTGTTCTTTATTTGTGCATTGTTTCCTTCCTTGGTGAACCTTCTATTTTTAAACTTATCCTTATAAGACTCATTTTCTTCTTCACTTTCTTCTTCTGAAGATTCTTCTTCTTTGGAGCTTGAGATTGACTCCTCTTCTTGCTTTCCTTGTCCTTATTCAAAACCAAGTCCTATTCTATTTGATGAAGGTCTTTGTGCATTGATAATCTTATCCAAGGTCTTTGAGCTTCTCCCAAACCTGTGTAGCTTATATTTAGACTCTTTCACTTCCTTTCTTAGTGAACCAACCTCATGCTCTAGTATTTCACATTTTGAGATTTTTACCTCTAACTTTTCTTTGAATCTTCTTGTCTTGGCTATTGAGTTTGTTAGATCTTGTATAAGCTTTCCTTTTTCTTCATCACATTCTTGAAATTGAGCCTTGAGTCTCAAATTCTGTTTTCTAACCTTTCTTAATTCCTTAAGAGTAGAAAAAAGCTCAACTTCTAGATCTACTACTCCTTCCTCTTCATTTTTTGATTCTTCCTCTACTTCTTTGTCTTCAGGAGCATCTTCATACTTTTTAGATTTATCTTCAATAGGAGCACTCAGGGTTATGTATAAGCACAAAAAATTGTAAATTGGCTCTATTTAGGATTTTTTAAATTTTAAATTGGCTAATTTTGGATCCTTTCACTAGGGCCCATTCACCCAAAATTTACGGGGTGGAAATTTTTTGGGGTAAATTTGTTCGTCGTTGATAATAATTATCCTATTTTTATTTTAATTCGTCGACCACTTTCGCCCCATTTCATGGACAATTCACCTTAAAATTATAAATGATTTTATTTTTTCTGCCCAAATCGCCTTCAAATTATAAATGATTTTATTTTTCCCACCCAAATCGCCTCATATACTACCCGTGTATATATTTTAGGGGATACTGATAAACATACATCTAAAATAATCTAACTCAAAAATAGCTCTGAAATAATGAAAAACTTGACAAGGTTATGAAGAAGTGTCTATCGACATAAGCCGATCAGTTGCAGAGGAGTGTCGGCTAGCATATGACTATCGATTCCAGAGAAGTGTCGATCGGCTTAAGATGATCAATATAAGATGATCGATTGTAGAGGAGTGTCGATCAACATATATTGATTGGTTGTAAAGAAGTGTCTATTAGTATAAGCCGATCGGTTATAGAGACGTGTCTATCAGCATTAGATGATCGATTACAAAGAAGTATCGATCGATATAAGCTGATTGGTTGCAAAAAAGTTTCTGTCAATATAAGTTGATCCATTGCAGAGAAGTGTTGGTTAGCATAAGATGATAGATTACAGAGACGTGTCGGTCAACATAAGTTTATCAGTTGTAGAGACGTGTCGATCGACATAAGCTGATCGGTTGTAGAGATGTGTCGATTGATATAAGTCAATCAATTATAGAGAAGTGTCTATCAGTATAAGCCGATCGGTTATAGAGATATATCTATCAACATAAGTTAATCAGTTGTAGAGATGTGTATATTGGTATAAGCTGATTGGTTGCAAAGAAGTGTCAGTCAACATAAGCTGATCGATTGTAGAGAAGTGTTAGTTGACATAAGTTGATCAGTTGCAAAGACATGTCTATCGACCTAAGCCAATCGGTTTTAGAGGAGAAACTATCGGTATAAGCTGATCAATTATAGAGGAGAGACTGTCAGAAAAATCTGATCAGTTGCAAATATGTGTTTGATAGCATAAGCCAATCAGTTGCAGAGGAGAAACTATCGATATAAGCTAATCGATTTTAGAGAAGAGACTGTCAAATAAGTCGATCGATTATAGAGGTATTCCTGTGATCCTAAGTTGACTATGAAAATATGTAGAGTATTTTTATTCCATTTTTCTTTTATCCAAAGATCTTTTTCTTTAGTTTCATAGGCACTATAGATGCACTATATACAACTATGGTAGACAACTATCAATGTCATCCAGTTGTGTGTCAGGAGCATTTTTCTTGTTAGAGACTACTTCTTGTCTCTTAGAGTATGTTTCATTAACAATGTAGAAGCACTATTTGTAAATATGGTCGATAAGTATCCATGTCATGTTATGTGTTAGGAGCATTTTCTTCTCAGAGACTGCTTCTTGTCTTTTAAATGCCATTCTATAGGGCAACATAGGTTCGTATTGAGGGATGTATGCTATTTTCCATCAATATCATATACATTTCATAATATCTGAAGGTTTTTTCTTTATAGATACAATGTCACCTACTAAATATGGAGAAGGGAGACCAATCTTCTTGTAAAGAGATAATTCTGAAATATTTTACACAAATATCAAAATGCAGTGAGGCATTAATCTTTACGGATTCTACACAACATGCAGGTACAAACACCTTTTACCATAAAATTTTTAATATTTATTTGTTATTCTTAAATATAAAGCTTTTCTTTATTAATAGATAAATGGTTGTCTACTTATCTACCTCTTTTTAAATGCTTTATTAAACTGTATTCTATTAATTATTTAAAATAGTGACTTTTTTACATCAAAAAATGATAGAGAACACCAAACATTGAATGCAGTAAACATTGTTGACCCTGATGTGCATTCACTCAAAGATATTCTAGTAGATGAGATGGGACCACATGATAATTTTTCTAATAACGACATTCAACAACCACTTCAGGAGATTTTAAATTCAGACACATCAACCAAAAAATAAAATGATAGTACAATTAAAATGTAGACCTTCAGGGAATCTTGTAGTAAAAAATATAAATATCAAAAGATAAGTGAATGGACTATCGGAAGGGATTTTAAAAATAAATGGAAACGGTTATATCCCTTTACTGAGCGAGATGAGAAACAAAATGTGTGTAAATTCATTATTCATACATGGAAGCTAGGAAATGATCATTTATTGCAAAATAAGAAATACATAATAGAAAAACACTGTGGGCAAGTTTACATCAAATAAATACGAAGTGATGGAACAATTAACAAATATCATAGGTGGAAGGATGCATCAGAATGTGTGCATGTGAGATATGCACTTGAATATGAAAAAATAATGAAACAACAAACTCTCATTGAGAAGGGTGGAACAATTGAGACACAATTTCAAAAAATTAATAAGACTATATTTGACTCAAATAAATTACAGTTTGTTGTTGTATACAATATTCTAAAAAAGGTTGATCCATGTCTGATTTTGCTAATTTAAAGAAAATACTTCAACTAGCCGATGTACAAAACCTTACTAGTTCACATTGGTAAGATCGAAGTGGTTGGAAAATAGCAAAATGTCTCACTAATTGAGAAGGAAGACCTAAGAGAGAATGTGAAACTTTTAGCATATAACATATACTATGCATGGCGTTGTATTTCATTATTGTAAAATATTGCTCGTAGGCAATCTCCAATTACGTTGATTAACCAACTCATCGGTTAATCAACTGCTTCAACTGTTTTGTAAATCCTTATATTGAAATCAATGAGAATGAATTACTACTTCGTGAAATTCTTCATGGCATCAGAGCTACGGACAGACCAGCCTGGCGGACGGACCTGACACAGACAAGACAAAGCCAGACAAAGCCTGGCGGGACGGAAGCGGACGACGGACCGGACAGAAGCGGACGACAGACAAAGCTTGGCGGACCGGACGGAAGCAGACGACAGACAAAGCTGACAGGACGCAGGGCCGAGGGCCTGGCACGGGAGACGACATGCAAACAGAACGCAAACCGAGACGGGACGACGCAAACCAAGATGGGGAGACTCTACGGCGGTTCGGGGAGACGACTGAGGCAAAAGGGCGGACTGGACTGGGGGTGGTTGCCCGAAGGCAACCGAAAGGTTATGGAGCCTTCCAGTTTTTTAAAGTCTCCCACAGTGGCCGCATAGGCCATGTGGGATAAAATTTTTTTTTTTGCCTATCTTCGGCCCCGAGGATCTAAATAGATCCTGTCTTCGACGTAGTTTCGTCGGGCCTTCTGGCTCACGTGGTCAGGGCGCTGAATGCTTGGACAGTAGGTTTCGGGTTCGACTCCCTTCGGGGATGATTTTTTGATGCCCAGCGTAGTCTTTTTTTGACGCCCTGCGCAGTTGTTGACGCCCAGCGCAGTCTTTTGACGCCCTGCGCAGTTGTTGACGCCCTGAGCGGCTGTTTGACGCCCGAACAACACCATTGACGCCCAACGCAGTTTTTTGACGCCCTGAGCGGCTGTTTGATGCCCGAAAATCACCATTGACGCCTGTGATGCCTTGCCAGCACCAATTTTGAGAGTTTCTCTAGGTATTTTTTTCCCAAATTCTTGTCTATTTTGCAATTTGAAGGGGGGAGTTCACCAATTTCACTTTTTTCACTTGCAAAATTGTCAGACAAAGGGGGGAAATTGTAATAGGAGCTATAATTTGCGGGCATTTATGATTTTTATTTGCATTTAAATACTTTTTTTTCTTGCATTATCAATCATAAATTAAAAAAATATATAAGACCCCAAATTTATACCCTATTTGTGCAATTTATTGCACAGCAGCGTTCGGTATTTGAGATACCTCTGGTCCACACTTACAGGTAATGCTGTCGTGCTTTGGACTACTGTATTCGCCGCCTAATATAGCTGCAACAATGACGTCTGAGCTTGTTCTCTATAAATCGTCGGGGAGAAATAAGGCAAACCAGTTTTTTGTTTTTTTCCCATTTCATACCCACATCGTGATTGTTGTTAGGCGTAAATCCTGACGAAAGCTCTTTTTTCCAAAGTGTTTAGGGGAAGTTACGCCCCACGCATGCGGAATAAAACTTTCTATGGTAGGTGTCATTAACAACACGATGCCCTTTCAATATCGCCTATGTTCAATATATTGTGCTTCTCATATGTACTTATAGTCTCCCTCTCGTAAGGGCGAGTACATATTGAGTGGTATACTGTTCCTATATACCTATAGTTTCCCTCACGTAAGGGCGGGTGTATATTGAATGGTTACAATATAACGATCTGGCAGGTATAAAGAAAGGGAGACCAATTGGTGATATAAGGAACTTTCATAATGGCCACAATTCATAAGTATCTCTCAGATTCTCAATTGCTGAAGGGTCCTAACTTTGTTCCATGGAAGACAAAGATGAAAGCCATACTTCAGCTTGGAAGATTTATGGGATGTAGTTTACGGCACTGAAAAACGTCCTCAAACAACAAGAACAGATCAAGATGATTGGGATAAGAAAGACAAGAAGAGTCTTGTATTTATCTTACTTGCTACCGCAGATGAGGTGCAACCTCATATTTGTGATGCAAAAACTAGTAAGATAGCCTGGGATGCTTTGCTCACAGTATATGAAGGGAAGAATCAATCCACTATTCTTCATCTTCAAACTCAACTACATAATCTCAGTATGAGTTTTGGAGAAACAATTGACATATTCCTATGCAGAGTAGCAGATTTGAAAGCAAAATTGAATGCTATGGGAAAACCTGTGGATGATGATGTCTTGAATTCTGTTATCTTGAGAGCATTACCAAGTTCCTACAAGATGTTGATCACCTCTCTCAATGTTTCTGGTAGACAAGTCTCATTTGTGGAACTGGTAAACTTGCTTCAGACTGAGGAGGCAACTCGAGTCCGGAAAGATGACATGCCGGATAATGCTCTCTCCACTCAAGCAAAGTGGTAAACAGCAAGGCCAGCTTCAAAAAGGAGGTGCTTCTTCCAAAGGAAAAGGGAAGCAATCTCAAGCAAAAAGATACAAAATATTGCAAAATTTGTGACATGAATAACCATGACACCAACAGATGTTGGTTCAAAAACAAGCAACCAAATGAGAGAGGTTCCCACAAGAAGGGCAAGCATAAGAAAAAATACAATAAGCATAAACAATCTAAAGGCCATGTAGCTTATGCTGAATCCAACTCAGAATCACCTTCTCCTGATTCTGATTCAGATTCTGACTCTGAAAGAGCACACAAGGTGCTCATGACTCATACTTCGTCTTCTCAGATAGATGATGTATGGTATATTGACTCAGGAGCTAGCAAACACATGACTGGGGATAAATCATGGTTTGATACTTTTGTGGAGAAAGAGGGTAAGCCAATCACAATTGCTGACAATCAGGTATATCAAGTAAAAGGAGAAGGGGATATTTCTGTGTCTCTTCCTGATGGTAATTGTCAAATTGAAAAAGTTCTCTATGTTCCAGGCTTAGCAAATAATCTACTTTCAGTCACTCAAATGTTGGATAGAAACATGGAAGTCGTGTTTCGAGTTGTCAATGGCAAGAAGAGATGCTTTATCACACATTGTGGTAAACATGTTGCCACCGGATCTTACAAACATGGCTTGTTTATTCTCGATGCTATTTCCACTCCCCATGTTGCTTTGGTTGCAACTACAAAGGAGGCCACCTCTCTCTGGCATCGACGTTATGGGCATCTCAGTTCTGGATATTTGCTTGAATTACACAAATATGAGATGGTTAAAGGTCTTCCACCTCTCTCATCTACCTTACCAGTGTGCTCGGATTGCTTAGCAGGGAAGCAACATCGAGTGCCTTTTGAAACAAGCTCCTCTCGAGCTGCAAAACCTTTAGAGCTGGTACATACCGATCTGTGTGGTCCTATGCCAACTAGCTATGGTGGGAAAAGGTATTTTCAACTATTCATTGATGATTACTCATGGAAGATGTGGGTTTTCTTTCTTCAGTTGAAATCAGAAGCACTTCTCTACTTTCAACAGTTCAAGAAACTTGTTGAGAAGGAGTCGGGATGTTTTATCAAGACCCTCCGCTCAGATCGAGAGGGGGAATACACCTCTGAAGAGTTTTCGAGTTTCTTAAGAAACATGGAATCAAAAGGCAATCGACTACAGCCTATACACCTCAGCAGAATGGAGTTGTAGAGAGAAGAAATCGTTCCATTATGGAAATGGTTCGATGTATGCTAAAAGGAGCACATCTTGAGGATCAATATTGGGCAGAAGCGATAAACACAAGCATCATACCTTCTAAATAGAGCACCCACTAGAGCTCTACAAGGGAAGACTCCACAAGAAGCATGGAGTGATAAGAAACCTTCCATTGCTCATCTCGAAGGTGTTTGGATGTAAAGCATTCATGCACATTCCAAAACAGAAAAGGAGGAAGCTGGATGAGAAAACCCTGCAGTGTATCTTTCTTGGCTATGATGAGTACTCAAAAGGTTATCGATTGATTGATCCTAAGACCAAGAAGACACATGTAAGTAGGGATGTTATATTTGATGAAGCTCTCACATCAAAATACACATCCACAACTGTATACCTAGATGAAGAAGAGCCTAAGAAGGAGGTTCAACTTCCACAACAAAAACAAAAAGTTCCAAAATGGTATACTAGCACTTTGAGAGATGCTAAGTTGAAATCCCTTCCAGATCTATCTCTTGATAGGCCATGTACTCGCAGTATGACTCAAAAGATGAGAGCAGAAGAATCTACTTCAGAGGTTGATGAACTTTGCCAACACTTTGATGATTTGTCAGTGGGTACAGAAAATGATAGAGAGGAAGATAAGGATGGAGAAAAAATTTATATGTCTACATTGAATACAAACGAACCCACAACGGTTCAATCTGCACTTGATGAACCACAGTGGAAAGAGGCCATGGATGTAGAACATCAATCTCTCCTTAAAAATAATACTTGGAAGTTAGTCGATCTCGCCAAAAGGGAAGAAACCCATAGGCCGCAAATGGGTGTTCAAAGTAAAGTATAAGGCCAGATGGGTCTATTGATAAGCATAAAGCCCGGCTTGTTGCAAAGGGATATGCTCAGAAAGAAGGCATAGATTATGAAGAGACTTTTGCCCCTACTGCAAAAATGACTACCATTCGTGTACTTTGTGCCATGGCAGCTCAGTTTGGGTGGAAATTACATCAGATGGATGTTAAAAGTGCCTTCTTGAATGGTGACTTACAAGAAGAAGTATACATGACTCAACCAGAAGGATTTGTGGTCAAGGGGAAAGAACAAAAAGTATGCAAATTGATTAAATCCTTGTATGGGCTAAAACAAGCTCCTCGAGCTTGGTACATCAAGATAGACAGTCACCTTGTGCAACATGGATTCGAAAGAAGTCCTTCAGATGCAAATCTCTATATCAAGAAAAATGGGTCTGATATAGTGATTCTTGTACTTTACGTAGATGATCTGATCATTACAGGAAGCTCAGAAAGTATGATTGGCTTAGTGAAAAAAGACTTGAAGCAATCATTTGAAATGACAGATCTAGGACTTTTGCACTATTGTCTTGGTTTAGAATTTACTCAAGAAAAATTTCATATTCGAGTAACACAAAAAAAATATGCCAAGACTTTAGTGGAAAAATATCGGATGACTAATTGTAAGTCCAAAGCAACTCCAATGGAGCAAGGACTTAAGTTATCTCGATATGATGAGTCACCTCAGGTAGATGGAACTCTCTATCGTCAGTTGATTGGGAGTCTCCTATATCTGACAAATACCAGAGCCGGATCTCGCTTTTGTTGTGGGATATCTTTCAAGATTCATGCAAGAGCCTAAGATGAGTCACCTGGAAAGCAGCAAAAAGAGTTCTTCACTATGTTCATGGTAGTACAAATTATGGCCTGGAATACAGAAAGAATAATAATTTTTTCTTACTTGGATACACAGACTCAGATTATGCTGGATCTCTTGATGATCGTAAATCCACTTCTGGATATGTTTTTCATCTCGGGTCTGGACCAATCTCATGGCACAGTAAGAAACAACATGTGGTTGCTCTATCTTCAATAGAAGCAGAATATCGTGCAGCCAGTGAAGCAGTCTGCGAGATAATGTGGTTAAGTCGCATTCTTACAAACATGGGCCTTCCAAAGAATCTTCCACTTCATTTGTTTTGCGACAATCAAGGTGTTTTGAATCTTGTCAAAAATCCAATTTATCATGAACGTACCAAACATGTTGATACCAGATGTCATTTTATTCGGGATGAAGTTCCAAAGCACCATATACAACTTCAATACATTCCTACTGATGAGCAAGTTGCAGATATCTTTACCAAAGCACTTGGACGTATCAAATATGAAAAATTTCGAGACACTATTGGAATTTGCCAATAATGTAATAAGGGGGGATGTTAGCATATAACATATATTATGCATAGCGTTGTATTTCATTATTGAAAAATATTGCTCGTAGGCAATCTCCAATTTAGTTGATTAACCAACTCATCGGTTAATCAACTACTTCAACTGATTTGTAAATCTTTATATTGAAATCAATGAGAATGAATTACTACTTCGTGAAATTCTTCAAAAACAAGACAAATTTATTTCACTTTCCATTGATGAGGTAACAACTATTGATAACACATCTTGGATTTGCATACATGTTTACACTTTCAAAAATCATTTAAGACAACCTCATTTACTAGCACTACATAAGATGATTGAAAATTGTAATACGAAAAATATTTATAATGTTGTTGTAACCAGTTTAAAGGATATTGCCAGAATGGATGAAAATAAAATTGCCACAAAGTTAATTTGTGTTGGAGCTAATGGTGCGGCTACAATGCAAGGATAAAGGAATGGTCTTTGTGTTAGGCTTCAGATATCAATTGCCCCATATGTGATTCCCATTCATTGCATGGCTCATCAAATGAATCTTGCATATAAAATTGTAAGCAATTTTGATAATGTAGCCAGAGTGGAAGAGCTCGTCCGTGAAATACACTCATAATTTTCATGCAGTCCAAAAAGGTTTGCTGAGTTTCAATAGTTTTCTCTAGGTGTAACCGAAGGCAAAAAAAAATTAAAATATGTGGACACTAGGTGGATTTCACTGTTTCTTCTTGCAAAAAGGGTATTTTCAGAATATCAGTGCTTGGTTGGGTTTATGTATTCACATTGTAGGGATGTTGACAAGACAAAATATTTGCTATTTTGCATGACTGACTTGGAAAATCTTCTCACATTATGTGGTATTCTTCCATTGTTTTTTTTTTTTGAATTTACATGGTGGAATCGGTAGCCGCCACGAATCCGGGCAGGCTGTCCAACTTTTATGGCTGCCATAGTATTCTGCGCTGTCCACCCTCGAAGCCACCACATAGATCTTTGCACAGTCCGCCCCTATAACCACCATGCCACAATCATTTTAAACCTTTTATGCCACTGAAAGCACCAAGAAAGGGACACACATTCAGTCCGACGAGGCCCGAGATTTGAACCTTGGACCTCAGCCCCCTTATGGGGTTTGGATGAAACAATTGGTCTACACCTCGAAACTGGTATTCTTCCATTGTTGCAAGAAATGAATTCTATGATTTAACTCGTACAAGTATGGGCAATTTATATTATCAATTTTGTGAGGATAAGAAAACAAATATGTATGATTATTGATAAGATTTATTTATCCATAAAATATTTTAAGGATCCTAAGTTTGATAGTTGGAATACATTAGTTGATGTCAATGATCCAAACAAATTTTTAAAGTTCAACATAAACAATAATCTTTGTATTGCTATACATGGAAATATGATTCTTGTATATCATTTTGAAAAGCGATTAGATATACTAATAGATGATGTTGAACAAGTTCCCATAACACATTCCATATTTGATGAGGTTTTGGATATCACTAAAAATAAATTAAAAAGAATTGCAAATACATTAACAAGTGAAGTAAGACATCGTTTTAAGAGAGATAAGACACTTGAGGCCATGGTTGTTGTTAATACCATATTCTGGAATCCTAGTGTTGACCACAGTAGTAGAAGTTAGTTGTTTGTAAAATATATGGATAATATTATGACACATTTCTCTAAAAGTGTGGAAGTAAATGACATTGAAATCAATGGTATTCTAAACAAAGATCTTTTGAGAGAACAATAAACCAATTTTAGAATAACAATGGATAATCAAAATGCATATTTCAAAAATTCATGTGACTGGTTCAATCACACGTTTCTGGCAAAAATTATATTGAAGTAGTGTCTTACAAGAAACTATGAGTGAATACTTTAATTTATATGAATTATGTCAAACAATGGTTTTGGGATCTATTGAAGATGAAAGGGTATTCAGTGCATTATATTTTGTTAAATCAAAACTTTGTAACAGGTTGGACAAAAATTTGGAAAATTGTTTGAGAATGTATGTGTCATTGCATGAGGTGGGTATGTTTCCTATGACATAGCGTTGACATATAGGAAGTCCCTAGTGGATAGGAGAGGTCTCACTGATACTGTTGATAATGATAAAAATAATTCAGCTTGGAGTGATGATGAGATTACAGAAATGCAAAATTCACAAATGATTCTCGGTTATTTTAGAGAAGTTGATAAAACTTTGAATCAACTTTCAAAAATGTAAAAATTTCAATGATTATATGACAAATTCATATAATCAATGATTTTACGAATTTGAAATCATTAGTAAAATTTTAGTGATTTGAATAAATTCATATTATCAATGATTTTTCATATTTGATATCATTTGTGAATGCCAATGAGTTAAAAAATTTATATTATCAATGATTTTCTGTATTTGATTAGTTGTAAATTTTCAATGATTTGAAAAAATCATATAATCATTATATTTTCAATGATTATGTATATTTTCTTTTTGATATTATGGACTGTCTATGTTTTAAAATTTATGATTTATGCTTTAGCTTTGAGTAAGCTGGAATTTAAAAACCATGCATTCGTAATGATGCTATGTTATTGATTTAATTGTCTATAGTGACAAAATATAGTGATTTTTGCTTTGACTTTGACTATATGTATGTATGTATCATTAGTATCATTAGTATGTATGCTATGACTCTAGAAGTGTTATTGAGTTTCTATGTTGACAAAATTTTATGATTTATGTTTTATCATTGAGTAAACCATGAATGCATACATAACTAGTACATATTTCTTAGTATAATTAGTATGTATGATTTGACTCTAGAAGGAAAAATGAATGTAGTATATTACTTTAGATATGGAAAATGAAAATTTAAACCCATTCTTAGATATATCCATCATAAATACACTTTGAAATATAAAAGCATTATAGCATAATACAAAACACCATACTCATTTTTATACAACAACAAGAATGATTATGAATAAAATGAAAATTTAAACCAATGCATAGATATATCCTTCATAAACTCACTTTGAAATATAAAGACAATGTAATATAATACAAAAGACCATACTCATTTTTATACAATAACGAGAATGATTATAAATAAAATGAAAATTTAAATCCTTGCATAGATATATCCTTCATAAAATCACCTGAAAATTGAAATATAAAACAACATAGCATAATATATGAAAATTAAAAATTTAAACCCATTCATAAATATATCAATTGTAAACTCACTTTGAAATATAAAAACAATATAGCATAATACAAATGACAATACTCATTTTTATACAACAACAAGAATGACAATGAATAAACTAAAAATTTAAACCCATGCATAGACATTTCATTCGTAAACTCATTTGAAAATTGAAATATAAAAACAACATAGCATAATACACAACACAATACTCATTTTTATATCAAAACAAGAATAACATTGAAACCTATGCATACATATATTCTTCGAAAACTCAAGCATATTTGTAACACCATAATACTCAAGAGATGAAAATAACATACAATTATAAATGTAAATAGTAATATAAAATAATAAAAGCAAGTATCTTATTTTCAAATGAAAACATATGAAATGTCATAAAAGTCTTTTTGAAATATCAAATTTTGAAAATCAGTTTCATTTTTCAAAAAATTTTCCCCGTTCCACCTATTCCACATCTTCTACATCCTGCATAGCAATGGTTCCTCCCTCATATTTTCCATGTTCAACCTATTTTCCTCATCCACTACTTCCACAATTTCCACATTTTGCATTCCAACGACTTCTCCCTCGTCCTGGGTAACAATACTCTCAATTGCTCTAGAACTGACAAGGATCTTCTCAACACTTTCCAATCCATCGAGAAGGGTGTTTTCCTCTTTGCCAACATCTTTAGATGTTGGTCCTTGAACTTATTTACCCTTCTTCTTGAGCAGAACATTAGGATCCAATCCATTGCGGATAATGATTTTTCACAAAATATTGTTTTTTCGAACTGCTTCTTGAGCTCTTTTTTTCATTGCCTTGAAAGCATTTAAGAACTCCTTTGCCATCCTGAGATAGTCTTATAGGTTTTGAACCTGCTTATTGAGATTATCATACTTTACTTGCAAAAAGAAAAAATAGTTAGTCAATAGATAATTATATTAGAAAAAAGAAAACAATAAATTTTTGAGCATATAAGTGACTATGTCAAAGACTCAAACCTTAGCAACATTCTTTGTAGCTAAAACAACATCAACCTTTTTCTTATCACTTGCCCATTCATTGTAATAAGCTTGGGCCTCACCGTTTATGTTCTCCAATCTATTCAACATAAACTTTAAAATTTTATTTGTTTGAGATGTGTTAACCTTCACAATGCCAGATTTTACTTGTTGTAGTAGAGCCTCCATATTTTCAGGTTCATTTTCAATGATAAAAAATTTGTTCTCTTTTTGAAAAGTTATTGTATTGGGCATTAATTTCCTTTATCAACACTTTGACCCGATACTCTCATTTTTTCACTTTTGTTATATCTGGAAGTAGTAAATCCTTAATGGTAGATTCAAAATTATAAAAAACCAAATATTTTTTAGAAATATTTAATCTTTCTTCCTCTTGTCGAGGAGGAGCTTGAGGGATGTTGGTTTCCTTAGGAGGAGATTTGCTTGAACATTCTGCTCCTTCATTATATTTATCTCAGAGCAGTTCTAAAACTTGGAAAGTAGTGGGTGTGTTGCCTTGTAAAAAGAAATCTTGATCAAGTGGAACTTCATCCAACCCAACACCAAAAGCTTTCGGTACACCATTAAAATTAAAATTAGCAAGAGAAATATGTCTGAATTCTAAAAATGTATTTGAAGCTTCTTTCTCTAAAATTTGCATTGTTGCTTCTCTCTATGGCCTAGATAGAAGAATGTGTTTTCCAAATGGGAAGCATTGACCTCACATTTGATTTTGGCATGGTGGAGGAGGAGGCATAATTGATTACTGATTTTGTTAATGAAATTGTTGTATAGGAACTATAAACATCATAATAAAAATTAAGTACAAAATTTGTGAAGGTAGATTATGAAAATTGGTTACAAAATTTTTTATAACACTCATCGAAAGAAGAAATGACATCTTGCGTAACTACATATGCAATTGGAATGTTGGCATGTTGTACATCTAAAATTTGTTTTTTAATAAAAAATAGAATTTTTTTTATAAATTTTTTGTTTCAGTAGTCATTAAAACTTACTCCTCGAATATGAAACTTCTTTCACAACTACATCCATTGGTAGTGGATGTGCAGCCACTGGTGTAGGTTTTTGAGGATCAGGATAACTAGATCTTATATGTTTCCTATTTGATCTTCTCCTTAGTAGTGGCATTGTTTCCTTCGCAGGTGTTTCGAAGTCTCTTGATTCCTCTAGATTATAACCTTTGAAAGCAACATCCCTTTTTGAAGAGGAAGATGATACCCTTTTATGTATTTTGTATGAAATATCAAAATTATAAGGAGAAAACATATGAAAAATAAAATTTTTACTACAATATTAACTAAAAATTACCTGAACTTGTTGTTCTATCATGGCTGCTTGGGCTAGGGTTGAGTGCCAAGATGTCGGTACTTGAGTGTTCTGCAATTGATAAAAATATTCATAAAAAAAAGCAATAATATAGTTGCATGTGCTAACTATTGACGATGGTGAAGCGTGGGTTATCACGTTCTGGATTTCCAATCTGATCCGATATGAGACATAGTTGGACCAGTCAAATTTTTGGTGTGCAACACAACAAACTAAAAATGCTAAGGCCCACATAAATGTTTTTAACGGTCTTCCCTGTAGAACGAGTCTGGCAAGGAAGAATTTGCAACATGCCCGAAGAAATTTATTTTCTATACCTGGTACAGTCAAACCCCTTCTGGACTTGGTGGCCGTAACTAAAAAAAAAAACAAAATCAGTAATTGTACACTAGTGACTAGAATTTAAATTCAGTTAAATAAAAAAATAGTTATACCTTGAAAATATTTCGGCTACACATTGAAGTTGGTCTCTTGGTAGAGTTTGTCTTCATCAGTTAATGCGTATTTGGATGCGATAGGCTCACAACCAACATGGGGAAATGCTATCAATCTGGTGATGTCAAAGGCTATGAAAGAAAGAACAATGTTTTTGTTTTCAACGACAATAGTTGCCTTACCCGAATCAATATTGTAACCTACAATTACTTTCTTAAGCACTCTAGTGTCCTTGTCAAACTACGACATCAAAACTAGACCCCAAAGACCAGAGTTCGTGACCCATGACATGTCGTAACCCAGTGTTGATAAAATTTCATAAATCATGGGGTAAAATAGGTTTTTAAAGTTAATTTTAGACGTTCCAGGGGTGATAGGGAATGCCATAGGGATATTTGGTTGTGAACAAGAATATGGATCAGAAGATATAGTGGATGGTATTCGACACTTGACAGAAAAGGATTCAAACTGGAGGAAAAGGATTAAAAATACCTTAAAACCTAAGGTAAATGGTAAAAACTAAGAAAAAATGAGAGGAAGATGTGTTATAAACTGAAGCATTACCTTATTCTTCATATTCATGGAAGTTATATAAGATTTACAGGAACTCCGTTGAGGCAGTTTGTAAACTGAAAGAAAACTACTTTCCCCTCCTATAATACTGTTAACGGAATTAATGTAATACATGATATAATAAATATTCTAACATCCCCCCTTATTACATTAATGTTGACTACACATAGCATTGCGGAACAATTCAAATTTGACTCGAGCAAGCGCTTTGGTGAAGATGTCCGCTATTTGCTCATCTGTGGGAATGTAGTGGAGCTGGATATGATGCTTTGGAATCTCATCTCGAATGAAATGACACCTAGTGTCAATGTGTTTGGTGCGATCATGAAAGATAGGATTCTTGACAAGATTCATAACACCTTGATTGTCGCAAAATAAATGTAAAGGAAGTTTCTTTGGAAGGCCCATATTTGTGAGGATGCGACGTAACCATATGATCTCGCAGATTGCTCCACTAGCTGCTCGATATTCTGCCTCAGTAGAAGAGATAGCAACAACATGTTGCTTCTTGCTATGCCACGAGACAGGACCAGATCCAAGGTGAAAAATATAACCTGTAGTTGATTTTCGGTCGTCTATGGATCCAGCATAATCAGAGTCCGTATACCCTTGAAGATAGAACTTGTTGTTCTTTTTGTATTCCAGGCCGATAGAAGTCGTACCACTGACATAGTGAAGAACTCTTTTTGCTGCTTTCCAGTGGCTAACTTTAGGATCTTGCATGAATCATGAAAGATAACCCACAACAAAACTAAGATCTGGCCTGGTGTTTGTGAGATAGATGAGACTCCCAATCAGCTGACGATAGAGAGTACTATCTATTTTTGGAGATTCATCAAATCGGGATAACTTAAGTCCTGCTTCCATTGGAGTAGCTTTGGGCTTGCAGTCAGTCATCCGATACTTATCAATTAGAGTCTTGGCATATTTCTTTTGAGTAACTTGTATGCAATGCTTGTATTGAGTTACTTCTAGACCAAGACAATAGTGGAGAAGTCCAAGATCCGTCATTTCAAAAGAGGTATTGAGATCTTTCTTAACTGTTTTTATCATACTCTCTGAACTCGCTCGTTATGATCAGATCATCCACATATAGTACTAGAATTACTATGTTAGAACCATTGTTCTTGATATATAGATTAGAATCTGCAGGACTTCTTCTAAACCCATGTTGCACTAGGTGACTGTCAATTTTGATATACCAAGCTCGAGGAGCTTGTTTAAGTCCATATAGAGATTTGATCAGCTTACGGACTTTCTGTTCTTGCCCTTGAACTACAAAACCTTCAAGTTGAGTCATATAGACTTCTTCTTGTAGGTCACCATTTAAGAAAGCACTCTTTACATCCATCTGATGTAGCTGCCAACCAAATTGAGCTGCCATTGCACATAGAACTCGAATAGTGGTCATTTTAGCAATAGGAGCAAATGTCTCTTCATAGTCTATGCCTTATTTTTGTGCATAGCCCTTTGCAACAAGTCGGGCTTTATATTTATCTATTGCACCATTTGCCTTATATTTTATCTTGAATACCCATTTGCAACCAATGGGTTTCTTTCCTGAAGGCAAATTCACTAACTTCCAAGTTTGATTTTTCATTAGAGATGTATGTTCTGCGTCCATAGCACTTTTCCATTGATCTTTACTGAGTGCATCTGAGACTGATGTGGGTTCTTTTTCATCTAGTTTTGTCAGATAGACTTTTTCATCTTCCATATCTATATCCTCATCATCTTCTATATTCACAGATAAATCATCAAAATGTTGACAAAGATCATCTACATCTGTTATTGTTGCTGCATCATCTGCTCTTTTGTGTTGAGTCATACTCACGAGTAGCGGGTCGATCTAGAGTTAGATCTGGAAGTGATGTCAATTTTGAATCTTGCAATGTACTAGTATACCACTTAGGAACCTTCTTTTGAGGAGGTCGTTGCTTCTTTCTTAGGTTCATCTTCATTAAGATATACAAGTGTATTATTTGATGTGAAAGTTTCATCAAATACTACATCTCTCGCTGATGTGTGTTTTCTTGGTTATAGGATCAATCAACCGATATCCCTTTGAATTTTCATCATAACCAAGAAATATACATTTTTGAGTTTTCTCATCTAGTTTCCTTCTTTCTGTTTAGGAATATGCATAAAAGCTTGGCATCCAAAAACTCTTAGGTGAGAAATTGAGGGTTTCTTACCACTCCAGGCTTCTTGTGGAGTTTTTCCTTGTAGAGCCCTTGTAGGTGCTCTATTTAGTAGGTAAGATGTTGTGTTTACTGCTTCTGCCCAGTATTGTTTTTCTAAGTTTGCTCCTTTTAACATACACCGACTCATTTCTACTATGGAGCGATTTTTCCTTTCTGCAACTCCATTTTGCTGCGGTGTATATGCTGTAGTGAGTTGTCTCTTGATCCCATGTTTTTCCAAAAAATCTGAAAATTCCTTGGAAGTGTATTCCCCCCCTCGATCTGAGCGGAGGGTTTTGATGGAACAACTTGTTTCCTTCTCAACTTGTCTTTTGAACTGACGAAAGTAGTGAAGAGCTTCTGACTTGAGTGCAAGGAAGGAGACCCATATTTTTCGAGAGTAGTCATCAACAAATAGCTGAAAATACCGCTTTCCACCATGACTGGTTGGGAAAGGACCGCACAGATCTGCGTGGATTAACTCCAAGGGTTTTTTAGAGCGAGAAGAACTAGTCTCAAAAGGAACTCGATGTTGTTTCCCTACGAGACAATCGGAGCATACTGGGAGAACGGATGAAAGCTGAGGAAGCCCTTTTACCATGTCATATTTGCTTAATTCGAGTAAATACCCGGAACTGAGGTGCCCGTATCTTTTATGCCATAAGGAAGTTGTTGCTTGTGTAGTGGCAATGAGGGCAGTATGGGATGTAGAAACTGTATCCAAGATGAATAAGCCATGTTTGTAGGAGCCAGTGGCAATGTGTTGACCTTGGTGACTGATGAAACATCTCTTTTTGCCTTTTTCAACTTGGAAAACAACATCCATATTGCGATCTAACATCTGTGGAACAGATAAGAGATTTTTGGCAAGGCCAGGAACATAGAGAACTTTCTCTATGGCACAGTCTCCATCAGGGAGAGTGACTGTAACATCCCCTTCACCTTGTACTTGATAGACCTGATTGTCTGCAATAGTGACAGGTTTGCCTTCTCTGGCGTGAAAGGTTTGAAACCAGGACTTGTTCCCAGTCATATGCTTGCTTGCTCCGAAATCAATATACCATACAACATCGGATTTGGAAGAGGCAGTATAGGTCATGAGCACCTTGTGTGCTCTTTCGGAGTCATTATCTGAAGAAGAATTTGAATGATCTGAATGGGAATATGCATAAGCAACATGACCTTTTTGTTGGTTACGATGTTGGGGATATTTCTGCTTCCCTTTGCTTTTCTTATGTTGTGAGGGATCATTCTGTTGTTTGTTTTTGAACCAACACCGGTTGGTATCATGATTGTTCATATCATAGATCTTGCAATATTTATCTCGTTGGAGATTGGGCTTGCCTTTGCCCTTGGAAGAAGACCCTCCCTTCTGGAATTGTCCTTGTTTGGGCCCTTTTTGATGAGTGGAAAGAGCAGTGGCAGGTTCCTCATATTTTTGTACTTGATTGGCTTCTTCAGTTTGAAGCAAGTTAACCAATTCAACAAAAGTTAATGTTCTGCCAGAAACATTGAGTGAAGTGATAAAACTTTTGTAAGATGGTGGGAGTGCCCTCAAAATAACAGATGTCAAAAGATCATCGGTGATGGGTTTTCCCATAGTATTGAGTTTAGCTTTTAATTCTGCCACTTTGCAGAGAAACAATTCAACAGTCTCCCCTGAATGCATTGTGAGATTGTGAAGCTGGGTTTGTAGGTGAAGAATTGTGGAATTATTCTTTCCTTCATACACAGTAATCAAAGCCGCCCAAGCATCTTTACTGCTCATGGCATCACAAATATGAGGTTGGACCTCATCTGTTATGGCAAGTAACAAAAACATAAGGCCCTTCCTGTCCTGATCATCAAATGCATCTTGATCTCGTCCCTGCTGTGGTGGGACGAGAGGTAGTGCCACTGACGACATCCCATAATTTTTTGACCTGAAGAATAGCTTTCATTTTATGCTTCCATGGCACAAAATTGGTGCCTTTGAGCAATTGGGCATCTGAAAGATACTTGTGCACTCGTAGCCATTGTTTAGGGTTCCTTATAGCGCCAAATGGTCCCCTTTTCGATATACCGTTGCCGTGCCGGATATACCGAATCGAATCAAAACAATACCTGCCCTTACGTGAGGGAAACTATAGGTATTGTGAAGATCAGAACGATACGTGGAACATAGGCAATATTGAAAAGGATTGCTTTGTTGATGGCACCTACCTTAGAAAGATAGGAATCCGCATGCGTGGGGCGTAACTTCCCCTAAACACTTTGGATTCCAAGACTTTCGTCAGGATTTACGCCTAAACACAATTGCAATGAGGATAAAAAATTTACTCAAAGAGATGTGTAATGACACCTGCCTGAGAATCTTCGGAAGAAGAATAATCAGTTGGAGGAATTTAAGTCAAAAACAAAACTAGGAGAAAATTAGTGTTGGTGATAGAACATATGAAGATCCCTGTGCAAAGAGAGAACTGCTTTTGGAGAACCTGTGCAACATGTGTTGAGAGAAGTAGTGGATGCTTTGATGTAGATGATTTTTAAGTGCAGAAAGAGAATGCAATAATCAAACAAGCATGCTCACAAAATGCTTCTCACATAGGTGTCGGGTTCAACCGAAAATGCACCCAACTTTGACAAAAGAAGGTGTCGAGTAAAATCGAAAATGCACCTTGGAATTGCTATCTAACTCTTCTCCTGAGGGTTGGAAAAAAAATTTAAATTCCCCCTTCTATCTTGGAAGAAGTGAAGGCAAAAAATAGAGTTATAATGCCTTTGAACAATTGTTTTTTTTTTTGAAAAAAAACAAATTTACATGTCTTACAAAGTAATGACAAAAACGAGTCACAAAAACAAATTTCTGAGCATCAAAAAAAAATTTGTTTGTGTTTTTTGGGCGTCACCAAGCCCTCGAGACGTCAATCGGAGATGTGGGGCGTCAAAATACCCTCTTACGTCAATCGGAGATGTGGGGCGTCAAAAAATTTGAAACTCGGAAATTTTTTTTCCGTTCCCTTGCTAATGTGCGCCAGCTGGGCTCTGGAGAGCGGATAGATCACATTCGCGGCATGGTGCGTTGAAACGTTCTCACCAAAAAAAATTATTTCCGCGTAGGTCAATCTCAAACAAACCGTTTGAGGGAAATTAAAATGAAAGGAAAAAAAATGTCTTTTCCCAACCATATTATCAATCTCAATCAAGGGATTTTTTTTCGTTTACCATGTTTCAGACGAAGTCGACGCCGCTGTACGGACAGTGGTTTTCACAAACCGATGGCAGGCCTTTTTTTTTTTTTGGCTGCAATCGCTGGGCGTCGCAAAAATTCTGCACGCGAAATGCCACGACCAATCCAGTGGTTTTCCTCCAGGGATTTCCAGCCGATCTTCTGAATTTCCTCAATGCTCAAACACTCCACGCCGAGGCAAGTGAGGGTGTTTTCGAGGACTCCACGGCGCACGGCTATGTACGTCTAGCAGCACTCTTGCTGCTGCTTACCGACGATCAGCCGTTTAGCGATGGCCTGCAGGTCCTTCACAGTAGCAGGGCGCACCAGGTAGATTAGCGACACCGCCCAATGGCCACAATGGACAGAACCCGTCGTATTTTAAAGATCCTTCTGCCCGACGGTGGCTGTTGATAGAGTGAGAGGCATTTTCCTTGTATACGCAAACCCTGACATCGTGGACATGAACCAGAAGGCGTCCTGGACGCTGGTTGTTGGCAAAGAACGGTAGCCACCCCTACCACAGTCAAGAAACCGCCAGGGTTGAGCTCGCAGGGCTACCCGGCGGCGATCCGACGGTGCTGCAATTTTTGAAAGAAAAAAAATAGGCCGTTTGCTGGCTGTCGTCTGGTTGCGTCTCACGCACAATGATGTCGTCGTGTGCTGGCTGTGTCTCACGCCATGGCTTCGTCTGCAGTCACGCTTCTCAGGCTATGGCTCCGTCTGCAATAGTGTTTGGAGTGGTAAATGAAAATCACATTGCCCAAAAACGTTTAAAGCTCTGATGCCATGTTATAAACTGAAGCATTACCTTATTCTTCATATTCATGGAAGTTATATAAGATTTACAGGAACTCCGTTGAGGCAGTTTGTAAACTGAAAGAAAACTACTTTCCCCTCCTATAATATTGTTAACGAAATTAATGTAATACATGATATAATAAATATTCTAACAAGATGGTTAAAACTGCGTTAAAACTGAAGGACAAGGGTAAAAATTATGATAGAAAAAGTAAAAAAATAACTATTTATCCCTTTATATATACTTCTCTACATGCATTAGCTCACTGATGGATTACACGTGGCATCCACATGTAATAATTTAATGGATGGTTGATATGTGGTATATATGGGTGTGTTACAAATGCCTGAGTACTCTACAACCGATCATCTTTGTTGCAACCGACTGGATTTACTGCAACTAATCGACTTATTGCAACCTATCGGATTTACTACAATCGATTGGCTTCGCTAAAATTGATCAAAATTCATGTAACTGATCATCATTCATGCAACCAATCATCATTCCTACATACGATCATCATTCCTACAACCGATTGGTGTTCCTACAACCGATCATCATTCCTACAACTGATCGTCATTCTTGCAACCAGTCATCATTCCTGCAACTAGTCATCATGGCTACAACATATCGGTATAGATGCAACACATCAACATTTCTGCAACTGATCGTCATGCTTGTAATCAATCGGTATTTTTGTAACCCATCATCATGCCTAAAACTGATCATCATGCCTGCTATCGATCATCATGTCTGTTGTCGATCGTCATACCTATTGCTGATCATCATACCTACAACTAATTGTCATGGATGCAACCAATCATCATACCTAAAACCAATCATCATGGATGCAACCGATTATCATGGATGCAAACAATCAGTATTGTTGTAAATGATTGGTATTATTGCAACACATTGGCATTATTGCAACACATCGACATATCTGCTCGCGATCATTTTTCATGACCTGTATGTCTATAACCTTTCAGCATTTTCTGACAACCATGTCTGTAGGCAATCATCTCAGACCGATCATCGTAAAAAATAAAGGCTTAAAGCATTTCATTTTAGTCGTACATTCCTATAATTTTCAAAAATTATATTCATATCCCATAATATAGAAAAATTCACCACGATTTGAAATTTTTTGGAGAAAGTTGAATGCAATTCACCATTTATCCTTTGATATAATTCACCGAGATCCTAATGCAATTCACCTTGATTTTATAAATATATTTTTAGGCCAACCCCTTATGCATAACCCTAGAAGCACTTCCTTCTTCCTCTATTTCCAAGAAGAGAATTTATTCTTCTTCACTATTTGAGGATCTTCCATCACTCTCACTTGAACCCTTGCCTATATTGTCTGCATAGAAACTTTTCTTATGCCTTTGCAAAAACTTATTTCCATGCTTGCTTTGTCTATCCCTGTTTTTCTTTTCATACTTGGATTTTTTTGCTTCCCTGTTCTTATAATATTGTTTCTCTTCACTGCTACTGCCTTCGGCTTCTGTATAGTTAGATGCATAATAACCATATTTACCACAATTGAAACACTTTACTTTTTTCATACCTTTGTGCTTTCTTGACTCCTTATTTTTTCTTCTGCCATAGTTAGCTTCCTCATCATTGGTTGACTCAACACTTTAATCAGGTTTCTTACCCTTTGCTTTATTTTTTGCTTTGAATCTGCCTATGTATTTTGAATAGGATCCTTTACTAATATCATATCATATGCTGTGAGTGTTCCCTGTAACTCATCCAAAGTTAGATTTTCAAGATCTCTTGTTTCTTCTATGGTTGAATCATACCTCATAGGAAGTAACCTTAGAAAAATTTTATAAACATCAGATTCTTCAACTTTAAACACAAGTCCTCACATGGAATTAACAACCTCATCCACATAAAGTAAGTATGTAGCAATATCTTTCTCATCCTTCATATTCAAGTCTTCAAACGTTTTCTTGTGATTTTGCAACTTTACCATCTTGACCTTTTTTTCTCCCTCATATGCTTTCTTTAAATTTTCCCAAATCTCTTTTGCTGATGTGTAATGCATAACTTTTACAAATTTTGCTTCATGTAATATACACAAGATTGCATTAATTGTCTTTGCATTATACAGGTGTAGGAGCTTACCATCTTTATTTGTAAGAGTACTAGCTAGCGGTGTGTATCCATCCTCAACTGTTTTCCATGTCTTATATCCTTGTGCCATTAGGTAAGTATTCATTCTTACACTCCAGAAGGTATAATTATTCCCATCAAATAGTGGTGACTTATTTTTTGAATATCCACTTTGAGATGCCATCTATGTTCCTGTACACTCTTCCTTCAAGCTGTTAAACTATTTTGAAGGAACCCACTATGATACCAATTGAAGAACACAAGCTAATACTGAGAGGAAAGGGTGAAAAATATAATATCAACTTTTACTTTTCTTTCCAAACAATACTATCCAATATTATCAATGGCAATATTAACAATAGTAATCAAAGCAATGCACAAATCATCACACATAATAGAGACACCAATTTAACGTGGTTCACCCAATGTGGGCTACTCCATGAAATATTTCCACTAATTTTTTCTCAACAAATCTCTTGAGAATCACTTCCCTATTACAATGTTTATGGACCTCTATTCGAAGGAGACACCAATTCCATAATGCTCTGATTTGTGGATCACTCTCCATAGGAGAAATCTTTACCCTTTTATTTGGTTCATGGAACTTGATCTAGGAGAACTCTTTCTCCTCATCTGGTTTATGGATCTCTCTCCATAAAAGAACTTTATATTCCCAGTTGGTTCACGGATCACACTCCATAGGATAACTCTTCCCCTTGCTCTGGTTTGTGGATCTCTATTCATAGGAGAACTTTTTCCCCTCTACTCTGGTTGGTGATATTATAGAAGACTTTTGTCCCCACTGCTCTAGCTAATGGATCTCTATCCATTGAAGACCTCTATCCCCATTGCCCTGGCTAATGGATCTCTATCTACTAGATATTGCTATCCTCTTTACTTTGTCACCTACAAAGCTTGATCTCAGTTATATCTCAAATTTGCACCAAAATCTATCCCAAGTCTAGTATAAATTTGCTCTATCTCTGGTCATAAATCTTCTCATAAATTTGCACTAAATTCTATCTTAAATCTATCCTCAAGCCTTAAAATAAAGCTTGATCAAATTATCAATAAACTATGCTCATATCTACCCCAAGACTTAACACAAAGCTTGAAAAAATCAATCAATGAACTCTTCTTAGATTTGCCCCCAGCCTTAACACAAAGCTTAAACAAACCAATCAATCAACTCTGCTTAGATCTACCATAGGCCTTAACACAAAGCTTAAAAAAATAATCAATCAACTCTACTTAGATTTGCCCTAAGACTTAACACAAATATTGAATAAATCAATCAATCAACTCTGATTAGATTTGCCCCAAGCCTTAACACAAATCTTGAACAAATAAATCTTGCTCTTAATGTTGTTTCAAGTCTTCACAAGACTTTCTCAAATCTACCTTCAAGTCCTCTCAAGAACTTGCTCAATATGCTCTCAAGTATTCACAAAGACTTGCTCAAATCTACCTTCAAGTCCTCTCAAGAACTTGATCAATCTGCCTTCAAGTCCTCTCAAGAACTTGCTCAATATGATCTCAAGTATTCACCAAGACTTGCTCATATCTACCTTCAAGTCCTCTCAAGAACTTGCTCAATCTACTCTTAAGTCTTTACAAAGACTTGCTCAAATTTGCCTTCAGTCCTCTCAAGAACTTGCTCAATTTTATCCTCAAGATTTCACAAAAGCTTGCTCAACTCTGTCCTCAAGATTTCATAAAAGCTTGCTCAAATTTGTCCTTAAGCTTTCACAAAAGCTTACTCAACTCTTTCCTTAAGCTTTCACAAAAGCTTACTCAACTTTGTCCTTAAGCTTTCACAAAAGCTTACTCAACTCTGTCCTCAAGCTTTCACAAATACTTGCTCAACTCTGTCCTCAATAATATCAAATATTGCATACAAAACACTACTCAATTCTCTTTCAGAAAATATTCTTCAAACAAATTCTACTTGTCATTTTTCCTCTCAAAATAAATCACTCAAAATTTCTCACAAAGATACTTAAATTTTTTTGCAATCCTAGCACAAATGGTTCTCACTCTTTATCTCAAAACTTTCCAAAACTCATTCAACAATAATAGCCTAGTTTTTTCTCAAAAATCTATCTCAAGTATTTCCAAACCATTCAACAATGAGATGCACAAAACTTGCTCATACATTTCCAACAATGCTTATCAAACAATCCTTTTCACTCCACCTTATGTTTCACACATTCATTTCAACAAATACTTCAAACAAAGAATGATGTGTCCATACCTTTTTTCTTTGATGGAGATATATCTTCAAAACATGTCTTATAACCAACGCCACTCCAAGTGTTAGATAGCAACAATCTATTTCAAAACATCCATAAAATATTCCTTCCAAAATGTGCTTAGAGAAATATGAAAAATATACTCTAGAACCCTTCTTTTGATCTCAAGGAAAATGCATTTAAAGTTTCATTATAATCCACAAATACTCTTCTTCATAATGCAAAATGTACAATAAAATTCAAAACAATTTTACACCTTATAACTCCTAATCTTGTAATTTAAATTAGCCCAACAAGATCACAAATTAAACAAATAATTTTTCATTTACACCTTATATCTCCTACTTGTCATTAATGCATTTCCAAAAGAATTATAACCACCATTCAAAATAATATTCTAAGGCACTTAACAACTTCACTAGATCAAAATACCAAATAATTTTAAACCCTTTTTTATGGCAAAAATAAAACAATTCTAAAACCTTATACATCCCAAGTTAGGTGCATACCTTATAACATAGGACCTTGGGCATCAATTTAATTAAATAAAAATTAATGCCTTCCACGGGAATTTAACTCTCGCTGCTTCCACCATTGTGCCTTAGCCGTGACTTAACCACCATGTGAGCTAAGCGCTCACACGAGGCCACTATTGCACCTACTCTCCTTTATCCCTTTTATCGGCACCAAAATATTAAAAAAAAAAACTTCACTCTCTGATACCATCATGTATCGAACTCGAGACCTCCTTGCTACTATGACCTAGCACCATGGGAACCACCATCTAGGCTATCCACCCGGATGGAATCAAACTACAATGCCACTTATCCTTATCCCTTTCCTACCTTGAAAATGGAACCAAAATATTTTCCCTTATCTCTCTTCCATGATTCGATCGACGAACATGGTAAATGATTTATCAATTATCGAACACATTTTCCACCTTAGTCTTTGCACTATTAATATGCCTTTTAAGGCATTCACCTCCAATGTTGGGTATTTAAAAATCAAACTTTGGATTTTTATTTATATTATATTTTAATTATAATTATTTAAATTCAATGAATTTAAATATTATAATTTAAATATCAAAATTATTTTTGGGCCTTTCATTAATTTAAAATATTTAAAACTCTTTTAGGCCTTTAAGGGAAAACTTTTGCCACCATCACCTTAGCAAAAAATCATCAAATAACCTTATTAGTTTTTATCAAACACCATGGAAAGGAGTTATCTTCTTCTTTGTTGCCTTATGCTTCATGTGCCATATCAATCAACTTGGACATCAAACCTTTTGATATTAATCAAACCTTTTGACATTAATTCCATTAAATTAGGACATCAAACCTCTTGACATCAATGACAACAAAACATGGTCAAATTTCCAACAATTGCTGTAATGGGGATCACTTAATGGATTTTAAATGCTGACCATTCCAGGGATTCAATCTCTTCACCTCCTTATTTTCTTTTGATTACTTGGGATACTTGCTGATGCTTAGTGATGAAAATCACAATTTATTTTGCATTTTATTTTTTTGGAGCAAGGTATTTGCTTAGTGATGATAATCACTGTTTATTTTGCTTTGATTTAATTTGGGATTTTGATTATTTTGTATGAAAGCAAGGGATTTATTGGGTAGGGGGGAACTTGTCCTTTTGTCAATGATCAACACTCTAGACCATGCACATCACAAAATGAGCAAGTAAAAATCTTTCACTTAAGGTAACTAGGATCACTTTGTAGTGTTCATCTTTACTTGTTCAAACTAGGATTGTTAATATTTAAATTGTGATAGGATTTTGAAGTATACAAGGTACTTATCAAAACTAGACCTCATCTTCTGAAAGTGAAGATAGCTTTCTACAAGATTTGAGAAGATCATTAGGCATGGCTGAATGACCAGAAACCCCTAGTATATTCCTTATAGCAAATGGAGGGGTTGTGTTGAAAAACACAATTACTCACAAGGGGATTATGGATGATGATGATTTAAAGATGCATGATTAAGATGCAAAAATGGTATCATTTGTAAGATTGTAGACACAACCTATCCTGATGTAAGCACAATGTATGAAAATACCTAATGCAATGCACGTAAAAGAATGCATATGATGCAAAATGAAAATGCATAATGTAAATGTTTTTGTGTTTTTGATGTTTTGCAATAGTTTTGATTTATATTGTTTTTTTTAATCTATTTGTATTTTTGATACTTTAAGTTGTTTTTGTTATTTTGAGTGTTTTTCAAATTTTTTTAGATTTTTGATGTTTTAAATTGTTTTTGTTATTTTGAGTGCTTTTCAAATTTTTTTGGATTTTTTATTTTATGTATGAAATGCCTTTAGATGAAAAATGTTGAGAGTTTCAGGATCTTCAACACCTTCTAGCGATGTTAGGCAATAAGTACCGGCTCCAATCTTCTCTAAAATGATAAATGGACCTAACCAGTTGACCAAAAAGTTTACTCGTACATGCGGTAACAGGTTTGAGTTCTGTTGGTTCTCTTTTAGCCCAATATCCACAAATTTAAAGTATCTTAGGTGGAATTTATTATTGTAAGCTCAGTTTAGCCGATCTTGATAAAATTGAAGTTGCTCAAGAGTATTCATGCGACATTCATCAATAAGTGTTAATTGATTTAGGTAAGCTTACCGCACAGTGTCATCATTAATGAACCCTTTCAATGCAACGTGCAATATTGGAATTTTCAATTCCAAGGGTATGATGGCCTACGTGCCATATACTAGTGAGAATGGTGTTGCCCCAGTGGGTGTTCGTATACTAGTTATGTAAGCCCATAATGCAAGATACAGCTGAATATACCAATATTTATGATTTTATTGAACAATATTCTTTAAGATTGGTATCAATATTTTTTTTGAGGCCTTTGTTGCCTGTTTGATTACAGATAATATGGAGTTGCAAAACTATGTTGAATATTATACTTGGACGTTAAATCTCTTACAGTTTTGTTTTTGAATGAGGTTCCACTATCCGATATTATTTTGGATGGTATCCCAAAATGACATATTATATTATGGAGTATGAAATCTACACTACATACTCCTATCATTTTAGTTAAAAGAATTACCTCCACCCACTTGCTAAAATACTCAGTGGCCATTATGATAAACGTGTGTCGACCCAAATATGGGGGAGAGATATTACCAATTAGATCCAAACCCCACTAAGAAAATGGCCAAGCAACTTGGATGGGTTGTAAGGCTTGCGATGGTAGGTGCATATGAATAGCATGATGCTGGAATTTAATGCTCTTCCTAACATACGCTGTGCAATCCTTCTCCATATTGGGTGAATAGTAACCCATTCGAAGGATGTGCTTGATGATGACCATGCCACTGAAATGATCACTGCATGTACCATCGTGATATTGTGAAATCATCCAAGCTGATTCTTGGGGCTCAAGGCAATGAAAGAAAATCCCATCATAGCCATGATGATACAAGATGTCTCCTAACAAGACATATCTAGTTGCTTTTTGTTTAAATGCTATTTTTGTGACATGCGATAATCCTTGTGGGATTACTCCAAGCTTAAGGAAATCATGTAATTGTGATAACCAATCTTGATAAGTAATGATTGAACTAATTGGATGATGTTTTTCTACTGCAATTTAACTTGTACAAATGCATATTGGTAAACAACCTTATGGAGAATAGTGGTACCATTCTCCGTAGGACCTTACGAGATCAAAGACCCTAAGGCGCCTTCTTCAAAAATTATTTAGCTTTATAGAACCACTCATGGTTTGGTTTTATATGAATCATGTGGACTGATTCATAATTTTATTGAGCCCCACATCACATCATAGATTGCGATAGCATTTTTACCTGGATGGTTGTGAAGTCAGCAAACAGATTCTGAGGGATCAAGGATCCCAAAGATGCCATAGTATCTACAAATCTTTTGGAAGTTTTATGGATTGTCCTAATGTCATACCACTCCAGTTGGGCTAGGTAAGTGTCCACAAGTTCCTTATATGCTTTCAATATGGGACACCTACACTTATAAATTCCCTTAACTTAATTTACTATGAGAAGGGAGTCACCAAATATATTTAGCTTTCTGATCTTCATGTGAGTGCTATTCAGAGACCGAAGATTAGGGCCTCATATTCAGTGTTATTATTGGTGCAAGGGAAGTTGAGTTAAATAAAAAGAGTATTGGAGCACCTTGTGGTATGAAAAAATACAATCCCTATGCCACCCCCTTGCTCTCATTTTGAACCGTCGAAGAACAAAGTTATATCGACTTGATTATATGATTCTTTAGGCTTGGGTGACTCTAACAATGTGAATACTACATCATCGGGAAGTTCTATGATAAGAGACCTATGATCCTAAAGAAGAGCCTCTACCAATTGGTCAACTATGACTTATCCTTTGATTGAATTTTGACTGATGAATTCTAGGTCGAATTTAGTCAATAGCATGATCCACTTTGTAGTACGCGTGTTATGATATGTCTTGCTCATCATGTACTACAAAGGATTTTGTTTTGATATTACATACATTGTATGACTCAGCATATAGTGGCACAAATTCTTAGTTGCAAATACCACTGCTAAGCACAACTTTTCTATATATGCATATCACAACTCATAACTAACCAGGGTTCGATTGATGTAGTATATCGCCTACTATTTATCTTGCATATTATTATGGGTGATGAAGCACTTATATATACAACAAAAATGACACATTTGGTCTAGGTGGAGCTAATACTGGTGGTGATGCCAGGTATTATTTGATCTCAGTGAAGGCTTTTTGACAATATTCATCCCAGTTAAATGGGACTTCCTTGTGTCACAGTTGATTCATGGGTCGATATTTATCCGATAACTGCATGATGAAGCACTTTATGGATGCTACCTTACCCTATAGGCTTCTTAATTATTTGATGTTTTTGGGAGGCCCCATTTATAATATAGCCTTGACCTTCACTGGGTCTACTTTGATCCCTCATTTAGAAATGATGAATCAGGCAAAGACGCATTTCTTGGGGTTCAACCTGACATTGTGCTCTATCAAGTGATCAAATACTTTCCTTAGGACCTCAACATGCTCTTCATGCAATACTAACTCATCCAATAAGTCATCGATATAATATTCCAATATTTTATGCATATAGTCATGAAAGATTTATGTCATAGCTCGTTGATATGTGGCACCAGCATTTTTGAGGCTAAATGGTATAACTTTATATCAACATGTTCTCCATGGAGTGGTGAAAGTAGTTTTGTGTTGATATTTGAGTTTAATATGAATCTAGTTATAACTAAAAAAACCATCCATGAGAGAAATTATTTCATGACCTGCAATTACGTCTACAAGAGCATCAATATTAGGCAACGAAAATAAATCCTTGGGTGTTACCTTATTGAGGTCCTTGAAACTCATGCATATGTGGATTCTTCCATCAAGTTTTACTACAAGTACCATGTTTGATACCCATTCTGGATAGTCGATGGGAATTATGAACTCTACATCCAACAACTTTTGTAATTCATCTTTAACCATCAAGGTGATGGTTGGATACATCTTCCTGAGTTTTTGCTTGATCAGTTTCTTGGCAGGGTTCAACGAAATGTTACGAGTAACTAGTATTGGATCCAGACCTGACATGTCCTTATAGGTCCAAGCAAAGAGATCAAGTCTCTATTTTAATAGATAAATGAGGCTGGCATGCTCCTTAGGAGATAAGTTGTCTTCAAATTTAACCTTCCTTGGATTGGTGGGATCTTTGTTGATATCCACATCGAAGGTTTCCTCTATTGACATATGCAATCCCTCATCAAGTTGGTGAGGTATAGGTATCAAATGGTTGTCATCTATTGGATTTAAAGGTTCCACTAAATTAGGATCATCCTCAGCATGATAGACATCATATGCACAACCTGGCATAAAATGGAATGGTTGTAGCATTTATTCATTAGGGAAGAAATACTCAGGTTCTAGGGGTGAATTGACATGATCAAAATCAATGACCTCATGATTGAGGTGAAAAGGTTTTGAAGGGTCATATGGATTATGAAGTGCAGTGGTTAGATCAATGGAGATCATATTAATGGAATGAAATAAATCTCTAGGACCACATGGGTGAAACTCATTATTTATAGGTTCTACCCCATGATCTAGATGTGGCTTAGGCAATATGGGGATCACCAGGTTTGCTCTAGGAATAGACACAACAATTGAATCCTTAGGGGGAAGCAATTTCCTTAAGTTTGAAGGACCAAGAAAAGCTATGTGATATATCTCTTCTAAATTCACTAGTCTCTTTTGGATGGGAGGACCTGGGAAGCCTGCATGATAAATTTACTCCATGTCTACAGGCTCCCTAAGATTATGTAGATATGGAGGCTTTATGTAGGCCATTTTTGTTTCATCCTCATATTCCTCATCATATGAGAAATACTTACCATCATATTATTTGAAGTTGCACCCTAATTTTTCTTCTTCAAAAGTGGATTATGAATCAGACTCTTCATTTAAGCTAGGTCTATGAGGTTCAATGCCAATTTCATCGACATACTCATTACTTCTGATAACCCAGTCGATCCCTAGAATGCTTTCTAAGCTAGCCTCCATAGGAATATTCTCATGATAGACCAAGGATGATTCTATAGTAACCATGATCACAGGAAAATTACCCCTCCATGAGTGCGAAGGGTTGGGGTAATAGGGATTCCAATCAATGTCCTCCAAAAGCCTAGATTTAGATGATCCAATGATGCTGCTAACAATTCATATTGCCATTGAATGTGATATCCAAGACCAAAATTGTTAGTCGACAGTTGGTACTATGATTGATACGAAGTTCTACCCCCTTGCTCAAATAAATATAGCTCGTAACCATGCTAATGGTGACTTTCAAAATACCTAAGGCTGAACTTCGGGTTGGATAAATAATGAACGTTAGCAGTGAACGGTTCATCATCATCATCCTCTATGGGCAAGCAATATTTGACTTGATTGAAGCCCCCATAAATAAAATTTGTCTGATTGGGTGGCATACTTAGTGGTACCACTATTCCAATAGGAAAACAAGGGGCTTGAGGCCTTCCCATATCTTGCACAAAGTCTATAATAGGTGTAAAAGTTACATTCTATACAAGATATTCAACTAATCCAGGGTTAACTAAATGAACTAGTATCTGCGATGTAGATGATGCAGTTGATGACACAAGTGAGGTAGGTTGAGGTACCTCATCGACTACATTGTGTGAATTTTCCTCTTCCATAAGATTTAGAATTTCCATGATTGTAATGTTTGGGAATACCCTAGGCTCCTTTTCATATATAAATATCTTTAGCTTCTGATAATTCTTTAGTTTTGATTATGTTGTAGGCTTTTTATAAGTAGCCATTGTACTAGAGGTTGGTTGCGGTGCTAACTTAGAAGGATCAATGTGCATTGACTTTGATCTATTTACTAGTTGTTTGATGGGAGACGTAGGTTGAATATCTAAGTGAGTAGATGGAAGGATGAAGTCTCCCAATAAGTCAAATTGATTCACATATTTAAATGGATCTTCATTTGACGAGACCACATGTACTTGTCCCTCGTGCACATACTTGATGCATTGGTGCAAAATTTAGGGGATGCAATGCATATCCCTTATCCATGAATGACCTAGGAGAATGTGGTACTGCATAGCACCTTCTAGAACATGGCACATCATAGAGATGGTTTTTAGTGTAACCTAAATAGGAAGGAATATTAAGCCTACTATAAAGCACAACACATTGTTGAATGCTCATAACGTAAAAGTTGAGGCCACAATATGTTACTTAGGGAGGTATAGGTTTCCTAAGGCTTTAGTGGTTATTATATTGATTGATGATCCTGTGTCAATAAATACTCGCTTGAAGGGAGTGTGATTAACACACGCGATGATATGTAGCAGCGGGTCCACTATAGCAATGGATACCATTTTGATTTCATGATTACAGAATCTGATCATGGGTTCCTAACACTGTTGCACATGCCTCATGAAGTTAGTAAAATATTCAAGATTATGGGGTTGAAGTTCTATGGATTTTAAGATTTCTATTAATATCTTCTTATACCTAGCATATTGTTGTATGAGCTCATATATTGACAGTTTTTCTAAGGTTTTTTGTATACTCTAGGTGAGTCTATTTCTAATTGTTACCACCAGTCTTGTTGGTGGGCCTGACAATGGATTTTGCACTGGCCTCTACTGAGGTGCAACTTGAATATGAATGGATGTTGTAGGAGGGTTTGGTTGATTGTACCTCCTATTTCTAGTGATCACATTCACCATACCTACAAATCCTTGAGTAGGTGGATCAATCCACACTTGGTTGACTTATCCAATATGGTTCCTTGGCAACTCATGATTTGGTAAGGGATCCTTGAAGATTCCCATATTTTGGTTATCTGGAACCAAGGGATTGTCGATCTGTAACTCATCCCTATAAATCATATTTTGCACCACATATTTAAACCCATGGTACACTTATATGTTGTGTCCCTTTTGTCTGTGGTATAGACAATAGTAATCTTCTCTAAACCCCTTAGGTTTAGGGTAGTTATGATCTAGCAGCTATACTTTGGGTAATCAAAGCACCTTAGCCTTGCATAATTAATTAAAAATTAATGCCAAAGTTTTCTACAGTGGTATAAAATAGTGAGGTAGGTGACATTGCTTATCTTTGCCCTGATTCTTATAGCATTGATTGTACTACATAGGGTGTGGTTGTGCTTGATATTTTTTTTGTTGTTGGCTTTTGTCCCCCTTTGGAAGGTTAAACACAACTTGATTAACAGGCACAGGTTTGGCTTGATGATTTTGATTCCTCATGTTCTTATTGTTCCAGTATTTATTAGTCTAAAGTTTCAAGTATCCTTCTTGCAACTTGATATCCTCAATAACTTTGGCTTGCATCAAAGCCTCTTTGAATGTTTGATTCTACTATAGTTGAAACAAAATCAAAATGTTTTTCGCCCAAATTTTTGTAAAAATTCAGGTTAATTCTATGGTTGGGATGGATAATGGAAGTTTGGCCATTAATTTTCTCCACCTATTTCCATAATCATTGATTGGCTCATCATCGTATTATCATAAAAGTCCTCAGCAGCAGGGCATCATTGTTCTAAATATGAAAGCACAAATTCATAAAATCGATCACATATTCTTGCACTTCATCATCATCTCATGATTTTTCCAGTTTCGGTATCTCAAAATGATCGGGATATGTTGGACTAGGGATCGAGGGACACAAAGGTTGATTATAAATCTTATTTAGAGTGGGCTTTTGGTAAGTCGTACCCTGTTTCTCAAGAGATTTAATTTTCTTAGCAAGGACTTTGTATGCTTTAGAAGAAACAATTTCTTTTTCCCTTTGCGACCTCTATGGTGCAATAGGTGGTAAATTTCTCTAAGATTGAGATGGATTATTATGCTCATCATCCATATTTATAGAAAAGGATTCAGGATATTGTTGATCTTGGCTATCTCTTTTTGATTCCTTGTGCTGAATTTTCCCAAGTTGATCTAGCATTTGATGCTATTGTTGCCTTGAAGCATGTTGGGAAGTATGATGAGTGTGGTGCTTGACTTGCCTAGGGTGCAACTTTGTATGTGATACAACACATCTAGTGTTACGTTTTTCCTTGTATTCACTAATGAGAGGTAGGTTAGCCCTAGCTAACCTATCCTCTCTCTCTTCATGCTCCTATTGATTGAGGATTCATTGCTCCCATAAGCAGTGCTCATATATATGTTTTTGAAGTAATATTTGTTATTGTGTCATCTTGTTCAAGTCGCTCATGCTCTGTGTGTAAATCCTCCAATTGATATTGGAGTATTTGCTGTATTTGTCCTAAATAAAGCCTACATTCTCAATCCACACGATCGATTGTGTATGATCTTTGGCTTTGTAAATATGTGCAACGATTTTTATGGGTACGAGCCCCAATGGATTTGTCTGATACACTCTTACCTTTATCTGTAAAGATTGCATTAGTATTATGTTGATGCCTTTGTTCTGTGCATGCATGCATAGATGGGGCATGTGTGTTACAGGGATGTTTTGAGCATTTCCCTTGGGCATAAGTATACCTCTCTCTATCCTCACTACGTGTACTCTTAGAACAAGAGTGGGTAGTAGAGGTCCTATGCTCTAATATTTCCAAAACTTGATTTAGTTCGTTGAGCTGACTAGTTATCCAAGGTTGGTTAGGGGTGTACCATTTATCCCAATAGTATTGAGATCTAGCATAAAATTCCCATGTTAAGTGTGGTTTGAAATTCTTATGGGTATATGATTTTATGTAGCCCTTTCATATTACTCCTCATTGGGTGGGTCTTTTTTATGTCTATCTTGTGATGACGAGGGTCTTGAACCACCCTCATTTTTGTCATGAGAGGATCTTGTATTTTATCCTCTAATTAGGATGTCTTGATGAGAATCCCCAAGAGTTGTGTTATCACCTCTAATGCTAACTAAAAAAAATTCAAGAGCATTATGTGTGGGAGGCTCAATTTTATTGTTTTGTGTGTTTGTTAGGGCATCAGTTTCTACCTCAATCATGGATCGAGGGCGGTGGTCCCATGTATTGACCATAGCTTGTGAATTATCTCACATGTAATTTTTAAGGCAAACAAAGTATACAATATGATTATATTTTTTAAGTTTTATTTGTGATCCCTAAAACTTGTTTTTGTGTTTTGATTTATTAATAATACAATCTAACTCTTATCATGTTTTACAATAGTTGATGAAGCTCTTATATTGTTAAAGGTTTTCACCTGTATACTCGCACACACCAAGATATGATGATGAAATCCGTATTCGATGAGGTAGCAAAGGTAATATTGATCCTCACCCAGCACACTGTGGTCAATGATACACCCCTTGAAAGAGGAATGTATGCTATTTTCCATGGATAGGATAGTTCTTGGATCGGCCTTGGTCACGAACGGGTCTCAATGATACAATGTTAGACAAGCTAACCGAGTGGTAATAACTTCCACTATTGGTCTTGATAAACGGGTTGGATGTGAAAGCCCAAAACCACTAATGTTTACTTTGGATTATGGGGTGTTCATGTTATTTTTAATTTGCATGAAATAAATATACATCAAGAAGCATTCAAATGATTTCTCTCTATATGCCTAGAAATTACGTTTTTTTCTTTACAGAATGTAAATGCAAATTAAATCATACAAATAGCCTTTGATCAAGCCTCAAGTAAGCATACCTAACACATAGGTTAAATAGTGGTCCTTGTTTGTATAGCAGGTAATAGACTCGACCATTATATAGAATAGTAGTTAGAAATCCTAACTGCTGTAGACAATAGTAGCTAGAGTCTCTAGCTGATGTCTTCTAGGGTGACTAGTAGAACCAGTCACTGTTCCCAACAACAACTAACAAGAGCATAGAAAAATACAATTGATTTACTTTTAAATCCTTTTTTATGTGTTTTAATTACTGCTATTGCATTTCAAAAAATAGAAGAAGCAAGAAACAAAAAATTTAGATAGGATCACTTACCAAAAACTCCCATTTGATGAAGAAACAAGATGCTTACTATTTTTTCTATCTTTTCCCATAGCTACTATCAATCGTGGTGACTAGGATGCTAGCCATTTGCCATGATATTAGGATATATGTCGAACAAGATCACATATTAGAATAATCTCAAGGATATGTTATGCTCATGGCCATCATGTAAATTATAGGGTGGCTCAACTAAAAGTAATCAGTGAAAATAAAAAAAAACATATGCAAGCAGTAGATTCAATACTACTCAGTTTGATATAAATTTTGGCCAAATCAACAAGTCATGATTAGGTAGTTGGAGTAGCCATACTCTTGAAAATTTCAATTGAATAGTACTCCATTTGACATAATAATAATCCATGTCTAAGATAATGATATTTTGATTGTAGAAAGCCTATATATACTAAGATGTAGAGGAAAAATGAATCGGCTCTTAGGCTTTTACAATTCATATGTAAGAACAAAAGACTTGCACCTTAATACAAAATGATTATCGTTTGGCCTCTGGTTCTATAGATGACTGGTTATTTCTAATTTTAGCATGTTGAATGTTCATGGTGTTTACTCTAAATTTTGAATCTATGCTATAGTCATTCACTCATTCTGGAATTTTTGGTCTAATAAGCTACATGATATTAAGATTAAATATTCTATGATTGATAGTAAAACTGGTTGGTTTGTTAGGTAATTGGTTGTTTAAAGATATGGTTCTTAATTTCATATATGGCTTGATGTTGCTTAATATGAACCAACATAAGTTCTAGCTTTAGCTCCTTTTATTTCTTTTAGCATCCTTTTCCCCTCACATTTAGGAATATTTAGCTAGGACTTCATTGGAACTGGTCTACTCTGGAGATTGACCACTGCAAAATTTACAAATTCTTGGTCATTCAATGTTGGTCAAGGTTTGTGGGTGCACAACATTTCTATTAGACATATTCTTTTACCAACACTAATGGATGATGAGAAGAACATGAAAATGGAGATCCCAAAAACCCCACTTCAAGCCCTAAGAAAGAATCAATAGGTAAAAAAATAAATCCTAAAATTGAGCCAAATCTAGCTTTACCAAGTAGCCTATAAGAGAATCCAACTCAACAATCAAAGATATCCCAAAGAATAATAGAAGAGAATAGAAAGACAATAAATCTAACCAATCAAGTGAAGGAACTCGTAAAGGAATATATAGTGGAGATGAAACCCATGAATCTTTTGATAGGGACATGGTGGTATATTCACATATTCCACATTTAGAATCCATATTGAAACCAATAGGAGTGATTCAAGAGTCTACTAGAAATATGAAGCTAGACACAAACCAAAGAGTATGCAAGAAGACTACAAAATACCAAGTAGAGAAAGAAGGTGAAAATTTGATAGTAATGAGAAAGATCAAGGATCTTACCTACATATTTAGTCCCTATGCTTGATAAATTATATCACCTAGAATATATGAGGGCTTAAACGTAGCCTACCAAAGCACAATGAAGTAAAACATATGATACACCAACATTACCCACAAATGGTTCTTATCCAAGAAATGAAAGTGTCGATGGAAGAGATGGAGATATTTGTAAAAATATTTGGTCTATGAATAAAGTAGAATTACTAAGCTCCAAAGGAGCATCTAGAGGAGTGACATATCTTTGGGATCTGAAAGAGGTAGTGATAAACCAAACAATGGGAACCTAGGAATTCTAGCTTCACTAGTCTGTAGTAGACATTCACCTCAATATTGGTCATGTCTCAATGTATACATACCTAACATCCTAGATAAAAAATAACAATAATAGAGGAATGTAGTTTATATTATATATTATTTCATTGGAGCTTGTCTACCTATAGGTAGAGATTTCAACATCATACTCTCATTTGAAGAGGATATAGGAGAAAATTGAAACCTAGACAGTAGTACTAACCTCATGACATAGTGTATTAGATATTTTCATCTGGTGGACATCAAACTAGATAATAGTATGATGATCCGATCTAAAAAAAGGTAGGCCCTAGCATGTATTCTAGGAAGACTAGATACATTTCTATTATTAGAGGATTTTTTTAGCAATGGATACATTCCAAGAGCATAAATGTTGTAAAATAATAGATTAGATCATTGGCTGGTGTTTATAGAAGTGTGGAAGACTACACCCAATCATGCTCCTTTTAGACTCCAACTAATGTGGTTTTGAGATAGTAATTTTTTAGATAAGGTCTAACAATGGTGGTAGGAGGGTAAGCCCAAGAATGGTACAAATATGTACAAATTTGTGAGGTGGATACAATACATCAAGTCCAAATTGAAAACATGAAACTAGGTGGAGATTGATGACAAATGAAAAAATATATATCTTTATCAAATTTGAGGAACTAAATGAGCAAATACAAACAAATGACACTACTAAGATCTGAAGCAAGGAGGAAGCTAAAATTATTGCTCATCTAGAAGAATAGAACAAAAGAGAAGATATCCTATGAAAATAAAAATTTAGAATCCAATGGCTACAAGAAGAAGATAGGAGAACCTATATAGAAACAACTAGCTTAAGGTAGCCAATTATTAGAATATTCAAAGTAGAATCTAGGATATAGGAAGAAAATGGATCCCAATAGAGGAGTGACCAATCCAAGTTTTGGAGGACCAAAAAAATAAAATCTATAGGACCATCCAAACAAGATCACTCTTATGGTCTCAAGAGGAGGATACTCTAGGCTAGGATAAGAAAGAACAAAGTGAATAAATAGTTACCTATAGATACTTAGCCCTCTTCAAGAGTATTTCAAGCTTTTTAAGAGATATATTCATGCAATTGTGGGCATATAACCTTTGGACCAAAGTGATATTCTTCATTTAGCTTCTACTTCATAAAAGGATGTTGGTAGGGGAAGAGTTGATAAAAATAGGGATACATGAGCCTTTCAAATATGAGATGTGTTGGGAGAATAAAAAATGATCTCCCATATCTTTATAAAATGCTCTATCACAATCAAACTATGGAAATAGATGGCAGTTTTACTAGGCATCCATTGGTTTAGGATATCATCTATAGAAAAACTTTGGAGGGAGTGGCCTAAATGGGAGGAAATGGACCAATCCACTCGATAGATTTTTTGAGTGGGGATAATTCTCCTTATGTGTAATTTGTGGAAGGAGAGAAATAATTGCATATTCAACCAAGAGTATAGATATAACTTTGTCTAGCAAAGTATCACAAGCAATTTGATGGAGTCAATCCAATACCTATTAAAAATGCCCCAAAATACTAACTAGAAGTGGATGCAAAGATTACAAGTGCCTCCAATTGTAGTCACACCATAAAAATGTAATTTCAAATTATAAATAAGTAATCCAAACTAGGAATTGAAAACGTCCTCTAGAGGGACTAAGGAATATTAAATTAGATGGAGCTTCAAGGGGAAATCTAGGAAGAACAAGTATGGGGGAAATAGGTCACCTCTTGAATGGTGCCCCTGCTTTTATCTTTGCAAAAAACCTAGGTATCTTATCCAATAAACTAGTAGAGGGATATACCATCTTAAGGGGATTATAGAAGGTTCTGAAGTCAGGGTGGAGGAAAATTTAGGTGGAATCAAACACCAAAATTATGATTTACCACTTATTAAGGCTCAAGCAAGCAAAAGAATATAGATTGAAGAATACAAAGAATAATTGAGTGTATATAGATGACTCAATAACTCTTTGAGGTAGTGGAGTTCATACACATATTTAGAGATCATAACAAAGTGGAATATGCGATCGCTAACTAGGCTTTTCATCGAGGAGATCTCACTTGCTATGAATATCCTCTCAAATGATGGACTCAATAGACCAATGAAGCTCTTTTTTCCATTTTTTTATTGATGATAACACTGCCTATAGTATCTAGATTTATATAGCCTTGCTTTACATGGTTACTCTTATGCATAGATAGTTATAGTAAATTATATGTGAGGGAGCATAGTCCCACATCCTTTATAAAAATTTGGCTTAAAATCCTTCAAACCTAAAAAGGAAGAAGATGTAATCTGATTTTCAAATAATTTAATATAATAATATTTTTTATCAAAAATAATAATAACATAAATTTTAATTCAGATAAGTCATCCACATCTTGTTTTCCTTCAAGAAACAAATATGTCAATGGAGGATATGGACTCAATTGCCAGTAAAATTTGGCTAGCTAGAAAAGTGGTTTCCCTCAGTTTCTAGGGGACTTCTGGTGGCATTGCTTATCTTTGGGACCCAAAAGAGGTAGTTATTCATCATATGATTGGAATTTGGGGTCTGTTGGCTATAGCTATTCAAAGTAGACATTACAACCAAATTATGCTCTACATTAATGTTTATGCTCCAAATGCTTTGGAGGAAAAAAAAAGATAGTGGAAGGATATAACTCATATTATCTCTCATTTTCTTGAAGCTTGGATCTTGATTGGAGGATATTTCAATACCATCCTCTCTCTGGATGAGAAAAGGGGGGGAAATAGAAATTTGGACAAAAGCACTGACCTCATGAGCGAATATATTGCAAACCTCCATCTTGTGGACATCCAACCAGATAATGGCCTTATGACTTGGTCTAACAGAAGGCAAGGCTTAGCTTATATAATGGAGATAATGGTCACATTCCTAAAGTGAAGACTCTTGATAATTCTGGTTCGGATCATTGGCCAGTCATGGTGAAATTTTGGAAAACCAATGTGAGTTTCTCAACTTTTCGTTTTCAATTAATATGGCTTAGAGACATTTCCTTTAGACCTCGTGTGCAACAATGGTGGAAGGAAGGTAAACCTAGGCATGGGACTAAGATTATTTATTTTGCCAAAATACTGTAATACATTAAATCCAAAATCAAGACTTGGAATTGGAAAGAGTTTGGGGATGTTCACAAAAAAAATGAAGTTATTGCTCATCTTGAAAATTTGAATAAGAAAATCCATTTAGATGGCCTCACAGAGAAGAGAAGTGTAGATGAAATTAAACTCACAACTTAGTTAGAGGAATGAAAAAAAAAAGAATAAATCTTATGGAAGCAAAAATCTAGAATTCAATGGCTCAAAGAAGGAGATCGAAACAAAAATTTCTTCCACAAATCTCTTCTAGCTCAAAGATCTCACAACTTTATTTCTTTCCTAAAATCAGATTCTAGATATGTTGTTTATACTTGGGATGGCATGAACTCTATTGTTGTTGATTATTTTTGCTGCTACTCATCTTGACTCAGCTTCTCAAAAAAATGTTCTTCAATATATCCCTTATCTTATCACTTATGAGGAGAACTCTATTTTGACTGCTCCTGTTACTATAAATGAGCTTCAACATGTAGTTTTTAAAATGCAAAAATGGAAAACCCCAGGTCTTGATGGTTTTTTCGTTGAGTTCTACCAAGAGTTCTGGGATATCCTTCATGTTGATTTATTAGAGGTGGTGGAAAAGCCAGGAAAGCAAAAGAAATTTTGAAGGTTATCAATAAAACTTATATTACTCTTGTTCCAAAAGCTCAAGAGGCTGATCATATCTCAGCTTTTAGACCTATTGCTTTATGTAATGTTCTCAAAATAATTACTAAAATCATGGCAGAAAGGTTGAAGCCTCTTTTGCATAAGATTATTTCCCCAGAGCAAGGGGGTTATGTGGAAGGGCATCAAATAGTATATGAGATATTTCTTGCTCAGGAAGCCATCCATTCCATGGATATGCAAAAATATCCTTCCATGTTCATTCGGTTAGACTTATCCAAAGCTTATGACAGAGTGGATTGACACTTCCTTATCAAAGTTTTGAGGCAATTTGGTTTCTCTAAGGATTGGATGGATCAGATTATGGGATGTATCTCTTCAGTTTCCTACTTAGTTCTTATCAATGGCAGGCCTTCTTAGTTGTTCCCAACTTCTAGAGGTATTAGGCAAGGTGACCCACTATCCCCTTATTTATTCATCATTCTTGTTGAATGCTTGGGTAGGACTATAACCAAAAAGAGGGAAAACAAAACCCTTGAGGGAGTTACCATTGCTCATGGAGATAGATCTATCTCTCATCTTCAATTTGTGGATGACTCTACTCTTTTAGGTAAAGCTATAGTTAAGGAAGCTTCTAATATTAAGCAAATCATTAGATATTTTTCTAATGCTACTAGGAAATTGATCAATGAAGACAAATCTAAAGTTATTTTATTTCACTACTCTGCTAGACAAGAATCCATGGTCTTGGATAAATTAAGATATAAGAAGACCTCCCTTCCAATCACTTATGTAGGTATTCCCATAAATATTCAAAGGTAGAAAAACACAGATTGGAATTGGTTGTTGGACAAAGTCAAGAAGAAAATTGGAAATTGGACCAACAGGTGGCTTTCTTCTGGGGGTAGAATCACCTTGGTAAAATCAGTCATTCAATCTATTCCTATTTATGTATCTTCCATGTTGAATATTCCAAATGTTGTTCTTCGAGAACTGGATCAAATCAATCATCGATTGCTTTGGAGTGGTACTAAGGAGAAAAGAAAATGGGCCTTGGTGAAATGGAACACTTTATGTCTTCCTAAGAATAAAGGGGGGTTAGAATTTTGGTATTCTATTAATAAAAACAAAGCTTTAGCTGCTAAATTATATTGGAGGATGTTGCATAACCCCAATGCTCTTTGGGCCAATAATCTTTGTGCTAAATATGCTGAGAACAAAAGTTTTGAAGACCTTGTTCGCTATCAACCTCATACCAAAGGTTCTCCCATTTTAGCAATTCTTAAGACTGGTGAGGATTTGATAAAGAAAAAATTATTTTGGATCATTCATAATGGTCAATGAGCAAATTTTTGGACAGATTCTTGGGATGGTCACAAGCCTTTGATAACTCAGTTTCCCGATTGGAGGCCTTGGATGGAGGAGCTTCACCGAGCTAATTGGATAAAGGTGGCTAATTACTATCGGTACCATACTGGTAATTCAAAGGTTGGTAGATATTGGACCCCTATTGAGGACTGGCCTATTCAAATCCCAGAAAGGCAAATACAATATATCCAAGGCATCATTCATATGAGATCTCTCTCTTGGTCCCATGAAAAAGATTGTTTTGGATGGAACAACATTACTAAGGGTGAGTATTCAGTTGCTCAAGGTTATTTGACTTTATGCCATAATAATCCCAACCATTATTCTGACATTTTTTCTCAATTGTGGGATCAAAAGCTCTGGCCTAAGATGAGGTTCTTTAATTGGCTTTTATTGCATCGTAGGGTGCTTACTGGTGAGCAACTTATGAAGCGTGGTTTTCATGGCCCTTTTAGATGTGAGATGTGTGAAGAGAATGTAAAAACTCTCAACCATATTTTTGTTGAGTGTACTTTAGCCTCTGAGCTATGGAGGAGAATGACCACTTTACTTGGCTTACAGTGGTCCAATTTACCTCCTCCTAAGGATTTTGAAAAAGTCAATACTAATGGAGCCTCTAGAGGGAACCCTGGAAAAGCCAGTGTGGGAGGAATTGGTAGACTTTCAAATGGCTCCCTGGTTTTTACTTTTGCTGAGAATTTGGGTAATCTTTCCAATAACCTTGCTGAGGGGTATGGTATCCTTAGAAAGGAGGCTACTAAGGTTGGATGGGAAAAGGTGTTAGTTGAGTCTGACTCTCAACTTATGATTAATATTTTGAAGACTCCTTCCAAGAATCATAAGGTTGATTGGATAATAAAAAGAATTATTGAGAAGATTCAATTAATCCAGATGGGATTTTTGAAAGTTGATTATAATCATGTGGTCAAAGATCAAAACAAGAGTGCTGATGCTTTAGCTAATTGGGCTTTGGACAAAGGTGATCTTACTTGTTATGACCACCCTCCTAGATGGTGGGCTTCACAAATTAGGGAAGCTCTTCTTTCTATCATTTCTTTGGATGGCTCCATTTCTGAAGGTACCTAGTTTCTTTTTGTTTTTTTTTGCTTCTCTTTGGTTCATTCAGGTTTTTTTTAGTTCCCTAGTTCACTCTTTTCTTTCTTTTCTTTCTTTTGTTGCTTCTTACCTTAATAGTCTTCTGGTCTAGATAGGTCTTTGTTGTGTTCAATTTTTTTTTTGTTTTTTTGTTTAATTTTTTAATGTGTGTGTGTTCTTTTGTTTTGTTTTGTTTTTGTGTTCTTTGTGTTATTTTTTGTTGTTCTTGTGTTTTTGTTGTTTTGTGTTTTTTTTTTTTATGTTTTTTGTTATTATTCTTGTGTTTCTCTTTGTTTGTGTTAATTCGTGTTTTTTGTGTGAGTCTTTCTATGTTTTTTGTTTTTGTTTATTGTATGTTGTTGATTTATTTTTATTTTTATTTTGTTAATATTTTAGGTTTTGGTTGTGTTTATTTTTCATGTTTTTTTGGGTTATGTCTTTGTAGTGTTCTTTTTTTTTGTCTTGTTTGTGTTTTGTTATGTGGTTCTTGTGTTTTTCTATGTGGTTCATGTTGTGGTTTCTTTTATCTTATTGTGTGTGTGTTTGGTTGCTTTTGTTTTTGACACACTCAAGGAGCATGTTTTTTATTTTATTTTATTATGTTTGTTGTTTTTTACTTATTTATTTACTTATTTATAAATTGGTTTTGTGTGTTTGTTTGCTCCCTGAGTATGTCAAAGTTGGTAGGCTAGGTCCAAGTCCTGGGCGTTTTTGGCGAAATGGATACCCTTGCCTCCTTGGGTCTTACCGAAAGTGACATCCTTTTGGGATGTTTTCCAAAAAAAAATGAAACTATAGATTTTAGAACTTTAATTAAAAGTTCAAGGTTCAAATAGAATGCTGATTTTTTTAATATAGAAAATATTTTTGTTAAAAAAACATTAATTGGTTATAAATAGTCCCTACCTTTATTATATCATGAACATACAATGGTATTATGCATATAAAGTTTAACAAGATTTAATCTTGGATATTTTCTTAATAATCAACTCAGTTAATACCATTTGACAAAAACTTATGCTAATTAACCTTTATTATATTATGAACATATAATGGTATTATAACAATATGAAAATTATGCATATATAGTTTAACAAGATTTAATCTTGGATTTCTTCTTGACATTTGACCAAAAAAAAATTATGCTAATTAAATTTCAATAATAAAAACATAAATTTTAATATAACTAAAGTGAGCCTAACTACATTAAAACTTTAAATAAAAGGTTCAAAGTTCAAATTAAAAAAAAATACATGTTTTATTAATAAATATACTTCTATTATTAAATAGAACATGGTTGAATAAACACATCTTCCATAAACCATAAAAGTTATCCTATAAATCTTTCTTATAAATAATATGACCTTCAGCCATCAACTTTTGCATTATAAAACAAAATTTTCAATATTCCGAAAATTAAGAGTAATCCATTAACTATTTTAAGTTTAAAAAACTATCTTATAGTTGGTTCGACAAATCCTAAGTAAAACTATCCTATAACATACTTTTACATTATAAAACAAGTTTTCAATATTTTTCGAAAAATTAAGAGTAATCCATTAACCATTTAAAGTTTCAAAGAGCTCTCTTATGGTTGGTTAGATAAATCCTAATTAGAACCTCATGCCGTCAATGATCCATAATCTTTGTCATAGATCGATGAAGCATACGGGGGAAAACCCAACTAGCTAAACTCTTTAGGACATATTCATAGTGGCCGAAGATATTTGGGGATAGGCTCCATAAACATGTGATATTAACCATAAATTATTGGGGGTTCCAAACAATATTTCTAAACAATTAGAAGGTCTTTGCCATGATACAGTGGATAGACTTTTGAACTAAGATTGTAGAATAGCGAGTGGGTATTTGAGCCATTCCTTCAAACCAGGCTAATGACAATAATCACAGGCTTTGACTTTTGATTCATAACGCCAAATCATAACTGGACGTACTGTCCTGGATGGTTAATATATTCATTACGTACTGTCCTGGATGGTTAATATATTCATTGGGCACTGTTAAGTGCTACTTGCACCAGGATGCCCATTACCATCTTCCTAACTCAACGCAGGATTTTAAGTAGAGCACGTCTAACCATAGACTATCACATACAATCTTCCTGCTAGATTGTAGATTCTTGTCTAAAATAATTAGTTTTATAGTTATTTAATCCCTTAAATAGGGAGTAGGTTTTGAAAAACAAATTCAACACCGACCAAGTTCACACAAAATATTGGTCAGTCATACCGGTCATAGACATCACATGATGCAGTTATTGCCTAAGTTGTATCAAATCAAAGTGAATATAATATACACTGCATCTATCTATAAGAAGACTCTTGTGTTTTTCTTGAAGACGACCACCATATAGAATAAGAGTTGCAGAGGATTTGGATCTTTTTGGCACAGTGAGTTTACAACTGCTATTGTGCTTTTATTGAAGATGACCACCTTATAGAATAAGAGTTGCAGAGAATTTGAATCTTTTTGGTCCAGGGAGTTTACAACTGCTAGTCTGCTGGCATGAAGGTTTTTGAGTCTATCCTTATTTACTTTCAGTAAGATATTGTGTGCTTCTGTATATGATGAGATGAAATGACTTTTCAAGTTGGTCTTTATGGTTAAATGGAAGATTATTCATATGGGTATCTAGCTTGAGAATAACATCTCTGATCTTATACAACAATATGTGATTGCAGAAAATGCAAATCGTTGTTCAAGTTGAAATGTTTTGTGAAAAATGCAAAAAGAAGGTCCTGAAAACAGTCTCAAAACTTCATGGTAAGGATGATGAGTTTGGCTTTAAACATTATTTAGGTTAAGTTGGCATTTTATCATTGTTTCATTGCTACCATATTTTATAAAATCATATAATGTTCTATATTGCATAATAAGATTTGATCGTGGAACTCTATATTAAGAATCCATATATTCAACCAGGGAACTCTTCTCATTCGATGGCACTTTAGAGCATCTTAAAGTATATCTATTTGGTTGTTTGATTCGTTAGCCTAGGCTTGCAAGCGTTAAGGTTCTACCTAAATTCTTTAATCTTTCTTTGATTGAAATTGGCATGGTCTTATAAGTACAGGAGTGGATTCTATAGCACTGGATGCAGAAAAGCACATGGTGACAGTTATTGGGACTGTGGATCCAGTGGAAATTATGTGCTGTATGAGGAAGTTCAGGAAGTCTGCAAAAATTGTGAGCGTCGGCTCTCCTAAAAAGGATAAGAAACCGGATTGCCCACTCGGTGCTTGTCTTCCGATATGTTGCAGAAGATGTCAGATTTGGTATGTTTATGATCTTGGCTACTCTCAGAACAGTTATTGCTCCATCATGTGAATGGTAAATGAATGGCAGTCAAGACAGGACTAATAGCACACTTGTGATGGAAGAAGATGAAGTTCCATACATCAAGGGGGATCTCCTGGCTTGAATGCAATTGGGATAGGACAGGAATGCCTGTTGTTAAACATAATAATTATGAACTATCACTTCCATGATCTCCGTGTTTTGTTTGGATCCCGCCTTCAAATTACCTCTTCCACGGTGTAGTCTGCTGTGACTGTTGAACCCAAGAAATTTTTATTTTTTATTTTTGCTTTTCAAAGGGATGACTATTAGGTGGACTATTAGATGAATTGTAATCACATTTCCAATTTAAATACTGTAGCAATGTAATATAATCGGAAGAGATCCCTCTTGTTTAAACCCATATATTACAAATGAATGAGCCTGAACATCCCTTCCCACTTACAAAATTAGAGTAAAAATCTTAACTTGTAAGTGATGTAAAAAATCAGATTCGCCAAGGAAAATCTCAACTTATCACAATTAGCCACTATTCCAATTTCCCTATTAAGATCTATACGAAAACATCACCTGAGGAATTAATCAATTATATATGGAAAGCATATAGGAAATGGTACTAAAGAAAGTTTTCACTTGCCATTCTACCAAATTTTCATGGTTTAATCATTAATTATATAAACAAACTGTGGACTTTTACCTGGCAAAAACAAAGTTTAAAGAATTTTTTTTACATTAAAAAAAAAATTCCATACCGAAAAGCATTTTAATTTAATTTTATTTATAACGTATATTAATAAAATTTTTAAAGAAAATTCATAGTTACAATTACAAACTTAGCTAGTAATATACACAGTTCTAATTTCAAACTTAGTTAGAATATGCATAGTTGCAGTTAGTTCAGTTGAAAATTTGCATAACTACAGTTACAAGTTCAGTTGAGAACTTATATGACTGTAATTATAAGCATAGTTGAAAATTTACACAATTGCAATTACAAGCTTAGCTAACAATCTGGATAGTTGTGGTTATAAATTCAATTGAGAATCTGCATAGATACAATTTCAAGTTTGACCAAAAATCTACATAGCTTTTCCATAGCTTGCTTAGCATCATACTGTTGGATGTGTTGTATCCTTGGCATGAAAAAAATTGTGGTTTCTTATTTTGGGGTAGCCTCCATAATTACCAAGTATGAGTGGTTTTAACTTATGGTCTTATTTTTGAGGAAGTTTCTTTAATTAGTAAGTATAGGTGGTTTAGCCTATGTTCTCATTTTTGGGTAGTCTCCGTAATGAGTAGGTATAAGTGGTTTTAGCCCATGGTCTTATCTTAGTCTATTGTATTCTAATACCACTTGGTGGTTTAGAGTTTTTTGGTGCTACAGGACACTGATAAATATTTTCACTACTTTGTTAAATGTGCATAATAATAATAATAAAATGGTGCAACTCTCAATTTATATTGGTTTTTCTTGGTCAAAGGTTTCTAGAAAAAATATCTATGTTTTTTTATGTATGAATATTATTTTTCTTCTCTTGTGCAATTTTATTTGTATTAGTATATCTAGAATAGGTTTATCAATCTCTTAATGTAGCATCAGAGCACAAGGTTGTGTGTCATGTTTGTGTGTTGTGTTCCCTTGTGTTTGTGTGTGTTAGTGGTTGTGTCTCAAAGCTATATGTATTGTCCAGTTAATCCAGGGTTGGTTTGGGTTGGTGTTAGGCAAGTTTTATGGTGTGTCCAAGAGTCTACCAAGTTGTATTTGGAGACTATGTGCATGGTCCTTATGACATCAAGCATCAAAGGTAGGCCCTTATAGGTTGTGAGCCCTAGGGAGCTTGTATGAAATGGAAGGACTAAACATGTAGAGTGCAAAGTGAATATGGTAGAGTCAAGGTGGAGGCGGTAGTGATTGTCATAGTAGCAAGTTATGACTTATGGACGAGTTGGATGTAGAAAACCTAGAGATGTTATTTGCTCTTGTGCAATGAGGTGTTGTGTCAAAGGGAGCAATGGATTGCTCTTGTGTAGCAAGGTGTGTTGTGTTGAAGAAGTAGCTAGCATTGACTGTATAAGTTGGTGAGCTTGAGGAGAGGATTTTATCCATGGGTGTGGTTGTGATAGAACTATAGAGCAGAGCGAGAGACTACATGAGATTGTGGATGGTATGGGCAAGACTACTTATGAGCAAGAAATTTCCTCCAAGGAGATGCAACAAAGATGTCCATAGAGGCATCATTGATTTCAAGTGGGGGAGTCGATGGTGGAATGGTTTATCTCAACCTACATCCACACCCTAAGACCTTGAGGTGCCAGTGCCATGAGTGGGTGCATGCCAATATTGGCAAGGTGGATAGAGGTAGATGGCTTCCTTATATTGTAAAGTTCAAGTAGAAGAGAAAGGAGTATAGTGGAGGTATTTTTACCAACTTTTGCATCTTGAATCTTAGTGGGGTTCGATTAAGCATATTTAGTTGGAGTAGGATTGGGATAGTTGACCTCTTAGGAAGTCCTAGTGGTGCATCCCTTTTACTTGCTCTTGAGCTATAATATATGTGAGAAGAGTGGTATGCTTGTTGCTCTTCTACTTTAGAAGGATGTGATGGAAGGAACGACAACATGGTTTTAGTACCTTGTTGTTGTGTTATGCTAGGTGCTGAGTGTTTGTCCATAGATTGAGCTAGAAGGACTATGATTATTAGGTGGTCCTTGTCCTTGTGAGGTGTTGTGGGCTATGTTGTGATGTTTGGATAGTGTTGAAGGGACCATGTGGGCATGATGGTGAAGTTTTGTGTGTGGACATCGTGTGTGCTATTTTTAATGTGAACTGAGTGTCAACGGCTAGCCTTAACAAGGTGTGAGTCCTAAGGTGCTTGTGATATGTGTCTAGGTTCTGATTGAGTGGGTATGATATGCCATGAAATGTGTATGGGTATTTTATTCGATTCGAGGCCTGCACACCTATTTGAAACCCAAGGTGGGTTTATGAGCTTGAGTTCTATGTATTGGAATGGTCCATATAAGCGAGTAGTCGTTGAGCATTGTTAGCATAGCTTGACATGGCAGGCATATGTTGTGCCCTTAGGAAGAGATGTGTTGTTTCCTTGGGAAAGGATGTGTTGTAATGCACAATGTAAATAAATGTATTAATAGAGAGATGGTGTTTTCCCTTGTATGTATCTTATGATGATGTATGAATGTTCTCTTATGGTTAGAGTAGGTTTTCTTTCATTGAAAGTGTTTTTTTGTGCTTTTCTAACATATTAAAAAAGAAAAAATATTATATTATGTTATGTTGTATTGTCTTATGTAGGTGAGAATACTAAAGGTATAGTTTGTGGCTCTCGATCTAACTAGGAGTGCACGGTTTCCTGTATGGTCAAGATTGATTACCTTGGTCATGCGATAGTTGGTATAAGAGTTCTAATAAAACTTCTCTACGTTTTAAGAACTAAGCTTTGACAACTCCTTTTATAAACACATTAAAAAACTACTCTTGAGTGCTACAATACTTCAACTCTATTCTTTTATTTTGTACTATATCTTTGAAAATAATACTTCAAATCAAAGTATTTAGACCTATTATAATGGATGGAATTTTTTCCAATTGAATTGTATTCATAGTACGAAAAAAATGACTATTGGATGACATTGCTTCTTACAAATCTTCTATAATATGTTTTTAAACCATAAAGCTTATGCTAATTGAAGTAACTATAATATACTAAGCTTCTATGGAGGAAAGAACAACTAATCTTTCTTTAAGCTCCATGTGATAAATCTAGAACCAAAAGAAAAACAATTGCTAGAAGTAGATTTTGGTCATCCAAGCTATCATCCCAGTCAAAATTACTAAAACCAGTAAGCTCCATATTCTTAGCTACATAAAATACATACCAAAAATAAGAATACCTTTCATATTCCTCAATATTCTCTTGGTAGCCTTCAAATGAATTTGATATGGTTCATTCATGTACCTTAAAACAAGATAAACTACATAAGCAGTGTTCGATCTAGAAATAGTGAGAAAAATCAAACTTTCTACAATGTTCCTATATCTTGATAGGACCTCCATCGTAACATCCTAATTTTAATTAGCACTATTAATTTATAATGATGTCATATGTAGATGTAAATAGTAGTACTAGTTAGGGTAACTATCCCACATGCATAGATAGTAATAGTTGTCTTAATAAGATTTTATATATTGTACCACCTTTCTTAGTGGAAGGCATATTGAATCTAAAATCTATTATAACTTGGAGCTTTGCTCTTGAGGGAGGAAGCCCCTTGGAGGTGGTCCACAACATTATAAGTTATTTTATATTTCAATAAATATTTTGTGCTCTATTGCTTGCATATTCTAATATTATTATCTAATTACATTTGGGTTCTTAACATTTCATAGTAGAGCTCCTTCTAGGGCTATATTCATAAGTGTATGCTCTCATCTCACCCGAATTATGGGATCTTTATGATCAAGGTGTGAACTATTTAGGGTTGCTTTTGCTTTAGGGCATCAAAAAATTTATTTTTCTCTTATTTTTGGTTTTACAAGATCTTATTTTTGGTGCTTAGTAAGCACTTGAATTAGGCTAATAACCTCTTGCAATATCAAATGCAAGTCCTAATTGCCTAACTAGGGAAAGTACATGGGCTAACATCTTCTCTAAAACTCATAGTGAGGAGTATCCCAATAACCCCTAAGTAATTGGTTTAAGTGTATCACTAGTGAAAAGGGTTAATGGTCCCACATCATAATTAGTAGTGTTTTTACACTAAGATATTATACAATGAGCTATCGTTTAGAGGTAGATCCATGGTTGGTTTCTCATCATTATTTCCTAGTGGAAATACTATTGGTAATTAGAGAGTGATACTTTCTTAGACAACCTTTATGGCTAGTGATATTTACCTCAATTTCTAGGAATTTGTAGTCTAGGACCTAATTTGTCACTAGAGTTTTATCCATCAAGTTCCATACAACCATCATCAACAATTCAAGGCACTCCCAAGTGATTCATATGATGACTAGTAGAAGATATCAAGACTTATCACTTGAGAAAATGGATGTGGAAATCCAAAACCTCCTCTCCACTCATAACACCATTCTTCAATAACAATAATAGCTTGACAAAGTGGATCTAATTGATGAAATTGAGAAAACGATATCTAGGGTCAACATTAAACATGATACTCTATATGATATCATGTCATATTTATCTTCATAGGGCTTGTAAGGAAATCAAAAATTTTAACACTCCACACAATTATATAGCCCATATTTCAAGTCAATAACAAGTATTAGCTCATGATTACATGCACATTTCCCTTTCATGGGTACCAAAGCTAGATTTTATTAAAATTTGAAAGGGATGACTCCACTAAGATTTATAGGGCCAAATAATACTTTAACATGAATTAAAATCCTATCAAGTAGCAAATATTCATTGCTTTATTTAATTTAGAGTATGATGTCATTCATTGATATCAATGGTTCAATAAAGCATCTAGAATTCCAACTTGGAATGAGATCTACAAGAATATACTCGTACCCTTTGGCCCTAGCTCCTATGAAGACTTTACAAGAACCCTAAAAAAGCTCAAACACATCAATTTAGTTCAAGAATATCAAACCCATTTTAAAAAATTAGAAAATAAGATAGAGGGAATAGATGAATATTTCTTCCAAAGTTGTTTCATTAGTGGCCTAAAAGAGGAGATAAGGGCCAAAGTTTAAATATTGAATCCTAAGAACATGATGGTAGTCATTGGATTAGCAAAGCTGGTGGAGGATAATTTTTTGGCTCAACATTGTCTTCACAAATTAACACCAATGCACCCTTATTCACCACCCTGACCACAACCCCACTATAATGGCTAGATATCCATCAATCAAAATATTATCTCAAGAGGAAATGGAGGATCACCAAACCAAGGGGTTGTGCTATAACTATGATTAGAAGTACACATTGAGGTATAAATGCATTCAACAAAAAAAATATTTGCTAGATGTGGAGTGAGATCCTACTTCTAGGGAGTTGGAGCAAACTCAGGACGCCTTAATAGTGGATGTCAAGGGGAAGGCTATGATCAACAATGAGCAAAATATTGAGATTTTAATGCATGCTTTGGAAGGACTTAACACATTCTAGATGATGAAGGTTTGGGGATATTTTAAGAAGTAACCCCTCATAAATATTATTAAATTTGATAGCACTCATAACCTTTGACTCCACACTTAGCAAAACAAACTAATTGTTATGTCTTCTCATGCTCTAGTTTTGAGGTCATGATTGCCAATGGGAGGAGATTGCCTTGTAAAGGCAAATGTAAAAATGTAAGGATTTATATTGGAGACTATAATTTGAATATAGATATATTTTTATTACCATTAGGAGGTTGTGATGTGGTTTTGTAAGCCCAATGGTTTCACACATTAGGGCCTATCCTATGGAGCTTTACAACACTATGGATATAATTTACCAAGAATGACCACTAATATAACCTAAAGGGTATTCTAGTAGGTTTAACCACCATAATAAGCTCCAATAACATGGAAAAACTCTCAAAAAGGGTTCTTAGGAAGTTGTGGCTCAACTTTTTTCTATGCAACTTAACTAGTTAACTCAAGCCACCTTTCCTAGTTGGATGAGCTCTTGGACCACCATGCATAACTCTTCAAAGAGCCATGTGAATTGCCTCACCACCATTCACATGAATTTTCTATTCCATTAGTGCTAGGTATTATTCCTCCAAATATTTGGTCTTATTGCTATTTGCATATGCAGAAGATAAAATTTGAGATCATTTGAAAGACTGGGATCATTTTACCTAGTGTCAAGCCTTACTCATCCCTCATACTCTTGGTACATAAAAATGATGGTTCATGGTGGATGTGTGTAGATTTCAAGGAATTAAATAAAATTAAAATAAAAAATAAATTCCCTATTCCTATAGTAGATGAACTCATTTATGAGTTATATGGGGATAATTTCTTTTCCAAGTTTGACCTATGATCGGGCTACCATTATATCCAACTATGGGAGGAAGATATCCCCAAGACTAATTTTTAAACACATGAAGGTCGTTATGATATTTTTGCATGACCTTTGCTCTCACAAATGTACCCTCCACTTTCCATATCTTGATGAATGGCATACTTTCATTGTTCCTCAAAACAAATATTTTAATATTTTTTGATTGAATAACACAAGCTTATACTAAGAGGGGGTGAACAGTATAAGACCACTTTTTAATTTTCTTTTCTAATCAATATTATGCAATGTATATATAGAAATATCAATAGCATTAATCAAAGCAATGCACAAATCACCATACACAATAAATACACCACAATTTATGTGGTTCACCCAATGTGGGCTACTCCATGGAAAAAATATTTCACTAAAATTTTCTCAATCAATATCTTGGGAATCCTTTATCTATTATAATGTTTATGGACCTCTGTCCAAAGGATACACAAATCCCCTTAATCAATTTTATGGATATCTATCCACAGGAGACACCAATCTCCTAACTTTGCTCTAGTTGGTGATCCTCTAGAAGACCTCTACCTCCACTACCCTTAGAAAATGAAACTCTATCCATAGAAGATACCTGTCTTCCTTGATATGGCTGGAGATATTTGTCCTCAACTCTATCACCTCCAAAGCTCTGTCTCAATCTGTACTAAACATAGTCCTTCGATCTAGCACAAATTTATCCTCAATATTTGTCTCTGGTCTGGAACAATCTTGTCTTCAAATATACACCAAAATCTATCCTATAATCTATACTAAACATAGTCCTTCGGTCTAGCATAAATATATCCTCAAGCCTTAACTCAAAGCTTGAATCAATCTCAAATCAACTCAACTGGATCTGCCCCAAACCTTAACTCAAGGTTTTAACAAATCAATCACTCAACTCTGCTCTCAAGTCTTCTCTAAGACTTATCTTAAATCTGCCTTGTAAGCTTCCAAAAAATCTCACACCAATCTATCCTCAAGTCCTCTCTAGAACTTGTCCAATCTGCTCAATAATTTCTCACAAGAACTTATCCAAATCTGCTCTCAATCTATATTGTAAGCTTCCATAAAAGCTTACCCAAATCTGTCCACAAGTCTTCTCAAAGACTTACCTCAAATATGCTCAACAATTCCACACTAGAACTTGTCCAATTTCATAGAAACATAAAGAGAATTGTTAGAGACTCAATATACTCTACACTCATCACAATGCTCAATTACTTTCAATCACTCTCTTAGAAACATATAGAGAATTGTTAGAGACTCAATATGCTTCACATTCACCTCAATGATCAATCACTTTCAATCACTCTTTTAGAAACATAAGGAGAATTTTTAGAGACTCAATATGCTTCACATTCACCTCAATGCTCAATCACTTTATCAAATCAATTCAAAATATAGAATAGTTTGTTTTATGGAACTTGAAAAATCACATCACACATCCACTTGACTAGGCTCAACCAACTCTACTCAACCAATTACTCAATGAAACAACCTTCCTTACAAACCCTAGTCCAAGTATATAAACACTCACTCAAAATGTTCCCAAAAATTCTTATCAATCAATCTCACATAACAATGATACTTATTTTTCAAACCCTAGTTCAAGTTCTTCACTTAACCAATGGATTCAACAACAATGCTTATCAAACAAGGTTTTAAAAATTCTTTGTTCCATAAAACCTTGAAGCATTTTTTCAACACACTTAATAAGAAAACCCTAATTAAGTCCTTTTCACTCGAAACTCATTTTCCAAAAAACCAACCAATCAACTCAACTATGGAAGAATGTGCTCATACATTTTTCTTGATGATGAAGGAACCTCAAAAATCTCCCACAACCACAAACACTTCTTTTCCAAGCTCAAAGAAGTTAGAAGATGATAAACTCTCTCAAAGATACAATGTAAATATCAAAACACACATACACCTTATCACTCCATCTTGAATAAACATTCATCAACATATACAAAAATATTTGACCAAATACACCTTATAATCTCCCAATTAAAATAATATCCACTACCAGAAATAATGTCAATAAAATCACCTTCTCAAAATAACTCAATGGCAAGAAGTCCTAAAAAATTATTCAACACTTTAATCTCCAAACCATTATGTCATAAACACTTTATTTAAAAAATAAAGCTAACTCCTTATTCCTCCAATTAACCAAAAATATTAATTAATTAGAATACTTTTATCTACCCCTTTTAACTCCCTAAGACCTCATGCCAAAACCTTAGGCATCTCAAAACATATTAAAAAATGTATTACCTTTGCCTTGGTGAGACTCGAATACACGATGTTGCATCTACCAGCACCCTAGCCATGGCTCCAACCGTCGCATGATCTAGGCGCTCACATTGGGAGGGAAGAGCACCATGTTCTCTATCTTCTCCCTCTTGGCACTTCCCACAAAAAATATTTTACGTCGTTTCCTTTAGCGCTTAAACAAATCCACGTAAAATTTTGCCTATCGTGATTCAAACACGGGTCCTCCCATTCACAAGCACCCTAGCTCACTCCAATTTATCATCAGACCACCACGTTGGATGGTTAAAATGATTAGGGTGTCTTTCATATTATTTCTTCAATGGCCACCTTAAGACAAAAACTTTTGTTTTCTACCTTGCACGGAATTACACAAAACACATAAATTGTAGTCCTTAATCAATCGAGCAAGGGATGAATCATTTTTATTTTAGCATATGGTTTTCATACCAATATACCACCAATATTTCAAATGTTTATGGATTCCTTTTTCTCTTAGATGTCAATGCTTTTGATATTTAAATAATTAATTTATAAATTATTTAAATTATTTAGAATTTAAATATTATAAATTAAGATTTAAATCCTTTTGGCTTTATTAAGAATTAAAGCCTCTTAGGTTTTACCACCTTGTATAAATAATATTTATTTATAAAATTTAAATTCAATTTGAATTTAAATATTTTATAAAATAAATATTAAAACCTCATTGGGTTTATATGAAAAACCTTTTATTTTTTGCTCATCCATGGTTTTAATAAAAAACCTTTTACTTTATGCTTCCACATAATATTAAAAATATTATGAAGCTCTTTTGCCATTAACCTTTGCATTGTTCCTTTTAACCTTTGCATTATTCCTTGACATCAATGACAACTTCGTTCCTTGACATCAATAACAAATTTGAATCAAAATCTCCAACACCGATGATATCTTGTTATATAACAAAACATGAGAAGAGCACTTGATTCACTTGGATCATAAACTTCAAGTTCTAGTTGATAAATAGTTCTATGCCAAGCATTCCAAATGCTCTTTCAATCAAGCAAAGATTGAGTATCTTAAACACACAATATTTGCGGAAGGTATAAAGGTGGACTTGCAAATATTGATGCCATGAAGAGTTGGCTATAACTAAAAACCCTAAAGATATTTCTAGTTTTTTAGGACTAATAGGGTACTACCATAAGTTTGTCAAGGATTATGGAAATATTGCAGTGCCATTGACCACATTGTTCAAGAGGAATGCATTCATCTAGTTGGAGGTAAAGATAAGGCTTTTGATCTTCTCAAACAAGCTATGTGCACTGCCCTGGTCATTTCCATGCCAAATTTCTATAAACCTTTTACTATAGAAAGTGATGCTTCGGAAGGTGGAATTGATGTAGTATTGATGCAAGAGGAAGATCCTAGATGTTACTAATAAGGCCCTCGTCGAGAGAAATTTAGTCAAGTCAACATACTAGAAAGATATTCTCACCATAATTCATGTAATAACTAAATAGTGGTCATATTTAGTGGGTAGGAACTTATATATTAAGACCAACCATATTAGCCTTACATATTTTTTGGAACATGTCTCTTATCTGGAGCAACAAAAATGGGTCTCCAAAATCCTTGTCTATGACTATGAGATCACCTACAAATAATATCGATATTATGTCAGCGTCAATGTTCTTTCCTACCAGTTTGAAGATCACTTTTTAGTGTGTATCTTATCCTTCCCAATACCTAAATGGATGCATGATATTTAGTTAGTGTAGACACCTAAAATGCATTATGTTTATGAGACTACTCATATGGGTACATTCGTAGACCATATGACTGATCTTGGACCTATACAAGAGCTAGCAGTGGTTCTAACCACTCACTAGGGGTAGATATAACTTGTTCATGCACAATCACTATTTACCAAAGTGGCTACTAGCCTAGGACACTAAAGCTCAGAGTGGCTATATCTAGCCGCTGCTGTGGACATCGGATACCACTGAGACAAAGTTAGTTGTGAATGAGGGTCCAAATCACACCTGATAATTGAACTTGTATTGGATTCAAATGGTTTTGGATGTGAATCTTCTAGAGTTCCTCCTAAATGCCACTCCCATGCAATTTTGGAACTGGGCCTTTCCCCCTAATGGACAGTTTCATGCAAATCTAGATCTTGGCTTCTCCAAGAAGCCAAGATCTAGAATTTGGGAGGCCTACATATGCACCCTCCTAGAAATAAGTATGGATCCAAAATTTTATGCAGTGAAGCCCTATCCGAGTGAGCAGTGAGTTGACAACCCTTAAGGAGAGTTGAAGTGTTACCCATTTGCAGATTGTAGAGCTTGCAACCAACCATGGAGCTTCTAAAGGACTAAGAAGCATACATTACAAAGTTACACCAATATGATGTGAATACCCATGATTTTCACTGCCAATCCATATTTGGACACTAAGGTGACCCTTGAACATCAATTCAGACAAAGAATTGAGTGTCGCAACCCTTGGTTTGTGAGGAAAAATATCACAGTTAGCAGTCGCTATCTTCGATAGTGGCTTATAGGCTCATCGCTATGAGCAACAATGGATAGGGTTTGAGTCATCATTTCTTTATTTTTTAGCATAGATTTCCTATTATTTCTGCTTTGTTAGCTTATATTAGAGTATATTTGTCCTTTCCATTACATTTTTATGGTGATTTCCTAGTTATTCATGCATTTTTGCTTATCTTTGCACCTTTATACTTTTATCATACGTTTGTATCATTTAATGCAAAAAAATTGAAACAAACCTCTTCATGATAGGTTGCATATGCTATTGATGTGTTTTGTGGTTTCTTTGTGCACAGGTGACAGGATCTACGAAGGGCAAAACCATATCCAAGGATATTTCCTCTAGACCAAAGAGAAGGAGGCACCAAGAATAATCCCTCAATCAATTTGTGTCAATCCAGGAGACATCTGAAGTATACCATCCCCATTTAAGGGCTTCCAAATATTGTTATCATTGTATCAAGAAATGATATTCCTAAGAGGGGCCTATATGTAATTGTATTTTATCATGAATTAATAAATAAATCTTCATATTTTTGTTAGTTCATTGTTATACATGCTTATTGCTTTTATCTTTGATATAATGATGTCAATAGCTTAGGTGCATGTTTTTTAGTATCGTACAAATGGCGATCATGGTGGGGAATCTCGATTTTTAAGCTTATTTGCTAATATTTTATATATTTTTTGTATGCAAGTATATCTGATATCAGTGACAATAGCTAGTAGACATAAGCTACTTTTGAAAACAACGGCTAGTCAGAGCCGCCCTGAGCGACAACGATCGACTAGAAAACCTACAACAATGGATAGTCTATTTTTCAACAGACTTGGATTCCAAATTGGTGAAATTCTCTATAATTTTTTATCTTTTTTTCTATGTTTAATTTCCAAAATGCAGTAGAGAAAGTTATTTTAATTAGAAAACATGGATAAAGTTAAAGAAAAATTTATTAAATTCTCTTAGGTTTTCTACTAGCCGTTTCTAGGAACAACATACTTCTAATTTCAATCTACCCTAGTCTCCAACGGTCTAGATTATTTATAGATATTGTATTCTTGGGGCCCAACTAGAGGCCATTGCTTCATAAGTAATACTACATTCTCTGAAAATCATATAGTCATTTAGATGTGCATTTTCGTAAAGTGAAACATTTTTTTTTAGGCATATAGGAAAAAGCATGAGTGCTTCATGATGCATCTATTTCTTTATGCAAATTTAAAAGGAATAATCACACACCACATCACATTTAAATGCTAGTGAATTGGACTTGATCACCAACTAGTAGAGTTCAACGATGGTGGGTTTCATCTCCATCCATTGGCTCAAATCCCACTAACCTATTTTGTTGGCCAATACTGAATCCAATAACTGATGTAGCCTAGAAAATTTACATGTACTTCTCTTTGAAGGATATGACGCTGACCAAGTGAGACTGGATGAGGATCTGGTATGACCTGTTCTCCCTGATTGGGTGTGGGCTTCATATCCACACTTTTATGGGTTTACGTGATCATGAATTTCATTTCCAGTTGTCGAGATGCAAGAATACAAGTGAAAACCATTCAACTATACAATCATTACATCAATAAATTTTCAAAACACGATGAAAAATAGTTAAAGTTTTCAAAAATCTGAAACACACAAGACCAGTTTTAGGAACACCAAAAACATTTAAAAGAGATAAACATTTTATCTAATTTGTTTGCATGTTTTAAAATCTACACAAAATATAATTTCACATTATCATGGTCTTCACATGGAACAACCACCCTTGGTCCAACACCGAGGCAAAAATTGATGCTCCACCCAACCACAATCACAACCATAATGATGTTGAGCCACCCACACACAATGCCACTAAACAAAGTTCAGCAAGCCTTAGGGGGGATAACTCAACCCATGGGGGTACTCCTCGAGAAACCTGATCTAGAGAGCCATATCCAGGTTCTTCTCACAATAGACATGAGAGAGCTTAAAGTCTCCAATATTGACATGACAAACATAGGCAAGATCAACCCACTGAGGGGTAAAACACAAGGGTTACATACAGTCGCAGACCCACCACAACTCCTAGCCTCACTAAAGATGGTAGGATAGCAATAGACCATAATCTCATTGGTGCCAATGGAACTCCACGAGATCAACCGTGGAAATCTAGATAGCTTGATGAGTTGGATCGGGTTTTCTCGAGACCAAATCAAAGAAGCAATGCTACTGCACATTCCATTTTTGGGAGTTTGCATAGCCATAAAATGAGGCACACTAATGATTTATGGGAAACTTCAAAGCGCCCCTGCAACATGCACACTACTTTCAATTATGGGGGTACTAAACATAGGTCATTATACACTTACCATTTTTTCCTGATAAACAAGGGAAAAAGTATAGTAGGAGCTTCTCCAAGGGGTATATCCATTAGGACTCCTCATACAGAGTTACAGAGCCATATAACTTCAGTAGTGGATCAATCTAACTGCGTACGTAGGTTATATGAAGACACGCAATATCAAAAAAAATTACTCCAAGATAAGGAGGAGGCACTGCGTGCAAAACAAGAGCACTTAGACATCCTCGAACATGAGGAAGCACAAAGGAAAAGGTATTTACGTCCAAATGAGCAACACTTGAGAGAGTAACAAATAGAGCATGAAGAACAAACAGATAGGTTGGCTCAAGCCAACTTACACATGGACAGTGAGTATTACCAACCTGATAGATATGATGTTTATTAGCATGAGAGAGACACGAAATAAGGATATGAATGTACTCACTGCACATCACATCATGTTTCAAAACACCAATAATGCCTAGATCTATAACAGGTACAACATGAAAAAGAATAGGTAGAAATGAAGGATCAAGAATAGATATATCTCGAACCCTCATTTGTAGTCATGAGAGAGGAATATAGATGCCCAGACCGAGCAAATGTAGAGTTACCTCCCTGATTTCCCCAAGTAAACCTTTGAGAATAAGAGATCATCTCTTCGAAGGCAACAAGATACTCACTGAGAGAGTTAAATCTCTTGAGAAACATGACACAGTTAGGTAGAAGCCAACCCTGATCAAGATACACAATCAACCTTGTGCCCTTTGGTACCAAGTCCTGCTTATCCTAGACACTTCAAATGCCTAGGTTAGATAAATTCAAGGGAGAGGAAGATGTGCGAGAGCATGTTACCAATTTCATGAATGCGTGCTTCCAGCTAGAACACAATGATGCCCTGATGTTAATAACATTTATCATGACATTATCAAGCGTAGCAACTGAGTGGTTTAATCAACTACCCAAGTGCAACATCATCATTTTTGAGCAGCTGGTGAATGCTTTTCTTTTGGCATAAAGAATAATGCAAACTTGTCTAACTTGTCTAATCTAAAGTAATATGATGATGATTCTGTCATGGATTATAAGAATATATGGAGAAAAATAATGGCATAACTACCATTTTTTGTTCCCACTGCTAAGCTCACTCGAATGTTCACTAAGAGTTGCGCTAAGCACATCTTGCTGCTCTTACAACTACAATAGTATGAAACATTCAAGGAAGCCTTGGCACAAGACAAGTTGATAGAGGACATCAAGGTTGAATAAGGATATCTTAAGCTCTACAACAAGAAATATTGGAACAACAACAATCGCAACAACCAAAATCAATAAAAGCAGGCCAAGCCTGCTCTAGTCAATCAAGTTGTACTAAATGTGCCAAAGGGAGGAAATAGCCAACAACTATATAATTACCAAGTTCATCCTCCCCCAGCCAACTACAATAAAAATAACAACCAAAGTCAAAATAAGCAACGTTAGTCGCCTCGCTACTTCATACCTTTGTCAAAATTGATGCAATTGATATTCAATCAATTGAGTGAGGCATAGATACTCAAATTACTTGAGGTATAAATTTTTGACCCTAATCATCCCAAGCCCAAGGGATATAGATATGATCATTATTGCCCATACCATAGACAACATGGGCATGATATAAAGGTATGCATCAATTTCAAGAACATTGTACAAAATATGATCGAGAAGGGTGAACTACAAGTTGATAATCCACTGGCACCTAAAAACAGAGATATGGGTATATTCAAAAACCCATTGCCAAACCATGAAGCCCTAGAAATTAGGGCACCCAATTAAATCAAGTCCAAGTTGAACCTCCCACCTAGGGATCCGTTGGAATGGTTGAAATAGTAAATGTGGATACAATAAATTGACAATACAACCAATAAGAGCCTCTAACAGCTTCTATTTGTATCTTGATTGCACCTCAATAGAGGCCAGTGCACAATAATCTTCTAGGGTTACCAGCATGACCTGTGATAACTATATGGAATAGACTTATGCAAAGTCTTCAAACAATGCCAACTAAGTTATCAATATACAAGTTCATTCAACAGTCTCCTAGACATAGAGAGACCCTAATGGAAATTTTAAAATCAATTGAACTACAACCCCAAAACCTTGACACATTTACAAACTTTGTGGGGCAAGTAAATTAGTTTCAAGAGCTCATGATTTGTTTTTACAATCACAAAATAAAGGTAGTCCCTACTACTATAGTAGACCCACCACTGCACATCATCGCATATATTAATGATATACCTTTCAAACGGGTTTTAATTAACACAGGCTCATCAATAAACATAATAACAACCAAGGCTATAGAACACTTGAAAATTCCTAGGTCAAACATCATTCCTACCTCCTACACAATGAGAGCCTTCAATGATGCACAATGTTCCACAATAGGTACAATCATCCTACCTGTGTAGGTGGGGCATAAGACCATCCCCATGATGTGTCATGTATTGGAGGGGGTTATGTAGTATAATATCCTCCTAGGGCATCCTTGGATAAAGGAAATGTAGTGTGTTCCCTTGATATTGCATCAATGTATCAAATATGTGCACGAGGGATAGGTACATGTGGTACCATTGGATGAAGAGCCATTCAAATATGTTCTGAGGTATTTTATCATTTCATCCATGCACCTATACATTAGGTCATCATCCCCTACCACACAGCCAATAAGCAAGTCCAAATAAATGCAAGGTGATGCATCCACATCAGCGTCACCTCCAACTTCTAAATCTACTGGCACTTTTAAGAAACCAATAACGTCAAAGGTAAAAGACTCTCAAAAAATAAAATCATCCTTGGTGGAGGAAAGACCTAAGGAAGTCCCAACTATAGCAATAGTAGAGATTCCAAATCCCATGGAGGAAGAATATTCCCAATACATAGTTGAGGAGGTGCCTCAACCTACGTGCCTCAACCTACCTTGCCTACATCATCATCAACATCATATGCACCATAGGTTATAGTTCACCTAGCTAGTACTAAACTAGTTGAGTCTCTTGTGGAGAATGTTACTTTCACTCCAATTATTGAGTCTGCACAAGACATGGGATGAGCAAGATTCCCAAACTTACCCATAGGGATAGTGGTACCATTAGGGATCTCCCTAACTAGACCAACTTCATTTATGTTGGGTTGGATTTTGCCCATGATGCCTCATATATTAAAGAATATGAGTATGATTCATTCACCATGAATGTTCATTACTTGTCCAATCCTAAGTTTGCTCTAAGCAACCATTGGCATGGCTATGGTTTGAGTCTATACGAGCAAGGGCGATGAAACGTAGTTGAACCAAGATATCAGTTACCTATTGATAGGTCTAGCCTAGGATATCACATCTGAAGCTATGATGATTCATTAGTAGCATATCTAGACAGGCTGATCTTAGGGTTCAGGGAAGACATTGAATGGAATTCCTATCACCTAAACATAAGCTAAATGGATGATAGGTTGGTAACCATGGTCACTATAGAACCACTTATTGTGTATCATATGATTTTCTCTCTTGAGGCAACCCCATCAGGAATCATCCTATGGGAAGATGAACCAGAATATGGTTATGAGTGAGAATAGAATGAGTACACCATAAATCACAGTGAGTCCAAGGATGAGACTGAATTGGCCTACCTTAGGCCTCAACATTCACGTCAACTTCTAGACCTAGTATATATAGATAATGGGCACTTCATATTTGAGTAGTTATTATGAGGATGAAATTGAAATGGCCTACCTTGGGCCTCGATATTTACATCAGCTTGCTGAGCCAATTAATATGGAGGGTGGATACATCATATTTGAGAGTAACTATGAGTCAGAATATTTGACTAAGATGGCCTACCTTGGGCCTTGAAACTTATGTCACCTCATATGGCTAGTGGAAACCGATAATAAGTACTTCATATATGATAGTGATTATGAAGATGAGACCAAAATGGCCTATATTGGGCCTCGACACTTATGTCATTGTAATGAGCCTTTTGACATAGATGAGATGTACCATAAAGTATATCTTGGCCCTCACCTCAAGGGAATACCACCCAATTTAGATATGATTTATCTCATAGTCTTTTTCGATCCTCCTACATTTAGAGAGCTGCTTCAACCAAATGATCCCATCTACCCGTCTGTCCATAGATCGGATCTTGAGATCCCCATATCCCCATAGCCACATCTTGGGTATGGAAGGCAAATCAACAATGCATAATTACACCTGCGTGGTCCTAGATATTCCATTCCATCTATCAACAGATCTCCATTGATTTGACCACTCCACTCCACAACCTAGTTGATCCTTCTAATCCATTGTATCTTAACTTAGACACTATTGATTGGGATCATGCTGATTCACCCTTAGAGGCTGAAGATTTCTTCTATAAAGAAGAAATGCTAAACCATTTCATTTTGCACTAGGTTGCACATATGATGTTTATCATGTTGGTTTTGACCCTGATTCAGTTGAACCTTTAAATCCATTGGATGACATCCATTTGATCCCCATCCCTCACCAACTTGAGGAGGGGTTGCATATATCAATAGAGGAAATTTTTGAAGTAGACATCAACAATGATCCTTCTAATCCAAAGAAAGTTAAGTTTGGAGAAATATTATCTCTAGAAGAACAGGCCACCATCATACCTCTATTGAAAGAGAGACCTAATCTCTTTGCTTGTACCTATAAGGATATGTCGAGTTTAAATCCAAAATTAGTTTTCCACAACCTTTCACTAGATCTTGCAAAGAAATCAGTCAAGCGAAAACTCAGGAAGATACATCCAACTGTCACCTTAATGGTAAAGAATGAGCTTTAGAAGCTATTGGATGTAGTCTTTATCACCCCCATTAACTATTTAGAAGGGGTGTCAAACATGGTACCTATAGGAAAACCTTATGGAAGGATCCATATTTGCACAAATTTTAGAGACCTCAATAAGGTAACACCAAAGGATTCATTCACATTTCCCAACATAGATGCTCTCGTGGACACAACTGTGGATCATGAGATGCTCTCCCTCATGGATAGTTTTTCTAGTTACAATCAGATTCAGATTAAACCTAAAGACCAGCACAAAACCATATTCACCACTCCATGGCGGATATTTTGTTACAAAGTAATTCCATTTGGTCTTAAAAATTATGGTGCCACATATCAGTAGGCCATGATATATATTTTCATGACTACATGCATAAGATCCTAGAATATTATATTGATGACTTACTATCCAAGTCATTGTTGCATGAAGAGCACGTTGAGGTCTTGAGAAAGGTCTTAGATCGCCTGATAGAGCACAATGTTAGGTTGAATCCCCAGAATTGCGTCTTTGACATAACTTCAAGAAAACTCTTAAGATTCATCATTTCTAATTGAGGTATCGAATTTGACCCAGCAAAGGTAAAGGCTATCCTAGAAATGGCCCTGCCCACTAACATCAAAGAGCTAAGAAGCCTCCAAGGCAAAGTAGTATCCATAAAGTATTTCATCTCACAACTATCAGATAAATGTCAATCCATGAATCGACTACTAGACAAGGGGATCTTGTTCCACTAGGACGAGGAATGTCAGCAAGCCTTTGCTAAAATAAAGCAATGGCAATGCTACCAATACTAACTCCACCAAGGCTAGACATACCATTTTTGCTTTATATATCGGCTACTAATTTTGCTTTGGGCACCATGTTGGCTCAAAATAATGTGAAAGACAAAGAACAAGAAATATACTATATAAGCCGCACCTTGGTGAGTTACGAACTAGGGTATGCATACATAGAGAAGTTGTGCTTAACAATGGTCTTTGCGACTAAGAAATTGCACCACTATATGTTGAGCCATACACCGTATGTGATATCAAAATAAAATACTTTTTAGTATATGATGAGCAAGACATATCATAATACACGTACTACAAAGTGGATCATGCTATTGATAGAATTCAATTTGGAATTCATAGGCCAAAATTCCATCAAGGGACAAGTCATTGTTGATCAACTAGAAGAGGCACCTCTTTAGGATAGTAGTCCTCTCATTATAGAACTTCCTGATGACACATTATTTGCATTATCAGAAGCACCCAAACTTGAATAACTTGATAATAAAGTTGACATGACTTTGTTATTTTATGGTTCAAAGTGTGAGCAAAGGGGTGGTGTAGAAATTGTGTTTTTCATGTTGAAAGGTGCTCCAATGCCCTTTTCATTTAAGCTAGACTTCGCTTGCACAAATAACAATGTTGTATATGAAGCCCTAATCCTGGGTCTCCAAACAACAATCACTATGAAGATTAAAAAGCTAATATCTTTGGTGACTCCCTTCTCATCGTTAACCAAGTTAAGGGAATATTTCAATGTAGGTGCGCAATCTTGAAAGCGTACAAAGAGCTTGTTGACACTTATCTAGCCCAACTAGAATGGTATGACATCGAGGTAGTCCCTTGCACGTCCAATAGATTTGTAGACACTATGGTATATTTGGGATCCTTGATCCTTTATAATCCATCTGCTAATTTTATTATCATTCATGTGAAGACACTATCGTAATTAACAATGCAGTGTGAGGTTTTGACAATAAAGAATCAGTCAACATGATTCATATAGAACCAAATAATGAGTGGTTCTGTAAAGCCAAATACTTTATAAATAAGGCACCTTGGGGATCTTTGATCTCACAGGGTCCTATGGAGAATGGCACCACCATTCAGTACAAGGTTGTTTTTCAATCTGCATTTGTGCACATCGAATTGCAGAGAGAACAAGTCTGTTAGGATCTCATCCTAACCCTTAATGTAATAACTTCCTTGATGTAATAATTCCTAGTGAACGTGGGTAGTACCCATGATTAATATTTTGTAATGTTCTAAGTTTTAGCTTAGGTAGTGCCTATGACAAATGGCACCTTTTTTTATGTAACACATGGTAGATAGGTGGCATTGTGCATGTAATTCGTGTGGCATTGTGCATGTAATTCGAGTGGCATTGTGCATGTAATTCGGGTGGCATTGTGCATGTAATTCAAAGTGGCATTATGCATGTAATCCAGGTGGCATTTTGCATGTAAGCCAACCTTGGAAGGAAACTCCTTAAATACCCGAAAGGGCACCAATGTAACCATCTTTTGCAAAATTAATGAAGTATTGAAGGAGGTTGCCCCCTCGAAGAGGCCCGCGATTCAATTCTATTGTGAGATTGTTCTTTATGCAAATTTATGTTATATTAATGTGATGTTTATGTGAGTTATTTCCAAGCAATTGTGTGAGAGTGTGTTATTTGAGTTTATTTTATAGCAGGATCGTAACAAGTGGTATCAGATCGCTTTCCAGGGCCAAGTTCTGCTACAACTGCAACGATTCTTGCCATCCAATCCGCCTGTTAGGTATAAATTCCGTGTGTTTTTTCCATTCTGTTTTTCCTTATTAAAAAAATCCAAAAAAAATATAGTGTTTTTTTTTTCCAGACCAAAAACAAAAAAAATATATTATTAGTTGAGTAGGTAGAAACCCTGTACCGGGGGTTTTAAAATATCGTGAAGGATCTGTCGTTATTGGCTAAGCTAGATAGCCCATAAAGCGTCTAGTGAAGTGAGGGGCGATCAGGCTCCAATACCCAGGCCTCAGACAGAACTCGCGCACGGACTTGAGCTCCCATGTATCTTCGGGTATATCGGGAGACCATTTAGGATTAAACAAACTTTTAGCCATTAGGAAGCTCTTCGGCCTTGTATTACTCATAGTCTATGGGACACAGCATCCTGGACGATTACCCTCCCGTATTTTTAGAGAGGCAGGTAGTGTGCTCAAGGGTATGTGTGGAATCCTCCTTGAGTAGTGGCCTGAAATATTGGTCCGAGCACTATTGTTCATCACTGTCGGTATATTAGAGGGCCTATGGGTGGTACATACTCTTATACTTAGCATTCCCTGGTTTTGTTAAAACTGCAACCTGTAAAAAACTCAAAAATAAAAATAAAAATAAAAATCCAAACACCCCCGTTCGTAAACCTGCATTTCAAAAGTGAGCATATGAGAAAGGAGTCCTCTACCAAGAAAATAACAGAAGGGACATGCATTCAGGATAAGCCATGAGGGTGACACTTAAGTTGAAAGTCTGGAGAGTAACAGTAAAATTTACAAGTGGCGATCCACGATCGAGTCGACCAGTCGGAGAGGTCAAGCACAGTCGAGGCGGAATTCACAGTCTTCGTAGTCGAACGGAACCGTCATATCGCCACCCGCAAAATACGAGAGAATCTTGAGTGTGAAACACGACCAGTTTTAGATAGTGCTCCAGTACCCAACTTTTTCTCAGTAGCTCAGAATCAGAATCAGAAACACCGTTAGACTCAAAGAAACGAGAGGAAAAAAAAAAAAAGTCTGGGGTGCCAAAAAGTAGTGTTGAGAGATATATCTCATTGTGACCACCTCCTCCTGCTGATCATTTTGATATATAGCACCCAAGCACTTTTTTGGGCACTTACTAAAAATAGTAAGTCAAAAAATTCAATTCTATTTTTAGTAACTGGTCACAAAAGGTCAAAAAATGGCCCAGGGTACCCGTGGACACCAGAAAGAACTAGAACACTTGGAGTCCCTAACAAAATCCATTGAGAACTTGAACTCGGCTTTTCACTCTATAAGGGAAGAAGTCCAAGGTCTTCGCCTAGAGCATGAGGCCACTAGCAATCGCTTAGAAGAAGCATTGACTAAAGTGGACATCAAACTGAGAAGAGAACCACCCAAATCAGAATACCAAGCTGAGAGTTCTACAAGGAATCGTGACCATGATACACCCTTTAGAATGCCCAAGTTGGACTTTCCCAAATTCATTGGGAAGGATGTTGATGGGTGGCTATGTCGGGTTGACCAATTCTTTCGACTTCATAATGTACCAGTATTTCATCGAGTCCATATGGCTTCCTTTAACTTGGAATCTGAGGCTCTACATTGGTTTCAATGGTTGCGTCTTACCTACCCAAATCTCTCTTGGGAGGATTTTGAATCCCAAATACTCACTCGATTTGGTCCTAGTGAGTTTGAGGACTTCACAAGAGCCTTATCCAAACTACAACAAATAGGGTCAGTTCGAGAGTACCAAGCTCAATTTGAAAAATTGGCCAATCGAACAAGAGGATTGAGTGAAGGGTTCTTCCAGAGTTGTTATATCAGTGGGTTGAAGATGGAACTCCAAGCAGAAGTCAAAATGTTGAAACCACGAACTATGATGGAAGCTATCAGTTTGGCCCATCTGGCCGAATCTAAACTCTCTGCCCAAAGACGCCCATCAAAGTTTTCTCAAGATAGACCTTCATTTCCCCCGAGAGCCCAACACCCAGATGATAATAAACCTGCTGCACCCAAGCGCCTCACCACCGAAGAGATGGATGCACGTCGTGCCCAAGGATTATGCTACAATTGTGATGAAAAGTTTTTCAAGGGGCATAAGTGTGCACACAAAAAATTGTTCTTGATAGATGCTGGAGAACCTGATACCGTTGACAAGAGTGATGAGGATGAGGACCCTCCAGAAACACCTCCTCCATAAGAAGCAGGGAAACAGGAACCTGAGACATCAATTACAATCCATGCCCTTGCAGCATTACTACTCCTCAAACCATGAAGGTTACAGGATGTTTCAAGGGCCAACGTATTTCCATCCTTTTGGATTCGGGAAGCACGCACAACTTCATTGACCCTAGAGTTGCTCAACGGGCAAATTGCTATATCCACAATTGTAATTCCTTTGAGGTCATGGTAGCCAATGGGGGAACCTTATCTTGTAAAGGAAAGTGTCACAATGTTAAAATCAAGATAGGGTACTATGAACTCAAGCAGGACATGTTTGCCCTCCATTTGGGTGGATGTGATATTGTTTTGGGATGCCAATGGTTGAGTACGTTGGGCACTATCAGTTGGAACTTTGCTAAAATTTGGATGCAGCTTCTTCCGAACGAACAAACACACATCATCAAGGGCTCCCAGATAGGAACACCTCAAATTATTGGTTCAAACGGCATGGAGAAATTGCTAAAGAAATCATCACGTGGGGTCATTGCACAACTATTCTCCATCCAGACATCCACATCTCCAATGGGTGAAATCCCACAAGACATGCAACAGATTCTCCACAAACATGAGGCCATCTTTTCAGAACCCATCACACGACCACTGCATCGCTCTCACGACCATGCCATTCCATTATCGCCGGATAGTACACCTCCCAATATCAGACCACCGTATGAGCGACTCAAGCGCACCTTATTTTGGAAAGGTAGGAAACAGGACATTCGCTCTTTTGTGGCGATCACGACACAGGTCAAAGGATGAAAAGAGAAACAGTGCACTCTTCGGGCACTCTTCCACCCTTGCCGATACCGGATCAGGTGTGGACTGACATCTCTATGGATTTCATAGAAGGGCTACCTAAATCTGGAGACAAGTCTATTATTTTTGTGGTAGTGGACCGCCTTTCAAAGTATGCTCACTTTTGTGCCCTAACCCATCCTTACACAGCATTCACTATTGCCCAAATTTTCCTTGACTCCATATTTCGCCTTCATGGCATGCCAACCTCCATTGTATCTGATCGTGATCCCAACCTTACTAGAAATTTTTGGCAAGAGTTGTTTAAGTTGCAGGGGACTCAGCTCACAATGAGTTTAGCCTACCATCTGCAAACGGATGGTCAAATAGAGGTTGTTAATAACTGCTTGGAAACCTACCTTCGCTGCTTGCCTCCGATCATCCTACTCAATGGGTAAAATGGCTTTCTTTGGCCGAATGGTGGTACAACACTTCCTATCATACCGCCACCAGAGGCAGAGTACGAGCACCCTCCACTCACGCCTCCCTCCTACATTTCGGGCAGCTCCAAGGTACAGGTTCCATCAACACTTCCCGAATTGGATGAAGAAGGCTCCATATTACTTGCACCAAAGCAGCTGCTGTATCGTCGAACTCGCAACCGTACCATCACAGAGGTCCTGGTTCAGTGGCGTGGACTTCAACCTGAGGATGCTACATGGGATTCCCTCCATCAACTCCAGCAACAGTTTCCTCATTTTTAGCTTTGAGGACAAAGCTTCTTCAAGGAGAAGGGCATGTTAGGATCTCATCCTAACCCTTAATGTAATAACTTCCTTGATGTAATAATTCCTAGTGAACGTGGGTAGTACCCATGATTAATATTTTGTAATGTTCTAAGTTTTAGCTTAGGTAGTGCCTATGACAAATGGCACCTTTTTTTATGTAACACATGGTAGATAGGTGGCATTGTGCATGTAATTCGTGTGGCATTGTGCATGTAATTCGAGTGGCATTGTGCATGTAATTCGGGTGGCATTGTGCATGTAATTCAAAGTGGCACTATGCATGTAATTCAGGTGGCATTATGCATGTAATCCAGGTGGCATTTTGCATGTAAGCCAACCTTGGAAGGAAACTCCTTAAATACCCGAAAGGGCACCAATGTAACCATCTTTTGCAAAATTAATGAAGTATTGAAGGAGGTTGCCCCCTCGAAGAGGCCCGCGATTCAGTTCTATTGTGAGATTGTTCTTTATGCAAATTTCTGTTATATTAATGTGATGTTTATGTGAGTTATTTCTAAGAAATTGTGTGAGAGTGTGTTATTTGAGTTTATTTTATAGCAGGATCGTAACAAAGTCGTCTTATCTATTGAGGTTGTAACTTATCAGGATTGGCTAGGCCAATTACAAAATTTTCTTAATCTTGGAATCATATCACAAGGATTTTTGCAGGCTATAAAATGAGTATTCAAATAAAATATAACAAGATATGTCTTTCTAGGGGATATATTATATCATCAAAACTATGAGAGAGTCATCCTTCGTTGTCTTGAGCCCAAGAATCATATTGGGCAATTTCACAAGCTCATGATGGTACATGCGGTGGCCATTTCAGTAGTAAGGCCATCGTCAAGTGCATCCTTCGAATGGGTTATTATTGGTCCACCATGAAAAAGGATTATTGTGAGTATGTAAAGAAGTGTGTTAAGTGTCAGTATCAAGTGAATCTGATGCATCTGCCATCGTAGGCCTTACAACCCATTCAGGTGGCTTGGCCATTTTCTCAATGGGATTTTGATCTAATTGGAAATATATCTCCTCCATCTTCGGGTTGACACACATTTATTTTAATGATCATTGAGTACTTCCCTAAATGGGTGGAAGTGGTCCCCTTAACGTTAAAATAGGACCATGAATTGCGGAGTTCATACTTCACAATATCATCTGTCACTTTGGGATCCTGTTCAAGATAATTTGAATAATGGTCCTTCATTTAAGAACAAAAATATGCAAGCTTTAACATCTAAATATAACATTCAATATAGTTTTGCAACACCATATTATCCACAAGAAAATGGGCAAGCAGAAGCCTCAAACAAAACAATTATAGCCATCTTAAAGAAGATAGTAAGAGAAAATTATAAGGATTGGTATCTGTAGTTACCTCATGCATTATGAGCTTATAGAACTAGCGTATAGAATCCCACTAGGGAAACACCATTTTTGCTTGTATGTGGCACTGAGGCCATTATGCCCTTGGATTTGGAAATTCCAACATTATGCATGGCATTGAAAGAGTTTATCGATGATGACATTGCATGACAAGCTCACCTTGATCAATTGACCCTTCTTGATGAACGTTGCATCAATGCTCTTGAGAATCTCCATGTTTACCAATATCGTCTAACATGAGCTTATAATAATAAAGTCCACTTGAGATACTTTAAGGTTTGGGATCTGGTGCTCAAAGAGAACCAACAAAATTCAAACCTGCCACTACACCTACGAGACAAATTTACGTTCAATTGGATAGGTCCTTATATTATCTCAAAAAATATTGGACCTGGGACATATTGCCTAACATCATTAGAAGGTTTTGAAGAGCCTAAGCCTCTCAAAATTCTTCATCTAAAGTCATTTTACACATAAAATCAACAAAATCCAAAAACAATACATAAAAATCCAAAATTCAAAAACACATTCAAAATAATCAAAATTTCAAAAACATTTGAAAATCATAAAATTCCAAACAAATTAGAAAACATCAAAATCAAAATTCCCCAGAGGCATCATAACCCCTTTGGTCAACTCACAAAAAGCTCCAAAGGTATCATAAGCCCTTTGGTCAACTCACAATAAGCCCCAAAGGCATCATAAGCCCTTTGGTCAACTCACAATAAGCCCCAAAGGCATCATAAGCCCTTTTTTCAACTCAAAAAATGCCCTAGAGGCATCATAAGACCTTTGTTCAATTCACAAAATGCCCCAAAGGCATCACAAGCCCTTTGGTTAACTCACAAAAATCCCCAAATGCATCATAAGCCCTTTGGTCAACTCACAAAAAGGCCCAAAGGCATCATAATCCCTTTAGTCAACCCACAAAATGCCCCAAAGGCATCATAAGCCCTTTTGTCAACTCACAAAAGGCTCCAAATACATTTAAGCCCTTTAGTCAAAACACAAAACACAAAAACACAAAAACAATTGAAAACATTAAAATACAAAAACATTTGCATCTTACATTTTGTATTTGCATTCATGTAATTGCATTGCATTAGGCATATTGGGTCCATTGCATTTGTATTAGGATAGACTGTGTTTTCAATCTTGCAAATAGAGCCATGTTTGCATGTCGATCATGCATCTTCAATTCCCCATTTATCCATAACCCATGTGAGTAACTATGTTTTTCAACACAATACCATCATGTTGCTATAAGGAATATACTAGGGTTTTAAGGTCATTCAACCATACCTAGTGATCTCAAATTTTGTAGAAAGCTATCTTTTCTTTTGTAGATGAGGTCTAGTTTTGATAGCACCTAGCATATATAAAGATCCTATCACTAATCAAAACACTAAAATCCAAGTTGGAACGAGGGAAATATGAACACTACAAAGTGGTACTAGGCATCCTAAGCGAAAGGTTTTTATTTGCTCATTTGACAATGCCTATGGTCTAGAGTGTTGATCATTGAAAAAAGGACAAGCTCCCCCCTACCCAAATAAACTCCTTGCTTTACCAAAATAATCAAGACCCCAAAATCAAATCAAATCCCTTGCTCAAAACAAAGAAAAAAAATAAACATGCAAAATAAACGATGATTTTCATCACTAAGCATGAGCAAGTATCCCAATAAATCAAAAGAAAATAAGGGGGTGAAGAGCTTGAATCCCTGGAATGGTCACTACTTGAAACCATAGAGTGATCACCAATACAGCAATGGGATGAATGAATCCTACATGGCATTGGGGTAGTTCTAAGCAATTTACGTAAAAAGAGCTAGCTTTAGGTGTCCTATATCGCTTAATGGACTAGTCCGACTGATTCCAAATTTGAATCATGAAAAGCATTTGGTGATCCCAAATACAACAATGGGCTGAATGAATCCTGCCTATAATTGTGGTAGGCTTAAGTCTCTCCAATACATTCATTCACACACAAAGGGATAATGAATATCTTGGTCTTCATAATAAAAACTTTCATATTTCAGAAGTCTTGTATGCTCACTATACAACTTTTGATTAATCAACTAGGGTGTTTGAGTCTCATGGAAAACCTCAAAAATTCCCCCATAGCAACAAATTATTTCATCAATCAAATCATCAACTTTCTTTGTGAGGCTCTGTTCATTAAAGGGTGTTCATGAAATAGGATAGATACTGGATAAATATCAACAATGATATTTAGATAGACACTGACTATTTTTGTGCATATATTTTAATTTCAGAAGCTTATAAAGAAAGCACATACATATCACATCATATCATCTCACATGCGGATGCCTAATTGATTAATTCATATGATAAGAGTTATTATTTACATTCATAATTTTTATACATTTTGTGGTGTCATCCATTAGTTTGTTAAATACTTATTACATCCATTCCTTATATTTTAAGTGATTAAAGCATACAGGTTCATTTGCATTAGATCATCATCATGTAAATAGTACATTACATACATGCATTCACCATAGCAAAACAACATAAGTTAAATGTATAAACAATTGAAATAAATTAAATTTATTTGATAAAAAGCAGTGCATCCACATATGTACCCATCATCATCATGCATCCACACATCTAGATCACAGCATCTAAGACACACATCTATCATCTAGCTAGTGCATAGCATCAATGCATCATATTATATAGCATAATATCATAAGCATCACATCCATTTTGCATCACGTCAAAATAAAAGCAATCACATGACACACATAATAAGAAAAGCAACAGATAAATCAAACTGGATATATATATATATATATATATATATATGTGTGTGTGTGTGTGTGTGTATCCAAAATCAAGCACACATAGAGGTACAAAAATACCCACAGGCTACAATAGTGTAGGTCTTCAGACCTTACACTAAAAAATTATACAAAGCCATCATGGCTATCATACTGGGTCTATGCCCCCAGGTTCATTGCCACCCTTGGCTCCATCTCTACGAGTATGTCTAGAGCTAGTCCCTACGGTCCTCTCTATTTGGGTCCCTGTCCTATGGCTAGGACACACTGAATATTGCCCTAACTCACTCCACTTGCTCCTATGTGAGCCCCTATTGTAGACCTCTCTCAAGGAGTGCCACCTAGCCTCATAACCTAGAGCTATAGAGAGATAATATAACCAACATCTAAAGACATATGAGCCTCACAATCCTTTAGGAGCCCCTATAGGCACCTAACCTCTATTGTTGGGTCTAAACTTGTTGGCCCCTCAAAAACTGGAGAAAATGGTATAACCTAGCCCGTAGGAACTACCATAACCTGTGATTGCACAATATCTCTCTCTACAATGAATTGCTCTATCTTGAGCTGCGTTGAGTCAACCTGTACCTAAATGTCAGTTCTCTCCACCTCAAAATCCCTCCATCTGGTTTGGCCTACCAAAATTTTTACCTACAATATGCTAACTACAGTCTGAAGCATCGCTATGGAGGATTCATGCTCAAAGATATTTTGATGAGCTATCTATAGCCCAACCTCGGTGTGATGTAGCTCTACCCAAAGGGGAGACTCCTAATCCTTGGGAGCAACATCCTCCTCCTCCTCCTCGAGCATGACCTGCTCCTCCACTGCCTACTCCTCTATATCTTGAACCCACTCCTCTATTCGAGACCACACTCGATGCCCCTCTGGATCCTCTGTAGTAGCCTCATCCAAAGAATACCCAAGACTACCACCACCATGCCAAAGCCACATCACCCACCATTGAGTGTACACCTATGTAGTATCGGTATTTTCTATACCAACATCGACTATAAGAGGATCTACCTCCTCAGATACTGTTGTAATCCGAGGTACTGGGATATATCTCTTCTTGGATTTTCTTGTACAAGATGGGCTCTAAGGGGATATCCTAATGCACTTTGAACTGCCTGGTAACCCGAGAGAAGTGGAAAAACTCCCTCAACCTTACCTTGTGATCGATGACCCATCGATTGTGCCTCGTTCATGCCATATATCAATCTACCTCCTCCCAAGTAGGGTAATCCACATAGGGCCTCTAAATTATATCTCATGCCTATAGACCAGTCAAGGATGTTGCATAGTGTGCATAGTCTCCTGCATGGTGTTGACTCCATTGCTCCTCTATTTCCTGTGACCATCTAGAACCATAGCACTATACTCAGTTTTCTATCCTAGTAATCTCCTAGTACAATCCTACTGGATGATCTACTATAATATACTCCTCACCCCAGATCTATAAGAGCAAGTTGCATTCGATCAAAGCCTAAACCTATCATTTGGTCTTGTACAACTTGTCGTAGAGTTGTGCTAACAAGGCACTCCCCCAAGCCATAATGATAGGCTCCTCCTGGTCTAGCAAGTCTTGTACCATAGCTAGGAGGTTCCAAGGGAACCTCTCTCTTGAAGTATCAAGAAGAATCACATTACAGATAACATGCATGAGGACATCTTGGTGGGCCAAGAAGATGTAGGCCCGATACCAACGAGTAACAAGAACTCCTTCATGATGGATTTTTGATAGCACTACCTATTCCTGATCACAAAAATCCCTGGCAAAAATCGTTGCTCTAACTATGGTAGGGTATGAAGTGATGGCCTGACCATAAAAAGAAATCTTGAAGATCCTATAGATATCCTCAGGAGTAATTGTCATCTCATCGATTGGGAGACAAAAGGTGTTGGTTCGATAGTCCCATTTATGGTCCAACACTGTGAGGTACGCTTGATATGACATAATAGTAGGTAATCTAACAGTGTACATAAGACCTCATGCATTAAAATAGGCCCAATATATGTCAGTCACGAGTGGCAACAAATCTTCCAACAAATTAGGCTCCCAAGCTTATGAATACAAGGCCTAAATGTGCAAAAATAAATGCCAAATCAGATGCACGTGCACTAAAAAGAATAATAAAATCCAAAAATAGTGTAAAAATCATTCAAGATCAAGTAGAGTACAAACACTCTAATCAAATGCACCAAAACATGCAAAAAAATCAAAATTCACACTTGAAAATTTAAAAAAAATCAATTAAATCCATCAAAAACCAAAAAAATCAAATAATTTTTCTAAAGTTTTACGGCTACTAATGCCGACAGCGACCGCCCAGCGGCCACTGATGTCGATAGTGGCTAGCCACCAATAGTAAAAAAATTTACTTTTGGGATTCAAACCAGCTACCCTTAGTGACAATGGACCCTCTTTACAAATTGGGGGCTGCCTTGAGTGACAACGACTACGAGGTGGCACACCAACGACATCCACCCTCACCCAAAAATCCAAAAAAATTGACAAAAACCTAAAACTAAAAGAGGAACCCACCTAAATTAGCCTAAATCTAAACCTATCTACCAGTGTGGTTCATTACCAATGGGTTTAATGTAATTCATGTACCCATTTCTTAATTTGGTTTATTTTATCGATAAAATAACAAGTTAGGGTTTGGAGAAATACCCATGAAGCTCCAGCTCCTCCACTCGTGGATGCCTCACCCTGCTCTACCATGGTGTCAGTAATCAAGAAGCATCCTAGGTCACTATATCTCTCTCACCTTAGAGCTCAAATTACAAAATGACAACTGGTAAATAATGAATTGAAAAACCCTAATTTTCTTTTTATATAATTCAATTTTTTTGCCTCAGCCATTGCTGGCATAAGTGGCTAGAAAGTGCGGGCCACTGATGCTGATAGTGGCCACAAAATTACAAAACAAGGTTGTTGCTGATAGCAGCTAGCAAATAGCAATAAATACATCAAATTTCTCACCATGAGGAGACTTAAATTGGACAAACAAGCATATCAACCGGTCCATAATCATCAAAAATTACAAAATAACCAAAAAAATCATAAAATAAAAATTTCAAAAACAAATGAAAAATCATCAAATTAATATAAAAAATCAAATAAACATAAAATTTCAAATGCACCTCGTACCTAGTTATTTACCCTATACACTTGGTGGTTGTAGTGACTTGTGCTCCATGTAATCTGGCAAGATGAGTAAATTACCATAAGGACATTTGAGCCAAATTAGTCATCATTGAATTGCAATGCATCACTTCAATACCCAAGAAGGCCATGGTGGTCGAATTGCACCATGGGAATGAGGCATTCATTGCATTTCTTCCATGATATTTTAGCATATCATCAAGTGATTCATCATAAGCTAAACAAAATTGTTGTCATGTAAATTCCCTAAGAAGGCCATTATGGCCGAACTGCTCTACGGGATAGGATGTGCAATTACTATTAATGGTTGAAATCACACCTGTAACGGGGCCTGCCATATAACAATAGATGCAAAACTCTTAAATCATCTAAATCAATCAGCTTGGTCAAGCGACTCGTTGGTTTATTCATTATCCTTCCCTCATCGACTCGTCACTTGAGGGGGTAGTCATAATATAAATAATCATAATCAAAATCAACAAATTATCACTCAATCATGTCAGATTATGTTCGTCTTACAAATCATTGCTAACAACTACCATAATCTTACCCTTTTCTGGGGCAAAAAGCAAATATGATAGTTAAGCTTGAAGCTCTCCTCCTATCGGACCAATTGTAGCACTGATGCTACTTGATCGTCATTGGACTTGCAAAATCTTTTGCAAATTTAAGCCTTCCATCCCGTTGGAAGCAATGATTCTAAGATGCATGCCTTTATCATGATTGGGGCATCTAATGTTGATCAGATCAATTATCATCATACACCCTACAATATGGCCCTAGGTGGTCTATTTTTTCTTAGTGCTATGTTTCCCATAATGCATCACAAAAAGGGGTATCTGTAGACACCTAAAATGTGTCATGTTTAGGAGACTACTCATATGGGAACATTCATAGACCATATGAATGATATTGGACCTCTCCAAGAGCTAGCAATGGTTCTAACCACTCACTAGGGGTAGTTCTAACCTATTCAAGCATAGTCACTATCAACCAGAGTGGTTGCCAGCCCAGGTCACTAAAGCTTAGAGCGGCTATGATGAGCCATTGCTATGGACAACGGCTAGCATTGAGACAAAGTTGGCCATGAATGCGGGCCTGAATCATGCATGATAATTGAAATTGCATTGGATTCAAGTAGTTTTGGGTGTGAATCTCCTAGAGTTCCTCCTAACTACCACTCCCATGCAAGTCTAGAACTGGGCCTTCCCCCTGACTGCCAGTTTCATGCAGATCTAGATCTTGGCTTCTCCAAGAAGCCAATATCTAGAATTTGGGAGGCCTACATATGCACCCTCCTAGAAATAAGTATGGATCCAAAATTTTATGCAACGAAGCCCTATTCGAGTGAGCAACGAGTTGACAACCCTTGAGGAGAGTCAAAGTGCTACCCATTTGTAGATTTTTGAGCCTGTGATCAACCATGGAGCTTTTGAAGGACTGAGAAGCATACATCACAAATTCACACCAATATGATGTGAATCCCCATGATTTTCATTACCAATCCATATTTAGACACTAAGGCAACCCTTGAACATCAATTCGAACAAAGAATTGAGTTTCACAACCCTTGGTTTGTGAGGTAAAGGATCACAGTTAGTGATTGCTATCTTCGATAGTGGCCTGTAGGCTCGGCCTCTTTGAGCGATAGTGGCTAGAGTTTGAGTCATCATTTCTTGAGTTCTTAGCATAGATTTCCTATTATTTATACTTTATCAACTTAGATTAGAGTAGATCTATCTTTTCCATTACATTTGTATGATGATTTCCTAGTTATTCATGCATTTTTGCTTATCTTTGCACCTTTATGCTTTTATCATGCCTTCATGCCATTTCATGTAAAATATTTGAAACAAACCTCATCACGAGAGGTTGCATATGCTATTGATGTATTTTGTGGTTTCTTTGTGCGTAGGTGACAGGATCTACGAAGGGAAAAACCATATCCAAGGACCTTTCCTCTAGACAAGAGAGAAGGAGGCACCAAGAATAAGCCCTCAATCAATTTGTGTCGATCCAAGAGACATTTGAAGTGCACCACCCCCATTTAAGGGCTTCCAAATATTGTAATCATTGTATTAAGAATCGGTATCCCTAAGAGGGATCTATATGTAACCGGATTTTATCATGAATTAATAAAGAAAGCTTCATATTTTTGTTAGTTCATTTTTATACATGCTTATTACTTTTATCTTCGATATAATGATATCAATAGCTTAGGTGCATGTTTTATGGCATCGTACAGTTAGAATAATAATAGGATGTTCAAATTTAGTAGCTCATTTAGTAGATCACATCCAATATTTATAGTAAGCTAGAGTATTCATGAGATGGTAATTATTTGTGTTACAAAAGGTGTATTATATTATCTTCCAATTCAAATCTTCAAAATAGACTCTTGCAGGAACACCATGCCTCCCCATCTATAGAGCACTCTTGGTTTTTAAAGACCTAGGAATGAGTTTGTCAAAAATTATTTTAGATAGGTATGAAAATAGATATCAAGAAGTTCATTGCATAAAGTAACACTTGTTAATGACATAAAGTTACAACCCTTCTTGGCAAGACTTATGCTTGACAATAAAATATGTATTGATGTATGGATGTTAATTAATAATCTTATTTCATGCTATCAAGTAGTCACACTATTTACTTTAGCTCTATTCTTAAAATATGGTACTACTTATGTATTTGTGGTTGAAGGACTAGGTGTTAGATTAATATGGATAACCACCTGAGTTGAGAGAAAGTTTTGGGAAATGATGGTGATGACTCATTCATTGATAGCTCAGGGTAACAAAATACCCTTCATGTAGGTGCATTGTATTTGTGCTTATTAAATATTCACACCATTGGGCAGGGAAGTTGCTTGGGCAATGAGTCTTCTTAATAGGTTGGTGGTAACAAAAGACTATCTTAAAAAAAATAGCCACCTACTTAAGGATAAAATAATGGTGTTTAATATTATTTATTTCAATGACATTTATGCTTATGTGTATTTGTGTGGTAATCATAGATTGATGAAGAAAAGCCTTTCAAGTATTTATTTATTGATAAATTTATTATTGTTATTATTTGATAATATTAGTGTCAATATTAATAATTAATATTAACAATTGACTCTAATTAGCAAGAAAAATATATAAACACCTTATTGTTGGAAATCATAAGGTTCAAGGTAAAATTAATTATTTAATTCTAATAATAGTTATATGGTTGCCTTGTGGGCGCATGAGAGAAATAATTTGTATATTTTCTCTTGCTTCCTTAAGGTTGTATGGTTAAATTAAATGATTGCTTCTAAAACAACATTAAGGAGAAAATTTTAGTTTTTCCCTTGGCCATTTTGGTTTTATCGAATTTGGATCTTCTAGTCTTATATTAGGTAAGGTGATGCAACCTAAATTGTACAATATTTGAAGTACATTGGCTAACGGTTATGAAATAGGAGTCCAATTGCGAGATGGTTGAGTAGATCATTGCAGGTGAGAAAAAAATTCATTAGGTGGTGATGGGGTGATTGCTTGTCCAAGTTGCAGATAACATTATTATTGAGAGTAAGGTATTTATTGAGATGGAATTATTATAGGATCTCTCATGACTGGATTATAGGTGCATGTATAACACCTACAATTGCTCAATAGTAGCTTGATACGATTGAGGCACTCTAGGATACATTGCATGTCTGTTGAAGGAGGTGCAGATGGTGTGGGAATGGGGTTTAAATAAATGATAGTTGGGATATGTGTTGATTGATGTGGATATGGAGTTGAGTATGGAGAAGATGATAAAATAGGAAAAGAGTAACAAGGAGACTATAGAGTACCAACTGGCTAGACCCTTTGGGATGGAAAATGAGGTGATGGAAGGAGAGGTGGAGAAGGTGATACTTGAAGAGGGTGCAAATGATAGGGTGTGACTTTATGTGGGGAGGGGAGCATGTTCCCTTCATAATATATTGAGGATGGAGCCAAGTGATTAGCTTGATACCATAGGGCTTGATCATAAGATGAAATTCCATGAGACGAGATGATACTCAAAGATGAGTAATGGGAAGAGTTGTACAAATTTTGAGAATGGGTGGAGGCTATTTCCTTATAGCACCCTAATTAATTCGTTTGTGTACAAGTAGGGCTATGCATAAGGGGTTGGAATCAAAATATACTTATAAAATAATGGTGAATCCTAATCAAAATCAATATGAATCAAGGTGAATGCTAAGAAAATCAAATCAATCATCTTCACACCAAATTTTGGGGTATTTGAAGCCCTAAAAATTAATGTCATATTTAGGGCCAATTTTGACCTATTAAATTACCTTATAACTTCATAAAAACACCACCATTAGATCAGGATCGAAAAGAGCTTTCCAATGAGTACAAATATGCCTATGTTTGGATATATATTGTGGTGAATTAACCCTAAGAAAAAATTGGTCTTGAAAATTTTTAGGCAAATGGGTTGACGCCGAGGGTCCTCATATTCGCTAATTTCCAATTTTGAGAATCCTAATAGTAACCTAGTTTGTGAATATTCACCACTATACATAACCCTATGAACAAGGGATCATAGGAGAAGCCTCCATGGCTAGGAGTGTTTGTTCTCAAGATTAACCTTAGATGAGGATTGTGAAATCAGGTTGACAAGACAGTTTAGCCAAGAGGAGTGTATGCCTGTGTATTTTTGGTGTTACTAGATTTGCATGTGTAATAGAGGTTTCGATCGCAACTGTGACTATTTTTTGTCACAACTTACCCTGTGACTATGATGAAAATAGGTTACAAGAGTATAAGAGTCATCTAAACTATTTTGGGGTTTTTTAGAAGCTTTTTTTAGAGTTTTTGTTAGAGTAGGTTGTTTACCTTAGCTCATATTCACCTAGGTAATTTATTTCCTTTTATTTAGTTATTCCATGTTTTTCTCCACCCACTTATGTGTGGATAATTCATTTATCTTATTTAGATATTATGAGATGTTACATATTTATTTCTTAGATATTATGAGGATTTTTTTAGGTTTGACTATTCCTAGGTGTTATGGGGATATTTTTAGGTATATTTTGAGGGTCGAGATTCTTTCTCCCCATAGAGGTTATAGATATATGGACCATATCACATATTCCTTTTGTATGGTGGATATTTGCCCTTAGCTTGATCCTACAACTATGGTTGATCATCGTTACTTGTAAACAAGACACCTTCATTGTACTTGCAGTTCATTTTTCAAATATAATATACGATTGTGTTCTTCATTATTTTGAATATCCATTTGTAAGCTTATGCTATCAATTTGCTTTCAAATTTTTGCTTTGGTTGAATGTGGTTTTTTGTTAACACCTAAGATCCTTATAGCTTATAATGATCTTATTATCATTCCTTTCATGGCATCAAAGCAATAAGTGTTGCAATCATCTATTTGTGAGTGTTGTGTAGATGTTTTTCTTGCAAGTTTGAAGATTGGTGTGGAAGCTTTGATTTTTTTGATTGGGTTTTTGGTGGAGTTTTTGGAAATTTTTGTGTCTCTTCTTCAATTTTTGAATCATAATTAGTCTCTTTAACTATCTTTTGTCCATACAACAATAACCCCATCCCCTTGGATCATGTCCTACAAATTTTTTGAGCATTTTTCTTTTTTGACAGGGTCACCAACATAACCCATTTTTGTATATTGCATATATATTTTGGAAGAATGTGAATTTTTCCATAACTTTATATAGAGGTCTATACATGCATTCATATGCTCTATGCCCAAAATCTCAGCTAATTTGGATAATTATTCTTCAAGTTATCATTATTTTATGGAAACCTATCCAGATTTAGTAATCAATATATTTCTTCATCAAAGCTTCAAATGTTTTATAGATTTTTTTTACATAATCTATAAAATCATATGATAGGCCTACACACAAATTTTAGTGCATTTGGATCTATATTTATACCATTATAGTGATTTTACTATTTTTAGTAAACTCGTTATTTTGGGTAAAATATTTGGAGTTGCGCAGAAATTTATTTCCAGGATTGTAAAATCATGTTTTTGATGTCTCTAAAATTTCAAATAATTTGGATCTTTATTTAGATATTTATGATGATTTTATGATGCACTCTCAATATTGTATTGTGAAAAGGTTTTTGCACTTGAACCTTGTATATGGACTATTGTTATAAAGTTTCATGTTCTCCATTCTTGTAAAGCTAATAAAATAATATTTTGAGGGGTTGTCTTGGTGCTTATTTATGCACCCTAGCTGCATTATTTTGCTCTTTGGTGATTTTTGTAGAATGTCTTCTTCATATTCTTCTACATTATATCAATATGAGCCATTAACAAAACATAATTACCACACATGGAGACCGACAATGAAAAAAATAATTAAACAAAAAGGATTATGGGTTTTAATGTTTTAAAAACTAGAGTTCACTAGAGAATATGAAAAATTTCAACACTAGTGCAAATTATATGAATGTATGGGTTTGATAGGAACTTATGTAAGTGATAGTATTTTATTTCATTTGGAAGGATGTGAGTTTATTTTCAAACTTTGGGAGAAGTTGAAAGGATTATTTGAAGGTGGATCACATAAGAGCCATGCAACTTGAATTTGATATCACTTTTATCAATCCTGAAGATTTTTTATCTTTGTAGACTATCTTACTAAGTTCAAGCACTTGTTGACACAGTTAACGGGAGTGGGAGAGGTAAGAAATATGAAGTGTATTCACCTAATTTTGTACAAATTTAAAGGTCCATTCCAAATATTTGCTTCTACATTTTTCTCTAGCATGGATGCCTTAGGTACCATATTCAAAATGTCTGATTAATAGTTGTTTTGTGAAAGACTTACTACGTAAGAATACAAAATAAACCTAAGTCTTCTCCTTCCCCATCTCAAAGTGTCCCTAAACCCAAAGATTCTTTTAAATACAAACATACATCTATCCTTTCATTCTCCTTTTATGGGGGTAATAGTCATGTAGAAACTAGGTGTTGGAAGAGAATGCAAGCCTTATAGGATGCAGTAAGAAAACACAAGATATTGTTTGGAGATATAAGTCAACTATTGCAGATGGTTGGGTTATAGATTATGGTGCTTCTCACCACATGACTTCTTCTAAGGAGTCATTTGTATCTCTTAGTTCAAGTTCTACTTCCAACATTGAGGTTGGAGATTATTCCTTTATTTCTGTTAAGGAAAAAGGTGACATACAGCTTGATGGTGGTCACATCAATGATGCACTATATGTTCCTGACATCACTACAAATTTACTTTCTATTTATCAAATTTATCATTTGAGTCAGGGTAAAATAGTGACTTTCATACGAAAAGGAGCTAAAGTTAGAACCTTTTTGGAGCCTCATTTATTTATTGCACAAGGTGTTATTGATCATAGTTCTAGACTATATCACTTTGAGGGTTTTGATGGTACTTCTTCTATAGGGACATGTTTGGTTTCTCATACAGATTCTAAGAGTAAGATTTGGCATGAGATATGTGAACATATTAATTACAGATATTTGAAGGAGTTGAGCACTCATGGTATAGTTGATGGTTTACCTAGATTTTCTTGTCTTGATGAAGTTTTCCCTGGATTTGCATTAGGGAAACAACATCAAGATCATTTTTCTAAGGGTAAGTCAAAGAGAGCTTCTTCCCCACTTGATCTTGTGCATAGCATCTTGATGGTTTTTCCTACTCCTTTCAAATGAGCTAAGTATGCACTTATATTTATTGATGATTTCTCAAGGTATACTTGGGTTTATTTTCTCAAGTACAAGAGTGATGTCTTTTCACACTTCAAAGTCTTTAAGGCTTTTGTCAAGAATCAATCTTCTAGTTGCATAAAGAAGCTTTGTATTGATAATGGAGGGATTAAGTAGAGATTTTTCTAAATTTTTGTTAGCTCATGGCATTGTTCACCCATAGAAAATTGAATTAGTAGAAAGGAAGAACTGAAATTTGAAGGAGATGGCTAACTACATGATGCATTCCAGGGATTTACCTCCTATATATTGGATAGAAGTAGTTAATTTTGCAAACTACATTTAAAATCACACACCACATTGAGCACTTGAGAATTTTATTCTACAGGAGGCTTGGTTTGGGACTAATCCTGATGTCTCTTATTTTAGATTTTGTGGAAGCCATGCTTGGGACTTTGTGCCAAATAAGCAAAGGAAAGCCTTGGATAAGAATAACAAACCCTTGATATTCGTTGGGTATTACAAGGACGTGATAGTTTATCGACTTTTGGGTATAAAGTTCTTTTTAGAACTCATGTTCAATTTGATGAGCGATTCTCTTCTCATGATTCTTCATCTTCTTCATCTTCTTATTTACTTCCATCCATTGATGATTCTTCACTTCATCCTAAGGATATCTTATTTAAGGAGTAAGTTTAGGAGGTAGCTGAGGAGGTTATAGATATAGAATCATATGAGGATCATGTTTCTACTAATGTTGTCACTATGCCTAGGTGGGATTATACCATAGTTTTTAAAGTGGCATCTTTCATACAAGATCTTCCATCCACTAGACATCATCTTGCACATTATACAAGATCTACAATTTTGTGTTAGGCAATTTCTAGGGATCCATGGTCTTTCTCATAGGTTCATGGGATACAGGAGTGGGATGATGCAATGACATATGCGTATTATTTTTTTATAAAGAATCATACTTGGGATTTGCTCTCTCTTCCTAAGGGAAGAAAGTTGAATATGTGTAAGTGGGTATACCAAATAAAATACTTAGTTGATGGGTCCATTGAAAAGTATAAGGCCCATCTTGTCATGAAGGGTTTCTCGTAATTTGAAGGTATTTATAACTCTAAGACTTTTGTACCTATCACTTATATGGATTCTATGCATCTTGTACTTTATATCGTTGCATTACAGGGTTGGCCAGTGTACCATATGGATGTGAAGAATGCCTTCTTGCATGGATATTTATAGGGAGAAATCTACATGGAGCAAACTATCGGGTTTGTTCATGACTCTTCTCTTGTTTTTAGAGTAAGAATGTCTCTCTATGGTATCAAACAAGCCCCCCAAACTTGGTATGAAAAGATGGATTCTTTTCTTCTATCTATTGGTTTTGTTCACTGCCACTCAGTTCCTACAATGTATATACAACATATTGGAGAGGATATTATTATAATTGTCTTGTATATTTATGATTTGCTTCTCACTGGTAGATCTTCTTCCCACATTCATATTGTTTAAAGGGCTCCCTCAACGTATTTTGATATGATAGATCTAAGGTATTTTGCACTTTTTCCTTGGTTTGTATATTTCTCAATCAGATTTAGAAATTCATTTGAGTCAATAAAAGTACACCCATGATATTCTTCAATGTTTTGGTATGGATGATTACAAGCCATATTCCTCTCCTTTCCAGTTTGGTGTCTCTCTTACTTCCACCTGCACCACTCCTCTTTGTTATCCCACCTTGTATAGGTAGTTGGCTAGAATTTTGATGTACTTGAACCATACTCACCTCGATATTTATTTTGTAGTTGTACTTGTGTCTCAATTTGCACATTCCCCTCATAACAGTCACTGGTAGACTACCAAGATAATTTTGCGGTATCTATAGGGCACTTCACACTTTGGATTGCACTACACCTGAGGTTCTACTCAATTGTTTGGATATATTGATTTAGATTGGGTAGGTTATATTGATGATAGGCATTCCACTTCTAGCTATATTTTTTTATCTAGGTTCTTCTCTAGTTGCTTGGACATGCAAGAAGTAGTAGGCTATTGCACTTTTATCTATATAGGTAGAGTACAAGGAAATATTCACACTGAGTCAAGAGGTTCTTTAGCTATGGTAGTTATTGATAAAGTTTGGCTTCCCATAGGATTCACCAATTGTACTTTGGTGTGACAACCAAAGTGTAATTCATATTTCTTGCAACCCTATTGAGCACCAACAGACCAAGCATATTTAGATTCACATGCACTTCATTTGCCAGCACATTAAAAATTGATTTCTTTGCTTGGAGTACATTCCAAATCAGCAACATGTTTCCAATACCTTTACAAAGCCTTTTGCATCACCTCTCTACCTTGAGTTGCATGGCATACTTGGGGTTTCAAAATTTGTCCTTGGAGGGCATTTGTGAGGACATATTCCTCATTCTTTCTCTCTCTTTCTAGCGGGATGGTATTTTTACCATGTGGTTTTTCCTTCTTTTAGTTTGATATTTCTTCATGGATATACTGTACATGAGTACTTGATCAGGCATTATTATCGAGACTCATATTGTGGATATTCCACTTTGTTTTTTTATCCCTAGCTTCACCTGGGGGGTGTTAGAGTAGGTTTTTTACCTTAGCTCATGTTCACCTAGGTAATTTATTTTCTTATATTTAGTTATTCCATGTTTTTTTTTCCACCAACTTATGTATGGATATTTCATTTATCTTATTTAGATATTATGATATGTTACATATTTATTTCTTAGATATTTCTTTTCTTGCATATTATGATATTCTACAAAGGAGAGGATATTATGGACCCTTTGTATGTGCCTTATATGAGAAGGATTTAGAAACATCAGGTCATTTACTTCTTTATTATCTGTTTGCTCACACCATTTGGCGTTGTTTTTTAAAAAATATGAAATTATATTGGGTATATCCATAAAAATTGAAAGAGTTGATGAAATATTAGATTAATTATTTCAAAGCTAAAGCATTATGTATTCTTTGGAGGATTGACCTTGTCATTATTTTTATTTTTTTTTGATGAGGAACCTTTTATATACAACATATTCGCAACATGTGAGGGGAGAGATTTGAACCTGGGCCTCTCGATAACTGAAGAGTTTTAACTACCCACTTGTCATTATTTTTTGAAATATATGGTTTTAAAGTAATAACAGCCTCTCTTGCATAATGTCTATAAATATGGTACTCATCATGGAAAGTCTCAATTGTAAAAAACAATTCGTTAATAACTTGGCTACAATATTTGAACATACATGGAAGATTCGTTTATGACAATGAAATTGAAACAAAGGATTTACTTTGGTCTATGGTTAAATAAAAATGTTTAGAAACTGGATTTTTATCAAAATTAATTTTGATAGTGCTTCTAAAGAAAATGCAAGAAAAGCTTGTGAAGGCAGTGTTTTTAGAAATATTGAAGATAAAATTCTCACTTATTTAGAATCATATGGAACTTCAACTAACAACAATGTAGAGGCTAGGGCACACTTCTTACATGGATTATAATTGCAATAGAAAAAGGATGGAAATATATTTCAACTAAGGAGGACTCACAAATTATCATCAATTCTATTAAAAAAAATGGATGTGGATACTGGATAAAAATAATATTATTGTTTATGTTCATCATCTATTATTAGAGGCAATCTCATGGAAGTGTGAACATATTTACAAAGAAGGAAATTTGATAGTAGATAAGCAAATTTTGGTTTTGATCTTCACCTAGTGAAATTTAAATTTTAGAAGGTAATTGGCCAAGTGATATTTTATCTCTTAATCAAAATCATGTCAAGAAACTTATTATGAAAACATAATACTTCAAGGAAGTTGGAAAATATATTTAAATGAAAAACTATGATAAAAAGGTATGTTGCAACAAATGTAATAATATTTTGCTTACCAATAAGAAACTTGGGTTCAAACCTTGGGGGTGCCAATTTGCAAAGGTAGTAATCTAATCCAAATTCTTTGAGTGCACACCAAACAGAAAACAACGGTACAAACCTTGAGCGACCAATGTTATCTCATTCATGTTGGGTCAAAAACAACAAGATGAATAGACTTGTTGAGAGAAGTCCATGTGGTTTGAACCTTGCTTGTCAGTTACTAAAAATAGTGTGGTTGTAACCAACTCCCCTATGTATCAAAAACAAACAAAAAAAAATGTAATATTTTGGTATTTTGATGGAAATGGTCCCCAATAAAAGCCTTATATAATTTATTTTAAAAAATTAATAATAAAACCATAACCTAATTAAAGTGGATCTATCTGATTTTTTAGCTACAAGACTATTAAAACTTGGCACTGAAGATATTCGAAAGAAACCCTAGTAGAGCCAGAGAAAAAAACTCAAAGGAGATGGTAGAAGTTTTTGGAGGAGGTCTAAACAATTGGAGGAATGTTGTGATGGAGTTGAGCCCATCACAAAGTGTGCATGCTAGTGATATTTTCATCTAAAAATAATTGGAAGGAACATGATTTCCTACTGCATGCCAGGAATCGCTTGTTAAAGAACAATGGATGTTTGGAACAATGTGAATCCAGGCCAGTTCTAGTGGTTCAACCAGATTCGATGGTGGAATATGTGGAATATTTAACCAAGCATGTGCTTATTGGCAAATTTATGGGCATCCAAATTTCTCTTCCCTTTGTGGAGGCTTGGGTTAGGAAGACTTAGAACCTTGAAGGTGACGTGGAGGTGATTTTGAGTGTGAATAACTAGTTTATGGTGTTTTTCTCTTGTTTTACGGATCGTAATAAAGCATTTGAAGGGGTTACCTATTTTTGTAACCAAGCATGACTCTTTCTTAGACCCTGGCATGTGGGTTTAAACTCATTAGAGGAGTGGCCATCGTGGGTTCCAGTGTGGGTTTAACTCATGTGGCTCTTGTTGGAATTTTGGAGAAACAACATCTTGCATATGATTTCCCTTCTTCTTGGGAAGTTGGTTGGACCGTCACAATAAATGATGGATAAAAATGAAGAACACAATCTTATACTGAGAGGGAAGGGTGAATAGTATAAGACCACTTTTTACTTTTCTTTCCAATCAATATTATGCAATGTATAGATATCAATATCAATAATAGTAATCAAAGCAATGCATAAATCACCATACACAATAAAGACACCAATTTAATGTGGTTCACCCAATGTGGGCTACTCCACGGAGAAAATATTTCACTAAAATTTTCTCAATCAATCTCTTGGGAATATTTTCCCTATTACAATTTTTATGGATCTTTGTCCAAATGAGACACCAATCCCCTAATCAAGTTTGTGGATATCTATCCACAAGAGAAATCTTTATCCTTAGCTCTGACTAGTGATCTTCTAGAAGAACTGTTACCTCCACTCCACTAGCTAATAGATATTTATCCATTGAAGACTCTTGTCCTCACTCAGAATACCTATCCTCACTACCTTGTTTGATGGATATCTATCCACTAGAGACTATTGTCCTCTATACTCTTTCACCTCCAAAGATCTATCTCAAATCTATACTAAACACAGTCCTTTGTTCTAGAACAAATATGCTCAATCTTTATCTCTGGTCTGGCACAAACCTATCCTCAAATCTACACCAAACTCTGTTCTCAAATATGTACTAAACATAGTCCTTTGTTCTAGCACAAATATGTCCTCAATATCTATCCTCAAGCCTTAACACAAAGCTTGATTTAATCTCAAATCAATTCTACTAGATTTATCCTAAACCTTAACCCAAGGTTTGAACAAATCAATCAATCAACTCTGCTCTCAAGTCTTCTCAAAGAATTGTCTCAAATCTGCCTTGTAAGCTTCCACAAAATCTCACACTAATCTGTTCATAAGTCCTCTCTGGAACTTGTCCAAATCTTCTCAACAAGTCCTCACTAGAACTTTTCCAAATCTTCTCAACAAGTCCTCACTAGAACTTGTCCACATTTGCTCTCAATATCTATCCTCAAAATATATTGTAAGCTTCCACAAAAGCTCACACAAGTTTGTCCACAAGTCTTCTCTAAGACTTACCTCAAATATGCTCAACAAGTCCTCACTAGAACTTTTCCAATATCATAGAAACATAAGAGAATTGTTAGAGACTCAATATGCTTCACAATGCTAAATCACTTTCAATCACTCTTATTACGACAGAAACATATAGAGAATTTTTAGAGACTCAATATGTTTCACACTCACAAATACTCAACCTCTTTCTCAAATCATTTTAGAATATAGAAAAATTTGTTTCACAAAACTTGAACTATCACTTCAACACATCCACTTGACTAGACTCAACCAACTCTACTCAACCAATCAATCAATGAATTAATCCTTGCTTACAAACCCTAGTCCAAGCATATGAATATTCATCACTTATTTCCAACAATGCTTATCAACCAATCTCACATAACAATGATACTCATGATCTTTGCAAACCCTAGTTCAAGTTCTTCACTCAACCAATCACTTCAAAAATAATGTTTATACAATAATCTTCACATAACAATGATACTCATAATCTTTGCAAACCCTAGTTCAATTTCTTTACTCAATCAATCACTTCAACAACAATGCTTATCAAAATATCTTCACATAACAATGATATTCATGATCTTTGCAAACCCTAGTTCAAGTTCTTCACTCAACCAATCATTTCAACAACAATGCTTATAAAATAAGGTAACTTTCCTTAACCTCTATTCTGAACAAACCTCGAAGCATTAATTCAAAACACACTCAAAAAGGAAAACTTTAACCAAATCCTTTTCACTCCAACTTAGCATTCACAACATCCAAAAATCACTTACTAGGAAGATGTGCCCATACCTTTTGTTTGATGTAGAAGTGCCCTTACAAACCTATCTCAATCACAATTTTCTTCTTTGCCAATTTCAATGGTTATATGACAAAATATCACACTAACACTCTCTCAAAATATTTTTCTAACACAAAAATAATCAACCCCAAATACACCTTATTACTCCTTGAAATTAGCAATCATCAAATCACACAAAAATAATCACTCAAATTACTCCTTATAATATCCAATTTTAATAAATCAATTTTCAAAAATAACCCTTCAGAAATAATATTTTTCTGCCCTTTTATCTCCCTCAAAACACTTAATAACCAATATTAATCCAAGTAAAAATTAAATCTCATAAACCATCAAAACATTTATTTTTCAACCTTAGGCACAAAAATACTTTTATTTTCCTTCAACCTTAGCACATTCGAAATTAAGCGACCAACATAATAACTTCAGTGCATACCTTTGTCACAACCAAAAAGGCCTCGATGGGTTTTGAACAAGAGACATTTCTATCGAGCACTTTACCAAGGTGCTAGTCCACCACATGGGCTAGGCGCTCCCACAGGGAAGGGAAGGTGCAAGCCTCCTTTATCCCTATGTTAGGCACTACACAAAATGAGCTCTTCTTGACCAAAAATGAACCCGAATGGATTTGAACCTATATGCTTTGCTTGCCACACACCCTAGCGCCTTCGTCGTTTGCCAACTACGCTACCAACGCCTTTGGTGCTGTGAGTTAGTGCTCCCTTCAATTTATTTATTTATTTGTTGTTGGAGACCCTTCAAAAATTGTGCGAACCTTTTATTTTTGTGCACAAAATAATGGAGCATAGGAGATTCAATCAATATCTTGGGAGATGTAAGGCAAAGAACTTTGCCACCATTTATACACAATATTCCATGCCATATGACGTCGGTGCATCAAATCAAATTTCCAATTCGATTTATTACTTAGCCTTATAACCCTCTTTAGGGTTTATTAAATTAATAAAAAATAATTTATAATTAAATTAAAATTAAAATATAATTAACTTAAATAACTTTGAAGTTAATAAAATTAATTAATAAATTAATTTATAATAAAATTATATTAATTAATTTAAATGTTCCTCTTTATTATTATAATAAAATATTATAATATTATTTTCTTGGGCCTCTTCTTTGCACTTTGGACCATATCTGACTTCTTGGAACCGAGTCTTGATCAACTGAAGGTGGACTCTTCTTTTTGCACTAACTGCGGAACTGCTTCCCTTTGCACTGCTCACTGAAACTAACATCAATGACCATTCACTCTTGAAATCAATGACAACTCATCTACTCAAAATGTCCAATAAAAAAGGTAATATCTATTACCTGTATTTGTGTCGAAGTTGATTTAAATAATCATATTCTAGATTCTGTTGAAATACAGTTTGGATCGACTACATGGGTTCAACAACTTGACTATGAAGCTCTTCCATTTTGTTGCTAGATCAGTCATGAATATGACCACCTACAAAGAAACTGGCCTAAGTTTATCCTGCCTATGGCTTAAAATACTGGGCCCTCTCGATTTGCACAAAATATGGACAAAGGAAAAGCCCCAATAAAGTAATAGGATCAGGATAAGGAAGGCTTTGTTCGTGTAAAAACTTGAAATAGAGGAAGAAAGGCAACAAGAGACCTTAAGGATATCTAGCCATATGCTCTACTCAACCATTTTGAGATACTAGATGATCTTGATTAGTGCATGGAGATACTTAAAATGTTGCTACCTAATGCAGATATAATAGGGCCAAATCATATGTCTCTTCTTGAGGTGGAACCTAAGGAATCAGATCTAGGGGGTTTAAATGAAGAACAAAAGGCTTTGGTTTTGAGTACATGTGGTATGGATGGCTCTAGCCTTGGAGGGAAAACTATTTTAGAAAGTGGCACAAATTTAGTTATATCCTCTCCTACTTAGATACTGATACAGTCATCCTTGGATTGCAAAACTCCTACAGTGTTGGGATTGCAATAGAAAACAATTAAAAAGGTGATTCGAATAAGAATATGAATGTGGATTGAAAGAAAGACCAGGATAAAATTAAGTTAATGGGGGAGACTTTGGTGGATTCAAGATTGGTGAGAACATTGGACTCTCATTTTTCTAACCCCCAAAAATGATTATCCTTTCATGGAATGTAAAAGGGTTGAACAACATCCCTAGACAAAAATTTGTTCAAGATTTGGTTCGTGTTCATTCTATGTATGTGGTGTTTATTCAGGAGACTAAATTGGCTACTGATAGTATGTTCAATATTACTCCCAAGTTGTGGATAAGGGATCAATGCCAGTGTATTGGTGCATGTGGATAGGCTGGTGGTTTTGATTTTTTATGGGATCCGATTAAGATCTCTCCTCTTACTTGGATTTCTAGCAGATGGTATATTTCAATGATTAGGCATTATAATAAATTTGGTGTAACCATCCTACTTACAAATGTGTATGCTCCTATTGATTACAATGGTAAAGTGAATTTGTGGGAGCACATTGGCTTTGTGAGAAGTATGGCTCCACTGTACCCATGGATTTTGGCTGGAGATTTCAACTCTATCACTTGTATGGAGAGAAACGTTATGGGGTTGATCATATCCAATATTTTTCTTCTATCTTCAATGCTCATATTAAGGCCTTGAACTTGGTTGACATCAAGTCAGATAATGGGATCTTTAGCTGGCACAATAGAATATGTGGGGAAGATTTCATATTAGAGAGACTGGATAGGTTTCTGATATCCATTTTTTAGATTAGTAATAACAGAAGTACTAGTTTTACGATTCTAGAGGGTAGGGAATCTGATCATTGTCCTATCAAAATCCCTGCTCTTGAGGTCGGGCTAAAGAAGAATCCTTCCTTTAAGTTTTAATTTATGTGGCTTCGAGATTTTAAGATTTATGATTTCATGCAAGGCTGGTGGACCAATGGCAAACCTTCTCATGACACCACTATGTATTCTTTTATGAAACAACTGCAATTCATTAAGCATAAATTGAAGATGTGGAATAGTCTAAATTTTGGGAACCTTTCCTAGGCTAAGTTGGCAGCTCTTAGGAAGGTGGAAGAAGCTTCAAGGAAGATCAAATATCATGGACTCATGGAGGAGCTTTTCATTGAGGAATCTGAGGCTGCGAAAGACCTTGTTGAATGGGAGTTGAGGGAAGAATGTTTTTTGAAATAGAAACCTCAAGTGGATTGGCTTCAGGAAGGGTATAGGAACAAGACCTTCTCTTTTAACTCATTTAAGGCTCATCGTAATGGTAACCTGATTTCCTCTCTTGTGAATTCTCAGGTTGCCCTTCTCTCTTCTTTTAGGGATATTTCAAAAGATACTGGGAGGTATTTTTCCTCTCTCTTTAAGGAGGACTCCCTCTTAGATGAAGAGGTTGAAAATATTATTCTAAACTGTATTCCATTGATTATTTTTAGAGAAATTAATGAGCATTTGATGGGTTCAATTTCCTTTGAGGAGTTGGAAAATATTATCTTCAAGATGAAAAAGAGAAAGCCTCGGGTCTATATGGATTCTCGATTGAGTTTTATCAAGAGTTTTAAGAGTTAATCAAATTTTATCTTCTAGATGTGTTCCATGAATCCCAAAAGAACAAATAGATGCTAAGGGTCGTAAATGCTATCTTTGTGGTGCTTATTTCCAAAAAAGAGGGAGCACATCCCTAGAAATGTTCAGGTTTATTTCTCTCTGTAATGTTGTGTATAATATCATTATAAAAATTACTGCTGACAGGCTGAAGATATGGTTGAGCAAAATTATATTTGAGGAGCAAGGTGGGTTTGTTGTTGGCCGACAAATCTTGGATGGGGTTGTTATTTTTGTGGAAGTTATTCACTCGATGAAAACTTCTAAGGAGAAATCTATGTTCATTAAGTTAGACATGGCCAAAGCCTATGACCGAGTCAAATGGTCCTTTCTTCAAAAAGTTCTTACTACTTTTGGCTTTGAGGAGGATTGGATTATATGGGTGATGAGTTGTGTTCTTTATTCCTTGTTCTCTATTTTTGTTAATAATGAGCCATCGGAGCTATTTGAGACATCGAGGAGATTGAGTCAAGGAGATCCTCTATCTCCTTATTTGTTTATCATTATGGCAGAAAGGTTGGGAATATTTCTCAATTCTCAGGTTAGGCATGGTTTCATTCAAGGTTGGAAGTGGGATAGTAGTTCACCGCCTCTTTCCCACCTTCAATTTGTTAATGATATTTCTTTGCTAGGAGTTTCCACTATTAGGGAAGCTAGAAAAATTAGACGATCTCTTGATATATATCTTGGTGCTTCTGGATAGTTGATTAATGAGGAAAAGTCTTCTATTTTCTTCTTCAATACCCCTCCTCTTATTCAATCCAGGATTGCTCGAATTCTAATATTTTAGGTCAGGACTCCCCCTTCATTTATCTTGGTATTTCGATTTTGTCTCATCTTTTACCTAGATCTTCTTGGTAGTCTATGATTAAAAACTTTAGAATGTGAATCAACGGACTGTCATATGAACCTCCTTTGTGTGGTGCGTGTTGTTTTAAAATCCGTTGTTCAATATTTACCCATTTATAGATGTTTTGTGCAAACAACTCTCTCTCATTTCATCAAGGACATGGATTCTTTGCCAAGATAGTTTTTTATGGTTTGGAAAACTTGCTCAATATAAATAGATTTTGGTTAGGTGGGATTCTATTTGTAGGTTGATTCAAGAGGGAGGCCTTGGGTTGCGATAGATGGCTATTTCTGGGCAGGCTTTGGCTGCAAAACTTTATTGGAGATGGTGTACTTCTCAAGATCAAATTTGGGATAAAATATTATCTTGTAAGTACTTGAGAGGTATTTCTGAGGCTGAGATCCTTAGAGTTAGCTTGGTTGGAAAAGGCTCGGTTATCTAGGACACTCTGAAAAGAGGGGGTAATTTAATTAAGTAGGGTTTGTTCTAGATTTTTAATTGGGGATTAGATGCGCTTTTCTAGGAGGATTCTTGGGATGGCCACCCTCCTATATTGACTCAATATCCCAGGCTACATTCCTTAAGCATTTTTTTTGGAAGCAGGTTGGTCTCATGTGGAGGAATTTAAAACAATCCAGTATTTTGGTATTATGAAGATGTACAAGTGGAAATATCTGTAGGAATGGCCCCAGGGGGGATTGGTCAAGGATAAATATGTGCTTGCTTGTATTCTTGCAAGAAGACATTATTCTTCATTGAGGGGTAAATACAGTTTGGCTTGGAACCCTTATTCGAAGGGAACCTACTCTGTAGCCTATGGCTACCAGGTTCTTGATATGTAGAAGTTTGGGAGCCTCCCTATCACATGGTGGAAAAATTTGTGGAACATATTTGCTTGACCTAAATGTAACTTTTTTCTTTGGTTGGTAGCTCAAAATAAATGCCTCACTTGGGATAACTTGAGGAATAGGGGATTTCATGGTCCCTCTATTTGTCTCCTTTATGGTAATAATGAGGATGTCTTTTCTCATTTATTTTTCCAATGCTCCCTTGCCAAAGACGTTTAGCATCGTTGGTGGAGTGCTTGGAACCATCCTTGTTTTCATGTGCTCTCCCTAGTGGAATTTTGGATTAGTCTGAGTAGACGTCTAGCCAATACCCCCTTCGTCCATGTGGCTTGGAATTTAGGCCCTTCTTGCATCATCTGGTAGATTTGGCTTGAACGAAATCGTCGCATCTTTCAGAGTAGTCATTTGGTTGTTCAAAAAATCTAGCAAAGGATCCTGAGTATGGTTCAGGAAACTATCCATAGCAAATACCCTTGGTCTCTTTGGGGTTGTAGCAAACTCTTCTTGTCCTAGCAAGGCTTCTCAGCTTAGCAAGAAAGTTAGGAGAGATGGTAGGTGGAGGTCGCCCCCTAAAGGAGTTTTAAAAATTAATACTGATGGTTAGTCCAGGGGCAATCCTTGACATGCTAGAATTGGTGGTGTTTGGAAGAGACTCTGTTGGTGTGATCAGATTTTTATTTTCCATTTATAAAGGTGTTCACTCCAAGAATTTTATGGAAGCTCTTGCAATTCTCGAGGCCTTGCAAAGGGGGTTTTCTCTTGGCTGGCATAGGAGCATCTGCGAGTCTGACTCTCAAATTTTGGGTAATATTTTAAATAGAAAATTATTGGAGGATGTTAATTGGCAGTTGGTCTCTATAGCCGTTCAGATTCTTAGAATTAGTGAAGAGTTCGAATTCATCTCCTTTGTGCAAATTCCAAAGGAATGGAATGGGGTTGCTAATTATTTGGCCAAAAGGGCTTCTAAGATTTTAGGTCCTTAGATTATGGATAACTAGGAGATTCTCCTATTTGGGGACCCTTAGCACCTCTGGGAGTTGATCCATATGAATGTTTAGACTTAATGTGATTTGTTCTTGTTGTCTTCTTTGGGTTTTGACCCTTTCTGGCGGATTTAGCTTGTTTTGTTGCTTACTTGAGCCCTGTCTAGGGGCTTCACTGTACTTTGTAATCTTGTCTTATTATCAATAAATTGTTATCCCTTCATTTAAAAAAAAGTGGATCTATCTAATCCTAGGGGGACAACGCAAGGTTCGGGCTTTGGCTCTTCTTCGAGAGGTCCAAGGTTCAAACTGTGGTGTGAGCGAGTGTGTGAGGGGATGAGTGTGTGTATGGATGTGTGTTAAATTCTTTAATGATAAGTGTAGCTCTCGGTTTTATAAGGGATTATGGTTGGGAGGAAACTGTTGAGCCCTATGCGTCAATCATGGAGTTTTATCACACTACAAAAAAATAGATTTATCTATTTTAAAAATTTAACTACAAAATTCAAGGTTCAAATGAAATGATAATTTTTTATTAAAAAAATATTTATATTAAAAAAATTGGTTATAAATAAACCCTACCTTTATTCTATCCAAACAATATGAAAATTATTTATATACAATTTAACAAGATTTAAACTTCAATATGATCCCAATTAATATCATTTAACTAAAAAAATTATACTAATTAAATTTTAATAATAATAACATAAATTTAAATATTAAAATAACCTTAAAAATTCAAAATTCCAATTAAAAAAATAAAATTTAGGCATCATGTTTTAATAATAAATATACTTCTAAGATTAAATAAAATATACTTAATAAACACATCTCCCATTAAAACTATCCTATAAAACCTTATACAAATATCCTAGTATAACATGTAAACTTAAAAACCTTAAAAATCACAATTAACTTTCACATATTTTTTAATTGATAATTGATAAAAAGGGGTTTGGACAATTAACTTTCACTTTATAAAATAAAAATTTCAAATTTTCTGAGAGTAATCCTTTAACCATTTAAACTATAAAAGAAGTTAGTTAAACCCTAATCAGAATCTCTTGTGATCAATGATCCATAATCTTTGGTGATATTATAGGTCTGGCCTAAGATCTTCGGAGATAGGCTCTAAAAACACGTGATATTCCCCAACTAAACATAACAATAAATGGCTTCAAACAATATGTGTCATCAAAAAGGCCTTTGCCATAATAAAGCGGGTTGACTTTTGAACTAAAATTGTGTAATAGAAAAAAGCCTGGTCTTGTATTTGACTCATGCATTCACACCTCATAATAACTGGAAGTACTGTGCTTGATGATTAATATAATCATTGGCACAAGGATGCCCTTTGCCAACATGCCAACTCAATGCAGAATTTCAGGTAGAGCACCTCTAACTATAGCCTATGACATACAATCTTCCTGCTACATTGTAGCTTCTTGTCTGAACTAATTAGTTTTATAGTGATTTAATCCCTTAAATAGTAAGTGGGTTTTGAAAATTAAATTCAAAACGGACAAAGTTTCCACACAGAATTTGTCAGTCATACCAATCATACATTTGACATAATGCAGTCATTCCCTAACTTGTATCAAATCAAAGTGAACATATTATGAACTGCATCCATCTATAAGAAGACTCTTGTGCTTTTCTTGAAGATGACCACCATATAGAATAAGAGGATTTGGATCTTAATGGCACAGTGAGTTTACAACTGCTATTGTGCTTCTTTTTGAAGATCACCACCTTATAGAATAAGAGTTGCAGAGAATTTGGATCTTTTTGGCACAGGGAGTTTACAACTTCTAGTCTGCTACCATGAAGGTTTTTGAGTCCATCCTTATTTTCTTTCAATAAGATATTGTGTGCTTCTTCTGTATGTGGTGAGATGAAACGACTTTTCAAGTTGGTCTTTATGGCTAAAAGGAAGATTATTCATATGGGTATCTAGCTTGAGAATAACATCTCCAAACTTATACAACAATATGTGATTGCAGCAAACAGTTGTTCAGGTTGATATGTTTTGTGAAAAATGCAAAAAGAAGGTCATGAAAACAGTCTCAAAACTTCATGGTAAGGATGATGAATACGACTTTAAACATTATTTAGATTAATTTGGCATTTAATCATGGTGGCATTGCCACCATATTTTTATAAAATAACATCAAGCTCCATATTGTAAAGCCATATTGAGAATCCATATTTCAACCAAGGAACTCTTCTCATTTGATTGCACTTTAGAGTATCTTAAAATATATCCATTTGGATGTTTGATTGGATGATAGTCTAAATTGCAAGCGTTAAGGTTCTACCTAATTTCTTAAAGCTTTGTTTGATTGAAATTGGCATGGTCTTGTAAGTACAGGAGTGAATTCTATAGCAGTGGATGCAAACAAGAACATGGTGACAGTTATTGGAACTGTGGAGCCGGTGGAAATTATGCAACATCTGAGGAGGTTCAAGAAGTCTGCAAAGATTGTGAGCGTTGGCCCTCCTGAAGAGGACAAGAAACCGGATAGCCCAATCAGTGTTTGTCTTCCAATATGTTGCACAAGTTGTGAGATTTGATATGTTTATGACCCTGGCTACTCTCAGAACAATTATTGCTCCATCATGTGAATGGTAAATGAATGTCAGTCATGACAGGAATAATAGCACACTTGTGATGGAAGAAGATGAAGTTCCATTCGTACACATCAATGGGTATCCCCCGGATTGAGTGCAATTGAGATAGGACGGGGATGCCTGTTGTTAAACATAATAATAATGAACTACCACTTCCATGATCTCCGTTCTTTGTTTGAATTTCGCCTTGAAATTACGTCTTCCACGTTCTAGTCTGCTGATTTCATATTGTTGAATCCAATCTTGAATTGTATTGCCAGGTCATTTGTTTGAAAAATGTTGTCCCTGGATTTTTAATTTTTTAATTTTTCAATGGAATGATAATTGGGTGAATTGGAATCACATTTCTAACCAACAATTATACAGTATAAAAATAAGAGAGGGAGGTGCAAGGTCACCTAATTCATCATCAAACTAGGCCTAAGGTTAATAACAAAAATAATATAACTAGAGAAAGGAAACCCTCCTCTTCTCGAAGAGACCCAGTCCTGGGTGAGCACAGCCTGAGGCTGGATAACTTCGGTCGCCCCCTCCACCTAAGGTGTTTTCTACTGTTATTTTCAGATTCATTCTCAGGTTTTCAAATTGACTCACAGTAATAAAATATATTACAAAAAAATCAGCCTGAACATCCCTTCCCATTTAGAAAATTAGAGTTAAAATCCTAACTTATAAATGTCGCTCCTTCCATCAGAAGTATTTTTTATTGTTACTGTTTAGATATATTCGTAAGCTTCCAAATTGATTCACATTTCCAAATACTGTAGTGATAAAATATATTAAAAAAAAATCAGCCTGAATATCCCTTCCTACTTACAAAATTAGTCAAAATCCCAACTCACGAACGTAAATGAACAGATCCGCGAGGAAAACCTCAACTTATCACAATTCGCCACTATTCCACTTTCCCTGAGAACTATACACATCACTGAAGAATTAATCAAAAGATATGCGGGTCTCAAAAACGTTACCACTCACCGTTTTAGATCCTAATAGCTTAATTATTTTATTTAATATGTAAAAACTGTAGCCTTTTACCTAGTAATTTACAAAAATATTTTAGGAAAATTTTTATAGATATTTTTCACTTTTCTAAAAATATATTTCGAATTTTTTAATTTTTTTACACTTATACCAACAAAATTGAAAATGTCTTACAATTACAAAGATACACAATTGAAGTTATAAACTTAGTTAAAAATATGCATAATTATAATTATAAACTCAGTTAAGAATTATACAAATGCAATTAAAAGTTTCGTTGATAATCCGAATAGTTGTGGTTACAAGTTCGGCTGAGAACTCTTCATACACAAAAACAAAATTGAATTTGCCTTACAGTTTCAAGCATACCTAGTAAATGCACATTTGCAGTTACAAACTCAACTGGAAATATGGACAACTAAGATTATAAACTCAGCTAAGAATTCGTATAGTTGCAATTACAAGCTTAATTGAGAATCTACACAGCTTTAGTTATATGCTCAACTAAAAATCTGTACAGCTACAATTACATGCTTAGTTGGGAATCTATACAGCTATAGTTATAAGTTTAGCTAATAATTTAGACGGTTGCAATTACAAGCTCAACTGAGAATCTTTACAACTTTTTCATAGCTTTTGGGGATCTATACAACTATAGTTATAAGTTTAGCTAAGAATCTAAACGATTGCAATTACAAGCTCAACTGAGAATTTATACAGCTTTTTTACAGCTATGTATTTTGCTCAACATCATATTTCCAACATTTTCCCCCTTGATGCTAAGAGGTTTCACAAGACTGTCTCTAAGCTTTAAGAGCTGAGCTTTAATAATTTATTTTATGAACACATCAACAAGCTGCTGCTATAATAGTTTAACTCTATTCTTTTATTTTGTACCATATCCTTGATAAAATGATACTTCAAATCAAAGTGTTTAGAATTGCTATATTCGATGAGATTCTTTGCAAATTGAATTGTACTCATATTATCACAAAAAGTGACTATAGGATGACATTGCTTCTCACAAATCTCCTCCAATACCTTTCTAAGCCACAAGGCTTATGCACTAGATGAAGTGACTACAATATACTCAGCTTCTATGGAAGAAAGAGCAAATGATCCTTGTTTCTTTAATATCCATGTGATCAATCCAGAACCAAGAGAAAAATAATTGTCAAAAGTAGACTTTTAGTCATCTAAGTTGTCGCCCTAATCAAAATCACTAAAACAAACAACTTCCATATTCTTAGTTGCATAATAATGAATGCAAAAATATTGAGTACCTTTCGCATACCTTAGGATTCTTGTGGCAGCCTTCAAATGAATTTGAGATCGTTAATTCATGTATCTTGAAACAAAAGAAACAATATAAGCAATATTTTGCCTAGTGTTAGTGAGAAATATCAAACTTCCCACAATGTTTCTATAACCTATCACATTAACTTTCTTAGCTCCATTGTCCTTATGCAACACTACTCCGTGAGCAATCAAAATGAAAATTGGTTTGCATTTTTCCATCCAAAACTTTGTTTCGCAAATAGAATTTTCATTTTCACATTGGTGAAAGTTCATTCCAAGGAAGTAATGCATCAACCCCAAATATTTTATTTCAAACTCATTCATCATAGCATTTTTTAATTCATATTTCATTTTTGAGTTGCTACCTATATAAATCATATCATCTACATACAAACGTACAAGAAGAATATCATTACTTTCTTTATTGGAGTAAAGGGTAGGCTCCCTCTTGCTTAGTTTACAGTCACTTTGATGTAAGTATCAATCTATCCAAGCATACCAAGCCCTTGGTGCTTGCTTGAAGTCATACAAGGCCTTCTTCAACTTGTATACATACTCTTTTTTCCTTTGTACATACATTTCTTCTTCTAAGTACCCATTCAAGAAGGCATTCTCACATTCAAATGATGCACACTCCATATCCTTTAAGCTACCAAAGCAATAATCATTTTGATTGTTTCTTGTCTTGCTATAGGTAAATACATTTTTTCATAATCAAATTCATACCTTTATTTGAATCCTTTCACAAAAAGTCTAGACTCATGAGTTCCAATGCTATCAAATTGTTATACTTGCTCTTATAGACCCACTTGGAAACCATGCATTTCTCACCATTGGGAAGTTTCATAAGTTCCCATGTATCAATATTTTGAATGGAATTGATCTCTTCTTACATTGATTGCACCTACACATTATTAGTACAAGCATATTCAAAATAAGAAGGTTCAAACTCCGCTTGATATATCAAAACATAATTAGCTAACTCATCTTTAGGATCTTCTTTATCATATCCATATATGTACATCTTTTTCAATTTTGAAACGACTTGATCAACTTTTTGAGCTTGACCTCTTGTAAGCCTCCTTTCAAGATTGCTCTCAAGAATTTAACTTGGTGGGTGAGCTTTAAGAGTCCTCATCCCCTTATTATTCTTCATAAGATCAAATAATGGGTGATGAAGTACTTGAAGAACTTGATGAACTCTCCTTAGAACTATTTGAAGAACTACTTAAAGTATTTAATGGAGTAGAGACACTAGTGGGTTGTTCAACATCAACAACTACCATTACCAACATCGATGGTCTTACCAACTTGGCATCTTTGATGACCATATGTTCCCCCTTTATCAAAGATCACATTTCTATAAACAACCACTTTATTAGTCTTTAGATTGTAAATCCTATAAGCTTTGTTATTTTTTAAATAATCAACAAAGATACAAGGCTCACATTTTGGATCAAGCTTCTTCATTTTCTCATAAGCAACATGAACATTGGCTAAGCAACCAAAAACTTTAGAATTATAACATTGGATTTCTTCTCATACCATGCTTCATAAGGAGTAATCTTATAAATATCACTTATGGGACTCCTATTAAGAATGTATATTGTTGCGGCAAACGCATCATCCCAAAAATAATTGCTTAGCCCTTAAATTTGAAGCATACTTTTTCCATCTCAACCACAATATGGTTCTTTCTTTCAGCCATCCCAATTTTTTGAGGTGTGTAGGTAGTTGTAAGTTACCTCTTGATCCCATTCTTATCATAAAACTCTATAAACAACCTTGAACAATACTCACCACCATGGTTAGTCCTTAAAAATTTAATTCTATATCCACTTTCATTTTCTACAAAGGCTTTAAACCTCTTGAAAACATCCAAAGCCTCATCTTTACTCTTTAAAAAGTATACCCAACACTTCCTTGAGAAATCATCAATAAAAGTAATAAAATAAGATGACTTACCCAAGATTTTGGTTTGCATTGGGACAAAAATATCATAATGAACTAATTGGAGTGGATGTTGGGTCTTCCATGCTTTTTCTCTTGGAGACCTTTCTCTGGCATGCTTTCCTTTGACACAACATTTACAAACTTATTTGTGATCTTCAACTTTGGGTAAACCAAAAACTAGCTCTTGAGAAGTCAACAACTTCAAACTTTGAGAGTTTAAGTGGCTATAACTCAAATGCCACAACCAACTCTTATTTTCAATAACAACATTTGACAAGCCATTGACATTTCCTCCAAAATTCAAAGAAAATATTTGATTGCTTAACATGGGAACAATAGTGATAACTTTGTTCCCATGGTTCTTATCATATATGATACATTGCTTATCATCAAAAATAATCCTATAATTATTTTCATAAAGTTGCCCAACACTCAATAAATTATGCTTAAGATCATGAGTGTAATAAATATTATGAATTTACCTTTTATCTCCCTTCATATTTACATCCATTATGCCTTTTTTTGCTACATCCAAAAACTTGTTATCACCAAGTTTGATCTTGGTCTTGAAGTTTTCATCCATGGTAGAAAACAACTCCTTGTTGCTTGTCATGTGATTGGAACAAGCAGAATCAAGATATCAATTCTCTTGAAGAGTCTTTTCATCATTGTCATAGGATAAGAACAAGTTTCTTGAAGCATCCTCATTCTCATTTGCATAATTTACTCTCTTTTTTTATTTGTAGTTTTTACTCTATGTTCTTTTTTAAAATACCCATACATTTTCTACTAATAGCAGTGGACACTTCTCTTGTCAAGTCTTCCTCTTTCTTTTCCTCTAGAAACAGGTTTGTCTATTCTTCCTCCTCTTCCTTTTGAAGAAAATATTATTTTACCCTCTACCTAGTCCTTGGTTGCTTGTACTAGCATCATCACTCTTTGAGACTTTTACCTTTGAGGCAAAGGCCTTCCCTTCACCTTCACCAAAGGTGTCTCTTAGTCTTTCTTCATGTGACATAAGAGAACCAATAATATGATCAAACTCCAATTTTATCAAATCTTTGCTCCCTTCAATGATGATGATAACATGATTCCATATTGGTGTTAGAGTTCTTAACACCTTCTTCACAATTTTTGTCTCCATTGTTTCTCTAAGAGTGGTCATTTTACTTACCACATATTTCACTCTAACACAATATTCACTTACACTTTCAACCTCTTGCATCATCAAATTCTTAAACTCTCTCGTCAAGGTCTACAACTTGACCACTTTCATGTGGTCATTGCCTTGGTAAGCCTATTGTATATCCTTCTAATCATCATTGGTTGATTTTTCATTTGTAATCTTTAGAAACAAGCTCTTATCTAAAGTTGACTGAATGTGGTACAATGCCAAAGAGTTCTTCCTGGTCTCCTTTGCTTGTTTGTCATTATGTGGGATAATAGACTAATATGTTGGTTCATTATAACCATCTTCAATAATATCTCAAATATCTTTCCCAGTCAATAATTTCCTCATCTTAAATCTCCCATAATCATAATATTTCCCACTAAACTTTGGAATAGGAAGGAAGTTATTATTGGCCATGATCAACAGTTAGAAATATCAAGAACATAAAAACATTCCAACCCAAGACCAGTAATGGATGTGATACTAAATATGAAAACTACAACCTTTTACTTAGCAAAACACAAATTTTAAAGCAAGATTTTCATAGAAATGTTTTACATCTCAAAATAAATACATAGCAAGAGCATTCTAATTTTTCTTTATACACAAACAAAATTGATTATGCCTTACATTTATAAGCACACCTAGGAAAATATATAGTTGTAGTTAGAATCTTGGTTAGTAATATGCAGAGTTGTAGTTATAAACTTAGCTAAGAATATACATAGTTTTAGTTACAAGCTCGATTAAGAATTTGTATACCTTTAGTACAAGCTTAGTTGTGAATCTACATAGTTGCAGTTATAAGCTTAGATAAAAAATTACACAACTATAATTACAAGTTTAGCTAAGAATTTGCATAGCTTTTCCAAAGCTATGGGTTTTGCTCAACATCATATTTTGAACACTAATTTTTTTCTATTCAATAATGTTACACACCACTCCGTCAGACCATCCAATCTAATCATTGTATTCAATTACTTAATTTTTTTAACTAAATTGATAATTTAAAATTGAAAAAGGTTTTGTTTTTACTATACTCTTATTATTTAATATTTTAATAACTTATACAATGATGACTAATTCATTTTATTTTCATGGTCTTATAGTGTAATATGAAAACTAAACCCTTCTAATAATTAATTATAAGTGGCATTGGAACCTAAACTTGCAGAATATTTACTTAAATATTAAATGTAAATGGATAAGTACACTATGACCTTATTATAGATTTTGAACTATAAAACACTATTGATATTTACTTTTATTTTTCTTGTTGTACATTAACAAAGTTGTTAAACCTAATGTATTTGACCAGAACTTTGGCTTTATTTTACTTGTAGTACCTTAATAAAGCTTTTAAAACTAATTTTTTTTACCAAAACCAAAGTTTTGGTGTATCTCACCTTTGGCAATAAGAATTTTAATTTATATGTGTGAGGAAGGTAAGGGTTAGGGTGAAGGTAGAGGAGCACAAACCAAGGAATAGGTAGGAAAACTAACTTTCAAATTATGATGACCATAATATGCTAGAGGAGATATGTGAGCAGTAGAAGGAAGATAAAAAAAATCTAAGATAAAAAATGGGCAGTAGAGGGTAATGAGAAAAATAATAAATTATTTATAAATGTATTAAAAAAAAGTAGACTAAAGGAAAGTGGCTACCAATAACAAAAGAGACAGTGAAAAATCAATTCAAGGCCTTGGAGAAAGAAGAACCACAATAAGAGATTACAATACGGGAAATAAATTTAGAAATGAACAATGAGGAGTTTGAACTGATTGAAGAAGTTCAAAAAGGAGAAGATAAAAAAGCAAAAAAATGAGAAGAAAAAGGAATACAAGGTTAAAATATGAAAAATGAGGTAATAAGTATAGTTACAATTAGATTGTGGGACAAGTACTAATAAGAAGGTAGGAATACCCACATGGTTGGAGGCATTGCAATCTTATTTACAAAACTCCATTAAGGAGGGATCTCAAAAGTAAATTAGTATAGAGGACAATGTAGTAGAATTAAATCCCCCAAGTGGAAAAGGAGGAAGAAGTAAGAAAATTGTACCATACAACCAAAAAAATGATTCAATTCTCTTGGATTCTACCTCAACAAAAAAAACCTTAAAGGGAAAGATATAAGAATATAGTCTTGATATAATTGGAATGGATAGAATACTATGGAAGGAATATGGAATACTAATATATACCAAAGTGAGCATATTGTCTCGAGAGGTCAGATAAAGGTATTGCTACAATATGGAATAGAAGAAAATGGAAGTTCATAGAAGTGGTTAAAGATGCACATTGGATATAAATATCATTGGAATGCCAGAGATCTAGAAAAATATATCATCTTACAAATGTGTATGGATCCACTCATCAATATTTAACAAAATAATGCTATCAAATAATATGACAAGATGGATCATTAAATAGCCTTGAAAATTGGATAATAGAATGAGACTTTAATTTAATTATCAAATTAGAGGAGAAGAAAGAACGAATTATGAGTCTAAACCAAAATTCAATAATGGTATCAAATATGATAAAAGAGAGGAACCTAGTAGATATCATTAAAGATGTTATTTTCATATGATCAAATAGAGGAGGAGGAGCGACCTTAATTTAAAAAATATTTTATAGGTTTTTAGTAGATGAATCAATCCCTAAAATAAAGGTATTAGTGAAGTTTTTTATACTATCTAGAACAAGATCAAATCATGCACCAGTACTATTGAAGATACAAGAATTTGAACCTCCAAAAAATGCACCATTCAAATTTAATCCTCAGTTGATGGAACATGAGGAGTTTCAAAAAAGATTAAAAAATGATGGAATAAGATTGAAGTTGAAGGAAAAACAATGTTTAGATTCCACAGCAAAATGAAAAGTATCAAGAATAAAATTAAAGGATGGTAGAGAAGCATCATGAAATCTAAAGCTAAAAAGGAGAAAGCAACATGTGATAGATTGGAAGAGTTAAACAAACTATCCCAAAATGGAATTGATAGAGATTTGAGTAGAGATGAAGCATATAAGTTGATTGCACAAACGGAAAGGATTGAGAAGGGGACGAATTATCTATTAAGGTTAAGAGAAAGAGTGCTCTAAGTACAAAAAGGGGATGCAGATTCTAAGTATTTCCATAAATCGTTGATTGCTTATAGAATGAATAACCATATATCATGTATCAAGCAAGAAAATGAAGAGGAGATGGTAGAGGATAATGAAATATAAAATATTGCGAGCAATTATTTTTAAACCATATTATCAAATGATAATATTGACAGAGAATAAATCTAGAGAGAAGTGGTTGAATTAATACCAAAAATAGCCACATAAAAAATGAATAATCATCAAATGAAGGAAGTCCACATAGAAGAATAAAGAGAAATGGTGTATTCATTTAAGCTAGAAAAAGCTCAAGCCCATATGGATTTTAAACAATTTTTTTAGAGAAGCATGGGAAATTATAGCTAAGGATATGTTATCAATGGTGTAAGAAACAAGAATGATAGAAAATATTTTTAAGTCAATAAATTTGATATTCTTAGCACTTATCCCAAAAGAGGAGAAGCCACGTAAGTTTGATATATTCAGACCCATTTTAAGCAAGTTTTCCTTTAAATTAATTTTAAATAATAATGGCGAGTAGATTGTAAAATGACTACCTATGATCATATCAGAAGAGCAAGGGGAAGAAATTAGAGGAAGATAAGTTTTAGATGAAGTAATCATTGTACAATAATAAATTAACTCTATAATTAAATCAAGGGGAAGAAAATTATAATCAAACTTGACTCTACTACATCCTATTACAAACTCAATAGGAGATTTCTCTCAATGGCCCTCCGCAAAATAGGGTTCTGTGAGCAGTGTATAAAATGGGTGGAAGGTTACATTAACTCTAGCACATTCTCAATTTTAGTCAATTGAGGACCATCTGACTTTCCAACTTTTCTAGAGGCATAAAACAAGCCAACCCATTATCTCTAGCTTTATATGTCATCATGTTTGAGGTATTGAGCTATCTTATCAAGCAGGCAAAAACATAGGGATAGATTGAAGAAGCATCAATTACTTCAAATGTAGTAAACATTGTCCACCTATAATTAATAGATGAATCTATTTTAATGGTACAATCATCTAATAAGGAATCCAAGAACATGAAAGAGATATTAGATAAATTATATGTAGTAACAAGAGTTTCTTTTAATTGTAATAAGTCTATCTTTTATGCATGTAATTATTTAGTACCTTTTGGAAGGAAACTTGCCAAAAAAATTAGCTTTAAACTAAGCGAGCCTAAATAATTATTTATGTATCTAGGGGTGCCAAATGGCCCATGCAAGCATTTATTAGTCATCCCAACATATTTAATGTCATCTATTCATGCACCAGTATGGATAATTAAGAATTTTTATAAGATAATAAGTATATTTCTATCAAAAGGTACCAAAGAACAAGAAAGAAATAAGTTTTATTTGGTTAAGTAGGACATTATATACTTACCTAAAAAATGAGGTAGAGCAATAATAAAGCTTATGTCCTTATTACCTTAGGTGTATGGAGTTAAAATAATATGGAGATTAATCAAGAAAAACAACTCGCTATGGAGCAATGTCATGGTGAACAACTATCTTGGAAGCAACCCAATGGAATATATACTAACAATGAATGTAACTTCAGATCAAGGATCTACTACATGGTTAAATTTGTGTGTAATGCTATACGTTTTTAGAAAAGGTTGTTCGTGGCTCATTGATGATGGAAAAAATCAAACATATGGATAGATATAATTAATGGAATTTCACCAGTATGAGGATATCTAGAAATACTCTAACTAAGAGATTGCTTTAAAATCAAAGACATGGAAAAAATATATTTTTTTTTTTTTAAATTGACAATTCTCAAAGTGAATGACCAGAATTCATAATCAAATATTGGGAAAGTGGAAGATTGAATCAATAGACTTGAAGAATGAATATCAAATACTTGTCAAGTTGTTAAGAGAAGGAATTTTCAGACTCAAAATGAGTCAAACTATGTAATATGGGGGCCAATAAATAAAAAAGAAAAATATCATATCAAGCAAGGATACAACTTTACTATATGACACTTGCACACTTTCTCACTCTACACACTTGCACACATTGTTACATGACACTTGTGCACATCCTACACATAAACACATACATAAGGGGAAATATAAATCATACTCCTAAACTATAGACTCACACCCTAATCTAATATTTACATAATTACATTTGTACCAAAGGTAGGTACCATGGAGGTACATTAGCTATGACCATATTTAAGATCCATAGAGTCCCATCCTTCTTTATAAAAAATAAATTGGATAAACCCATGGTGATACATTGAGTCTATTTAGTCCCTTGGATAAGAGTTCATTCAATTGTATCATTAACTTTATTACTCTTAATATTGTAATAATTTTGTATGAAGCTTTTAACTAAGGTTCGTCTCTTGGTAGAATATATATGGAGAAACAATTTTTTTTTTTGGTGGACATCCTAGAAGCTTTTAAGGAAACACATCTCAATATTCATTTAGGAAAGGATTTTTTTCAAATATGGAGGATATTTCTTTTAATAACTCATCTATGTGTATTGTGTATAAAAACTGATAAATATGGTCACTTATTCTAAACAATAGGTGCTAGAAAAAATTATAGTGTAAGAACCATTCCAAAAATTGATCATTTTATGTGGATCTTAACACAACGATTCTTATTGTTAAAAATTTAATTAGAAGGGGTATACATGGGTGGTCAATATGTATGTTATGTAAGAAGCAGGAAGAAAATATTGAATACTTGTTCATTAAATATAAAGTCTCAAACCATACTATAGTGGTAAGGGCTTTGATGTCTCTTTGAGAGGTCCAAGGTTCAAACCCCACTTAGTATGAGGGGCCTAGGACCCCTCATAATAACCTGTGTAAACTCATTGAAAAAAATGATCAAGTGGTATTAGCTCAACCGGTAAGATTCCTCAATATTTAGGGAGGAGACCAAGGTTCAAATCTTGCCAAGCGATACATGGATGATATCCAATATTTTTTTTAATACCAGTATGTGGTGATGATGTAATATGGGTGGGACCCATTTCAATCCCATATAACCAATTAAAAAAATGTGAAGCCTCAAACTAAGTTTGGAACTGTGTGTGATAAGAATAAGGATTCAGAGTTAACATCCATTCCAAAATTAAGGATTTTGAGGAATTTTTAACCAAATGAGACACTAATTATCCTTTTTTCAAATATGGAAAATCAACAATAAAGTTAATTTGGAAGTGCTATCATGAATTGTATTATGGAAGATATGTTAGAATAATACATTAGGCATTAATGTAAGGGTATGATAATGAAAAAAATAGAGTAATACGTAGTTAAAAGCTTCATACAAAATGATTACAATATTAAGAGTAATAAAGTTAATGATACATTAAAGTAATAAAGTTAGCCATTTCGAGCAGATATTACCAATGGAAAACATTAATAATTACAATATTAATCATTTCGAGCAGATATTACCAATGGAAAATATTAAAGTAAATCTTAATTATTATTTGATTCAGACAGACAGTTTTTTCTTGTCAATTTTAGCTAAACTTACTACTTCCTCTAACCATGGAAAGGAGATTTTAGCTTCACAATCCTTAATTAAAATCCCTTTATTGGCTAGCCTATCTACACATTTGTTTCCTTCCCTTAATGTATGTGAAAACCTAAATATCTTCAAACTCTTTAGCAAGATCTTGAATTTCCACAATTATCTCTTGTATGTTCCATGGAACCTTTGCTTTTCTTAAAATTGCATTTATAATATGAGAGAATCACCTTTCATCCATACTATGTTCCATTTCATTTGTTTGCATATGAGCTTTAGCTTCATTATTTGTCTTAAATCCACTATTGAAAGTGTGTGAGACAAAATATCTCCTCTATTATTTCTAATTATTCCTCCTCCTATTGGTCATGTATTTTCTCTAGATGCTCCATTAAAATTCAATATAACCAAGTCCACATATGGTGGTTTCCAATTTATACTCTTTGTATTATTTTTGCTTCTCTTGTACGCAACGTCATAATTCCATTTAATAAATTAACTCCATCTATCAAGGCTCTCTGCTTCTAGATTAGGGACTGGGTGAGTTCATGGAGTTGGTTTAGACTTCTCTATGGTTAAACATAACTTCCTTTTCATTACCTCTAATATACTTTCCTTTCCTTTAAATATTCTTCTATTCCTTTCTAGCCATACATTTCAAAGTATTGAATATTTTGATATATTCCATATTGTCTTTAAAACCTCACTTTTATAAGTGTTATACCATTCCTTTAACCAATATTCAATTCTGCTATTCATCACCATGCATTTACCAAACATATTAATAATCCATTGCCATAGTTTATAGACTATTGAGCAATGTCCCAAGATATGGTCTATACTCTCCTCCTCACAAAAAAACATTGATAGGGGCCATGAAAACCCCTTAAATGCTAAGGTTATCGCAGGATTAAATGCTTCTATGACCTACTAGCCAAACAAACATTTTGACTTTAGGAATGCTTGGGCTATCCAAAATATCTCTCCATATTCTAGTAATATTACTATTTTGTTGGTGCTTTACATTATAACCACTTCTTATTGTGTATTCTCCTGAGCTATTAAACTCCCAAATCAATTTATCCTTGGCTCCCCTCAAAATAATCATAGTTGTTATCTTTCTACTCAAATGCCTCCTAGCATCAATATCTTGTATACTTGTAGAAAAAATATTTCCATTTGTACCTTCCTTCATAATCCTTGTACAAAATATTTAAAACACTATCACCATATTTATCTTGAAGTAATATCATCCAAGGTTTCAAAATTGGGTCTAAATTGAGTGGTTTTTTATCACTCCAAGTATCCATCCAGATAGAATTTTTTCTCTAGTTGCCACCACCCATTTTAGACCTTTAATCATTAGATTAATAGATTTTTTAAACCATTCCAAAGATTAGAACCATTTGGTAGAGAGAATGTAGTAAATATTGAAGTTGGGTCATTAGGGTCAACATACTTAGAAGAATGATTACCCATTGTCTTTGACTCTCTTTGCACAATCTTCATATTACTTTTCACCTAAGAGCTAATTTTGCATCTATAAGAACTCTTAAACCAAGACCTCCCCTAGTTTTATCATCACACACCTTGCTCAATTTCACCAAATGAAATTTCCTTTTATCATGTAAACCTGACCATAAAAAATATCACATAATATATATGAAAAAAATTTCAACTGATTTTGGCATAGTATATAATGACATAATATGTTGGAATGGCCTATAATACTGACTTAATTCATTGCACTCTTCCTACTAACAATAACCATCTACCTTTCCAAGTTGGTAGTTTATTTTGAACTTCACTAATAACTGGACTTCATAATTCTATCCTCATTCTTTCCTCAAATAAAGGCATCCCTAGATAAGTTTTTGGTAAATCTACCTCCTCCATTTGAAGTTACCTATAAATTCTTGCTTTGATATTAGTTGGTGTTAATGAAGTAAATTTTAGATTTTGTCTCAATCTGGGAAGGCTCAAAATGATGAACAAAGCTCTTATAGCCAAGCAAGGTTGGATATTGACCCAAAATGAAAGTGTAAAGTGGGTCTAAATCTTGAAAGCCAAGTACCTAGATAGTGATGATTTTTTCCCCACTGATCTCATCCCTTCCCATGGATCTGCTTTCTGGTAGAGTATAGTGAAAAGTTATTTAATTATTCTGAAGGGAGGATGATGGCTTTTAGAGAACGATCAGAATATTTATTTTTGGAGGGACACATGGGTTGCTGACCAATTGTTGGAATCATATCCAAGCATAAGCTTGGTATAACCAATTACAAATCAAGCATTCAAACCAAATATTTGTAACTTTATAGATATTGTAGATGGTAGGAAATGTTTGAAACCCCTTGTTTTTTTTGGATTATCACTGGTTGATTTTAATTTCTTTAATAACTAGGATTTTATTAACATCTAAGGGTCTCATGCATTGGATCCCTCATAGTTATTACTAACTCTTTGTTATTAATAAATGAAATTGCATACAAATATGAAGATACTGAAATGAATAAAATAAAAAAATTATTTACCTTGTTGAACTTGTTTTTGATCTGGTGTAACTATTGTAGTAAATCAGGATAGCGATGCCCTAGCGTCACCTGAGAGCTAGTAGGGCTTCAGGGCTTCTGGTCTAAAACACTCGCAAGTGCTCGATGGTTATAAAAAATGCTTATGGGTACTTGGGAATGGTGGACGGTGTCTATAGGTGCTCGACGATGGAAGGGAAGTGCCCAAAGGTGTTTAGGAGTTAAGGTGAAGATTTGTAGAAGTAGATCTAGTTGGATGAAAGGGGTGGCGACAGGTGTGAGGGCTATGGTGAGCGAGGATGAATGGCAAGAGTACTTGGATACTAGAAGGGAACTCAAGTAGCCAAGGACTATCCAAAAACTCAGGGGTTGAGCCATCAGAATAGCTCCTACTTATAATCTTCCCTAGGGCACATTCGGGTTTTGACGACACAATACATGTGGTCAAGATTAAAATGTGATAGAGGGTGGAGATTAAATTTGAGTGTGTGGCATGGATTGATATAAATGAATGGATAGGATTAAGTGAAATTGGATGGTTGGGATCAATTCACTTATATAAATATATATTTATTAAATATATATAATATAATATATAAAATATTAATATTTAAATATATATAAATATATATGAATAGTGGGTGGAAATGATGGGAATACCTGGATGGATGACGAGTGGCTAGATTTTGGTGTCTACAAATACATTTAATGCCCTATCTGATATCCTGAGGTGTATTGTAATAGCTAACAAGGACACGCCAAACAAATTAGTGTCGGGTGCTAAAAAGGATGGTAGTTTCTTTATTAAGTCAATCTATTTTATCTTAGATGTGGATGTCGAGCCTTGGTTCCTTGTTCGTAATATTTGGATGAAGGGTCTTACTTCCAAATTTTATGTCTTCTTCTGGTTAATCGTCCAAGGTAAATGTGTTACATTGGGTAATATCCAAAATAGGGGTATGGTCCTAAAAATAGGTGCTACCTATGTGGTAATGCTGATGAATCCTCGGTTTATTTTCTATTTGTCTACTCCTTCTCATGGGATGTGTTTTTCCTCTTTCTTCACTTGTTTGGTGTGGACTAGGTTTTTCCTGGGGATCTGTTAGCTTTTGTTGAGCAATGATGTTTTCCTTTACTTTACCCTCACCTTTGCACCTTTTGGTCCTTTGCCTTACCTCATGTGCACTGGTACATTTGGAAGGAGAGGAATTCTCAGACTTTCAAAAACACTTCTCACCCTGTGGAGTTTGTGTTTTTGTGGGTTATTACTACCATGATGGAGAATGTGGACCTTCTCCCTCTTGATAAGGTTATTATTGGTAGGGAGAAAGAGATTGAATCGGCCATTGGTTTTATAATTCCCTTGACTCTAATGTCACATCCTATTTCTTTTTCTAGACCTAAAACTGTTTGGGAACCTCCCCCCTGGTTGGTTGAAGCTAAATTTTGATAAAGCCTCTGAAGGTAACCCTAGACCAATGGGGGCAAGAGGAGTGATTAGAGACTCAAATGGAAATATTTTACTTGCTGTAGCCCAAAAATTCTTGCACTCCTTTCCTCAAGTTTGATGGATTCGTGCCTTAGATGGGAATGGAAGAATGATTGGTATACACCTCAAAATAGAGGTACTTAATCGTACCTTCTAAGTGGTGATTTTTTGACGAATTGGTTTGGGTTCACTAGGAAACATTTTGTGGAAGTTTTCAAGCCTAGGTTTGGGATTTGTTTTGATGTGTTTATTTTGATTCAAATCGCAAATATACCTAGTTTGGCCAAAATGCAACTATTCTATCCTATATGCTATTTTGATTTAAATGCAGGTAGCAAAACAAAATTCAGAAAGACAAATGCAATGCTAGAAAGTGATTTCAAACCTTACCTATATCCGGAAGTTTGTTGAAGTTTTTGATTTTTGAGTGCAGTCCAGATCGTACGCAACAAGTCAATATCGTACTACGATTTTGCAAAATCTTATTACGAAAAGAGACAGACTGTTTTGATTTTTCCAAGGATCAAAAAAAACACAAGTAGAGATAGAAAATAGAAAAACAAAGAGTTGTATTGATGCTTATAAGAAGAATTAAGATCTAATGTCGGCTATTAGATAATTGTAATAACATGAATTGATGAATAAATGTTCAAAACTTACATAAACATGCAATTATATGAAATTAGGTGAACTCCAGGAATGCAGATGCATAAATCTAGTATTCTATGAAATAAAGGATGATAAATGAAAGATTAATCCTAATGAAACATAATTAAAATACGCAAACCATAGCTTGGGGTTGCCCCCAAGTGAGTTGCAGGTAATATCGTAGCCTACAGGACAGGATCGTACGTCGAACTCACCTGGTCATATGATGATAGCGATATCATATCCTTCGATCTGCAACAATGTCCTCCGATCTTGCACACAACTACTAAATATCTAAACTGCACAATCAAGCAAAAGAATTCTAAAATGCAAGGAGTCAGGGGAATTTCAGAGGGAGGGGTCTGGTTAAATAAGTAGGGAGGAATGTCTAGAATAGGGAGGAGGTTGAATTGTTACAACTTCTTCTAAGCTAGGCAAGGCCGAACAGATCCGATCTCATATTTCCTACACAATTACATAGGTGGGGACAAAAACCGTTCAACTGATTTTTGTCGTTTTTCATTTTTGAATTTTCTATTTTTGGGCAAGATCGTATTACGATCGGCATTATCATACACCGATCGCAAGGATCGTAAGACTGAAATCATGTTACGATTTTGAGGGTCGTACTATAATTTTGGGGTCGTAGTACGATCTCGTCAAATATGCACAAATTTCAAGGTAATTAATGCAAACATGATGTTTTTACAAAATTATTATGTTCTCATGCAAATGGGTCAAATTTAAGGTGCTACATTTTGCCCCCTCTTTAGCACAGTTTCAAAATAAAATTACGTTAAAGAAAAGTGTGACACGCTTTACGAGAAAGCAAAAATTTATTACAATTTTTGTTGATGATTTTAAGTTTTTATGCAAGTTGTTTCAAAATATGATGTTTATGGTACCCCCTTCGATTTTTTACACCTATTGAACATTTTAGGTGGAAAAACTCGAAAAGTAAGAGTAAATAAGAAAGAAAAGGTAAAATTTTAATTCATTTTCTCTTTTACTGTTTACTATCTAGTGCTCTAGAGAAAAATATGGTGGGAGCTACCCATCGCGTCGATTTGGTCCGAGCTAGAGACAAAGCACTCCGGTATGAATTTTGTGTTTATTTAGTTTAGATTTTGCATGTTTTTTTGTTAAATTTTTAATTAAATTTAAATTTTTAGGGCACGGCTACCGTCGCGTAGCCCTAATTGCGAAATCATAATGATTTCGTAAAATTGTAATAATTTTGCAATATCGTATCATACGATATTGGAGAAATCGATACGATTTCGTCAATATCGTATCGATGTGAGTGATATCGTATGATACGATATCACAAAATCGATACGATATCGTCTGTTATTGATACGATTTTGCTACTATTTATTTTTAAATTCGATTACTAATATTTTGTTATTTTGTGTTTTATTTTGATAGTTGGAGGAGCTAAAGAACAGGGAGTGGAGACATGCTACTCTCCAGGCTGATTTGGATGCATTGACAGACCTAGAGTTGACCTACCTGGAGGTAGTGGGTCTGAAACACGTGGTGCAGATGCCACAAATTGTGATAGATATGAGGTTGCTGACAGCCTTAGTAGAGATATGGTATCTGAAGTCATCTTGTTTTTGTTTACCTATAGGAGAGATGACTCCTACCTTGGAGGATGTATGGCATATTTTGAGGTTACCTTTGAGGGTGCACGTATAGTTACGTCTAGCAACCAAGGCTAGGCAATGAGGAGGTTGACAAGATATCCCAACTTTCTATTGAGGAAGGGTGGGGTTCCTATTGGGAGACTCGGAGGGACTAAGGGAGTCTCACGTTTGACTGTGTTGTTGAGTGGCATTGTGGGAGGCTTGATTTTATGCCATCCAAGTGGGATGCAGTTACCATCGACATTGGTAGAGGTAGTCTACGATATGAGGGATCAGAGTATTCATTTTTCTTAGGGTCCCTTCCTCCTATGTAGACTATATCAATTTTTGCATAGGGTAGTCTACAAGGGTGGGAAGGGGTTGATATTGGCTTCTTTTATTAGGTGTGGTGTTGGGAGCACATAGCTATCCAACGGACTATAGGTATTTTGCTAGTTTGAGCAGCTGACGATGAGCCTGGTGTAGAGTATGATAGGTCTAGGGTGTTCTATTAGCCTTTACAGGGAGTACGTGGGAGACGGGTTACTCTTAGTGGAGTGAGGTGACTCTTGGATGAGTTACTACCAGATGACATTACGTGGAGGTCTTGGAGAGGGCTACTAGGATGGGGGGAGGATGCATTTGATTTGGCCCATGTCAGGCAAACCATATGGGTATAGATACATGAGGGAGAGGTAGAGTTGCACCATGTTGATCGGGTGTAATTCCAGTTTGGCTTAGACAGTATATTACTCCTCATAGGAATATCACTTTTTGTCGTTCTACTCAGGATCCTACTACTTTTAGTGGGGCTCTCGATATGACTAATTTTTTAGATTCAAATCCTGATGATGCTCTAGTAGAGACAGCAACTGGGGATGATGTTGGGGTTACTAACAGATACCGACAATGGTATGTTAGTATCCATCCTGCTCGGTTGACACCATGAAGGAGTGCAATTTTATGGGCAGTTGATCGAGTTTTCATGCAGCATCGTGCAACTAGTCAACAGGAGCAGTCAGTTACATAAGCTTCTTTGAGGAGACTAGGTCCTTGTACTTAGGGTGGACACATATCTCAGAGGCAACGTATCCATCAAGATAGGTAGGAGAGGAGAGCATCACCCTAGGAGGAGGGAGGAGCATCTACTCATCAGGAGGAGAGACCATACTCGCCTAGGAAGGGTAAGAGGGTATTGGAGGAGGGAGAGAGCAGTGAGATGGTTGCTCTACGGGTGGAGGTGGCTAGGCTACAGGGGGAGAATGTCCTCTAGAAGACTATGATAGAGTCTCTAGAGGGAGACCTAGCATAGGCTAGAGCTCAAGATGCAGGTCTACAGAGCGAGATTTAGACTCTGGAGGAGGATCTAGTAGTGTATAGGGCTCAGGGTGGACAGTGTTGTGGCTACGACATCGACTCAGACAGGTCGATCTAAGAAGATACGGCTAAGAGATGAGCTTCTACGAGCAATGTAGTAGATGACCTTTTATCAGACCCTATATTTTATAGTAGTACCTACAGAGCAGAGGCAGCATTTGCCTATAGATATCATGGCACCAATTCACTTTGGGTCATCATCCCACTCTACATCCAGGGTGACTTCCTCTAGGACAGCTACGAAGACACGGGATATGCGACCACCACCTCCACCACCCAATGGATATGATGAGGCATAGAGCTCTAGGGCTTCTAGGGAGTGAGCCTAGATATTTGTATATTTGTATGATATATTTGACTGAGTATGCTGATTTTTGAGGATTGTGGCATATCAGTTTAACTTTATTTTGTATATGGATTTTTGAGATGTATATATATAGATATTTTTGTTTCTATGTGACTTCATGTATTTTATTTGATTAATTTGCATTTTAATTTTGTGTGAATCTCACATGATCATGTTTATATTTATGAATGTTTTAATCATGCTTAAAATAAAATGAAATAAGCTAATTTTTGGGAATGTGTTTTAAAAAATATGTTGTATAATGATAGATTTAATAGATTAGCAATAAACTTCGAAGGATGTTGTGTTGTTATATGACCATTGATGGAGATCGATGCTCGCTAGGTCATGAAGTTGATCCTGTTGTGAAGAAGTGTTTAATATTGCTAATGGTTGTGTGCTTAAGAATAATCTTAAGACTTTAGGATGATAAAAGAAAATGTTGATTTTGGTAATTGATTTTGAGAAAATTTTGTTGTGGATTAACATGCTGATGAGAAAATAATTAAGCATGAAAAATTGGTAATATGACTTGCGCTAAGCATAAAATTCCTAAGTGTGAAGATGTAAAAAAATAATTACTTAGGAACTATACCATCATCGCGAAATCAAAAATGAAATGTATGATGATATGAAATTATTTGTTCTTTTTAAAATGCAAAGTAATGTAAGATAAATCATTGTGTCACATGTTCCAAAAAGATTATGTAATTTTTATGAAAATATATGGACTAATTTTGGGCATGAAAAATTAGAAAGATGACTTGGGCTAGGCATAAAAATTCCTAAGTGTGAAATTTGAAGAGAAATAGTTACTTAGGAACTATACCATCATCACGAAAATCAAAATGAAATGCATGATGAATGATTTTTAATTTTGTAATATTATTTGGAATAAATTATTGTATTATGATGATAAAATAATTTGTAGGAACTAATGCAAAGGATTGAAATTAATTATCTAACAAAATCTCAAAGAAATATTTTAACTTATTTCAAAGACAAATTCAAATTTATCTAGAACCAGTGTGTGAAAAGTGAATTCATTATCCATTTTGATTGTCATGATGATAAAAAATCTCTCAAGTAACAAATGTGTGTGCTTTGTGAGGTTAATTTAACGATTTTGAGTAAGGTAATGATAAATAGAACTTCGAGGCAACAAGTTGTGACGGATGGAGCAGCAAGGAGGAGGAGCGAGAGGTCTAGGGGCATCAAACCCTAGGTGTGGGACTTCAGAGGGCAGATCAGCAGACGCGGTAGGCGGGGGCTCTGGCGAGATAGCAGGCCCCCAGGCGGAGAATGTGGACAAGGAAGTTCTATTGGAACCGGTCCAAGGGCGTTGGGCGGATGCGGTTGAAGATTTCTCTGAGGGGGACCAGGACTCTATGCGTCAGGATCAAAGGAAGACCCAAGAAGGAGACAAAGAGAAACCTGGCAACTGGAGAACTTCATATCTTAATGCTCTTCGCGGTAAGCAAAAATTATCCGACTCTTGTTTTAATCTAAAATCTGTCAATGGTAGGTTGCACGTCCTAGATTCCTTAGCTCAGCATGTGGCTATGGAGGGCAAAACATCTTTGGTGGCTAAATTTATGGGGGTGAGGCCAGACATGGAAGTCATAAGGAGATGGGCCATCCAAAAATGGCAGCCAAGGGCCGGTATGATGATTAAGGCTTTACCCAAGAGTTTTCTTTTGGTGACATTTCAATGTGAACAGGACATGGAAAGGACTCTCCAAGGAGGTCCTTGGTTTTTTGGGAAAATGGGCTTGTATCTGAAGCGTTGGTCCCCTGATTTCAACCCCGGACTCGGCTGGATTTGGCTCCTATTTGGGTTAAGATGCCGGATTACCTCGTTTCTGGAACGAACAAATATTGGTGGGATAGCTAGAGATTGGATAACTATGCTTTGCCGCAACCGGCCAAGACTCATCTCCCATGTGTGTTGGTGCCCTACTCCCTAAATCCATTATTTGTCGTCTAGTTTGCCCCCGTTTTGATGTTGTCTTAAGTAGTGTTGGATAGGCACCGTCCCCTTTCCAGCCACCCCACCCAAACTCCTCAAACCCAAACCCTCCCCCACTCCACCTACCCAACCGCCTCGCGTGGCCTCCCCGCCCCCCCGCGGCCACCCCCTCCCAAATCCTATGCCCCACCCCCACGATGTCCCTGTGGAACCCTCCTCCCGCCTTAAGGCCAGCCTCGAGCCTCCGAACCCCAGCCGCCCGGCATAGTGTGGTCACCTGGGCTCGGAGTGGTCCCCCGAGATTGGGACCAAGGCAACCCCGGCAGGCATAAATCGGAGCGTGCCCAGTCGTAGCCAGTAGGGCGGAAGCTAACCGTCCGGGAGGGCCACCAGGACCCCAGTCCTACAGCAGCCGTCCTCCACCAAAAGACCAGTACCACTCCCCAACCAGCCCCACCCAAGGGTTCTGATCCAAGTGTCCCAAGGAACTCCCAGGCGGGGGATATGGTTCGGGAGGACCAGCCGCCACGAGCAGCAGGTGGCGCACCGCGCCTGGCACCGCCAAAGCCCATAAGAAGTCGGAATATCTGAGTATCCTCAAGGCTTGAGCTCTAGCAAGAACACAACCGGAAGAACCAGACGAGAGAGTAGTTATTCCAAAAGACCAAGTAGCCAGAGCCGCACGGGCCGTGTGAACAGTGTTAGTAGTCAGTCTAGTTGTTTATTTGTCTCTTATGTGGAAACCACCGAAGGTGTCTAACAATTATATGCTCCAGAAGCCGAGAGGGTTCTTGTCACTCGATGGGAGACTCCCCAACTACCCTTGATTGTCGGATTTCAGCTACCTAACCAGATAAAGGGGGCTCTCAAGAATACTCAGACTCAGTTAGAGATTTGTTGGCAACGCTGGTTGGCCCGTTCTCCTCATGGTCACAGGAGCCAAACATAAGATTAGAGGTTTCTTCTTCTCAAGAACCAGGTTGGACTCTTCATAACCACTCCCAAGAACGGTCCCACAACCCAACAACGAGGACTCTAAGAAAATACATCGACCCCGACGACTATGGTTCCAACACGATCTCAAGGATCTCGTTGCCCAAGGTGGGACAAGTATAATGGTTCACCGCCCAAGTGGCAGTAACAAGGAATGTGAAGCTAACATTAAAGTGGAACAAACTCCTTGGCAATATTGTTAAAAAGGCAGCAGTCAATGCACAAAAGTTAAGTCCCCGACCAACCAGAGAGAGCAGCAACCCACATTAGGATTGGACCGGAGGCACCACGGTTAAAGGATCCAGTCTTCCATGTCTCTACTCTCCCACGAGTCCATGAGACAAGAGCCGGGTCTCCCAAGTAGGAAGCAAAGGAAACGGAGTACTTAACGCGAATCCCATTAGAAGGGACTCTCTATGCGCCATCCACCCCTCGAATCTAAGATTCTTACTTAGTCCTCACAAGGAGGAATCAAGAGTCGGACGGTGGTAACCCCCCAGACCGACCCCCACCTTCCAAGTGGAATCCTAGCAATGAGTAGTGAAGCTAAGAGGCTCAAGACACCCAGGTTATCTACATCCTCACCCTAAACAGGGAGCAAGACCCACCCTATCTTAGTAACCCGAAGTCTCACAAAACAACGCCAATAGTCAGTATCCTCCTTTCACAGAATGACCAAGGTGGCTGTGAAAGCACAATATTGTGGTTCCACAACAGAGTATCTCAAGGTGACTAGTATGTTACTAAAGCTGTGTAGCCACCCGTCTCACTCCTCACCAAGATGTAAGTTGGTTTTGTCCCAAGATTAAGTTGTTAGTTGTATCTCTACTACAAGATTTCTACAGGTGAATGGTCACCCCACAGAGTGAGGGTTCGAAGATCCTCTCCAACTTGATTATTAGCGGAAGCAGTAGAACACACAGGTCAATGAAGGTTTAAACCACCTCACAAGCCAGTCTCACCAACAGTGGAGTACAATCATGTGTCCAAAGCCTCTGCCTCAAGCTAGGAAGTGAAGAATCTAACAAGTAAGACAGCAACAAAACTATAAGAAAAGCATCTATTTCTACCGCCGGTGAGGAGGAAAGATAGCTAACCCCGTGTGGAAAAGCTCCCACATCTAGGCATCCTATGTTCAAGGAAAATGACTACTTGGAACTCACATTGACGATCTCCAAAAGTTAGCGAAGCACCCTCACTCAAGAACCTTAGTCAAACTACCAGCATCCAAAGCATCTCTAAGAATCCCAAGTCCACACATGGAGCTAATCAACCAACTCGGGTCAGCGAAGAGAAAAATCGTACAGGAACGTGTGCAAGCAAGACGGCTCGGGTTAAGAGAATGAAATAACATCCCACAACATGAGATTTACAAAAGACAATGGATGTAACTCTTAAGGCAAAATATATCAAATAATCAGACTTCCTAAAAGCATAATCTTCCTAGAGGATCCTATTTGGAATTGTTTGCTCAATGTCGGAGGTAGTCGAAAGCACGAGGAGAATTGGTAATGAAGACAAGGACTGAAAGACCCGTTGGAAGAGGCCCTCCGAAGATAACTTAGACCTCAGTCCTCCAACATAAACTCAAGGAAATGGGAGGAAAAGTAGGGATTTATCGTACACAGAAACTCTCGAAGAAAATCCACATAATCCTCGAGCAAGAGAAGTGCCCTAACCAAACTCAAGAGCTTAAGGTGTTCCCATCACCGGGGAGGAAGAACAAGGCGATTTGGGAAAACTACAAGTGGATCTATCAGAAAAGCGCCAAAGTTAATCCACTCAGATTCAATAGACTCACGTTATTTGGTTAAATAATTAACCCCAAAAATAGCCTCTTTGGTTGCATCAAAATAAGATCCCACAAGATAACCAAAAGAGGTTTCCAATCACAATCGATGTATCTTGTGTGAGAAAGCAAAGAACCAAGTCAATATTCTAACTGTGATTTCTTTACCTTCCAAATGACCTCCAAATTCAATAGATTGTCTCCAAATAGCATGTCCGACTGCAACATGGCCCCCTTCCAGCAAAGTGACGGCTCGAAGCTCCACCCCATTTTATGGGGATAGGAATAAGAAATAAGAGGTATTTAAAGACGTAAGAAAGATCCCAGTAGTGGTAAAAAATAATCGAGCTTGAAAAAACGAAAACTCTCTTCAAAAATGAGACCATGTCTCTAAGGAAAGGAGATTTCGGAACGGGGAGAGAACTCCGACCTAGACATACAACCAACCCACGGATGGTGTCAAGTGGATACCCCCACACAAAAGTGGTTAAGTTTAATTTTGAGGGCACAAAGGAACCGCTCAGACAGGAGAGTTTGAGAAATGAGAAGGAAAGTGTCCGCCTTTGCGAGCCTGGGAACTCAAACAAATCATTTAAGCCAGAGACCACGCAAGAAAGTGCCGACTGAGTTATAAGGAAGTATCTTGAATGGGATTCCAATATAATCAAGCAATAAGGAGGATAAAGACCCCAGTGACCAATGGAGCTTATCCTAGAAGCAAATATTCAAAACTCATTTGGTTAATGCCCGAATCCAACACACCTTGAAAAACCACCGGATCTAAGGCAAATATGCTCTTGGGAGATGCAAAGAAGATACTCCCTCAAGAACTATTGGTGTTGGCCTAGAGATGAGCTAAGATCAAACCAGAGCACAGAGACATAGTATGTGAGTAATCCCATGAATTAGCAAAAGCATCCCATTTGGCCCGGAGGTGACAAGTTACAGACAACAACCTAGTGTTAGTAAGTGCTAGGTGTTGTTTGGTTTTTGTTTTATCCCAATAGTCAAGCGACAAGTATAGGACCGTGGACTCTAAGTATGGCTTAATGTGAGTCTTAGAAAGATCCATTTTGTATTTTGATTATACGGGCTTGATGCTAGAACCAGCCCATTTTGACTTTGTAAAAGGTTTGTGGACCTTATAACCACCTCTACCTTATACCAAAAAAATGATAAAGCGAACTTGAATGAACCAATGTGTGTGCATGTGAAATGTTCATTTAACCATGATTTTGTGCATGCATTGGTACTGAACTACTATGTAAATCAAATTACCAAAAGCTAGCTGATCCATAAGCGGACATTGGTCTATACAAAATAAGGTCGCTAATGTGACAGACATGTCGCCACGTGAAAGGAATTACCCAAGGCCAAGCAAGTTGGGCATAAATCACCTGTTATGGGGCTTACCTCATGGTTTTCGAATAACTGAGAAATTCTAGGGATTCAAGTTCAATACCCCCTTATTTTCTTCAAATTTATAGGGTAGGGATTTCTTGTCCATTTCTGAACAAGGGGATTTTATTGTTTTGAAAAACATTTTTCTTGATTTTTCTCTTTTTCTTTCTTTTTATTTTCTCTTTTTTCTTTCTTTTCTTTTCTTTTCTTTTTTTTTTTTGGGATACTTGCTCAGATTAGGCGTAGAGCAAGGGATTTTATTCGGGTAGGGAGGAGCTTGTCCTTTTGCCAATTTCTCAGTATTCTAGACCATGCACATGATAGGATAGCAAGGGAAACTTTTCACTTAAGGTATTAAGACCTACTATGTAGTATCACTTTCGAATTTGCAACAAATCATTTTAAGATGTAAAAATGTGTTCTTGGTTCAAGAAGTAGCAAGATCATTCTCAAAACTCAAAATTATTTAATGAAGTAATAGTGCTTTTGGTGCAAGAGAGATTTATAATCAAAATGACAAAATCAAAATTTATTAATTATGTGAATTTTAGTGCATGGTTCAAGATAACTTTTGGATTTATCTGAAGTAAACTAAAATATAACTTGCAATCTTGGTAAATAATAAATGCAGAAATAAATATAATAATGCCTTGGAAATATTTTTGTAGATTTTCAGATTTTGTGATTTTTTTGGTTGTTTTTGATAAGATATTTGAAATGCATGAAAATGTATTTACAACTATGTACAATGATGAGACTTGTGGCCTTATGCATAATATATTTTCAGATGCATAATATTCATGGGTTCCTTGAGATCTTTTCCATCCAAGGTAGCCAATCTATATGCACCTGATCCAAATTTAGTAGTGATGATAAATGGTCCAAGCCAATTTGGTTGGAATTTACCTTTAAGATCTTTTCTTGCATTAGTATTTTTTTTATTTTCTTTTAAGACTAGATCACCAATTTCAAAAGATCGGTTATGAACTTTCTTTGAATATGCTCTTTTAAGTTTGTCTTGATAGGCATGAAGGTGCTCTAAAGCATGAATGCATTTTTCATCTAGGAGTTCCAGCTGACTAAGTCTGCCAACACGATATTCATCTCCTACTTCAACATCTTGAAGTAGAAGAGCTAAAGAAGGAACTTCTAGCTCGAATGGGAAAACAACTTCAGCACCATAAACCAAGACAAAAGGTGTAGCGCCAGTGGGAGTACGAATACTAGTTCGATAAGCCCACAAGGCAGGATATAATTGTACATGCCAATCACGACCTGATTTATTAACCAATATTTTAAGGATTTTAATTAGAGTTTTATTTGATGCTTCAGCTTGGCCATTACCCTATGGATAATAGGGAGTAGACCAACGATGTTGGATTTTATATTTTTGACATAATTTCTTAACATCTTTGTTCTTAAAACAAGTTCCATTATCTGAAATAATATTTGAAGGAATTCCAAATCTACAAATGATTTGATTAAGGATGAATTTAGAAACTTGAGCTCCCATGCAAGAAGCTAAAGGTATAGCTTCTACCCACTTCGTAAAATACTCAGTCATAGTTATTATGAATTTATGGCCATCATATGAAACAGGATTTATTTTACCAATGATGTCTAGACCCCATTTAGAAAAGGGCCAAGGGGAGGATATAGCTTGGAGTTCTTGAGCAGGAGCATGGACAAGGTCAGCATGTTTTTGACACTTGTCACAATGATGCACATAATCATGTGCATCCTTTTCCATGGTAGGCCAAAAATATCCTATCCTAAGGAGCTTTTTAGCAATGGCACTACCACTAAAGTGACCCCCACAAGATCCATCATGGGCTTCACTCAAGGCTTTCTTAGACTCTTCTGAATTTAAACACCTTAGTAAAATACCTTCAAAAGACCTTCTATACAAGGTATTACCGATAATTACAAAGTGAACAACTCGCTTACGTAACAATCTACGTTGATTTCTATCAAGACCTTCAGGGAAAGTGCCCTTCTAGAGGAAGTTGAAGATATCCATATACCAAGGTTCAGGAGTGGTTTCATTGATTAGAAACACATCTAATGGCTCTAAACATGACTTAGTAGAAGTAGGTTCTTGGAGTCGATGAATGATGATAGTAGCATATTCATCATCCAACTCCAAAGGCAATAGGGAAGCAACTGCAACCATAGCATCGACAACACGGTTACTAGTTCTAGGAATAGCTTCTAAAGTGACTTTTTCAAACAATGATATTAATTGTAGAACATAAGCTTTATAAGGGTGAATTTTCTCATCTCGTGTCTGATAAATGTCATTGATTTGATTTATCACAAGCTGAGAATCACCAAAAACTAATAAATATTTTATTTTTAATGCTAGGGTGGCTCGTAATCCAAGAATTAGAGCCTCATATTCAGTAGTGTTATTAGTGCAAGAAAATTGTAATTTAAAAGATAAAGGTATGAGGTGCTTTTGAGGAGATATTAAAATAATACCTACACCGACACCACTCATGCATCGAGCTCCATAAAAATATAAAGACCATGTTTCAGGATGATCTTCCTCTAGATTGAGGCATTCATCAAGGAACTCAATGGTGAGGGGATGAGTAGACTCTAAAGGTGCAACAACTAATTGATCAGCTATAATTTGACCTTTAATAGATTTTTGACCTATGTGAGTTCAAACTCACTTAGAGTGAGAACCCACTTAGTTGTGTGACCCGATAGATAAGGTCGACTCATCAAGTACCTTAATGGATCAGATTTAGCAATGACATAAGTTTTTTGACTAAGCATATAATGACACAATTTTTGCGTAGAAAAAACAACTGCTAAACAAAGTTTCTCTAATGAAGTATAATGAGTTTCATAACTTATTAATGTTTTGCTAATATAATAAGTCGCTCGTTCTTTCTTTTCATCATCAATTTGAGCTAACATAGCTCCAAGTGCAAGTTTCAAAGTAGAAATATATAAAATAAATGGACGATCAGGCTTAGGAGGAACCAACACAGGAGGATTTAAAAGATATTGTTTAATATGTTCAAAATCTTCTTTACATTCATCATCCCATTGAAAAGGGATATTCTTTTTAAGTAGTTTAAGAAAAGGTCATGTTTTATCTGCCAACTTATCTATGAAGCGACGGATAGATTGAAGCTTGCCTTGTAAACTTCGTAGTTCAGATATGTTTTTAGGAGGTGGCATATCTAAGATAGCCTTAATTTTGAGGGGATCAATTTCTATGCCATGCAAAGAAACAATAACCCCCAATAATTTACCTGATTTAACTCCAAATACACATTTAGCTGGGTTTAAACGGATAAGGTATTCTCTTAACCGATCAAATACTTTTCTTAAATCATTTATGTGATCATCCTCTTCAGCTGAGTGAGCTATGATATCATCTACATAATCATGTAGAATATCATACATCATATCATGAAAGATGTATGTCATAGCTCTATGATATGTTGCACCTACATTCTTTAAACCAAAAGGCATTACCTTCCAACAAAATGTCCCCCAAGGGGTGATGAAAGTTGTTTTAGGTTGATCTTCAGGAGCTATTCTAATTTGATTATATCCTGAAAAGCCATCCATAAGGGATAACATTCCACTTTCAACTATAAAATCAATGATTTGATCCATATTAGGAAGAGGAAAATCATCTTTAGGGCATGCAACATTAATGTCTCTAAAATCCGTGCAAACCCTAATATTAGTAGCTTCTTTCTTAGTTACTGGGACAACATTAGAAATCCAATCAGCATAATCAATGGCTTGGATAAAAGTGACATCTAAGAGTTTTTGTAACTCACTTTTGACTAGTAGGGCAACTTTAGGATGCATCTTTCTAAGCTTTTGTTTAACCGGTTTGGCATCCGGATGCACTACTAGATGGTGCATAACCACAGAAGGATCTAGACCAGGCATATCTGCATATGTCCAAGCAAATACATCATTATATTCTATGAGAAATGCAATATATTATTTTTGTTTTTCTTCACTTAATTCTGATCCAATCTTGACTATGCGAGGATTCTTTTCTGTACCAATATTAACTTCCAAAACATTTTCCACTTCAATATTTAGATCTCTTTCAAAATTAGGTGGAGCGGGTGAAACACCCATTTCTTGTAATTCTTCCAAGGTTAACTTGGCTAATTCTTCTTGAGGGGTTATAGCATCAAGATGGGCTATACATGGTATAGATCCATCAAAATAAAACCCATTATGTAAGATTTCTTCAATAGAAATGTCATGGAAGATGTCACCTTCCAATTGTTCATCTAGTTCAACAATCATTTCTAGATAGTCTATGGATAACATATTACAAGAGAACATCCTACCCATAGACTTAAGGTATTCTTGTTGATCTAGGTAATCTTGATATGATATTAGATGATCGTCATCCTCAAATGGGAATGGTTGACACTTCCTAGGAAAAAGGCCTAATTCAGATCTGGCAGGCCATACTTCAACTTCTAAGGGTTCTTTTATACCATTTTGGAAAGGTCCTAAACCTTTACCTTTATATCCTAATTTAAGCATCATAGGTTTTGATTTTTCATATTTATCAAAAAAATAACACCTAGCAAATCCATCATGATCAATTGTGATAGTCATGGGTCTTATTCTACCCCAATCATATCCCTTATAAATAAATGCACAACTCCCAACATGATATATGCTTCCCATAGGTTGTGGCAAGCCCAATGTCCGAGGAGATGGCGGTAATTGAGTTAAGGCAAGAGAATCTTGCATGGAGAATTTTTCTTCTTCTGATGTTGTGAGAATTGTGGATAAATCAGGTAGATATTCATCTGAAAGAGGATATGAGGTAGAAGGAATATCTTCTACAATTTTAGATGCTATAAATATAAATTGTGTGGATGTAGATGGAAGAGATGTTGATGTTGATGAAGAAGATGTAGGTTCAGAAGATGTGGATGTAGAACTAGATGGAGGTGTAGGAAGTGTAGAATATGGAGGTGTTAAATATGTAGATGGTAAATATGGAGATATAATTAATGGAGGTGAATATGATGATGGTTTAGGTGAGATTTTTGTGCATTTAGAAGATGCAACTGAATTAGGGTGAGTGGCAGACAAAGCGGGGCAAAACTGAACCCCAATCGGTTCTGCCAAAGTGCACATGTCAAATGGTCTAGGGTCACCATGAATGGTAACCAATTGATTTTTAAATTCAAATTTAACACATTGGTGCAAGGTGGATGGTACAACTCTCATTGCATTGATCCAAGGATGACCTAAGAGTATGTTGTACGATGCAGGGCAATGTACAACAAACACAGTCATATCCAAAGTTCTTGGACCAACCTGCAATGGAATTGATATAACTCCACATGTTTCTTGCATCTCATCATTAAAAGATTTTATGATCATATCAGTTCTCTTCATTTCATCACTTCTAAATCCAAATATTTGGTAGAAATCAAAGGTGCAAATATTTAGGGATGAACCATTATCAATTAGAACTCTTTTGACTGCTACATCTCCAATCAATGTTGTAATATATAGAGGATTGTCTTTATGCATACTATGAAGAGGAATATCTCTATCTCAAAAATCAATGCAATCTATTTCTTGAGGTATAACAGTATTTATAATAGCCTCAAGTTGTATATCTTGTGGTACCATCATTGTACTCAATGTACGCATTAATTCTTCTCTATGTATGGAAGAAGTCCTTAAAATATCCAAGAGAGAAATCCTTGTTGTAATGTTAGCAAGCTGCTCATTAATATCATAAGGAGGTTTTGGTTGTACATTTGATGCATTATTCCCTTTTGTAGGAGATTTTAATATGAATGGAGTTGATTTATCATTTTGATGTTGATCTTGTGTTTGAGAATTTTGTGCTTGTTGTCTAGTAACAACTCCGATGGTACCTATAACATTATTATGTCCAAAATAGATGGGTCGAGGTCTAGCATTCATTGCTTGCTCATTAGGGAGCAATTGTTGTGATGAAGGTCATGTTGTGACCCTCCTAGGAAATGGTTCTTCAGGGACCATCAAGTCTATGATAGGAAGAATAGCCTCTGATTCATCTTCAGAGCTATTCAAATTGTTGGATGTAATATCCAAATCACTTTCTATCTCATTCTCTGTATCATCTGGATATGGAAGTTGTATGTTATGCATGGGTCTACTTGTGACCATAGATAATGTAGTTCCAAATGATGTTTCTGAATCTTGATTAGGTACCAAACCACTAATGGTTCCCACATACCTAGTTGGAGGAGGAACGTTATGATGTTCCACCTGATTTACCGCTTCTTTACCATGCTTAGGTAAAGGATGTTGGAAAATATCCAAGGTCTGATTTGCATTCTGAGTTTGATTTTGTTGTGTATTATTCTGAGCATTATTTTGAACATTCTATTTTGGTGGGAAACTTTCCACCGATATTTTGTTATTATCAATCAAATATTGTATCATATGTTTCAACCGCTTACAAGAATTGGTTGAGTGTCCATCCACTCTATGGAAATTGCAATGCAAATCAGCTCTAAATCCAGCTGTAGTTGTATCTGGTTGTCGTATGTTGGGCAACTGAATTAAACCTCATTCCAACAGTTGAGGTAGAATTGTGGTTAAAGGTTGATTTAACTTTGTAAACTCTCTTGGAGGTTTATCTAGAATTTTCAATACAAATTTATTCATTGCTTCTATAGTATTGATAAGTGCGGTATTTCTACTATCAGTGACTCCATCACCTACCACTTGTTTATTCTTGTATTGATTTTTAGAAGATTTATCTTCATCTTTCTTCTTAAACTGACCTCTTCTAATGAGAGCATCTTCAACTCTCCTTGCTAAATCTATAGCTTGATCAAAGGTGGTTATTGTGGCTATAGAAAGTTCATAAGACAATTGCTCTTGCAAATTACCAATAAAAATGTCTAACATCTCACGATGAGGTAATGCAAAATGCAATTTTCCCAGCAATTATCTCCACTTAGTCAAGAATTCAGAAAAGCTCTCATCTTTGCCCTATTTCAGGTTGTATAAATCCTTAATGGTCATGTGCCTCTCTATGTAGGCACTAAATTGATGGATGAACATTTATGTTGTCTCTTCAAAGTTTCTCAAAGAATTTGTAGGCAACTGATAGTACCACTCTAATGCCATGCCTCCGAGACTTTTTGGGAACATCTTTAGCAACAACAAGTCATCATATGAGATATCATGACAAGTTATCCTAAACATACGAAGATGCTCAATAGGATCTTCAGTTCCTTTATATATCGGGAGAACGGGCATAGGGAAGTGCTTAGGGTATGGTTGGGCAACCACCATAGGATCCAAGGGTTGGCTACACATCTCTCGATAATTGTATGAGGGATGGTAGGGATCTATCTGGTCTAGGTGAGAAGCTAACTATTTAACCATAGCTTCAAGGCCATGTGGTTGTCCAATAAGTTGATTTTGTTGCATCATATTATTAGGTCTTTGAAGATAAGATTGTGTTACATAAGGATTTCCAATTGAAACACTATTATGTAAATTGCTTGTAGGAATGGTGTTATAGGATGGAACTATGTTATGTTGAACCTTTTGTTGATTCTTGTTAGGATTTGGTATTTTCCTAACCTTTCTTGGTATAGAAGTCTTTTGGTTTGTAGCAGAAGTTTATAATTTCTGTTGAGGATTTGGATTTGTTGTAGGTGTTGATTGATTGATGTTTTGAGTTGGAGTTTGATTCACATTTTGAGATGGGCCAGCTTGATTATATTTTATGTGTGGCATCGGTCTTCCAGCCAATCGGAGAGCAACTTCTAAAGTAGCCTCCATAGAGTAATCTCCAAGGGGAAGTTGACCTTCTATTTCTATTACTTGATTAATGACTTCTATGTTATATTTTATGAATTCGATAAAATGTTGTGTAGATTTAAATATGAGATTACCTTCCTCATCCATTTGAGGTTGAATATTGTATTGTCCTTCTTCTTATTTATTTATGTCTTCATCATATGATTCTGAAGTTACATAATCTTCAATGATTGGTTTATCAGGATCATCCTGAGTGGGCTCTTCCTGAGGTGGTTCTTGCATAAACTCATCTTCTATTTGTTTACCATTCCTTAAAATTCTAGGTATTTTGATAGATTAGGTTTTTACAAATATATATGTTATATATATATATATATATATATATATATATATATATATATATATATATATATGCATTCAAATTTTGGGGGTATATATTTTATATATATACCTAATTAATATGATATTTTTTTTGGGTTTTTGTAGTTTTAAATTGCAAAGAATGAAGGAAAACAGAATAGAAAATATTATAGTGTAGATATTATATCTTAATTTTCTTGAAAAATTTTATGAATATCATTAATAGGTTCCAACTCATCAGGTGTCATATAGTGTTCTTCTTCAAATTGGAAATTTATTTTCAAGAACTTTATGAAGTGAGCTATGGTGATACATTCAACTTCATAATCAGGCATACAAAAGTATAGCTCATGACAATATTCATGATAGAGCACAACTCTGGGAACTCTATTAAATCTTCTTTTATCTTCCAAGACAACTTCTTGATCCTCTACGTGAGACAAGAACTTGTGTACTACAATTGCATTCTCAAGATAGTCTTCAAAAGAATATAGGCTTGGGGAAATAAGGGCTCTCTTATCTGCTAACCATATCTCACAAGCTCTTCTAATGTCATTATAAAAGGATAACCTATCAGGATCCAGGATTCTAGATAGATCAACCCTTATGATTTGTTTAAGTTCAGACTTTCTAGCTTCTATGATATCTAATCTTCTATCAAGTTCGTTCCAATGTTCTTGAGATGTGAATATAGAGCTTCCAACTATTGAAGAGATTTCTTGGATTGACAATGATGTACTAACATCAATTCGAACAACTCTTCTTCTGTTGTAATCTACCATCTATGATGATTTGATTTTTTTAGATTTTTGATGTTTAAGTTTTGTTTTGTAAATCAGAAAGATACCTATGTGTTTCACGTCGGGTTCACCAAAGAATGTAGCCCAAAAATTCTCGCACTCCTTTCCTCAAGGCTGATGGATCCACGCCTTAGAGGGGAATGGAAGAATGAGTGGTCTACACCTCAAAAGAGAGGTACTTAATCATACCTTCTAAGTGGTGATTTTTCGATGAATTGGTTTGGGTTCACCAAGAAACATTTTGTGGTAGTTTTTGAGCCTAGGTTTGGGATTTGTTTTGATGTGTTTATTTTGATTCAAATCACAAATATACCTAGTTTGGCCAAAATGCAACTATTCTATCCTATATGCTATTTTGATTTAAATGCAGATAGCAAAATAGAATTCAGAAAGACAAATGCAATGCTAGAAAGTGATTTCAAACCTTACCTGTATCCGAAAGTTTGTTGAAGTTTCTAATTTTTTTGAGTGCAGTCCAGATCATACGCAATAGGTCAATATCGTACTACGATTCTGCAAGATCGTAGTACGAATAGAGATAGACTATTCTGATTTTTCCAAGGATCAACAAAACATAGGTAGAGATAGAAAATAGAAAAATAGAGAGTTGTATTGATGCTTATAAGAAGAATTAAGATCTAATGTCGGCTATTAGATAATTGTAATAACATGAATTGATGAATAAATGTTCAAAACTTACATAAAACATGCAATTATATGAAATTAGGTGAACTCCAGGAATGCATATGCATAAATCTAGTATTCTATGAAATAAAGGATGATAAATGAAAGATTAATCCAATGAAACAAAGTTAAAATACGCAAACCATAGCTTGGGGTTGCCCCCAAGTGGGTTGCAGGTAATATCGTAGCCTACAGGATAGGATCGTACACCGAACTCGCCTGATCGTACGATGATAGTGATATCGTATCCTTCGATCTGCAACAATATCCTTCGATCTTGCACACAACAGCAAAATATCTAAACTGCACAATCAAGCGAAAGAATTCTAAAATGCGAGGAGTCAGGGGAAATTTTAGAGGGAGGGGTCTGGTTAAATAAGTAGGGAGGAGTGTCTAGAATAGGGAGGAGGTTGGATTGTTACAACTTCTTCTAAGTTGGGTGAGGCCGAACGGATCCGATCTCGCATTTCTCGCACAGTTACACAGGTGGGGACAAAAACCGTTCAACTAATTTTTGTCGTTTTCCATTTTTGAATTTTTTGTTTTTGGGCAAGATCGTATTACGATCGACAATATCGTACACCGATCGCAAGGATCGTAAGACTAAAATCGTGTTACGATTTTGGAGGTCGTACTACGATTTTGGGGGTCATAGTACGATCTCATCAAATATGCACAAATTTTGAGGTAATTAATGCAAACATGATGTTTTTACAATTTTTTTATGTTCTCATGCAAATGGGTCAAATTTAAGGTGCTACACTTGCCTTTGCTAAGAACCTAGATTTCCAAACCAGTCACTCTGTGAAAGTAAGAGTGCTTTTCTAAGGAGTCTCTTAGCTGAAAACAATAGATTGTAGGAAGGTAATTTGTTAGGGTACCTAGGAATAGATATTTGGGGATATATTATTATGTATAAATATTGGCATGGGCCACACATAACCCAAGGTTGATTGTATTATAATATTATATTATATCATAATATAATATTATATTAGTAGTAGGCTCCCCAAAGTAGAATAAGAAGATGAATATATAAAGAAGAGATATTTGTCATTGTAATCATCATGAAGATGAATCTTATGTAATCATCTTTGCCCATGAAGTGGCTTATGGGACTTTACCCTCCTTGAGTGGCTCTCTCATATTGGGAGATCTTGTGGAGTGATTCCTTCCTTAAGGAGTATTATTGGTGTTTTCCTACCTTAAGGGTATTATCTATCTCTCTCTCATTTGTGGATTGTTATTGTGGATAGTATATTATGGATGAATTATTTGATATTTATGCATATTGGTGAATGATTTTTGTTAATGATAATAAATTTTTACAACAAGTGGCATCAGAGCAACGATTTTAGCAAAGTGGGGATTTTTTTTTATGGAATTACAGAATTAGGGAAGAATTTATTTTTTGGAAAATATGTCTCATCTTTCATGAGCCATATCTCTGTTAAATTTTATCTGATTCAGCTAATTCTTGGATACGTTTGTGTAGAATTTGAAGAGCTTTAAAATGAGTTTTCATATGAAGGAATCCAAACAGTATTGAGGGAGATACGACCTTTTGAAGTTAGTCATCCGAAATAAGGATAGTGACGAATTTCGTAGATTTTTTTTGAAAAACATCTCATCTTTCAGAAGCCATATCTTTGTGAAATTTTATTCGATTTAGGCAATTCTTGGATCAGTTTGTGTAGAATTTGAAGAGCTTTAAAATGATTGGTCATATAAAGGAATCAAAGTAGTATTGAGGGATATACAACCTTATGAAGTCAGTAATCTGGAACAAGGGCAGTGACAAATTTTTAGTTTGCAATTTTTTTGAGATAAAATTTGTTAGCTTGGGTAGGCAAATTAGTTGCAATTTATTTATATTTGGAAGAAAAATTGTAAATCTAGTTGTCTATGTGTATTTTTAGCTTCAACTCGGTGGAAATATATTTATTTCCATAAAACCCTAGTTTGCATTAGGGCATGAAATATATTTTTAAAAACCCTAGTTGCATTAGGGCATCAACTATGGCATTGCAAAATTTTAATGGACAAAATGATATTGATGTGAGAGAGTGGTTGAAAATAGTAAAATCTCAAGATAGTGAAAACATGTTAAAATATTGCTTTCATAATTTTTTTACGGGGAAAGCTTTACAATGGATAGAAAGGTTTATTTGGGGTAAACACTTGTGCACTTGGGATCAAATTGAACCAACATTCTTGAGCACATGGGTACCTATTCAATTACAAAGAAAGTTAGATATTTGTAAGAGAGATATTGAAGGAAGGGATAAAAATATAGATAGCATGTTGGATGTCATCAAAGATCTTGAAAAGAAACTATAGGGATTTCAAAATGAGTAGAATGAAATGAAAGGAGAATGGGAAGTTTTCAAGAAACTGAATGAAGACTGAAAAAAAAATTACTCAAGGAGAAAGAGGAAAAGGTTAGGGAATATAATGAGAGGAATATAGAAGGCACATCATTGGATTTACAAAAGCAAGAGCAGAAAAAAAAAGGTTTAAATTCAGCTAAAATTTATATTTTACAAGTTCATGGGAGCATTCAAAAGGAACAGGTTATTATTTCCATTGACCCTGGTAGCAGATATAATTTTATTAATATTGCTTTGGCTAAGATGTTGCAAGTTCAAGCAACAAAAATTAAGGACATACAGCTAGAGGGTGAGCATGTTCAAAATTTTGAATATTTGAATATCACCATGGATATATATGTTTTACATTCAGATTTCTATGCTGTTGAGATGGATGATGAGGATATTGTTCTTGGTTATCCTTAGTTAGATTCTTTGGGTATTGTTAACATTAATGGGCAAAAGAAGTTTATGAAGTTATGGTACAAGAAAAATAAGATATCATTGTTGGATATTCCTCAGCTTAAGAAGCAAGGATACAAGGAAAATCAAGAAGTGGTTGTAGAGAAACAAATTGAAGAACTTGAAACATAATCCAAGAAAGCAGTAGTAGCAACAAAGTCCATGGAAGAAGTAGCAACAACTGATTCAGTAGAAATAACAATAATAGAGTCCAAGGAAGCTTTTATAGAAGAGCACAAGGACACACCAAACAAAGAGAACATGAAAGAATAATGTGTAGAAGAATTTAAAACAATGGAGCCAAATGTTGAGAATTCAAAGAAGGTAGAACATCAAGTTAAGGTTGCACCATATCATCATCCACACCACCATGAGCGGCAATAATCTTGGAGGCATAGTTCAAGGCAACAATATTATGGTTCTACATAGAATCAGAAGGGCACCAACTATGGCAGTGTTTGGCAGAGAAAGCATAGTGATCATGGTTTTTAGAGTGGATCATCAGCATCAAGGAAAAAGTGGACCCATCATTCAAGTTATCAAAATACAACAGTAAAAGCATGGAGCCAACGAAGCATATTTGGATACTCAAGTAACAAAATGGCATACCAGCATCAACATGTTTCACTTGGATGGATGGATGATCGATATTGGTACCAGTTGCTAACATTTCTTAGCAAATCATATTATCTTATTTCTTCACATGTTTCGATGATGAAATATTTGTAATAAGGGTGGCATGTTAGGGTACCTAGGAATAGATATTTGGGGATATATTATTATATTGTATAAGGGTTAGCATGGGCCACACATAACCCAAGGTTGATTGTATTATAATATTATATTATATTAGTAGTAGGCTCCCCAAAGTAGAATAAGAAGATGAATATATAAAGAAGATATATTTGTCATTGTAATCATCATGGAGATGAATCTTATGTAATCGTCTTTGCCCATGAAGTGGCTTATGGGACTTTGCCCTCCTTGAGTGGCTCTCTCATCTTGGAAGATCTTATGGAGTGATTCCTTCCTTAAGGAGTATTATTGGTGTTTCCCTACCTTAAGGGTATTATCTATCTCTCTCTCATTTGTGGATTGTTATTGTGGATAATGTATTGTGGATGAATGATTTGATATTTCTGCATATTGGTGAATGAATTATGTTAATGATAATAAAGTTTTGCAACATAATTATTGAAGGATATTCCCTCAATATCATTAATATACTTAAATGTGTACAAACCCCAATGTGGACCATATCAAATATGTTAGCTAAAGTCCAAAGACTGGTCCAAGCCCTTGAAAATGTTGAACTCAAGCATGTTTATAGAGAAGGAAATAGATCTACAGATTATTTAGCCAACCTCAAACTCTCATAGGAAAATATTACAATTTGGCAAGAATATTTCCTAGCTAGGCTAGCTCAATTAGATAATAAAATCAAAAGAAGGTAATTTTCCCCCCAAATCCCCTTTTGAAATTAGTAGCAGGTCCCATGCGAGCACACCCAAATGTTATCTACTTTCAAAGAGCCTTCAGTTTTTGAATTAAAATTGAATCATGGTTCGCACCTCTAATCTTAGTGGAAAGAATATGTGGTAGTATCACAAGTGGCCATATCCTTTATGTGTAGAAATTACTATCACTCAAGAGCCATCTAGTGACTAGGCTTGACCTTTTATAACATGTTTGAAATTAAGAGTAATTAGCTTTCCCAAGATTATCTAATTGTGGTTGAGGTGGACACATCAAGGATGGAATATTTTTGTGATTGGGGCAAACCATTACTCCTACAAAATAAAAATATAAAATAAACATTATTACACAAATAAAGAGAAAGAAAACCATTATTGGAGTGGATGGGTCTCTATTCCTGAGGCACTTATAGAGAGGATTTTCAAAGCTTGTGCTTGTGATAGTAGTTTTATCAACAATCATTCCTCAAAGAGGTATTGGGAGGTGGACCAAGGGATGATAGGTTCAAGTAGTGTGGGTGAAATTTTGTACCTCTTCACCCACTCTTCTTCTCTTTGTGATGATGATGTCTTAAAGCTAGCCAATTTTGAAGCATTTATGAAAGAGACAAATTTCTAAAACCCAATGGACGATCAGTAGAAAAAATATCCAATATTAGTATTGGAAAAAAGAATGGATAAGTGAATGCTCAAATAAAGACCCAAAATTCCCACCCTGACCATTGGATGGAAGGATGGAATCTCAAATCCCCAGATGAAAGAATTGGAATATGGTTCAATGGTCACAAGTCCTAGGTTCCCATCCCAAAGCTAGATGGAAATTTGGGAAGCCCCTATTAAAATTTTGAACCTAATATTCCATTCCTTCTGATGAGAGGAGGATTGGAAATGTGGTGCTTGAAATATCATCCTTGACTACAACTGACGTCAATAGGAAAGCCTCAAAAATAAGGATCATTAATGATTAAAGCTATTTATCCTAGTACAAGTTGATGAAAAATAGGTGGAAGTATGCAAAGCTTGTGATGATCAACCAGACTTCTCAAGTGCTCGAAGGAGAAAATTAGATGAATTTAATTGCTTGAATAGGTTTGGCAAGAGCAATCAAGGGCATAGATCTACGCAAAAAAACCTAACTTCCTTCGAACAGCCATCATTTTTCTAAAGAGAATATTATCAGTTGATCTTTCAATTGTTCCAATATGATCCTCCCACCTAATGCCATTAATGTTGTAATTTGAATTCGATATAAAATCCTTTATAAAAAGCGAGATGTTTGTCATTCCAATGGTGGCTTTGTAGCCTTTACAATTAATATGTAATTCTTTTTTGCTTGTAAATAATAGTGAATCATTGTTTGTTCTATCAATTTATCTTTCATTTTGCTTTTGCCTTTGTGTGAATAATGTTATTTTTGCGATGTTCGTCTGAGTTGGTTTGTTTAATTCTACTATCTATATTTAGCGAGTTTAGCTGGGCATTTCTAGAATTCACATTTACCATTGGACATCAAGATTTATCTTAAAGTCAATCAGGTGGGAGTGCTCTAATTTTGCTACCTGGATTTCATACACCTTCTCGTTGGTTTTGGAATTCACCCCTGCACGCTGCACTGAAGGAGAATTGAAGATGGGGTAGGCTAATATGTTAGGTGGTTCACTATTGTTTATGTCGACGATGTTGGAGGAGTGTGTCTTTATGTGGTCAAATCCCATATTTATAAATTCCAACTATAAACTCTTTTATTTTCTTTCTCATTCCCTTTTCCCCATTTTCTCCTTTGTGGCATAGGTAACTAGAATCAAAGGAGTCAACCTTCTCCAGAGATCAATCACCTCTACCTCTCTCAAGCTGCGTGGCCATTCAATGTTGTTCAAGAACCTCAAGGCTTGCCTCCTGCTCATATGGTGCTAGTTTTCATACCAATAGGTAGGCACAGTGATATGGAGCTCTCCAAGTGGACTCTCATCAAGACTTGGTACTATCTAATTGGCCTAGACAAGTGGCCTCTCTTCATGTCTAAGTTTAATTATGTGAGTTGGAGGTATAACATGAATTTAATTATCACCCCAGGAAGGATTTTTGTGATCATGTGTGAGGTGTCACCTCGACGTAGAATGGTTATCACCTCCCTTCAGCTTAGGTCGAGGTGCCAAGATTCTAGAATTATTCATCCTACGATTAAAATCTTCTCAAGAAATCTTAGAAAGAAAAGAAATGGGATGTTTCTGTAGTTAAACTCCTAATGCATAAGTTTGTAAGAAGGTGGTGAAGGTGTTATGGGTTGGTTGCAAAAAAAAATTCTAGCTTCTTTGGGTCTATGATTCATCACGAGTATCCAAGGCAACTAGGAATTAGAAATATTTGCTATTTAAATTATTATCAAACTTTGGTGCTTTCCTTGAGTGGTCCTATTGTGATTTTGTGGAGTGGAGTGGGAATTGATAGTGTTAGAACTCTTGGAAGAATGACCACCTTAATTCTATAACCATATTCTCTAATTGTTGATCTTGAAGAAGGGCAACATTTTGCAATGCTTGCTAGATTTTATTGGGCACCACAAGAAAATGGAAAAAATATATGGCTTACTCTTAGTGCAACAGAGCAATCAAGGTTGGGACTCTTGAGTTTAAAATAAATATTCCTTTGATTGCAAAAGTGATAGGCTTGGTTGCATATGGTTTCATTCACAATAGAGAAAAATGCTCCCTTGTAAAGGAGTTCTATATTTTCCTAAGCGAAGAGGAAGAATTGGTCAAAATCCAAAATAGATTCAAGCATAATTCGTTGAAATATCCTTAGGATAGGGTGGTGCTGTTCATTATGCAGTAGCTGACTTTGGACAAAAACCGAGATATCTTGTGAAGTTTCCACTTTATGTTCCTCAATCACTTACCCCATAAAAGATTGATGAAAATTCCATCCTTCCTGTTCTAGTCCATGGTGAGATTTGTGAGCAGGGTCAGAAAAGGGATTTCTCTAGACCCAATTCACCAAGGATTGGTTAAAATTTTGTTTGATTATGTGGTCAAATCTAAATTTTTTGATGGGATGGAAATTTTCAATTCCTTTAATAGGGTGTTGACTACAATTGTGGACTATCTAGAATTATCCAACTCTAAAGGGTTCAAGTCAATTAGCCAAGACATTTCTAATGCTACCCTAGTTGTGGTGTCTATGACTAGGGTGGTGGACTCACCTCTGAAAGGAGTGGGAGGTAGCAACAAGAAAACCAAATGACCAAATGTATGGTTTCCAAACTGGCCAACTCTGTTAAGTCCCCCATGTGCATTGAAGACTCTGATTCAGAAGAATTCACTCTCCCTCCCAAGAAAGTGAATCTCATTCTTAATGTGGGTAGTGCAAAAACATCTTAGGAACACCAGATCTAGGCTTCGAGGTCTACCCCTAAACTATTCACAATAATATTATTAAAGTTGCAGAGGTCTTTGATCAAATCCATATAGACTACTATCTCCTACGTGGAGTAAATCCTAGTCCTAATGGGATGGGAGAAGTGGGAGCTAAAGAAGGATGAAACAAACAAAGATGTTGGTCCTAGTGGAACCAAAATTTAAGTCTTGGATCCTCTACTTACTTATGGTTTTCTAGTTTGTGTTGGTTTAGGCTTGGTCCTTCTCCCCTATGGAGTTCTTTGTTTGGCTTTGTATTTCTCAGGTTTTCATTTTCTCCTATTTGGGTTTCTTGTGTCCTTTGAGCTCTTGGTGTTGTTGTTGTTAGCTCTATTTTGTGTTGTATCTATTTGGTAGTTTGGATCTTGTTTATCTCTTAGATACTTGGTTGACTTTTGGCCTTTTTGTATCTTTTCCTAACTTCTCTCAAAAGGATGGTTGGATCCTTTTGTAAAAATTTTTAGGTTTCCTTTCAAAACCCCTTCATCCATCTAATAAAAATTTGGATTTTGTCCTATTAACTTTTTTCCCTAATTCTCTTTCATATTCCTTTGAAAAATTATTCAAATATCTAGCCTTATTTATCCTTGCCCTTACAAAAATGGTTGTATCATCTACAAACTATTGATGGGTGATGTTGTCAATATTATTACTAACTTTAAGTCCACTTATAAGCCCATATTTTTAACCCTTCTTTATGTTCCTACTAAAAACCTTTGCCATAATAATGAACAAATAAGGATATAGAGGATCTCCTTGTATAAGGCCTCTCTTGGATTTAAAAGATTTTGTTACTAACCCATTGACCAACATTGAATAATAAATTGTATATACACAAGTTTTAATCCATCTAACCCATTTCTTATTGAATCTAAACTTTTCTAAAACTACAAAAAGAAAATCTCATTTAACCCTATCATATACTTTGCTCTTATCAAGTTTTAATAACATAGCTTTCTCTTTTCTTGAAGTTACTAAATGTATAACTTCATGAGCTACTATGATCCCATCCAAAATTTATCTCCCTTTCACAAACCTCCTTGCTCTTCTAAAATAATTTTGTCTAACAATGGCCTTAATTCATTCACCATCACTTTGGAGATAATCGTATATGCCATATTACATAGGCTTATGGATCTAAAATAATAAAACAATTTAGCATCCTTCTTTTTTGGAATTAGGGTAAGATATGTTGCATTTATTTTATAAGGTATATATTGTTTTACCCTAGACTGTTCCACTGCCACCAATAAAGAATCCTTCACTATATCCCAATTATGTTGGTAAAAATCTATAGAGAGCCCATCCAAACCTAGGGATTTATCCTTATTAATAGAGAAAAGAGATAAATTAACTTCTTCTATAGTAATAGGCTCCATCATTTTCCTATTGTCTTCATTCGTTATAACTGAAGGTGCATCTTGAATAAGTTTATCATTAAGAACTTTAGTCTCCTTTGATCCTAGAATATTCTAATAAAAAGACTTTACCTCTTTTCTAATTTCACTTTGATCTTCATTCCAAACCCCTTATATTGATTTAATTGGCACAACCAAAATATATCATGGAGGTAAGAACAGGAAATATCCTAAATATAAAAAACTCAAACCTTAAAGGAATTTCATAGATTATAATATCTTTATAGCAAAAGATAAATATAAAGGCTAGTGACACATGTCACCATACAAATGACATGTGCCATGTGGAAAGAACACACATGTCAAGTGCAAAAAGAAGAAAAGGTACACATTATATTCTAATATTTCCCCTTAATGTGTACTTTCCTAAAAAAGATAAGTCAATATTAGATACATTTCCCCTTAATGTTGGCTTCCATTACAACATTCATAAAGCATCTTGCTAAACTTGGAGAATTTGTCAACTCCAAGTGACTTCGTGAAGATGTCAATCACTTGATCTTGAGTAGGTACATACTCCAACTATATGATGTTCTCTTGGACCATTTCTTTGATGAAGTGATGATGGATCTTAATGTCCTTTGTTTGAGCATGGAATACTGGATTCTTGGTCATCTTAATGGTACTTTAATTATCATAGTATATGTGTGTTGGATCATCTATGAGTAGCCCAATATCATTAAGTAGCTTCCTCAACCAAATTGTTTCCTTAGTAGCCTCAACTACTATATTATACTCTACTTCTACTAAATACAAGGAAACTGTAAGTTTTTTATTGGTGCTCCATGATATGGTACCCTAACCCAACTGAAATCCATAACTAGTAGTTGATCTTCTAGTTTCATGACAACTAGCCCAATCCGAATCTATGTACCCAATCAATAAAAATTCATTACATGTTTTGTACATTAGACCATGATGAGGGGTCACCTTGAGGAATCTCAAAATCCTCTTAGTTTCCCACTAAATAGGTGATATCTGGTCTAGTTGAAGTTAAATAGATCAAACTTCCAACTAGTTGTTGTTATTAACCCTTTCTTCATCATCACTATTAATTATTTTTAGTTGTGTTTCCATGGGAGTGGGGATAGTTTACACTCCTACATGTGAAACCTCTCCAAGAGAGATTGAATATAATTAGATTAGGAGATGAATATCTTGCCAAGTTGTTGTCACACTTATATACCTAAGCAATAGAAAAGAAGGTCCAAATCAATCATTTCAAAATATTTAGGGGATGGTTTCACATAAAGAGTAGATTTTGTTGCAGATCTAGTGAAACCAAGGTGGACGAAATAAGAATCAAATTTGGCATACCAAGCTCTTGGTGCCTACTTCAACCCATATAGAGCTTTCTTAAATCTAAAGACTTTATTTTCTTGGTCTTTTACTATGTACCTTGGTGATTGATCAACATATACTTCTTCTTTTAATGTACCATTGAGGAAGGTACTTTTTACATCCATCTAATACATAAACCAATGGTTTTGTGTAGATAAAGCAAATAACAATATGGATTGTACTCATTTTTGCCACAAGAGAAAAAATCTCCTCATAATAATTCCCTTATTGTTGCTTATAGCCCTTAGCTACTAGGCAGGCCTTGTAGCGATCTAATGAGTCATCTGATTTATACTTTGCCTTGTACACCCATTTTGTGCCAATGGTGGATTTTATTAGGGGTAAATCAACTAACTCCCATGTGTGATTCCATTCAATGGAATCCAATTATGCTTCATAGAAAAAGTTCATTTAGGATCACCAAGTACTTCTTTGACATTAGAAGGTTCTGGTTGGCTCAGGACTTTATCTATGAGGGTATAGTTCACTTGGTGTCTTAGGGTAGAAGGCCTTTTACCTTTATAAGTGGGCAAGTGGATTTGGATTTCATCTATGGTAGATTGAATCCACTTAGGTAAAGGATTTGATAATATGGTAATATCATTAGATGGAGGTAAAGTAGGAGGGAAATAAGGACAAGGATCATGAGTGGGGATATCCTCATATTGAGGAAGGTTTTGACTTGTGATGGAAGAAGAATGATCATGTGAGAGAGTGGATTCCAAGGAAGTAACTATTTTCTTATCTGGTTTAAATGAATGGGCCATAGGAGAAGGATTTGGTGGGGAATACTCATTGAAAGTAACATTCCTAGAGAGAAAAATCCTCTTGGAGAATATAACTTATAGGCTCTGGCACTTTCACTATTGCCAAAAAAGATGCATTTTTGGTAACCCCTATCCTAACAGTAAATTCTACTAATTCTAGATGTTGATCTTTGTACTATATTCATCCTATGAAAAAACTATATTCTAGAATTTCTCTTCTTTACTCAAAATATTATGATATTCACTAAGCAACTCCCTTTCCTCTGAGCTTGGATTATTATGATCACATTTTTGAAATTTTGAAAGTTTATCTTTTAGTTCTTCTTTCTTCTTAAAAATATTTCCAAAATTGTTCTTCTTCCATTCTTTTAATCTAGATGTCATAGATTTAATTTGTTTTGGAAGATCATACAACCATAATTTCTTGAATAATTCCACGTTTGTGCTATCATATCAATATATTGAATATGATCTTCCCACATATGCTCATATTTAAAATATGATCTTTTTTTGAATTCACTTACCACCATTTTAACTCTTATTGGCCAATGATTTGAATCAATCCTTATTAAGGTATTAATTTTAGCACAAGTTCCTTCATCTAGCCAATAATCTAAGAGTATGCATATATCTAATTCTTTTGCTATTAGGTTTTGGCCTCTCCTATTGTTGGTCCATGTATAGTTGTATTCTTCAAATCAACCTCCCATAGATTATTGTTTTGAATCAAAGTTGAGAATTCTCTCATACTTTGGGTTAATTTACTAATTCCCCCAAATTTTTCATCCAACTTTATTATGGCATTAAAATATCCTATGATCGTGAATTGAGTTTCTTGGTATTTACTTATCGTAAAGGCTTCAATCCCACTACAAACTTCTAATCTACCTTACTAATTTGTATGTCCATAGACATTGATAAGGATGAAACAAATATCTGCAAAGTAGAAAGTGACTAAAGAGGCTATCCAATGCCTAGTTTTATGAATGGTTACATAGAAGCTTCTAGAAGGATTCCAACATGTTATAATTTCTCCTACTACTTTTTCAAAATCCATAGCATCCCATTCACATCTTGTCCATACTGCTTTCATAGTTTTTTAAACTTATTTTTTCATTTTAGTTTCCTAGATACAAATAATATCTAGCTTATTACTTAAATATAGGTCCCTGATACACCTCTACTTTTAGGGGGCATTAGCATCTCTTATATTCCATGATATGATAATCATGTATCATTAGTGGCTACTAGCCCCGCTTATGTATTACCAATATCTTTTTATTGTTTGGTAAAGAGAAGTTCAACCAACTTGGTTTGTGTTCCTTTCTCTATGTTTGCTCTTGCTTCCCTAGATCTTGCTTGATAATTTGAGGGTATTCCTCTTTTTTTCTTGTCTATATCAAGATTAGGTATTATTATTCTATTCCTCAATATTCTTTCACAATTTTTTTCATCATACTTATCCTCTCCAGACTCTACTACAAAAGCTTTTGAATTGTCTTGCTCCTTTTTTGGTATTTCTTTATTAATGGCAGAGGTATTAACTTCTAAAATGGTATTTTCTTTACCAATTTTTTTCTCTTCAATGGTGTATGGTACTTCAATAGAGTCTTCAAATTCTAATGAAGCACATTCCTTAGGTTCATCAAGAATTTTCTTCCTTAAATTAGGATCATACTGAATAGATGATTTCTTGTTAATATGTTGAACCTGTTGTATTGTGTCTTCTAATTTTGATCTACTTTTTCTTCATAGCTAAAGCCTCAAAAGAGTTGATATTTCTTCCAATATCCTTCCTTACTGGTCTCCACTATTTATTTTCTTTCTTTTTCCTAGATCTATTTTTTGGAAGTTTAAAACCATCTTCATCCATAACCATTTGTAAGTTACTCTTGTGGTTATCTACATATGATTTTGTTGGGCTCTTCTTAGGGCATGATCTCTCAATATGTCGCACCTCATGACATATTCTACATATAAAAGATATATTTTCATAATCTATGGTTTGGTCCACATATTATCCCCATACTTAAGAATGACTGATTTTGGTAAATATTTACTTATATCAATCATGACCAATATCTGAGCATAAATAGCCAAGAATCCATCTTTTGTAGTATCTAAAATCTCAAGGAATTCTCCTAGAGTGTTGTATATTTCCTTGAAGGTATTTATTTCCCAAAATTCAATGGGTAACCCAAACATCCTAACCTAGACTGGTACTAGGGATAGATTTACATTTTCAAGTTAAAATCCTTTATACCAATGGGTAAGGAAGAATTCGGCTCTTCCCATAAACCAAGGACCCCCTTTTAGGAAATTTTCTCTTTCTTCCCTAGAATAAAAAATAGCTAGGAAGAAAGCTTTGGGAAGAAAGGATAGAATCACTCCTGGAGACTTCCAAATCTTATCAAACCATTTTCTCAAGGTTGAAACCCTTTGCCAATACACATTAAATTTACCAAAAATTGCCCTATATTGGAGCAACGAGGATCTCTTTGAGGTATGCTCAATAACCTCTACCACTAGATTATTCTAAGGATTTATCTATAAATTGGTCCATGGAAAGTAAACAAAAACTTAAAATCTATTGAGATTTATCATAATTCCCTATAGCAAATATAATAATTGATAAAAAAAAATTATAATAATTTGCATGCAAAATTCTAAGATAAAGAAGAAAAAAATATAGCTAAAAATTTATGTCTAGATAGAATGTCTTACCTCATTGGAGTCTTGTCCCTTCATTGCTCTTACCGTCATCTGAACCCTAGATGATAAATATTTACAATTTTTTCTTTCACGACTTGAAAAATCATCACTACCCTTGTTTCATATGGTTGACTTCTAGGGTCATACACATCAACCATTGTGGGGCCCATCGTACAACATGTTTATCTAAAAATATCAAAATAAAACTATTTGAAATTAAAGTTTATTCATTTTCAATATTTATTTATCTGTAGGTCATGTGAGTGGTGATGGCAACAACCAACTTGCTCAAATCCATGGGAGTGGAGGGTCCCTTGACGTGGTAATGTTTCACAATGCCATCCACCATGGAACTCGTTTCTTGTGCTCGTATGGATTTTAGGGACTTGATACTCTTGAGATCCAATATTTGGGTTGAAACCACCTTACACAGTTATTTCTAGTAAGCTTCATGTTCACAAAAAGCAAGACTCAAAGAATCATACACGGCGTTCTTTCCAAAGCTCATTTTAAGGTGGCTAGCAAAATTGAGATTGTGGGTTTTGAGAAACTCCTTAGCCATGCTCGGAGAAGCAGCGACGAAGATGTGGTGACACCCACTCTTAATTGTGGCTATGATCAAGCATGTTATGCATATATCACTGACCAATATTTAGTTATTGGTCGTCACCTTATTTAACCACAGATGGATGGCAATCATCGTTCTGAAGAATGACTTATATATCTTGAAAGAAAAATATCATATTAAATATGGAAAAATTATAGGTGCTCTATAACAGTGATAGTAACAATTTTGAATAGTGTATAAATCATATTTTGTTTTTACAAGGCAGTTTGACAAAGATAATTACAAAACATTTTGGTAGAGAAGACACCAGTGAGTGTCGGATTTCTCGAACGCTACTCATTCTGCGATAAATTGTTGAACAAAATCCCATGTTTTCTTGTGGGCTATCAAGGAGGATTTAATTTTAAGCGAATACATCAGAATTCATGGTGATGGTGGATGGAGAAATCTCCTAGAAGAGCAAGCCTCAAGCGGCACAGAAAAAGTTGCAAATTGCATTGGTTGAACTATCTCTGTCTCAACATTAAGCGCTTTGTGAGCTATGTTCATGAAATTCATATATTTGCAATGAATCCGGAAGATGAACTTGAAGAAACAAAAAAAGAAGAATTTACCCCCGATGCTCAGTCATTATTCTATCATGAATTCATTCATGACCAGCTTGTACAGGTTTAATGCAGGTTGTGTGAATACAGGTCTATTTAAATTTGGTAAATGTTCAGATTATCTTCTCTACAATTTAGGATGAGAATTCATAGGTTACAGTAACCTATTCTATTTATTTTTATTTATTTTATTTTATTCTTCTTTCCCAAACCCTAGATTTTGCATTTTTTTAGTTTATCAAATCAAAACCCTACAAAAATATGTAAAGATGAAAATTCAAATTTCAAATTTTTATTAAGGTAAATGATTATTTCAATATGAAAATTTGAAGTCCCTCCATTGCATAGTTTATAATAATCATTTTATTTTAATCAATTATTGTCCAAATAATAATATTAAATGCAAACATTATAAATTTTGGATAATTTGATTAAAATAAGTTTCAAAGGTTAAAATCAAATATTTATTGAATTTCAAGGTTATTATTTTGAAGTGAATATTTGATAATTAACTACACATTTTAACAATTTTCATGAACAACAAAGTTTTTACAAACTTGAATTTTTGCAAATCAGATCAATTAAACAGGCCCCTTGTTAACAGTCATGTGCATTTCTGAGGTATCCAACTAACTCTACATTTCACATATTGATAAGCTTACAAGCAGATTGAATACATCAAACAAAACCTTGGGAAATTAAAACATTTCTTTCAAGAGAGGATATCCTGACAGAATCTTGACTATGAGTATGTTTTTTGGACAAAAATATCACTCAACAGAATTGGCACTATAAGAAGGGCCCGAAGGTAATTAATTTTTTTTTTTAAGTTTGAATTTGTTCAAACTAATTTTTGAAATTTTTCGATATATGTTGCATTAGTCTTGATTTACTATAAATCAAAAATATTTTGGAGTAGCCCATGATATTCTTGAACATGCAAAAATATATTTATCCCAGTATAGGCATGATGGAATGAGATCGGCTAAAGAATATATTCGGGCATATAGAAACACTTAATTTATTTATAAATTATGCATGAATATGTTGCATGTAGAATGTTTCCATACACATTAGATGAGTTTGCTTATGATTGGTATATCAACTTACCTTCAGGCTCTATCACTTCTTGGGCTCAACTAGAAGCAACATTTATCAACCATTTTAAACTTGTTGATCAAGTTATGATATACCTTTAGTTTACCTCTACTCGTAGAGAACCTAATGAATCCTTGAGACTATTCAATGATAGGTTTCATAAGTTGTATACCAAACTGGTGACACCTTACATCCTTTTAGAAGAAACAACCATCCAGATGTACATTGGAGCCTTAGACCCATTAACTTCCATGTTTCTAAGGAGAGTTCCTCAAATTACATCCTTGCCCAAAGCCTATAGTGAGGCAATAAAATTTGAACAACAATTGATTTCTCAAGGTGTTAGTATGGGTCAATTACCATCACTTGGACAACCTAGAGCTTACAATCAAATACCACAAATGAGTCGAGTTTCACACAACCCTCTCCCATGATGAATTTTTTTCTAGGAGTTATGTATCCCAACCAATACCAACCTATCAATATGGCACCCTTGAATCAAATGATGTCTAATGTGAGCAATAAACATGGTGAAACTGAATGTCTATATGTTAGAACTACTTAGATATTGTCCAAAATGAGGTGAAAGTTTTGGAGTCAATACCCGCCAATGAAGGTTGTAGGAATCAAGCTAATCAGAATGCAAGGACAACTTTAGTATTGGAAACATATGAACCTTCATTAATGGAGGAAGATGCATCTAAAGAAGAATATGAATATGGCATGAATGAAGGAATGGAATCTCACCAAGTTTTTCAGAAAGATAATGATTTTATTATTTAATACAGAGAAAGGGAATCACTCACTTCTTTCACACTTCCTAGAGAAACTTCTATCCCACTTTATGTGCCAAAAACTGAAAGCCTTGTCCCACCTAAGGATCCTACAATGCCTATGCAACTAGAAATCAGTATGCCTTTACCTCAGATAGAGAAAACTCTAGAACATAAAAGGTTTGGATATGATATCGTTGAAGATCCAAAGAAAAATGTTGCTCTATTTGAGATAACTCAGGTAGTTGACCAGGAAGATTTGTTACTTAAAACATCCCTTGACTAGCAAGATTTATTATTTGAAAATGACAGGCATATTTTCAATTTTGTGATGAATTTTGGTGTTTTTGAAAACTAGGTTAGTGATGAAGATGAATGGTTACAAGATGATGAAAATGAAGACCATGAGGAAAAATAAGAAATTGCAAAGTCTCATCAAGTCCTGGTGAATGAAAATATACAAAAGGTGGAATCTCAACCTTTCCTTTCAATAATTCAAATTCTAGGTAAAAGTTTGCATAATTATTTGTTGATTCAAATGTTGTTGATAATGAAATATCATTTGTGCTTCACAAATAATTAAAGTTAACTCCTACTCACACCAGTAATAAGGTTGCTACGTTGAACAAGACTGAGGTAGATGTGATTCAGGTACTAAATCAAGTTCATCAATAATTGACTATTGAATCTGGGATACAAAATTGTAATGATCTTCATATGCTAGATATCTTAGATGTCTATAAAATGTTGTGTAGTTATGATTGGTCTGAAACTATGAATAGTGGTTTGGCAATAAAATTTTCAAAAATAGGGTCAATCTTGGAAGAGCTCATGTCTAATAATAACAATGAGGATAGTATTTTGAGCACTAAATTGAAAATAGGAATTCACACCATGTTGGTAGAAACTGTGATTGAAGATAAAAGTTCAATAATAGACATCTCACATAGTAAACAGAAATTAATTGAAGATCGGTTATGGACCTTTAAGTTTGATGGAGCAAAATCTAAGTATGATAATGAGGATGAAATTAAATTGAATTGGTGGGGTGAGAGAGGTAAAATAAAGGCCTTTGAGCTTTCATATCTAATGTTACTATGGGATGATACCCATCAAAATCAGCATGCCTATCATTATGGGCATCTCTCAAATTATGGTAATCATGTTTGGGATCTTGGAAAATTTCATATATGAGAAATCCCAAGTCTTGCCTTGTAAATAGCTTTGTACATAGTTTTATGTTTTCATGTGTTTTCTTTTATAGTGTTTAGATTCAGTTTCATTTGTTTTATTTTTTTGAAGTTGAAATTTATTTATCATTAAGTGTTTTGTTGTTTGTTTCAGTTTTGCTTGTTCAGTTAGTTCATTTTTTTGTTTGTGAGAATGTGTGTTAGATTTCATATATTTACTTTAACACGGTTTTCATCCCTGAGATAGTATCACACATTCATCATTTGTACATAATGCTTTATTTTATGCACTTTTTGTACATAATTTCTTGTTTGTATGTATTGTTTAGACATAGTTTTCATTTATTTGCTTGTTTTGTGATCTTTTGATTTTGAAATTTTGTTGTGTTTTAAATTTTGTGCTTTTCATTAAGGCAAGTTCATGTTAGGTTTGTATTTTGGTTTACTTTCACATGTTGCTTTAATTTTCACAAAATATGTTTTCGTTTTGCTCCTCAAGTTATGGTATAAGTTGTGTAGCTACAATAGACTCTTGGTTCCTTTGAAGGAAACATTTCTGAGTATTGGAAGAAGAATTGCTTGTTTGAAATTAGGTGAAACTGAAGCTAGGGAAATTAGATTATTTAGTAGTTATTCTTAGATTTTGGATTAAAATGGTAGATATTGAAGTAATGCGACATTTTATTGAAGCTTCACATATAACACTATATTAAAATGATATTTTTGATCTTGAAGGATGAAATCATTTTGGTTTGTTGATAGAAAAAAAAATTATACATTCCATCTTAAGCGTTAGATGATCTGTAACTCAAGAGGCACCTATGATATTTGCAAAGCAATCAAATACTTATAAAAAATACCTAGGTGTTTTATATAATCTCTACCAGAGATATAGATGCATGGTTGATAGTCGAGCAAGGTATAGAAGAGATCAAGGTCATCTCCACTGGAGCTATGGATGCTTGACTAGCAATGAAGCAATGTAGAGGTAAATTGTTTATGAGTGACATCTTAAAAAATCCTAATTGCAAAACAGGTGATAGAGATCTGATCGAATCAAAAATAAAAATGAATGCACAAAACATACACTAAGCTGAAGCAAGTGGAGTATTTATTTTCAATTGAAATTATTTAACCTGTACTTTTTCGATTTTACTAGATGATTTATATTTTTCTAATTTTTGGTTTTCGTGATTTTAGATTGGGTTCTTTATCCAAAATGCTTAGGAGCATTTTCGAGCAGTGTCGATATTTTTTGTTACCATCATACAATGTACCCCAATTTGGGGACCCACTTGTCATTTGTTTTGATAATAATGTGACTTTTTGTTTGCACTAAGTGTTATGTTGATTACTTTATACCAAGAATTTTAACAAGGAGGTAAGACTGATACGTGAAACTCATTTGAGTATTACCTTTGACATTGTTTTATTTTATCATACGAATTTGGAATTCTTATTTATAAGTTTAGCTTTCATGGTATTTGTAATCTCCAATCCATAGTCCAATGGTTTATTATATGCTAATGCATTTTTTTGAGTTCTTCAAAACTATTTGAGCACACTATGTAGTAAGTTTATACACATATGGAATGGTGGAGTGAAAAATGATTTCTTCATTAAAAATAACTTTCAATCATACATAATAAGTTAATTCAATTTATTAAATTGTGACATATAACATGATTTCAAGAGTGTATTCAGATTATACACTACTATAGTATTTTAGCAATTTCATAAGTGGGCATAGTATTCATTCGTGTACACACGTCAACCATTATGGGGCCCATCGTACAACATGTTTATCTACAAATATCAAAATAAAATTATTTAAAATTAAATTTTATTCATTTTCAATATTTCTTTATCTGTAGGTCATGAACTGGTGACAGCAACAGCCAACTTTCTCACATCCACGGGAGTAGAGGGTCCCTTGACATGGTAATGTTCCACAATGTCATCCATAATGGAACCCATTTCTTGTGCTCATAAATATTTCAAGGACTTAATGCTCTTGAGACCCAATAGTTGAGCTGAAACCACCTTACATAGTTATTTCTAGTAAGCTCCATATTCACAAAAAGCAAGACTCAAAGAATCTTACATGATGTTCTTCCCAAAGCTCATTTTAGGATGGCTAACGAAATTGAGATCGTGGGTTTTGAGAAACTCTTTTACCATGCCCATATAAGCAATGATGAAGTTGTGATAACACCCACTCTTAATTGTGGCTATGATTAGGCATGATGTTACAGCACGATAGTACAAAGGACTTTTAGAATTACGCATATATCATTAACCAAGATTTAATTATTGGTCATCACCTTATTTAACCACAAATAGATGGTAATCATCATTCCAAAGAATGACTTATATACCCTGAAAGAAAAATACCATATTAAATATGGATAAATTAAAGGTTCTATGTGTAGACCAATTGGTTCAACCAAACCCCATAAGGAGGCGGAGGTCCAAGGTTCAAATCTTGGGCCTCGTCAAATTGAACGCTTGTCCCTTTCCTAGTGCTTTTAGTGGTGTAAAAGGTTTAAAATGATTGTGGCATGGTGGTTATAGGGGCGGACTACGCAAAAAACTATGTGGCAACTTCCATGGTGAATAGCATAGAATACTATGGTAGTCATAAAATTTGGGCAGTCTACCCGGATTCGTGGTGTCTATCGATTCCACCATGTAAATTTAAAAAAATAGAAAAAGTATAGGTGCTCTATAACAGTGATAGTCACAATTTTAAATAGTGTATAAATCATTTTTTTTTTTTACAAGGCAGTTTGACAAAGATAATTACAAAACATATTCGCGTGATGTGGTCTACTGGCAAGGATGCAACTTGCATTATCAATGATGTGACCCGATTTCAATCCCCATGGTGGATATGTATATGTATAATAATTATTTACTCAATAAAAAAAAGATAATTACAAAATATTTTTGTAGAGAAGACACCAGTGAGTGTCAGATTTCTCGAACGCTACTCATTCCGTGATAAATTGTTGAACAAAATCCCATGTTTTCTCATGGGCTATCGAGGAGGATTTAATTTTAAGTGAGTACATCAAAATTCATGGTGATGGGGGATGGAGAAATCTTCCAGAAGAGTAGGCCTCAAGCAGTGCGAGAAAAGTTATAGATTGCATTGGTTGAACTATCTTTGTCTCAACATTAAACGCTTTGTGAGTTGTGTTCGTGAAATTTGCATATTTGCAATGAATTCAGAAGATGAACTCAAAAAATATATAAATAGAAGGATTTACCTCCGATGCCCAGTCATTATTCTATCATGAAGACATTCATGACCAACTTGTACAGGTTTAATGCAAGTTGTGTGAAGACAGGTCTATTTAAATTTGGTTAATGTTCAAATTATCTTCTCTGCAATTTAGGGTGAAAATTCATAGGTTACAGTAACCTGCTCTGTTTCTTTTTAATTATTTTAATTTATTTCATTTTATTCTTCTTTCCCAAACCCTATTTTTTGCATTTTTTTTAATTCATCGAATAAAAAAATCAAAACCCTAAAAAATACATAAAGATGAATATTCAAATTTCAAATTTTCATTAAGGTAAATGATTATTTCAATATGAAAATTTGAAGTCTCGACATTGCATAGTTTATAATAATCATTTAATTTTAATCAATTATTGTCCAAATAATAATATTAAATGCAAACATTATAAATTTTGGATCATTTGATTAAAATAAGTTTCAAAGGTTAAAATCAAATATTTATTGAATTTCAAGGTTATTATTTTGAAGTGAATATTTGATAATTAACTACACATTTTAACAATTTTCATAAACAACAAAGTTTTTACAAAATTAATATTTTGCAAATCAGATCAATTAAGAAAGCCCTTGTTAACAATCATGTGCATTTCTAAGGTATCCAACTAACTGTATATTCCACATATTGATAAGCTTATAAGCAGATTAAATACATCAAATAAAACCTTGGGAAATTAAAATGTTTCTTTCAATAGAGGATATCCTCACAAGTTCCTGACTGTGGGTACATTTTTTGGACAAAAATATCACTTAACGAGGTGCTCAAGGTGTCACACCTTCCCCATCAACCACATCACAACCAATGATGCAATTTGGGGATTCTGAAGGTATCGTACCTTCCCCACATTTGCCAATCACCACACACTTTGGGGGTGCTTAAGGTATCCCACCTTCCCCTAAAAAAAAAAAAGCTCCAAAGGCACCTAAGCTCTTTGATCAACTCATAAAAATCTCCAAAGACACCTAAGCCCTTTGGTCAACTCACAAAAAGCTCCGAGAGGCACCTAACCCCTTTGGTCAACTCACAGAAAGCTCCAAGCGCTTAATCCCTTTGGTCAACTCAAAGAAAGCTCCAAAGGTACCTAAGCCCTTTTGTCAACTAACAAAAAGCTCCAAAGGCACCTAAGCCCTTTGGTAAACTCACAAAAAGCTCCAAAGGCACTTAAGCCCTTTGGTCAATTCAAAAAAAAACAAAATCAATAAAAACAATATAAAATCAAAAAATTCCCAAAATATTGCATTGATTACATCATCATGCATTTCACATTATTGCATTTATTAGCTAGTTGTATTAGGCATATTCATATATTGCATTAGCATTAGACCTAGTTTTTTTCTTGCATGTTAGGATCAAGCACCATGCATGTATATTTATCACCTTCTTAATCAACCTTATCCATCATCATCATTTGTAATTTTTCTTATGAGCTTTTGCTTATTAAAGGGTTCGTGTAAGTAGGGTAGATACCATATGAGCATCAACAATGATGTTCAAATGACCACTGACTACTTTACGCACACCTTTTAATTTGCAAAATATCATGGGGAAAACCCCCACATTTCACATATAATTATCATCCACATTCCCCTTTATGAGTAATTATATTTTTCAACACAACCAGTAAGTTACTATAGGGTATTCACTACGGTTTTAGGTCATTCAACCATACCTAGTCCTCTTTTCAAATTTTGTAGAAAAGCTATCTTGACTTTTAGAAGGTAGCGTCTTGCTTTGATAAATTCCAACATAATTTTACACATTTAAAATCTGAGTTTGAACAAGGAAGAATGACGCTACAACATAGTCCTTGCCACCCTGAGCAAAAGGTTTCCCTTACTCATCCTATTATGTGCATGGTCTAGGATGCTGAGAATTGACAAAAGGATAAGCTCCCCCTACCCAAATAAATAAAATCCCTTGCTCCTCCATAAATTGATAAAGTATCCCTAAAAAAAATTAGGTTTTCACCACTATAGCAAATAAATCCCCTTGCTCCTCTTACAAACATGAGCAAGTATCCCAAAAAAATCAAAAGAAAAGAAGGGGTAATGAGCTTGAATCTTTGGAATCCTTAGCTATTCGAAATCCATGGGGTAATCTCCATTATAGCAATGGGTTGAATGAAACCCACCTAGAAATGGAGTAGTCTTATGCATGGTGATATGTCTATCACTTTAGTGACCTTCTTTTTTACAAACCAATATCAGCTTGTGGATAAGCAAACTTTTGGTGGCTTGTATTGCCTAGTAGTCCAGTCCAACTACATCCAAAATCAGGATAAGGATGACCATGAGATTATCCTCATTATAGCAATGGGTTGAATGAAACCCATTTGGAAATGGGGTAGTATTATGCATCATTAATGAACATCACATGCACACATAGGGATATTGAATATTTGTGTCTTTCTAGCAAAATTTTATCTTTCAGAGTCATGTAGACAATATATATTTCTTGATTGGTCAACTAGGGTGTTTGAGTCTCATGAAAACCATGTTTTTCCCTCATAGCATCCTATTGGTCACCCATCCATCATCTAAATTTTTATCATATTACATATGGTTGGATTTCAAATGTATGACTTTTGTGAAAAGGTTAATATTTTTACTGATGACTTTTATACATTCTGTGGTGCTTACATTTAGGTTGTTTTGCATCTTAGATTCATTCATTATGTTTTAGCATATAAACATAAAAATCAAATTTTGCATCAATGCATACATATAGGCATACATCTATGCATACACACTACAATGTCTAGACATACATTTAGCACCCATCATTGCATGTCATTAGTACATTACGTACATCCCTAGCTCTATTCATACATAATAGCTCTATCAAAAAAAACATTCATCTAGCATACATGCATTATCAACAACAACAACAAGAAGTTGGGGCAATCAAGGTATCACACCTTCCTCAAACCATCAATCAAGAAAGCACTTAATCTCCTTGGTGGTGTTCAAGGTATCACACCCTCCCCCAATAAATCATCATCAATAATAACTTGGGGTAATCAAGGTATCACATCTTTCCCAAACCATCAATCGAACAAGAAATCAACCCACTTTGAGGTGTTCAAGGTTTACACCTTCCCCAACAATCAATCAAACAACTTGGGGCCATCAAGGTATCGCACCTTCCCCAAACAATCAAACAATTTGAGGCAGTCAATATTTCACACATTTTCCAAACCATCAATCAAGTAAACACTCAATATTCTTTGGGATGTTCAAGGTATCACACCTTCCCCAAATCAATCACATCATCAACAAGTAATTGCTAGACTCAAAATGTTGCATCATTTTTATCAAATGTTTCAACCTTTACCTTACAAATAACAACCAACACATAACTTGCCAAGTTCAAAAAGGATGTATCCTTTTGTCAAAGGTTGTGCCCTTTGCCTTGCAATCATAATTATCAAAAAATTAACAATCAAGTTCAAAAGGTTGTATCCTTTTGTCAAAGGTTATGCCCTTTGCCTTACATTCACTTTCAATTCAAAAATTCCCAAAGGTACCCAAATTCCTTTGATCAACATCAAAATGCTCCAAAGGAACCTAACTTCCTTTGGTCACAATTTCAATCAAAATGACCCAAAGGAACCTAACCCCTTTGGTCAAACCAATCCAAAAGGTCCTAAATGCCCTTAAGCCTTTTGGTCACATCATCGCAGAGAGCTCCAAAGAAATTTACATCCTTTGGTCAAAATTACAAAGCTCTGAAGGCATGCAAGCCCTTTAGTAACATCATCACCAAAAACACCAAAGGAATTTATACCCTTTGGTCAAAATCAAAAAGATCCAAAGGTATCTAGATTTCTTTGGTCACAATCAAAAGGCTCCAAAGGCACCCAATTTCCTTTGGTCACAATAAAAAGGCTCCAAAGGTGACCAAATTTCCTTTGGTCATAATCAAAAGGATCCAAAGGTACTTACATCCTTTGGTCACATAAAATTCACAAAATTTGAGTGAATCTCGTATCAAGTGAGTTACTCTATAAACTTGGTGATTGTAGTGATTGGTTTTCCATGCAATTCGGTAGGATGAGTAAACTACCATAAGATAATTCACCAAAAATAAGTAATAAATGGGTCAAAATAAATATTTTAATGGGGTCTTGTGCCATTTTAACTTTTAAAACAGTCCTAGAAAACCCAAATAAAATCATCTTGGTCAAGTGACTCATTGCTTTCATTATTTTTTCATTTTCTCATCGACTCGTCACTTGAGGAAGTAATCATATAATATTAAAATTTATAGTCAAATCAATAATAAAAAAATACTTAATCATGAAAATTGCATTCATTCAAGAATCATTGCCAAAGATAATCATGGCCTTCTTGCTTGGGGTGGACAACAAGCAAAAATTTCAACTAGCACAAATTCTTAGCATTCTCAAAGCATGAGGCCATGAGTCTGCCCATGACTGAAAAGTATGCCAAGGTCAAGTATACCTCAAAGTCATGAGTATACATGAGACCATGAGTCTTCTCATGAATCCTTGGTTGAAAGGATTACTAAAACTAAGTTCTTCAACTTGTTAGAAGTAATGGTTCAAAAATGCATGCTCTTTTAATGATTAGGACATCTAACATTGATCAAATCAATGAACATCATTAGCCCTCAATTTGACTCTAGGCCATCTATTTTTACTTCGCGTTGTGCTTTCATATAACACATCCCAAAAAGAGGCATATGTAGAAACCTAAAACATGTTATATTGAGGAGACTACTTAAATGGACTTCTTGAAGACCATATGACCCACCTTGGGTAGCCTTAGGGCTTAAATAGTGGTTTTCACCACTCAAAAAAGGGATATTTCCCTTTACAACCCTGGTCATCCCAACAAGGGATGACCTCTAGAGGCTATCCTACCAAGATATGGTCCCTAGTTAGGGTTGTTCCACCCCGAGACAGTCGCACCAGAAACAAAATTAAAAAAAGAGCAAGACATAACTGGCAATCAAAACTACCAATTAATCCCATGCATAGATGTACGTCATAATTTAGCGCATGCATGGGATTGAATTAGAATATTTGCATGATGATATCAGTTTGCATTAATATTTCGAAAATAGGCATTCACTTTTCTAAATGTGAACTGCCTCTTCACTTTTTCTTGCATAGGGTTGTGCTATTGTTATACTTCTCTTGAGAAATATACATAATGATACTCACCCCTCAATTTGAACCCCTATTTTTTTTTAGTTTTGATATATAGAGTTCTCAAGTTTTCACACAATGAAGTGCTACCGAAATTCAACCAGAGACCAAATAGCTCTTGAAGGAATCAAAATGCTATCATCTCAACTCCCTAAGAAATCCATGTTGTTGGACTACCCCAAGGGATAAAGGTGTGCATTTCCTTCTTTCACTCGACTATGCATGCTCGCTTTGAATACTAATCTAGACCCATTAAGCCACTTCCATGAAGCATACCAATCCATCAAAAATACCATAGATCGCACTTAGAGTCATCCCCGCATCGACCTCAAAAAAGGACTCTCATGTTAGTGGTCAGCTCACCCAGAGATGGCCTGTAGTTACGATCATTCCTCGTAGAGACAACCTCTAGGGTTTAGATTTTTTTTCATGTTTCTTTACATAATTAGTTTTAACATTATTTATATTCATTATTTTTTCCTAGTTATACTTCATTTTATGAATTCATTTATCATGATTTAGTTATTTATCACTTTTATTTATCATTACATCCACACATGTTATTAATCACTTTGTTTTCTTTGTGTGTAGACTACATGTTTTCTATGAGGAAGGGAGAGCACAATAAATCAATATCATCACCCCTTGTGGAGGTCACGAAGAATCCTCTTCAAGATGGTTCATGGGTGTGAAGAAGACCCTGCGTATTACATCCAAATATTGTTACTATAAATTATTGTATCACATTGGGTAGCATCCCTAAGATGGATCATTTTATAACCAATTGAGAAACATAGTTGTTATTAATAAAAGGAGCACTATTATTTATTCTATATTATGCTTTGTCATTATGGTTACTTTATTTGTTATCTTATATTTCATTTGCTTGGATGTATGGTCATTTTTGCACTTCATATATGATTCATCACAACTATAGGGGTACCTAAAGGTGGGAACTTAATCATGGAATCCACATCATGTACAAAAGCAAAACCTATGTTATCAAAATATGAGAAATATCAATAACTAAATTATTAAAAGAAGTAGACACAACCTTTATAATATAATAATTATTATGATTGAAAGACTAGACAATATGAATTACCTAATAACCAATAGAATAATAAGGTCAGCATCAATAGGCACATCATGATATGGATAAATTCAAGATATATATGGAGTTGTAAGAAGAATATCATCGAATTGGACATATTTTCTAAATATTATCTTGTTGCTAGTAAGGTCATGGATTTAGTAAGCTATATTCCTGACTATAACCAACAAAAATGCACCTTTGACTCTTAATATAGAGGCTATTACATTGCTTAATAGGAATATGGTTGCAAGCAACTATGCCAAAAATCTTGAAGTGAGAAAATGAATACGCACTTTCTTATCCATCACTCAAAGGGGCTTTATCCTTAATGGAATGACTGAATGGCTTATTAATAGTGTAAGTAGAACAAAACATAAATATATCACAAACATTAAAATCTACTTATTTAAAGTGAATCATGTAATGATGCATCTTCATAATAGCCTTAATCTTTTGTTTAGCCACCCCATTTTGCTACAAGTTGTATCAACTAGTCCACTATGAAGAATACCATGGAAAGTAAGAGAACCTTAGAATCCATTCACAATATAATCTACTCCATAATCCATCATAAGGAACTTTATTTTCTTCACCCTTTTAATGTCTCAATATGTCTTAAAATATTGAAAATATTTGAAGGCTTCATCCTTGGATTAATATTGCATATCCAAAGAGACCGAAAAAATCATCCATAGAAATGAGAAATTATATTACCTCCAACATATGATATAGCCATATGTTCATATATATCACTATGCAGTAACTATAAAATATTAAGAGCACACAACATCTTGTTCTTTTGAAAGGAATCCTAATGTCATTTTTCTAACGCACATCCCTCGCATACACCACTAGGTGGATAGATTATAGAAATATATCAAACCATATAAAGATAACTCATGCACCTTAAAGATCCATAAGTGGTATACCCAAGCATTGATGCCATAAATCACTAATGTTATTGGCCTTAGCCATCATTAGATAAAACCATTTTTATCAAAAGGGATCATCTCCAAGCACATACATATGATCTTCATCTAACTCATCGTAATATCTTGAAGTAAGAATCTTAAAATCATCATCAATATTACCAATAACCCACTAATCTAGCTAAAATTCCAACTTCTTATTTGTATGAATGATGCAATAGGTTTAAAAAGGATTAGTTACAAATCTTAGAACATGGAGAACCCTATATGATTTCACACTAGTTTCTAGATATGAATCGAAGAAATCTATTTAATCAAATCTTATACAAGATGATGAGAGTAGAGAAAAAGGGTGATGGACACAATTAGATGGTTGCTATTGAGCATCAAACACTATGATCAAGATAAGGTCACACCAATACAATGGATCAGGCAGTTTATGGGTATTTATACTAAACATCTAAATCCTATTAATAATTATTATAAATACTATTAATCCAAACTAACATGAAGTAAATATTTAAAGGTTAAATTATAGATTCCTAAACCCTTTCCTATTATACATTAGGAATTATCAAGGTTTAGTTAAGGTTAACCATATCCATGGTTTAAGTGATGTCGATAAAACAAAAAATGTTAATTCATGATATTGCATAGTGATTGTTCATATGTGTGCATATGATTACATCATATAATGGAGACTTTAGCCAATAAGATCAAATTACACATATCTCAGCAACTCGATTATTTGAACTAAGGGGACCAAGAAGAGGAGACATTAGAGATGATAAAATAAAAAATCCCCTATAATAGATCCTCTAGTAGATCGGATTACTTTAATTATTAGAGGAGCCATTTAAATATCCCTTGTCATATAGAAGTATACCAAATGAAGAACACAAGCTTATACTAAGAGGGGGGTGAACAGTATAAGAGCACTTTTTACTTTTCTTTTCAAATCAATATTATGCAATGTATAGATAGCAATATCAATAGCAGTAATCAAAGAAACCCACAAATCACCACACACAATAGAGACACCAATTTAATATGGTTCACCCAAATATGGCTACCTCTACGAAGAAAATATTTCTTATAAATTTTTATCAAATAATATTTTGGGAATCCTTTCCCTACAATGTTTATGGACCTCTATCCAAAGGAGATGTTGATCCCCTAAATCAGATTCATAGATCTCTATCCATAGGAGAACTTTGGCTGGTGATCCTCTAGAAGACTACTGCCTCCACTACATTGGCTTGTGGATCTCTCTCCATTGAAGACTCTTGTCCCCACTCAGAAGACCTGTCCTCACTGCCCTGGCTTATGGATCTCTATCCACTGGAGACTCTCTTTGCTCTGTCACCTCAAAAGCTCTATCTCAAATCTGCACTAAACATAGTCCTTCGATCTAGCACAAATCTTCTCAAAAAGTCCACTCAGAACTTGCTCAAATCTACTCAACAGGCCCACTCAGAACCTGCTCAAATATTCTCAATAGGTCCACTCAGAACCTGCTCAAATATTCTCAATAGGTCCACTCAAAACCTGCTCAAATCTGCTCAACAGGTCTACTTAGAACCTGCTCAAATCTACTCAAAAGGTCCACTTAGAACCTGCTTAATAGTTCCACTCAGAACCTGGTCAAATCTGCTCAATAGATCCACTCAGAACCTGCTCAAATTTTCTCAACAGGTCCACTCAGAACCTGCTCAAATATGCTCAATAAGCTCACTTAGAACTTACTCTACTTTGCTCAATAAGTCCACACAAAAATTATTCAAATCTGCTCAACAAGTCCACTTAGAACTTGTCCAAATATGCTCAATAAATCCACACAGAACTTATTCAAATTTGCTCAATAAGTTCACATAGAACTTAACCAAAACTACTCAATAAGTTCACACAGAACTTAAAATCTACTCAATAAGTTCACACAGAACTTAACCAAATCTGCTCAATAATTTCACATAGAACTTAACCAAATATGTATTGTAAGCTTCCACAAAAAACTCACACAAAATCAGTCCACAAGTCTTCTCAAAGACTTACCTCAAATTTGCTTAACAAGTCCACACAAAACTTGTCCAATCTCATAGAAACATAAAGATAATTGTTAGAGACTCAATATGTTCTACACTCAATGCTCAATCAACTCAAATCAAAATATAGAATAGTTTGTCTTATGGAACTTGAACAATCATTTCACACATCCACTTGACTAGGCTCAACCAATTCTACTCAACCAATCATTTAATAAAAAACCTCTTTCTCACAAACCCTAGTCCAAGCATATAACCACCAACTCAAAATGTTTGCAATAATGCTCAACAATAAATCTCACATAACAATGGTACTCATGTTCTTTTCAAACCCTAGTTCAAATTCTTTGCGCAACAACTCATTTCAACAACCATGTTTATAAAACAATCTTCACATAACAATGATACTCATGATCTTTGCAAAACCCTAACTCAAATTCTTCATACAACCAATGGCTTCCACAAAAAAATTTATCAAATAAGGTTTTAGCTACAACTCTTTATTCCAGAAAACCTTGAAGCATTAACTCAAACACACTCAAAAGGAAACCCTAATCAAGTCTTTTTCACTCCAAACTTATTTTCTAAAAATTAACCAATCAACTCAACCAAGGAAGAATTTCCCCATACCTTTTGCTTGACAAGGAGTAGACCACACAAATATGCCACACTCACAATCACTTCTTTGCCAATCTCAAGAAATTTTAGAAGATAATAATTTTCTCAATGAATCACAATGAAAAATGATATCAAACAAAATACACCTTATCACTCCAACTTTAAAATAATATCCAACACCTTCATAATAATCTCTTTGGCAAAAATCCCTTTAAAAATAAAATCAACACTCTTAAAGTCTTACTCCTCCACTATGCAAATATAATAATTAAGACTTTAAAAAATAAAATCAAACTCCTTATAACTCCACATTTTATTAAAAACAATTTCTAACAAACACCAATTTTCAACTAGCAACCCTTTCAACTATTTCCAACTAGCAATTCCTTTTAACTCCCAACTTTAGGCAATATTAAAAATAATCAAAATTTCATTACCTTACCTTGGGAGGGATTTGAACCCTCAATGTAGCCCATGACCAATGCCTTAGCCGTGATTCCAACCACCGTGTGAGCTAAGCGCTCGCTTGGGGAGTGGAGAGCACCACTTGCTCAATGAACCTATTAGGATCCTCAATCCTAACATTATTAGTTAGTATTAGTTAGTATTATTAATCATTTAATTATTATATTATTAACTTATAAAGTGAACCATCACAACCCTTCATAACGTGAACCATCACGTCTCTTCATACGTGAACCATCATGTCTCTTCACCAACGTAGCTTTAGGGTAGATATATATATTAGGTTGGCCATCCATATCAAATCATCCAAGAAGAAGAATAATAAGCATAGATTCTAAGGAGGGAGCCCCCTATAGTGGCAAAGCGATTACAAGGGAGCCCCCTTTGAGTGGCCTGTGATTACATTTACATTAATTTGTTAATAATTGTATAGTAAGACCTTGGGGTCTTACCATTTGGTATCAGAGCCATGTGGGATCCAACCATGTGGTATTTGCTCAAAGATATTCATCAAATCACTTTTGTGCGTGAGTATCAAACTCGGTTTGAGGATATCACCAAACACAACACAATATTGGATGAATAAATTCTCATTAATGGCTTCATTAGGGGATTAAAAGAGGAAATTAGAATGGAGGTGACAAGGTTCAATCCCTATACCATGATGCAAACCTATGGATTGGCAAAATTAGCTGAAGATAAAATCAATGCACAACAACGATTAGGGAAACCACTTATGGAAAAATCGTCAACCACTTACATCGCTCCCAAACCTATGCATAATGGAAGGACACAAAGCACTTACACAACCCCCAAATATAACCGAACTTTACGAATTAAACATCTTAGCTTTGAGGAGATGAAGGAACGACGAGCAAAAGGACTTTGTGATAATTGTGATGAACAATTTGGACCCCACCATAAATGTGCTACACTAACATTGTATTTATTGAAGGAAGTTGATCCCTGTCTCTCCATAGAGCAAGTAGATGAGGTAGTTGTGTCCGAAGCAACCAGTGCACCTACTCCCTGCAACGAAGACAATGAGGTCGATGTGCAAGAAGTGATTGATGTACCAAACAAGGATGAGGTAGACATACCCAAAGTGATCAATGCCTAGGCAAACATGCACTCTACAAGACCTACACATACCTTCCTCACCAATAGTGAGTTCTTGCCATATGACCAAACCTATTTGGAACCAACGCAGAGTGACTACACACTCCTTCTCCGTTGGCTCTACCAAGGAACAAAAAAATGATATGAAATCATTACCATCACTTTTGATGCATCATTCTAAAGTATTTGAGGAACCCCAAGGGTTGCCCTCCCATCGTCATCATGATTTTCCTAAGGAAGATTCTACTATTGTTCTTGGCAACCCCCCGCTAATGCTTCATCCTTCTCGATATCCCTGTCTACGAAAGGATGCCATTAAAAGAGTTCAAGAACTTACACAAATCCTTCTTGGAAAACAAAGGACAAAGCTTCTCACTTTGAGCTTTGAGGACAAAGCTCTTTTTAAGGAGGGTGGCATGTTAGGATCCTCAATCCTAACATTATTAGTTAGTATTATTAATCATTTAATTATTATATTATTAACATATAAAGTGAACCATCACAACCCTTCATAACATGAACCATCACGTCTCTTCATACGTGAACCATCATGTCTCTTCACCAACGTAGCTTTAGGGTAGATATATATATTAGGTTGGCCATCCATATCAAATCATCCAAGAAGAAGAATAATAAGCATAGATTCTAAGGAGGGAGCCCCCTATAGTGGCAAATCGATTACAAGGGAGCCCCCTTTGAGTGGTCTGTGATTACATTTACATTAATTTGTTAATAATTTTATAGTAAGACTTGGGGTCTTACCAGAACCTCCCTCTCTCTGCCAAATAAAAACGTCGTCATTCCCTTGGCACTTCCAACATAATGCAAACATTATTGTCATGTTTCAAACACAAACCACTTAGCACCTCAACACTTTAGCCAATGCCTCCTCGCCACTAGGCCACGCTGCCCAGTTGGCTCTCAAACTTTCAACGCTTTCAATTTGTTCTTAATCACTGTCACACAAAATACGAATTCGTTGTCTTTTCTCATGAGCTCCTCTTCATTCAATTCGCATACAAAAATGTTCAAAGCAAGGATTAATTAAAATGCCTTTAAGGCATGGTATATATATAGCCCTTCCTCCTTTATGTAAACACGTTGGCGCTCCTCCAACCTTATTCGACGTCGATGTTTAATGCTTTATTAATTTATAATTTATTTAAATTCTTTTGAATTTAAATATTATAAATTAATTCAATTAGAAAACTTTGGGCTTATTAAGTCCTTCTCATTGCATAACTTAGTACAAGTAACATTTATTTATAAAATTTAAATTCACATTGAATTTAAATAATTTATAAAATAAATATTATATCTCCTTTTTAACTTTGCAATAAGCCTCCTTAGGTTTTTAAGAATCACCTTTTAAACTAAACTTCCATATAAAATTAAAATATTATGGATCCCTTTTTGCCTTTAACTCCTGCACTGATTCTCTTGACCTTTGGTGTTATTTGAAGCTTCTTCTTTGATAAATGACAACCTTGACAACTTTGTTTCTTGATGAAGTCCTTGACATTAATGATGACTTCATCCGGTGACATCAATGACAACTTTGACTTAGGGACTCAAAATGTCCAACAATATCCCCCTTTGTCATTGATGGCAACCCAAATCCTTTTTATCGAAAACTTGACTTCTTCTTCTGTGTTTCTCCCTCTGGCTCAATGCTTTATTCAAATACCAAGTCTCTCCCCCTTACTCAAATCTCTCCCCCTTTGACATCAATGGCAAAGGGTCACCTTTGGGGCTCGAGGCTAAGAATGAGCCTCTTAGCTTAGCCCCTCCCCCACCTCATTTTAAGGTGGTTAATTTTAGGGTGGGAGTATTTCTACTCCCAAAAATCACTATTTTTTGCCTTTATCCTCTTTCCTTCTTATCTAATTCTTCTAATTACTCTGACTGTTTCTATCTATGTCCATGTTCTTGTCCATGTCTACATTCTTGTTCCTGTTCCTGTTCATGTTCCTATTCCTATTCTTATTCATATCCATGTTTCTATTTTTATTCATTTTCCTATCCCTGTTCATATCCATGTTACTGTTCCTATTCCTGTTCCTATTCCTATTCCTATTCCTGTTCCTGTTCATATTCATGTTCCTGTTCCTATTCCTATTCCTATTCATATTCATATTCATGTTCTTGTTCCTGTTCATACATGTTTTTGGAATGTCTACTCTACACCATTTTGTTGTGTGACCATCATTGTTGCATTTATAACACTGAATGTTATTATTCCTTGGAGGTGCAAATATCTTAGGATTTCTCCTGGTGAAGCCATATCCTCTTCTGTTACGAACCATGCAATTCATTGCCTTGTGACCAAACGAATTACATGAATAACAATACCCATGGAAAAGTTGGTTGTTCCCATATTCATGTCTTTCTCGTGTCCTACATTATGAAGCCATGTGTCCAAACCTTTGACATGAAAAATAGCTTCTATTGAAGTTTCCTTGTCTTGACCTCATTGGTCTCTTAGTCTTTCTTGACCTGTTCTGATTGTTGTTCCATTTGTATCTTCTTTGTGCATTGTTCTTGTCTTTGTTGAACTCTCTATTTTCCAAATCATCCTCGGTTGTCTCACTTTCTTTTACATTATCTTCTTCTAAAGTATCTTCATCTAAAGTTTTTGCTCCTCCAAAACTTGAAGTTGACTATCCTTCCCATTTCTTTTGAGCTTGTTCAAATCCAAGATCTATTTTCCTTGGTGTAGTCTTTTGTGTCTTGATGAACTTATCCAAGTTCTTTGAGCTATTTTTAAATCCTTTCATCTTGATCTTCGAGTCCTCTAAATCTTCTTTTAGTAGTGCCACTTCTTGTGCTAACTTCTCACATTCCAAGATCTTTGCTTCTAACTTATCTTTGAACTTTTTGCCTTAGCCTTTGATTTTTCTAAATCCTCTATGAGCAATCTTCTCTCTTCATCACATTCTTGAAACTGGATTTCAATTTTAGAGTGTTGCTTTCTTACCTTATTTACCGTGTCAAGGGCATAGATAAGTTCTCCCTTGAGATCATAACCATCATTTTTTGAATATTCCTCTATTTGTTTATCTTTGTCCACATTTTCATTTTCTATTGGTTTTTCTTCTATAGGATCACTTACTTCTTCTAGTGTCATTAGAAGATTTTCATCTGGTCCTTCAAGTGCATTCTCATACTCATCATCACTGAAACTATAACCATCCTTTGTACAATCATCTTCAAGATGTCCAAAGTTACCACATCTAAAACACTTGAGAATTAGTGGTGTTTTCTTAACTTGCTCTTTTTCTTCAATCATAAATAGGACTTCATCTCTATCATTGTATGAAAAACTATCATCATTGTTACTTGAGTACATACTTGCCTTATCTGCATAGTAGCTCCCTTTTTGTCTTTGGAAGAACTTCTTTCCTTGTCTACTTTGTCCATCCTTGCTTTTCTTTTGGTGCCTATATATTTTTGAATCCTGTACCTATGATCCTGTTTTTCCTCACCATTGTTGTTCTTAGGTTCTTTATAATCTGTTGCAAAATATCCATACTTTCCTCAATTGAAACACTTAATAGATCTTATATCTTTGGATCTTCTAGAATATTTATCTTTTCTACCATAATTAGCTTCTTCATCATTGGATGACTCATTACTTGATTTTGACATCTTACCTTTTGACTTCTTTATTGCTTTGAAGGTTACTTCCTTCTGGGGAATAAGATCTTTTGTTCTTATCTCAAAAGTTGTAAGCATACCAAGCAACTTATCTCTTGTAAAAGAATCACCATCCATTGACACTTCTATAGCAGAAACTTGTTCACTAAATATTTTTGGAAGAGTTCTGAAGACTTCATCACAAACATCTGATTCATCAATCTTCATTCCAAGTCTTTGCATATCATTAACAACCTCATCAATTTGAATTATATAAGCACTAATATTTTCCTCATCATGTATTCTTAATGCTTCAAATTGTCCTTTGAGATTTTGTATCTTTGCTTTCTTGACACTCTTTTTTTTTGTGGAAAACATCCCAAAAGGGATGCCACTTTTGGGTAAGACCCAAGGAGGCAGGGGTATCCATTCCACCAAAAACACCCAGGACTCGGACCTAGCCTACCACCTTTGACATACTCAAGGAGCAAACAAACACACAAAACCAATTTAAAAATAAGTAAATAACAACAAAAATAATAAAATAAAATAAAAAACATGCTCCTTGAGTGTGTCAAAAACAAAAGCACAACCAAACACACACACAATAAGATAAAAGAAACCACAACACGAACCACATAGAAAAACACAAGAACCACATAACAAAACACAAACAAGACAAAAACAACAGAACACTACAAAGACATAACCCAAAAAAAACATGAAAAATAAACACAACCAAAACCTAAAATATTAAAAAATTAAATAAAAATAAAAATAAAAAACAACCAACAACAGACAATAAACAAAAACAAAAAACATAGAAAACACTCACACAAAAAACACGAATTAACACAAACAAAGAGAAACACAAGAACAAGAACAAGAACGACAAAAACACAAGAACAATAACAAAAAACATAAAAAAACACAAAACAACAAAAAAGAACAACAAAAACAACACAAAAACAAAACAAAACAAAAGAACACACACACCTTAAAAAACTAAACAAAAAAAAAAAAAAAAAAATTGAACATAACAATGACCTATCTAGACCAGAAGACTATTAAGGCAAGAAACAACAAAGGAAACAAAAGAAAGAAAAGAGTGAGCTAGGGAACTAAAAAAACCTGAATGAACCAAAGAGAAGCAAAAAAAAAGCAAGAAGAAACTAGGTACCTTCAGAACTAGAGCCATCCAAAGAAATGATAGAAAGAAGAGCTTCCCTAATTTGTGAAGCCCACCATCTAGGAGGGTGGCCATAACAAGTAAGATCACCTTTGTCCAAAGCCCAATTAGCTAAAGCATCAACACTCTTGTTTTGATCTCTCGACCACATGATTGTAATCAACTTTCAAAAATCCCATCTGGATTAATTGAATCTTCTCAATAATTCTTTTTATTCTCCAATCAACCTTATGATTCTTGGAAGGAGTCTTCAAAATATTAATCATAAGTTGAGAGTCGGACTCAACTAACACCTTTTCCCATCCAACCTTAGTAGCCTCCTCGAAGGCCTCTCGAGGATACCATACCCCTCAACAAGGTTATTGGAAAGAATACCCAAATTCTCAACAAAAGTAAAAACCAGGGAGCCATCTGAAAGTCTACCAATTCCTCCCACACTGGCTTTTCCAGGGTTCCCTCTAGAGGCTCCATCAGTATTGACTTTTCCAAAATCCTTAGGAGGAGGTTGCCAATTTCTTGTCCTATCCATCTTACTAATACTCACATTCCCTTTAAGTTGGTTGCCCTTAGAAGATTTAATCTTCAATATTTGCATCACTTGATCCCATCTTTGGTGGGAGTTTTGGGGGTGATTAAGGAGTTGATGGACTGATTCAACTAAGTTGGCTATGGTATTTTTCCAAATATAGTGAATATCCTTCCTATCTTGATTAAAAATTTGGTTGTTCCTTTCAATCCAAATATTCCAAAGAAGAATGGTAGAACCCATCCAAACTAACTGCCTAATAAAATGATCAACACCCTCTTGATTAGGCCAATCCCTCCAAAGTTGTTCAAAAGTAAAAAAATTGGACCACTGTAAGCCAAGTAAAGTGGCCATTCTCCTCCATAGCTCAGAGGCTAAAGTACACTCAATAAAAATATGGTTGAGAGTTTCTACATTCTCTTCACACATCTCACATCTAAAAGGGCCATGAAAACCATGCTTCATAAGTTGCTCACCAATAAGCACCCTACGATGCAATAAAAGCCAATTAAAGAACCTCACCTTAGGCCAGAGCTTTTGAGCCCACAATTGAGAAAATATGTCAGAAGAATGGTTGGGATTATTATGGCATAAGGTCAAATAACCTTGAGCAACTGAATACTCACCCTTAGTAGTGTTGTTCCATCCAAAACAATATTTTTCATGGGACCAAGAGAGAGATCTCATATGAAGGATGCCTTGGATATCTTGTCTTTGCCTTTCTAGGATTTGAATAGGCCAATCCTCAATAGGGATCCAATATCTACCAACCTTTGAATTACCAAGTATGGTACCGATAGTAATTAGCCACCTTTATCCAGATTAGCTCGGTGAAGCTCCTCCATCCAAGGCCTCCAATCGAGAAACTGAGTTATCAAAGGCTTGTGACCATCCCAAGAATCTGTCCAAAAATTTGCCTGTTGACCATTATGAATGATCCAAAATAAATTTTTCTTTATCAAATCCTCACCAGTCTTAAGAACTGCTAAAATGGGAGAACCTTTGGTAGGAAGTTGATAGCGAACAAGGTCTTCAGGACTTTTGTTCTCAACATATTTAGCACGGAGATTATTGGCCCAAAGAGCATTGGGGTTATGCAACATCCTCCAATATAATTTAGCATCTAAAGCTTTGTTGTTATTAATAGAAGACCAGAATCCTAACCCCCTTTATTCTTAGGAAGACATAAAGTGTCCCATTTCACCAAGGCCCATTTTCTTTTCTCCTTAGTACCACTCCAAAGGAAACGATGACTGATTTGATCCAGTTCTCGAAGAACAACCTTTGGAATATTCAACATGAAAGATACATAAATAGGAATAGCTTGAAGGACTGATTTTACCAAGGTGATTCTACCCCCATAAGAAAGCCACCTGTTGGTCCACTTTCCAATTTTCTTCTTGACTTTGTCCAACAACCAATTCCAATATTTATTTTTTTGCCTTTGAATATTTATGGGAATACCTAAATAAGTGATTGGAAGGGAGGTCTTCTTATATCTTAATTTATCCAAGACCATGGATTCCTGTCTAGCAGAGTAGTGAAAGAAAATAACTTTAGATTTGTCTTCATTGATCAACTGCCCAGTAGCCTTAGAAAAATAGCTAATGATTTGCTTAATATTAGAAGCTTCCTTAACTGTAGCTTTACCTAAAAGAGTAGAGTCATCCACAAATTGAAGATGAGAGATAGGTCTAGCTCCATGAGCAATGGTAACTCCCTCAAGGGTTTTGTTTTCCCTCTTTTTGGTTATAGTCCTACCCAAGCATTCAACAAGAATGATGAATAAATAAGGGGATAGCGGGTCACCTTGCCTAATACCTTTGGAAGCTAGGAATGACTGAGAAGGCCTGCCATTGATAAGAACTAAGTAGGAAACTTAAGAGATACATCCCATAATCCAATCCATCCAATCCTTAGAGAAACCAAATTGCCTCAAAACTTTGATAAGGAAGTGCCAATCCACTCTGTCATAAGCTTTGGATAAGTCTAACCGAATGAACATGGAAGGAGATTTTTGCATATCCATGGAATGGATGGCTTCCTAAGCAAGAACTATCTCATCTACTATTTGATGCCCTTCCACATAACCCCCTTGCTACGGGGAAATAATCTTATGCAAAAGAGGCTTCAACCTTTTTGCCATGATTTTAGTAATGATTTTGAGAAGAACATTACATAAAGCAATAGGTCTAAAAGCTGAGATATGATCAACCTCTTGAGCTTTTGGAACAAGAGTAATATAATTTTTATTGATAACCTTCAAAATTTCTTTGGCTTTCCTGGCTTCTTCCACCACCTCTAATAAATCAACATGAAGGATATCCCAGAACTCTTGGTAGAACTCAATGGGAAAACCATCAAGACCTGGGGTTTTCCCTTTTTGCATTTTAAAAACTACTTGTTGAAGCTCATTGATAGTAACAGGAGCAGTCAAAATAGAGTTCTCCTCAAAAGTGATAAGAGAAGGGATTGCTTGAAGAACATTTTGTTGAGAAGCCGAGTCAAGAGGAGTAGCAACAAAAATATTGGAAAAGTAATCAACAACAATAGAGTTCATGCCATCCCAAGTATAAACAACATCTCCAGAATCTGATTTCAAGGAAGAAATAAAGTTGTGAGATCTTCGAGCTAGAAGAGATTTGTGGAAGAAATTTGTGTTTTGATCTCCTTCTTTGAGCCATTGAATTCTATATTTTTGCTTCCATAAGATTTCTTCTCTTTTTTCCCATTCCTCTAACTGAGTTGTGAGTTTAATTTCATCTGCACTTCTCTTCTCTGTGAGGCCATCTAAACGGATTTTCTTATTCAAATTTTCAAGATGAGCAATAACTTCATATTTTTTTTATGAACATCCCCAAACTCTTTCCAGTTCCAAGTCTTGATTTTGGATTTAATGTATTGCAGTCTTTTGGAAAAATAGAACATCTTAGTCCCATGCCTAGGTTTACCTTCCTTCCACCATTGTTGCACATGAGGTCTAAAGGAAATGTCTCTAAGCCACATTAATTGAAAACAAAAAGGAGAGAAACTCACATTGGTTTTCCACATTTCCACCATGACTGGCCAATGATCCGAACCAGCATTATTAAGAGTCTTCACTTTAGGAATGTGACCATGGATTAAGAAATTTTTAGAGAGCAAAAACCTATTCAATCTCTCCATTATACAAGCTAAGCCTTACCTTCTATTAGACCAAGTCATAAGGCCATTATCTGGTTGGATGTCCACAAGATGGAGGTTTACAATATATTCTCTCATGAGGTCAGTGCTTTTGTCCAAATTTCTATTTCCCCCCCTTTTCTCATCCAGAGAGAGGATGGTATTGAAATATCCTCCTATCAAGATCCAAGCTTTAGGAAAATGAGATATAATATGAGTTGTATCCTTCCATTGTCTTCTTTTTTCCTCCATAGAAGTCGAAGCATAAATAGTAATGCAGAGCATAATTTGGTTAGAATGTCTACTTTGAATAGCTATAGCTAACAAACCCCAACTTCCATCCATATGGTGAATAACTACCTCTTTTAGGTCCCAAAGACAAGCAATGCCACCAGAAGTCCCTTGGGAATTGAGGGAAACCACTTTTCCAGCTGGCCAAATTTTACTGGCAATTGAGTCCATATCCTCCATTGACATCTTTGTTTCTTGAAGGAAAACAAGATGTGGATGATTTATCTGAATCATTCTTCTAATTTCATTTTGTTTTGAAAGACTCCCTTTGAGTCCTCTAATATTCCAAGTGATGATCTTCATTAATATTTTCCTCATCATTCATTCTTAATGCTTCAAATTGTCCTTTGAGATTTTGTATCTTTGCTTTCTTGAAACTCTTATCTCCTTCATATATACCTTGAAATTTATCGCACATTTCTTTTGTAGTTTTACAATGCATAACTTTCATAGACTTTGTTCTACGCAAACCTCTCACAAGTGCATTCATTGCTTTTGAATTATAGTGTTGTAAAATCTTGCCTTCCTTATCTATAGGAGGATTGACTGCGGGATCATATCCAAATTACACTGCTTCCCAAACTTCATTGCCAAGTGCCATTAGGTAGATCCTCATCATCATACTCCAATACATATAGTCACTTCTATCAAATACTGGTGTTGAGTTATTTGAGGACACCTCCTTAGGATCCATTGTGTTCTTGTTAGCTTTTCCTTCAAGCTGTTGAACTCTTATGAAGGAACCCGCTCTGATACCAATTGAAGAACACAAGCTTATATTGAGATGGGGGTTGAACAGTATAAGAGCACTTTTTACTTTTCTTTCCAAATCAATATTATGCAATGTATAGATAGCAATATCAATAGTAGTAATCAAAGCAATGCACAAATCACCACACACAATAGAGACACCAATTTAACGTGGTTCACCCAAAGATGGCTACCTCCACGGAGAAAATATTTCTTATAATTTTTTCTCAAATAATCTTTTGGGAATCCTTTCTCTATAATGTTTATGGACCTCTGTCCAAAGGAGATGCTGATCCCCTAAATCAGGTTCATGGATCTCTATCCACAGGAGAACTCCTTCTCTGCTCTTGTTGGTGATCCTCTAGAATACTACTGCCTCCACTACATTAGCTTGTAGATATCTATCCATTGAAGACTCTTGTCCCCACTTAGAAGACCTATCCTCATTGCCCTGGCTAATGGATCTCTATCCATTAGAGACTACTATCCTCTCTACTCTATCACCTCCAAAGCTCTATCTCAAATCTGTACTAAACACAGTCCTTCGGTCTAGCACAAATCTGCTCAACAAGTCCACTCATAACTTGCTCAAATATGCTCAACATGTCCACTCAGAACCTACTTAAATTTGCTCAACAAGTCCACTCAAAACCTGCTCAAATCTGCTCAATAGGTCCACTCAGAACCTACTTAAATTTGCTCAACAGGTCCACTTAGAACCTGCTCAAATCTACTCAACAGGTCCACTCATTACCTACTCAAATTTTCTCAATAGGTCCACTCAGAACTTGCTCAAATCTGATCAACAGGTCCACTCAGAACCTGCTCAAATCTGCTCAATAGGTCCACTAATAACCTGCTCAAATATACTCAACATGTCCACTCAGAACCTGCTCAAATTTTCTCAACAGGTCCACTCAGAACCTGCTCAAATCTACTCAACAAGCTCACTCATAACTTACTCTATTCTGCTCAATAAGTTCACACAAAACTTATTCAAATCTGCTCAACAATTCCACTCAGAAATTGGTAACATATAGCATATATTGTTATTGTATTTCATTATTGCAAAATAATCGCTCGTAGGCGATCTCTAATTCGTTGATTAACCAACTAGTTGGTTCAACTACTTTGTAAATTCTTTATATTGAATCAATGAGAATGAATCAAGTGCTTCACCGAATTGTTCATGGCATCAGAGCTACGGATGTAAGGACAGCCAATGGGACCTGTGTTGACCAGCAGCGATCGAAAAGCGACAGCGAAGCAGACGAAAGGCAACGATCGGACGATAGCAAGCGGACGAACGAAAGGCGAGCATCGGACGATAGCGGATGGACGAAAGCGATAGGTAGCGAACGGCGAAAGGCAGCGATCGAATGATAGCGAAGTGGCAGACGAAGGACGAAGGCGATAGGCGGACGAAGGACGACAAGACGAGACCGACGGTACACGCGAAGGCGTGAGGCAGACGGAGGACGCACGACGGTTGCGGAGGCCAAAAAGGGTGGGGTTGGTTGCCCGAAGGCAACCGAAAGCTTAACTGCTTTCCCCCAAACTTAAAATCTCCCACAGTGGCCGCACAGGTCATGTGGGATTATTTTTTTTTTGAAATCCCAGGCCGCAACACACTTCTTTTAGCCCCTGTTGTATGTTTGGTTTCGTCGGGCCGTCTGGCTCCCATGGCAAGTGCGGACGTTGTTTGGTGACAGATCATGGGTTCAAACCTCTTCAGGGGTTATGTGATGGCGATTGTTTTTTTTTTACGCCTGCAGCAGTTCTGTGACTGCCGTAGTAGTTCTGTGAATCTCGTGCGGCACAGTTGACGCCCGCACGGCACCAATGATGCCCTGTACGACACCGTTGACGCCCACACGACGCCCTTGACACCTGAAACGTGTTTTTGACGTCGAATACTGCCAGTTGATGCCTGCAAGGACATATTGACGCCCCACAACAGCAAAATTGATGCCTTGGAGGCTCAATTTTTTTTTAGGTATTCATTTCTCATTTTTTGCCAAATTTTGCAAATTGACGGGGGGCAGATTTCACATGGTTCATTTGCAAAATTGTCAGATAAAGGGGGAAATCAAGCCATTTGGCGAGAATAATTGCTAGATTGGTAATAGGAGCTATAAATTTGTGGGCATTTATGATTGTTTTTTTGCATTTAAATATTTTGTTTTCTTGCATTCACAATCATAAATTAAAAACAAAACATAAGACCCCAAATTTATACCCTATTTGTGCAATTTATTGCACAACAGCGTTCGATATTTGAGATACCTCTGGTCCACACTTACAGGTAATGTTGTCGTGCTTTGGACTACTGTATTCGCCGCCTAATATAGCTGCAACAACGACGTCTGAGCTTGTTCTCTATAAATCGTCGGGGAGAAATAAGGCAAACCAATTTTTTATTTCTCATTTCATACCCACATCGTGATTGTTGTTAGGCGTAAATCCTGACGAGAGCTCTTTTTTCCAAAGTGTTTAGGGGAAGTTACGCCCCACGCATGCGGAATAAAACTTTCTATGGTAGGTGTCATTAACAACACGATGCCCTTTCAGTATCGCCTATGTTCAATATATTGTGCTTCTCATATGTACTTATAGTCTCCCTCTCGTAAGGGCGAGTACATATTGAGTAGTATCATTGTTCCTATATACCTATAGTTTCCCTCACGTAAGGGCGGGTGTATATTGAATGGTTACAATATAACGATCCGGTAGGTATAAAGAAAGGGAGACCAATTGGTGATATAAGGAACCTTCATAATGGCCACAATTCATAAGTATCTCTCAGATTCTCAATTGTTGAAAGGTCCTAACTTTGTTCCATGGAAGACAAAGATGAAAGCCATACTTCAGTTGGAAGATTTATGGGATGTAGTGAATGGCACTGAAAAACGTCCTTCATCAACAGGAACAGATCAAGATGATTGGGATAAGAAAGACCAGAAGAGTCTTGTATTTATCTTACTTGCTACCACAGATGAGGTGCAGCCTCATATTTGTGATGCAAAAACTAGTAAGATAGCATGGGATGCTTTGCTCACAGTATATGAAGGGAAGAATCAATCCACTATTCTTCATCTTCAAACTCAACTACATAATCTCAGTATGAGTTATGGAGAAACAGTTGACATATTCCTATGCAGAGTGGCAGATTTGAAAGCAAAATTGAATGCTATGGGAAAACCTGTGGATGATGATGTCTTGAATTCTGTTATCTTGAGAGCATTACCAAGTTCCTACAAGATGTTGATCACCTCTCTCAATGTTTTTGGTAGACAAGTCTCATTTGTGGAGCTCGGTAAACTTGCTTGAGGCGAGGAGGCAACTCAGATCCAGAAAGATGACATGCCAGATAATGCTCTATCCACACAACAAAGTGGTAAACAACAAGGCCAGTTTCAAAAAGGAGGTGCTTCTTCCAAAGGAAAAGGGAAGCAATCTCAACAAAAAGATACAAAATATTGCAAAATTTGTGACATGAATAACCATGACACCAACAGATGTTGGTTCAAAAACAAGCAACCAAATGAAAGAGGTTCCCAAAAGAAGGGCAAGCACAAGAAAAAATACCATAAGCATAAGCAATCTAAAGGCCATGTTGCTTATGCTGAGTCCAACTCCGACTCACATTCTCCTGAGTCCGATTCAGACTCTGACTCTGAACAAGCACACAAGGTGCTCATGACTCATACTTCGTCTTCCCAGATAGATGCAGTATGGTATATTGATTCAGGAGCTAGCAAACACATGACTGGGGATAAATCCTGGTTTGATACGTTTGTGGAAAAAGAGGGTAAGCCAGTCACAATTGCTGACAATCAGGTATATCAAGTAAAAGGAGAAGGGGATATTTCTGTGTCTCTCCCTGATGGTAATTGTCAAATTGAAAAGGTTCTCTATGTTCCAGGCTTAGCCAATAATCTGCTTTCAGTCACACAAATGTTGGATAGAAACATGGAAGTCGTGTTTCGAGTTGTCAATGGCCAGAAGAGATGTTTTATCACACACAGTGGTAGACATGTAGCAATTGGATCTTACCAACATGGCTTGTTTATTCTCGATGCTATATCCTCTTCCCATGTTGCTTTGGCTGCAACTGCAAAAGAGGCCACCTCTCTCGGCATCGGCGTTATGGGCATCTCGGTTCCGGATATTTGCTTGAATTACACAAATATGGGATGGTGACAGGTCTTCCACGCCTCTCATCTATCTTACCAGTTTCCTCGGATTGCTTAGCAAGGAAGCAACATCGAGTGCCTTTTGAAGCCAGCTCCTCTCGAGCTGCAAAACCTTTAGAGTTGGTACATACCGATCTGTGTGGGCCTATGCCAACAAGCTATGGTGGGAAAAAGTATTTTCAACTATTCGTTGATGATTACTCACGGAGGATGTGGGTTTTCTTTCTTCAGTTGAAATCAGAAGCATTTCTCTACTTTCAACAGTTCAAGAAACTTGTTGAGAAGGAGTCGGGATGTTTGATCAAAACCCTCCACTCAGATCGAGGGGGGAATACACCTCTGAAGAGTTTTCGAGTTTCTTAAGAAACATGGGATCAAAAGACAACCGACTACAGACCTATACACCTCAGCGAGAATGGAGTTGCGAGAAAGAAGAAATCGTTCCATTATGGAAATGGCTCGATGTATGCTAAAAGGAGCACATCTTGAGGATCAATATTGGGCGAAGCGATAAATACGACATCATATCTCCTAAATAGAGCACCCACTAGAGCTCTACAAGGGAAGACTCCACAAGGAGCATGGAGTGGTAGGAAACCTTCCATTGCTCATCTGAAGGTGTTTGGATGTAAAGCATTCATGCACATTCCAAAAGAAAAAAGGAGAAAGCTGGATGAGAAAACCTTGCAGTGTATCTTTCTTGGCTATGATGAGTACTCAAAAGGTTATCGATTGATTGATCCTAAGACCAAGAAGACACATGTAAGTAGAGATGTTATATTTGATGAAGCTCTCACATCAAAAGACACATCCACAACTGTATACCTAGATGAAGAAGAGCCTAAGAAGGAGGTTCATCAACCACAACAAAAACAGAAAGTTCCAAAATGGTATACTAGCACTTTGAGAGATGCTAAGTTGAAATCCCTTCCAGATCTATCTCTTGATAGGCCATGTACTCGCAGTATGACTCAACAGATGAAAGCAAAAGAATCTACTTTAGAGGTTGATGAACTTTGTCAACACTTTGATGATTTGTCAGTGGGTACAGAAAATGATAGAGAGGAAGATAAGGATGGAGAAAAAATTTATATGTCTACATTGAATACAAACGAACCCACAACGGTTCAATATGCACTTGATGAACCACAGTGGAAAGAGGCCATGGATGTAGAACATCAATCTCTCCTTAAAAATAATACTTGGAAGTTAGTCGATCTGCCAAAAGGAAAGAAACCCATAGGCTGCAAATGGGTGTTCAAAGTGAAGTATAAGGCAGATGGGTCTATTGATAAGCATAAAGCCCGGCTTGTTGCAAAGGGATATGCTCAGAAAGAAGGCATAGATTATGAAGAGACTTTTGCCCCTACTGCAAAAATGACTACCATTCGTGTACTTTGTGCCATGGGAGCTCAGTTTGGGTGGAAATTACATCAGATGGATGTTAAAAGTGCCTTCTTGAATGGTGACTTACAAGAAGAAGTATATATGACTCAACCAGAAGGATTTGTGGAAAAGGGGAAAGAACAAAAAGTATGCAAATTGATTAAATCCTTGTATGGGTTAAAACAAGCTCCTCGAGCTTGGTATATCAAGATAGACAGTCACCTTGTGCAGCATGGATTCGAAAGAAGTCCTTGAGATGCAAATCTCTATATCAAGAGAAATGGTTCTGATATAGTGATTCTTGTACTTTATGTAGACGATCTGATCATCACGGGAAGCTCAGAAAGTATGATTGGCTTAGTGAAAAATGACTTGAAGCAATCATTTGAAATGACAGATCTAGGACTTCTGCACTATTGTCTTGGTTTAGAATTTACTCAAGAACAGTTTCATATTCGAGTAACACAAAAGAAATATGCCAAGACTTTAGTAGAAAAATATCGGATGACTAATTGTAAGTCCAAAGCAACTCCAATGGAGCAAGGACTTAAGTTATCTCGATATGATAAGTCACCTCAGGTAGATGGAACTCGCTATCGCCGGTTGATTGGGAGTCTCCTATATCTGACAAATACCAGACCAGATCTCAGTTTTGTTGTGGGATATCTTTCAAGATTCATGCAAGAGCCTAAGATGAGTCACTGGAAAGCAGCAAAAAGAGTTCTTCATTATGTTTGTGGTAGTTCAAATTATGGTCCGGAATATAGAAAGAATAATATCTTTTTCTTACTTGGATACACGGACTCAGATTATCCTTGGATCTCTTGATGATCGTAAATCCACTTCGGATATGTTTTTCATCTCGGGTCTGGACCAATCTCATGGCACGATAAGAAACAGCATGTGGTTGCTCTATCTTCAACAAGACGAGAATATCGTGCGACCGAGTGAAGCAGTCTGCGAGATAATGTGGTTAAGTCGCATTCTTACAAACATGGGCCTTCCAAAGAATCTTCCACTTCATTTGCTTTGCGACAATCAAGGTGTTTTGAATCTTGTCAAAAATCCAATTTTTCATGAACGTACCAAACATGTTGATACCAGATGTCATTTTATTCGAGATGAAGTTCCAAAGCACCATATACAACTTCGATACATTTCCCATTGATGCACAAGTTGCAGATATCTTTACCAAAGCACTTGGACGTATCAAATATGAAAAATTTTGAGATACGATTGGAATTTGCCAATAATGTAATACGGGGGGATGTTAGCATATGGCATATATTGTATTTCATTATTTGCAAAAGTATCGCTCGTAGGCGATCTCTAATTCGTTGATTAACCAACTAGTTGGTTAATCAACTGCTTTGTAAATTCTTTATATTCGAATCAATGAGAATGAATCAAGTGCTTCGCCGAATTGTTCAGAAATTGTCCAAATTTTCTCAATAAATCCACACATAACTTATTCAAATCTGCTCAATAAGTTCACACAGAACTTAACCAAATCTACTCAATAAGTTCACACATAACTTAACCAAATCTGCTCAATAAGTTCACACAGAACTTAACCAAATTTGCTCAATAAGTTCACATAGAACTTAACCAAATATGTATTGTAAGCTTCCATAAAAAGCTCACACAAAATCAGTCCACAAGTCTTCTCAAAGACTTGCCTCAAATCTGCTTAACAAGTCCACACAAAACTTGTCCAATCTCATAGAAACATAAAGAGAATTGTTAGAGACTCAATATGTTCTACACTCAGTGCTCAATCAACTCAAATCATAATATAGAATAGTTTGTCTTATGGAACTTGAATAATCACTTCACATATCCACTTGACTAGGCTCAACCAACTCGACTCAACCAATCACTTAATAAAACACCTCTTTCTCACAAACCCTAGTCCAAGCTGTAGCAAGTGTGAACAGGACTTAGCTTGAAACAGGCTTAGAAAAACCTAGTTTTTCTAAGCGTAGTGTGAACACACTTACCTTTTGTCGGCTAATTTTATCAGATGGTCGACATGATTTTTCCTTCTCCCTTTCCTTCATTTTCTCCTTATCCCTCCATTCTCCTTCCTCCTTTCTTGCCGTCCATTTTCCCTTATCACTCCACTCCCTTCCTCTCCCCACGCTCGCTGCCACACTCCACTTCCTACTCCTCCGTTTTCTCTAAACTCCCCGATCTTCCTCCACCTTCCCTTCCCTACTATAGCACATGTTCTAAGCCTATATAAGGTTTAAGTTAATGTATGTTTCAACTGGTTATTTTAATATATTTTTAGCTTTAATTATTCGTGTCATTTGTTTTACCTTTGGCCTAACTATAATCTAAGGTTAACTGAATCTTAGACTCACACTGGTATCAGAGCAAAGGGGGCACGGATCCCGAGGGTCAAGGTAAGGCATGAAAGTCGAAGCACACGAATCCTAAGGAACGACGGAGTGGCTATCACATGAATCCCAAGGAGCGGTAGAGAAGTTGTCGCATGAATATCGAGGAGCAGTGAAGTGGCTATCACACGAATCTTGAGGAGTGCATAGATCCCAAGGAGTGCACGGATCTCGAGGAACTGACTGGATGTTGACAGTAGGCTGATATGATGGCAGAGCTGGCAGCACATGGATCGAGGCTGACCAGGAGCTGACTGGACACTGATGTGGTAGAGCTGATTGGACGCTGATGTGGTAGAGCTGACTAGACACTGATGTGGTAGAGCTGACTGGACGCTGACGTGGTAGAGCTGACTGGATGCTGATGTGGCAGAGCTGACATGGACGAGTGCTGACGTGGCTGGCTGACTTGGACAAGTGCTAACGTGGCTGGCTAACATGGACGAGTGCTCTAGGTGTGCCATGTGGTGGCATTTGGTTGGTTGATTAACGGGCAAAAGGTTGGCGAGATCGATTGCCCGAAGGCAATCGACCTCTTGTGTGTCCGCAGGCTTTGATAAAGCCTAGACATTCTCTTTGCCCACTGCATGTGGGATTAAAAACTGGAAAAAAAATTCAAACTGTATTTCGCCGCCATTTTAAGTAGAACCCCCTTCCTCTCTAATCTCGTCCATCTAGCGTGGCCTAGCGGTGAAGCTCCCTGCCTTGCAGAGCAGAGACCCGGGGTCGAATCCTGTCGGGGTAAAAAATATATATATATTTTTTTGTCTTTGCAATTAATGGAGGTTTAATATTTTTTTTGGTTCCTTTGTAGCATCTGAAGCTGCGTGGTGCAGCGGCTAAGATCGCCGGGTAGACAGCGGAGGTTACCAGTTCGAATCCCAACGGGGGTTTACAAAAAAAAAGGTTAAATTTTTTAATTAAATTTTTATTATTTGTTTTTTTAAAAGATTTTTTTTTTTAATTATAATTTCTTTATATAGTTTTTTATTATTGTTTTTTAAATATCCATTTCATTTAAAAATAATAATTAAAAATATATATAGGAAATTGTTAAATTTTTCTTTTAAAAAGTCTTTATTAAAACAAATTTTAGAAAAAAAATTATAAAAATAAAAGGGTGCAAAGATATTTTGATATAAAATTTTTTTTTTTTTGGCATCATACTAAGTTATAACCCAGTTCATACAGTGTGATTCTAGGTAGATGATCCGGTCAATCAGATGCTATAATGCATTACTCTCTCTTTTGAGAAGAGAGGCTCCTGATTCCTTTGACGGGAAAGTCCAGCGGTATGGACTACATACAGTGTTTTGCCAATTAGAGAATCAAGTGATTGCTCATCTAAGGAAACCAGATTCTGGCTACGAGGCAGATTTTGAAGATAATATCTTTAGGCAAAGGATAGTTGAATATGAGACGATTGAAATAGTACCTGAAGGATGGTCAAGTGACAGTTATACACCTGTAATGCCTGAAGTAGAAACAAGTGAGAGCTATACACCACGCTCTCCTGATTCAGAACTAGAAGAAGAAGAACCAGTGGAGGTGAAACCTACAACTGAAGAACGAAATGTTCTTAAAAGAAGTTATGAACCAAAGAACAAAGACTGTGAGTTATTATAATTAGTGACGACGAAGCGCACAATTTCACCTTTCCAGTTTTGGGTGATCCTCGAGAAGAAGAATGCCAAATCAGTGAGCATATTAAGAAAGCTAGATTTGATTTAAATCAATAAATCAGTGATCCATTTTGTACTTCTTTGTACTACTTGTTTGAAGTTGCAATAAAGTTTGTTTTCTAATATGGATTCCAATACTAGTCTACCAATCCCTGAGTTCAATGGTGGTGATTACGAGTATTGGTCAATTAAAATGAAAACTCTTTTGATAAGCAAAGGTCTTTGGGATGTGATTGAAGAGGGATATATCGAACCTACTATCGCTGAATGGGCAGCTTTGAATGTTGTCGATAAAAGGGCTAGAAAGGAAGCACGAAGAATAATTCTTCCACCCTTTATCATATCCAAGCCGCCCTTGATAGAAGTATTTTCCCTAGAATAGCTTCTTTTATAACTGTTGAATCTGCTTGGAATGCTTTAAAAGAAAGTTATAGGGGAAGTGACCAAGTCAAACAAGTTAAACTACAAACCTTGAAACGAGAGTTTGAGACTCTTAAAATGCAAGAGAGTGAAAATGTTGGTGATTACTGCGTGCGTGTGAAAGTCGTAGTAGATAAGATGGTCACTTTAGGAGAAGATGTAAATCCTGAAGTTATAGTGAAGAAAGTGTTGAGGACACTTCTTCCTAAGTGGAATTCAGTTGCCATAATTATAGAAGAATCCAAAGACCTAACTTCTCTGTCTTTTGAATCCCTAATTGGATCACTTCTCTCACATGAAGAGAGGTTACAACAAACTCCTTCCACAAGTTACGGAGGAGATGATAAAGCCTTTGCTTCACAAGAAGGTAGAGGTAGAGGTCATGGCAGAGGACAGAATAGAGGTAGAGGCAAAAATAATCAGAGAGGTGGAACTCCTAACAGAGGAGGATTCTCAAACAGAGGTGAACAACAGAATAGAGGAGGACAACAAAATAGAGGAAAACAATCAGGCAGAGGCAAAGGAGGAGATAAGTCAAAAAAATCTTGCTACAATTGTGGCAAACTTGGCCATTATGCTCGTGACTATTGGACAAAGACTTCACAAGGAACTAGTAGCAACCGAGAGCGATCGGTTTGGAAATTTTGGAGAAGAGGAAGAGGCCACAAATCTCTTTCTCTCTTATGGTCAGGCAGAACAGAACATGAATGATACATGGATCTTGGACACTGGGTGTTCAAACCATATGAATGGCAAGGCTCTTTGCTACTCTAAACTCATACAAATCCAGCATCAAATTGGGAGATGATAAATCATTGGCGGTTGAAGGCATTGGAGCAATGGCAGTTCCAACTAAATAAGGCGTCAAACATGTAAGTGATATCTATTACACACCCCATCTTCAACACAATATTTTAAGTGTTGGTCAAATGTTAGAAAAGAACTACAAGTTGCTTTTTGATGAGGGTAAATGCACTATTTTTGATAAAAATAACAGTAATAGAATCATTACCCAAGTGCCAATATCAAAGAATAGATTGTTTCCTTTAAAGTTTGGCCAACCAGGGGGAGATAAGTTAGCAAATGTTGCTATTTCCAATCCAAGTGTCCTATGGCACTTGAGATATGGTCATTTGAATTCAGCTAGTTTGAAAATGCTAACTTCATAAGCGATGGTAACCGGACTTCCTAAGGTTGAGGATAGTAAGGAAGTCTATGAAGGGTGTGCTCTTGGGAAGCATGCCAGATCAAAATTTCCTCATGGACAAGCATGGCGGGCCAGCTATCCACTCCAGCTAGTCCATACGTACATCTATGGTCCGATGCAGACCAAGAGTCTTGGTAACAACTCTTACTTCCTACTCTTCATTGATAATTTTACTAGAATGTGCTAGATATATTTTTTGAAATATAAGGATGAAGCATTTGAATGTTTTGTTGATTTCAAAACAAGAGTTGAAAGTGAGAGTAGATATTTTGTAAAATGTTTTAGATCAGATAGGGGAGGAGAAAAATCCTCTAATGAGTTCTTGAATTTCTATAAGCAACATGGCATTAAGAGGCAGTTCACCACTGCCTACACTCCACAGTAGAATGGTGTCGCAAAGAGGAAGAATCGCACCATTGTGGAGATGGCAAGGTCTATGCTTTAGACAAAGCATTTGACTAATTCATATTGGGCAGATGCAGCCAGGACCAACGTACATATCTTGAACGGAAGTCCTACTGCAAGTTTGGAAGGACAGACACCTTACCAAGCTTGGTATGGTAAAAAGCCAAATGTTAAGTATTTTAAAGTGTTTGGCTCATTGGCATATTCTCACATTCCTGATGAGCTAAGAAAGAAGCTCGATCCAAAGAGTTAGGCATGCATCTTTGTAGGATATTGTGAGAATACAAAAGCTTACAGACTCTACAATCCTAGGACTAGAAAGTTTGTGCTTTCCAGGGATGTGATTTTTGATGAAGGGGGAGAATGGGGTAAGCCCTAGATTTTCAATGATGATGAATCTAGTGATGCAGGTTCTAAGTAGGTGCAACATCAGACACCATAGAAAGGTAAGCAGTCTCCTCCCGGAGATCTAGGTTCATCTTCTGATTCAACTTCTTCACCAAGTCCTTCTCCACAGAGATCAGTAAGTTCCTCACCAATGGACATTGATTCTCCATCTAGAGGTAAGAGAACTCTACAGAATCATCCATCATATCAGATGTTGGATAAAAAAATTTCAAAAAGATACACTAGGAGTCAAGCTAGTGAAATGAATTTTGTTCTACAAAGATTAGAAAATATGCACTTGTATGGTGATGATGTTTCCTAGCAGGAACCTAGGGGAGATTTAGTTAACTATTCTTTGGTAACTAATGCACAGCTTGAACCTTCTAGTTATGAGAAGGCTTGTACTCAAAAGATTTGGCAAGATGCCATGAAAGAGGAGATCACCTCTATAAAAAAAAATGACACTTGGGATCTAGTGAAGCTTCCTAAAGGTAAGAAACGTGTTGGATGTAAGTGGGTCTACAAGACCAAGTTTAATGCTTATGGTAGCATTGAGAGGCACAAGGTGAGATTAGTTGCAAAGGGATTTACTCAAAAATATGGAATTGATTATGAAGAGACTTTTGCTCCTGTAGCAGATAGGAGACTATCGAATAGTTCTTGTCTTAGCTGCACACAAGGGATGGACAGTCCAACACATGGATGTAAAGATTGCATTTCTAAATGGTTACTTGACAGAAGAAGTGTATGTTGAGCAACCACAGGGATTTGAAGAGAAAAACAAGGAAAATCTTGTTTGCAAATTGAAGAAGGCTCTTTATGGCCTCAAGCAGGCATCGAGAGCTTGGTACTCACGCATTGATGGGTACTTTAAAGATTATGGGTTCATCAAAAGCAAAAATGAACCCATGCTCTACTACTTGAATCAAGGAAATGACATCCTCATAGTTTGTTTGTATGTGGATGATCTCATTTTTATGGGTAGTAATGAAAAAGTTAACATGGAGTTCAAGCACTCCATGATGCAGGAATTTGAGATGAAGGATCTTGGCTTGATGAAATACTTTCTTGGAATGGAAGTACATCAGACAGTTCGAGGATCTTCATCTATCAACTTAAGTATGCTCGAGATATGATTCGAAAGTTTGCTATGGAGCAATGCAAATCAGTTGCAACTCCAATTGGACATGGGATCCAATTAAGCAAGGATGATGGAGCACCGAAAGTTGATGTGACCACTTTTAGAAGCATTGTTGGGAGTTTGATGTTTCTCGCCAACACCAGACCATACATTCAGCATGTTGTATCTCTTGTTTCTAGATTTATGTCTAATCCATCTAAGTTGCATTTGCAAGTGCAGCTAAAAGGATTTTGAGATATGTGAAGGGTACATTGGATTTTGGAATCCAATACTACAAAAGTGATACTATCAAGCTTGAAGGCTTTAGTGATAGTGATTGGGGCAGCAATATTGATGATAGAAAATCCACATCGGGTAATTGTTTTAGTCTTGGTTCGGGCCTAATAACTTGGAGTTCCAAGAAGCAGATAGTAGTAGCACTATCTTCAACAGAAGTTGAGTATATAGCGGTGACTCATGCTAGTACTCAATCTCTATAGCTTCAAAAGGTATTAGAAGAGATTGGAGAGCAGACAAAGTGGTCCAACTCGAATATTTTGTGACAACATCAGTGCCATTCAGTTGGCATACAATCCTGTCCACCATAGTAGATCAAAGCATTTTGATATGAAGTACCACTTCATCCGAGATATGGTGGAAACTAATATTGTTGAGTTTCACTATTGCCACACTTTGGAGAACGTCATTGACATCTTCACCAAGGCACTGGCTAAAGCTCAATTTGTAAAGCTGAGAGACTGTATAGTCAGTTCTCTCAACTTTAAGGGGGAGAATGTAGCAAGTGTGAATAGGACTTAGCTTGAAATAGGCTTAGAAAAATCTAGTTTTTCTAAGCATAGTGTGAACACACTTACCTTTTGTCGGCTAATTTTATCGGATGGTCGGCATGATTTTTCCTTCTCCCTTTCCTTCATTTTCTCCTTATCCCTCCATTCTCCTTCCTCCTTTCCTGTCATCCATTTTCCCTTATCACTCCACTCCCTTCCTCTCCCCACACTCGCTGCCACCTCCCACTCCACTTCCTACTCCTCCGTTTTCTCTAAACTCCCCGATCTTCCTCCACCTTCCCTTCCCTACTATAGCGCATGTTCTAAGCCTATATAAGGTTTAAGTTAATGTATGTTTTAGCTGGTTATTTTAATATATTTTTGGCTTTAATTATTCGTGTCATTTGTTTTACCTTTGGCCTAACTATAATCTAAGGTTAACTGAATCTTAGACTCACACAAGCATATAACCACCAACTCAATTTTTTTCCAACAATGCTCAACAACAAATCTCACATAACAATGATACTCATGTTCTTTTCAAACCCTAGTTCAAGTTATTTGCACAACAACTCATTTCAACAACCATGTTTATAAAATAATCTTCACATAACAATGATACTCATGATTTTTGCAAAACCCTAACTCAAATTCTTCACACAACCAATGGCTTCCACAACAATGCTTATCAAACAAGTTTTTAGCTACAACTCTTTATTCCATAAAACCTTGAAACATTAACTCAAACACACTCAAAAGGAAAACTTAATCAAGTCCTTTTCACTCCAAACTTATTTTCCATAAATTAACCAATCAACTCAACCAAGGAAGAATTTACCCATACCTTTTTCTTGACAAGGACACACAAATATGCCACACTCACAATCACTTCTTTTCCAATCTCAAGAAAGGTTAGAATATAATAATTTTCTCAATGAATCACAATACAAAATGATATCAAACAAAATACACCTTGTCACTCCAACTTTAAAATAATATCCAACACCTTCATAATAATATCTTTGGCAAAAATTCCTTTAAAAATAAAATCAACACTCTTAAAGTCTTACTCCTCCACTATGCAAATATAATAATTAAGACTTTAAAAATAAAATCAAACTCCTTATAATTCCAAATTTTATTAAAAATAATTTCCAACAATCATCAATTTTCAACTAGCAACCCTTTCAACTATTTCCAACTAGCAATCCCTTTTAACTCCCAACTTTAAGCAATATTAAAAATAATCAAAATTTCATTACCTTACCTTGGGAGGGATTCGAACCCTCAACGCAGCCCACGACCAATGCCATAGTCGTGGTTCTAACCGTCATGCGAGCTAAGTGCTCGCTTGGGGAGTGGAGAGCACCACGTGCTCAATGAACCTCCCTCTCTCTGCCAAATAAAAAAGTGTGTTGTTCCCTTGGTACTTCCAACACAATGCAAACACTGTCGCCATGTTTCAAACATAGACCACTCGATGCCTCCTCACCACTAGGTCACGCTACCCAGTTGGCTCTCAAACTTTTGGCTCTTTCTATTTGTTCTTAATCGCTGTCACACAAAATACGAATTCGCTATCTTTTCTCATGAGCTCCTCTTCATTCAATTCGCATACAATAACGTTTGAAGCAAGGATTAAAATAAAGGCCTTTAAGGAATGATATATATAGTCTTTCCTCCTTAATGCAAACACGTCAATGCTCCTCCAACCTTATTCGATGTCGGCGCTTAATGCTTTATTAATTTATAATTTATTTAAATTCTTTTGAATTTAAATATTATAAATTAATTATTTTAGAAACCTTTGGGCTTATGAAGTCTTTCTCATTGCATAACTTGGTATAAGTAACATTTATTTATAAAATTTCAATTCACATTGAATTTAAATAATTTAAAAAAATAAATATTATATCTCCTTTTTAACTTTGCAATAAGCCTCCTTAGGTTTTTATGAAGCACCTTTTAAACTTAGCTTCCATATAAAATTAAAATATTATGGAGCCCTTTTTGCCTTTAAAACCTGCACTGATTCTCTTGACCTTTGGCGTTATTTGAAGCTTCTTCTTGGATAAATGACAACCTTGACAACTTTATTTCTTGACGAAGTCCTTGAAATTAATGATGACTTCATCCAATGACATCAATGACAACTTTGACTTAGAGACTCAAAATGTCCAGCACCAAATAAATTCTAAAAGCCTATTTCAATACTCTATAATCTCACTGGATACATCTTTGTAGAGTGTCCTTCCCTTTTGCAATTATTGTAAGCAGGGTTCAATTTATTTAAATATCGACTTGCCTTTGGGATTATGAGCCATAGCTTCAACTAATTTTAAGTCCTTTGAATGCACCTAGATTTGAAAAATTATACCATAACGCTTTAAAGGAACCTAAATTTTAAAAAAAGCGAAGATATCATTGAGGGTTAGGGTATTAGTTTTTTTAACTATCAGATTAACCATGTGGATCACTAAATTAGCAATCTAAAAAGGAAAGGTAAGGTTAACAAGAATGGATTTAACACATTTTTTATACATCTTTATCTTACCTCTTAAATATATTATATTTACACTTAGGGCATTAAACTGAGTAATAAAAGCATCAATATCATCGAATTCTAAAATTTTAAGGAAGAAGAGTTTCATTTCTATTTTTTTAAATTTATGGGGCTTTAACTTTTTCATACAATTCCTTCAATTTATCCCACACCTTTATGGGATCAATTATTTCTCTAATGTAGAAACATCCATCAGTTCCATAAACTTTGAATAAACATAGTGTGTCCTCCTCTTTATGTGCCAAAATGTTTTTATCAAGCTTGCTCATTGTATCCTCATTGAACATAAACCAAATATTTTTTCTTAGAAGATCAATCATCTAAAAGTACTAATTACTAAAGTTTCTCCTATTAAAGTGAGTCACCTAAGCCAAGAGATCCATTTCACATTGGAAATTCTTTCACATGGGGGAAAATCCTTGAATTGATGTCACCAATGTATTGATCATTGTTGTCTAAAATTTAGTTATCAGACCATAGATTGAACTTCATGGAAAATGTATAAAATAATTGTGAAGTTATCCATAATTTTATAGAAGTGTGGCTTATTCTCAATTATCAAGACTTCTTTTTATGATTATAATATATGGGAAAATAAATTGAAATGACATAAAGGTAATAAATTCAAACCAAAAATAATTTAATGGGTTGTTACTTGACCTCTAAGATCCTAAGAAAATGCTAAATTAAATAACAATTTAACTCATTATTCATATGTGCATATCAATACTAAAATGAAGAACCTTCAAAAACAACAAGAGATTCAAAGAGAGAGATACTCATAACACAAATGTTCTGAATAATTTGAGACTAGAAGCATTATATTTCTTCAATTACTATCATGAGGTGCCTTAGTTGGTTATATAGAATAACTAAATCAACTACATATAACTAACTACTACTAACTAGTTAGTATTTAACTTAATAAGTTCTTTATCAAAACTAATTACATTTTATACAAAGGGTACACCTATATCACTAAACAACCATGTCATAAATAAAAGTTTTGAAAATAAATTCTTGTAAGGGGAAGAAAGGGTAGGCCATGAGCTTCTTATGAAGTGGATCCTTCTATCATTTTACGTTTGATGATATTTTTCTAATACTTGATCCAAGTCCTAAGTTGCATATTGAGGAATTCTAAATTAGGCTTCTTTGCAATTTGCACCCTAGCATCAACCATCATCTTCTTGTGACCCAATTGCTTTATGCTAGTATCAGTTGTATTGGTCAACTTAGGTAGTTGGATTCTAATCAAGAACAACCTCCCAAACTTGGTCAAGGTTTCCTTATCAAACTTCTTTAAATTCAAGAAACCTTGACTCCACATTTAGTTTTGTTAATTACTTGCTCTAAGCTTAAGTTGACATCAATGCCTATTCCATGAAGATATCCATCTATTTTGTTAACTTGGTTGGTTTCTTTGTTGATTAAATTTGCATAGTCCTCAAAGGCTTGGTTTAGAATTTCATTTCTTATCTCCACTTGTGATTTCCATAAGAAGCGGTCATTATGTTTTATTATGTATTCAATCCTTGCATTACCCTACTTTGTTACCTTGGCATTGCGTAGTGCTCTAGTGGCTATCAACACAACTTGTATGATTCAATATCTACATGATTTACATCATCTTGAGTCTATAGATAGGTTAGCATCTAATTATATCCTCTGTATATATGAAAATCTTTATCTTTCATCTCCTTGGATTTCACTATGTAACTTATTGGTTGTATCAATGTCATGATAATACTACATATTCTTTCATTATCCATTGTATTCTTTTTAGCCTACTCTTCCTATATCACTAGTATCCTTTTTCTTATTGATAGCTTCTATGATTTGTTTGGTGGGATCAGGTCCTTTAATACCTTCCTTAGGTTGCAATACTTTAGATTTGAAAGACTTAATATCCTCCTTATCAATATTTATCACCCCAAACTTGTTGAAGACATTTTTTATGTACTCCTTTTCCACTTCTAACTTGTAATGTTTGGTAATTAGGTCTCTAAAGTTTTCCTTCATGAGCTCAAATTTCTATCTAAGTAGATCAATATTACCATAAAAATCTAAGAGGGCAAGTCATGTGTAATATGTAAGTCTTCCTTCTTCTATTTATTTCCAAATGGAATATTAGGATTCATGACAACTTCCTTTATTGTTAGGTTTTTTCTTCCTCTATTGCATGTTATGCCTAACCTGATCCCTTTTGGTTGTAGGGTCATCAAAACATCTTCAAATAAATTTGAGAGATCATTCTCTTTAATATCTTATCTAAGTGTTGATTTTCTTCTAACATTTGCATGAGGAAGTCCTCATGATCTTCTATCTTCTATTCTACCAATGGTAAGGCCTCTTTTCCTTCATCCCCCTCAATTGCTTTCATTATGTTCTAGTTTGTAGGTTGAGCAATGTCATCAGGGGTATGTTTCTTCTCTTCATCATTTTTCTTCTTCTTCTTCTTCTTCATATTTTTTGATACCAACTTCTTCTTTCTCCTAAGTTGATCTTCATTGTCATCATCACGACCTCTATCTACACTTCAACCTCCAACAATATTGTCTATTTCTCTAGTTGATCATTGTCTTTATGATGAACCCATGAGAGTGCCATGGAAACCCATTATTGAGGAAGACTATTGTGAAAAATTACTATGTATTTGGGGAATTAGTCAACACTCCACCTACTTCTCTAAATCTAAGTGTGGACACTGTAATGGAGGAGCCATTGGAAAATATAGTAAACATTTAATATTTTAACTTTTGTATCAACTCTTGCTGGAGAGCATAAGAGCATATTTTGTGTAGGCGATATTCTTACCCTTAAGCACATGTGGTCTTTCATCCTCAAACCTAGTGGATGAGGGTCCTTTGGGGTCTTCCTTGATGACTACTCCTTCAGATGATTCCTTAGACTTCTTAGGTTCTTTAATTATGTCCTAGTCATTATGAAGCATAATTCATAGTGGAAGATATAAGTTCCCATTAATCCTTTCATGAACACCTTGCTTTACATCACAATTGGCAAATACAAAATCTGCTCTCTTGAAACAAACCACTCTAATAACTCCTCTTTTGCCATAATATTATCTTTTAGACACACGCGAGAAGCCAAATTACTGAATATTTACCTCCATGTTAATCAAGTCTCTAGTTGATTCATAGGTACAGTAACGAATAGAAAAATAAAACTTTACTAGTTCTTAAGATATTTTCTAGTAATCCTCTAATAAAATGAAAGGTGTTTTTGATAGAATTCCTTATGAATGAGGTCATTCATTGGTCTAATGGAAAGCGACATTGACTTACCTCCTTGAACACTTGGATGTATGAATATGTTCCATTCTATATAAAGTAATATGTGTAAGGGTGTGTCCTCTAAAATCCTTATGTTGTTGTGCCCCATTAGGATCTCAAAATTGTGTCTCAAGAAACTGTCATGCACAAAAATATCCTTTTACTTTCAATTTTTAGCATGGAATGGGAGACAACATAGGATAATTGATAATATTTTTAAAATCCTTCTCCCGACTCCTGACTCCTCCTGATATGGAAAGAACCTTAAAAGAATATAAACTAAATATTAGGTCATTTAATATGACCTAGAGATCATAAGAGTAAACATAGTCCCATGGGAAGATAGGGAGAGACAAATTAGCTCCTCTATCCCCATACTATATCAAATCTAGGTAGCACTTCAAAGATATGGGAAAGTTTGTAAGATCTAATTTTTTTTATTTTTTTTATGGAAACACCTATGTTTCTTAAAGATTCTAGACTACTCTATTTTTTTAGAAAGAATTTAATAAGCAATTTAATTTGAAACTAGTTAGCAATTTAATTTGAAATACAAAGGATGCAAACTAACAAGCTGCTAATTTTAAATGTAATTTTATTTCAATTATGTGAATAAAAATGCATTTATTTTAGATAAGGGTGTAAGGATACTTGATTTGAAATATAAAAAGCTGATTCATCAAAACTTATAATTTTGAGTTAAAGATCATAAAAGAATGCAATTTAGAAATAATAGAGTGTAACAAACTATAACATAAAAATATATAAGCAAAATAACATGAGGATTTTATTGCTCAAAAAATAAAGTATAATAGAAGCAATATCTAAGAAGAAATGTGAGGCTATGATATTGCATCCATTACTCATATCTTTAAAATTAAGGGTACATATCTCTTTATATAATATTTCAAGTGTGTTGGAAATCTACTATATAGAATATAGAAGGTCACCCACATGGAAATACGGTGGTCCATCTTCCATGAGTTAGAATATCACCCATAAGAAAATGTGGTTATTCACCTTCCATGAGTTACAAAGTGCATTTAATTAAATATTGGATATATACGGATTATTATTTTGTATTTTTTCTTGTACTATGTGTCAACATAGTCAGAGATGCACTTTGCCTGTGAAAATCTAAAAATAAAAAAGTATTATTTTTAGTAGAAATTTTTTTTTACATTGTTTAGGGCCTCTGAAGTATTTTTTCACAAAATTATTGGCAATTTTTCTATGATAAAGTTACTTGTTTAAATTGTTGTTCTCCCTCTAACCTTTTGATGTAAATTCATTGTAGGAGACAGACAATGGACTCCAAGGATAAAATTGCAATACGAGACATCATACAAAATACACTAGTAAAATAAAACCTGCAAATACTTCCTTTCATTATCTGAATTCACATCCTCCTTACAATAGAGTGTCCCACTTCTTATACTCCCCAAAATGAAAAACCCTAGCATACGCTACCCCCTTACTATTTTTAGCAACTCACTTGCTATTTTTAGTAACCCTAAAAAAAGCTCATATGACATCGAAAATGGAATCATGAACCCGCCATTAAATAATAACCACTATCCTAAGACAACAACCCAACTCTAGTTCTACACTAATAGTTATGATACCTTTTCAGTTGCAAAAACTGAAAATTACATTAAAAGCTAATTTTGGGTCTCCTAGAGGCATTTTCTTGCATGCAACCACAAAGGGCAATTTTTCTTAAGTTCTCCATGCAATTCTACACATTATAAAAAAGAACGGGGTAAAACGGACACTCAAAGCAAAAGTTATGGCCCTGGCAAGGTGCATTACCTTTTTAACACTTCTTGAATGGAACAAAACAAAATCCCAAGCACAAAGTTATGCCCATAACAAAGTGGTTAGGATAATAAATAGATTTTTGGGGTTTTTAGGCATAAATCCATGCATCAAAAAGATCACTTGTTTGGATCATTCATCCCCCCTTAAAAATCAATAGTCCACATTGTATCAACTTTTGACATCATGTGCAAAAATTATCTATTTTTTTGTGATCCATGACACTTGGTGACCAAGTTATCCTAGCTTGATCACTTTGTACATCTAAATGGATTGTATTCTAGTGGGCTTAGTACATGTGTAAATAATATGGTCATCCTCCACTAGTGCTAAATTGTTTGGATCAAGTTCTATAATGTCAAGCTACTATAAGAGTGTCCAACAAAGATGGACTATAAGGCTAAGAAATTTAACATTGAATATTAGATGCAAACCAAGATAATATGGAAAATTCAATTAAAAAACAAATTGTCTTACCTTCTCGGCAATGGTGTATGGTCCATAATGAAGAGGTTTAATCTTCCTATGGTGTCTTGCAAGTCTCTCTTTTTAAGATATAACTATACTTTATCTCCAACCTTGAATTGATGTGGAACTTGATCTTGGTCATAACATTACTTGTATTACTAATTTATCTTTTTCAAGAGATCACGAACCTATTGTTGGACATGCTAAATTTATTCCACGAACCATACTTTCTTTTATATTTCTTTTTGTCCATGAGGAGAGCACCTAATGAGGTTACATAGGGAGATCTATATTAGTGGGTGCAAAGGATTAGAACACAATCTAGTAGAGCTATGTAGAGTTGGATTGTAGCCATGCTAAATATAGGGGAGGCTAGCATCCCATGTGCATGGATGCTTGGATTTATAAATTCATATATGTGCAATCAATTAATTCATAACTTTTGTCTAGCCATTAGTCTAAGTATGGAAGGATATGTATAGGATCAATTTGGTTCCCATCATGCTCTATAGGATGGATTAAATGATGCTCAAAAATATACTATCCTTATCATAATACAATGAAATGAGAGGAAATCTATAGAGATAGATTTCTAAGGCTAGGATGGTACTAAAAATGGTGTATATAGTCCTTAATTACTATTGGTTGATTTGGCAGTAGGAAAGGGGGTACATGATTGATGTATCTCTTAACATTGTTCCTTATTTTAAACCAAAATAAGTACTTTTGAAGTACTTTCAATATTTTTTCCATTCCAAAGTGACTTGCTACTTTGCTTATGTGTGTTTTCCAAATAATATTTGTGGTTTCAATAGTTGGTACACAAATATGTTCCATGTGGTAGAGGAGGTTATCTTGTAAATAAAGTTTAAAATATGCTTACCCACATGAAGATCTTGATATGCATCCACAAAATTAGAATCTACTTTATACAAGGTAGACCAATTGGAAGCATCATACCCATAGGAAACTATATGATGATGAGTGTTATGATGGGAGGTTAGATCAAATAATTTGTTGCTAAATTGGCACTCCCTTTCTTGTGCTTGATCAAATAAAATTGCTATAGATATGTGGCCCACTTTTGATGCCTTTTAATCCTTAGCTTACTTTATGTCCAAATTAACTCTAGAGGTCTTTAATATGTATGGATGATGGTTTCCTTGCCCAAGATATAGTGCTTTTATTGTTTGCATGTTTGAACAATGGAATAGAGCTCTTTGTCATATGTGGGGTAATTTTTAAACTGCTTTATTGAATATTTTACTATTATAGATAATTGGATGCCCATGTTGTGTAAGGATAGCTCCAAATACATACTCTAATGCATTAGTCATTACCTTAAAATGTTGATGCAAATCAAGTAGAAAAAGTATTGTATTTTAACATAATCGGTGCATCAACCTCTCAAATTTACCTTTATTATTTGTCTTCCCAATGAAACTTGTATTTGGAACCTCCTTTGGTCACTTGTGTGGTGGCCAAGTAATATATAAGACCCCAATACAAGTATTTGATAAAAAAGACGCAAAAATCTATGAAGCACTATTATAGTCTTTGGGGTAGGCCAATTTCTAATTACCCAAATATTCTTAGGATCAATATGGACTCCCTATTTATCAAAAATATATCCAAGGTACTGAATCTTCATCGTGCCAAATGAACGCTCCTTCAAATTAGTATATAATTTATATCTTCAAAGAATCTAAATTACCTTTCAAACATAATGTATATTTTCATCTCATGTCTTAGTATACATGAGAATATCATCTAAGTAGACTACCATAAATGGGTTGGTATATAGACATACTATGTCATCCATCATCCTCATGAATGTGGTAGGTACAGTCAAGCTAAAAGGCATAACCAACCACTCAAATAAACCCTCAAATTTGGATGTAGTCTACCATATTTTAGTGGGATCTACAGTTATTTGATGATATCCAAATTTAAGATCAATTTTGATGAACTTTTTACTGTGGAGTTGCTCCAACAAGTCATCTATTCAAGGGAGTGGATAGTGGTTCTTCACTATGATTTTATGGATAACTTTGTAGTCAATATAGAGTCTTCATGTTCCATATTTATTTTGATCCAAGATAATCAGACTGCCACATGGTGAAGCACTTATTTTGATGTACCCTTTTGAATAAATTCTTAGATTTTGTTAAGTAGAAAAACAATTTTATTGATAACCAACAACACACTAAATACATCAATCAAGTTAGAAGATTAGATATTGGTTGTAACAATCAAGTTAGAAGATTAGATATTGGTTGTAACAACCAACTTAGAATAGGCATACATTTACAAAAATTATATCTGCCTAATAATATAAGATTCCTACCCAATTATTTCTCACTATATATTCTAATACCTCTATATGTGAGGTTAACTATAGCTAAAAAATAATGTAATAATATTATTTTTTAAGATACCCCCTTATTACATTCTCAGGTATGTAAAGAGAGTTGCAAAATAATTCAAACTTGACAAATGCAAGTGCTTTTGTGAAAATATCCACAATTTGTTTGTCAATGGGAATGTATTGGAATTGAATTTGGTGATTTTAAACTTGTTCTCAAATTAAATGAATTTGAGCTTCAATGTGCTTTGTTCTTTCTTGAAACATTGGATTCTTGACTAATTTCATAATACCTTTTTTATCACAACTCAATAGTGTTGGTGGATTTTTTTGTATTACAAAATACGATGTAACCAAATAACCTCACATGGATCTCCTTATATAGTGTGATATTCTACCTCTATGGATGAGAATGCTACTGCCTGTTGTTTTTTACTATATCATGAGATATATCTAGATTTTAAATGAAATACATCCAAATGTTAACTTTTTGTCAGTCTATGTATCCTTGTAAGAAGAATTTATCATTCTTCTTATATTATGGGCCATATTCCACTATCGTATAGATATAATGCAGTATCCTCTTTATAAATTTCCAATGACTCATCTTAGTTTTTTTTAATAAACCTTAATAGATAACTCACAACAAAGTTGATAACTGGCCTGGTATTTGTTAGGTATATGAGAATCCCAAACAGTTGATGATAGAGTGTTAGATACTTGAGGATATTTATCATAGCAGGATAGTTGTAACCCTTTCTCCATTGGTGTTGCCTTAGGTTTATAGTTTATCATCTGATATTTTATAGTAGTGTCTTGGCATACTTTCTATGAGATCATAATGTGATTCTTTCTTGGCAAAACCTCCAATCTAGAACAATAATGCAGACATCCTAGATCTATCACTTCAAAATACTTTTCAAGTAATTCTTTAGAACATTCACCAATTCATCTAAACTACTATTGATGATCAAATCATCAACATACAATACAAGTACCACTATCTCAAATACAACTTTCTTAAGACAAATATTTTCATCTAAGGGACTTCCTGTGAAGCTATGTTATAATAGGTGATCATCAATTTTGATGTACTAAGCTTTAGGTGCTTGCTTCAAACTATACAAGGACTTGATAAGTCTATAGACTTTTTGTTGTTTTCCATTAACAACAAAGCCTTTGGGTGTGTCATGTACACCTCTTAATGGATATTACCATTAAGGAGTGAATTGACATACATTTATTGTAGTTTCCAAGCAAACTACACTACCAATGCATATAATACATAGATGGTTGTCATATTTATTGTGGGTGCAAATGTTTCTTCATAGTCAATTTATTTATTTTATGCATAGCCCTTAGCAACTTGTTGTACCTTATATTTACCAATGGATCCATCTATCTTGTACTTGATTTTTAAGACCCACTTACAACCTATGGACTTCTTTCTCTTTGGTAGATCAATAAGATACCATGTTTTGTTTTTCATCAAAGAATTATCCTATGTATCCATAGCTACCTTCCACTATGGTAAGCTAAGTGCATCCTTAACTAAGGTTGGTTTTAAATTCTCCATTATTAATACATTAATCCTAAATTTACTTCTTGACATGACATACTACAAGTATGTGGTCATGTGGAAGTGATATTAGGAGGCACATCAAGTTTGGCATCTCTAATGGTGCTTGTGAGCCATCTTGGAGTATTCTATCATTATGAAGGAGTAGATACTTTAGGTTCATCAACATCTATTAGAACTTCTTCATGAACTTCCTCATCAAAATATATGCTCACATTTGGATATGTAACATCTTTAGGCTTGGTATAATCCTCAATATTTGACTTAGGTTCAAATGGTTCATCAAATACCATCTCTACTTATATGTAGTTTCTTGGTGACTATATCTAGCAGTCGATAACCTTTTGACTCATCATCATATCTAGGACAATAGCATTAAGGCTTTGGCTAACTTGGTTTCACCCCTCATACTAGAGTTTGATGACCCAATTTACCTTTATTCAATGGAATCCTTTGGAGAGCACAATTGATTATAATATTTGTAGATACCTAAAAATTATCACATTTTCAATGGTTAATATTAATATTTAATAATGTATGTGATTATTTTAATTAATATATTGCAACTTTATAAATTATTTATGATGACTATTCTAGCCCCATTGACCCACTTAAGCCCCTTCCTACGTCTAATTATGGTCATCATGAGACCACTCTGCTATTTGTAACTTTGGTTCATATTAACTCTGGTTGACATTTATTTCTCCTATTTCCTCCACATTCCAAGTGCATTTAATGCATTTGGATGAGGATTCCCTCCACCCAGGCACATCGATGAGAAATGCTAATTTTATGGGTGAGAAATCTCTCCACAAATAATGCATTAATAGGGAATGTCATAATGCATCATGACACATCATAAGGTGTCATAGGGTGTCATAGCCCAAACAAGAAAAGTTGCACATTTGTCCACCCAAGTGGGGAATCCCTAAGATTCCTCCCTTACCTCACCCATGACACTTGTCACCCATCTTCTTCCCCCTCATCACTCTCCTCCACCCATGGGAGACTTTACAAATAGGTCTCAATTTTATTTTCATGGTGTGCACAAAATTATAACAAAACTCTGCTCAAATTTCATTTGATATTGTTGTGTTTTTGCTTGACATTGTGCTTGTAGGTTTACCATTGGAGGAGCTCGAAGGCATCAACCATGGAGGCTTTTGGATTTGTTAAATAATGTTTGTTTTGTAGCCACATTAGTGGTAGATATTCAACAGTGCATCAGATCTATAGCAAGGACCTCAAAACAAATCTCTAAAGGCTTAGATTCAATATCAAAACCCTTTGTCATATAATAGTCTCAATTTCCCATGGCAGTTAACCAAAGTCTCAACCACCTAGGGTAGTTATTCAAAAGCACAACTACCTAGGGTAGTTTCCCAAAGAGTCAACCTCCATGATAAATTGAGCTTCAAGGCTAGTAATAGCTCTAAATCAACTCTAGATTATGTAGACACCAAAATCTAGGCATTTGCATTTCACCACATAATTCTGCATAATAAAATATATACCTAGGTCTAAACTTAGGCATATTAATTCATGTACATTTCATCCACATTGCACATCATAATTCTACATAATAATATATGCCTAAGTCTAAAATTAGGCATAAAAATCTTGCACATTAATCTATTTTCCATATTTTATTAAAATCTGGAAAATCCCCCTAGGATAGCTTGTGTCTCCATGTGACACTTGTCCTAGCCACCACTACCCCTCACCTTGCCACATCTCACACACATCACTCCACTTGCACCTACCCACTTGCCACATCTCACACCTCACTCCACTTCCACCTACCCACTTGCCACATCTCACACCTCACTCCACTTGCACCTACCCACATGCCACCACTCCACCTAAGTGAGACACTCTAAGTGACTCACTACAACTGCCTAGGATAGGTGGATTTCTAGTCCCTACCACTTGGAAACCCTGGCTTGCCACCTATATTTTCCCTCCAAAACCTAAAATTACCTATAAAAGCAACACCATTCCATCAAGCAAAGAGGAGCTGGAAAATACATCGTCACATTATTGAAATCGTTGTGGGGAATCACCAACTATAGTAGATTTCGAGCCATTGAGGTCCCAGATCTGAGTTTCAAGATTTTTTGACATCTATGCACAGTTGCACATCCATGGTTACACAGTCCCAATAGCAGGCCCGTGGTTTCTAAACCGCGCATCCATGGTTACACAGTCACAACCGTAGGCCCGTGGTTCTATAGAAACTACCAAAATTGTTTTGGCCATATCTCACTCATCCAAACTCGGATTGAGCTAAAATTTTGAGGGTAGGTTCTTGACATCCCCCAAAATATCTCCACAAATTTTCAAACCATTTGGATCAGCAAAGATTAGTAAGTTTGTAATTTATTAGCAAGGCATTCTAGTTTAATTTCTATGTTTCCTGCAAGCATTCCTTTCAAGGGTTTTTATTTGCATTGATTTTCAATCATTTATACAAGTGCTACTAACCCTTGTTTGAATTCCATGTGTGTGAGATACAGGTATTTGAAGAGCTATTGAAGCTAGAGTGGCCCATCATTGGATACTCAAGCCCACTCACCAATTGGATTGGAGCAAAAGAAGACCGAAGACACCACCAATCATTTGATTAGCCAAAGGGGTTTTTCCCTCTTTGTGCTCATTGTATCATGTGAAAGCAAGCATTCACTTATTGTAATCATACCCCTATGCACTTGGGGCAAATCACTTGTAAAAAGGAGACTAAGGCTCCAATAAAATTCAATACAAAATTCATTTATTCTGCAATTGCTTGTCTTTCATTATTTTATTTGCAAGGTGTTGTCTTCTTTTGCTTACAAAATGGTGATCATGGTGGGACCCCCAAGGGTTCCATTTTATTTTCCTTGATATTTATCTAATTTACTGATCTCTATTTCTACATCTACTTGTTTCAATAATTCGAGATACGCATGGATTCGATCTTAGGTCAATAGATCTGGGAGTTGCTATGCTCAGCCCTGTTACTATAAAATTGTGCATCCATGATTTATTTTCTAGAAAAATGTGCATTTGTGGTTTTGAATCTCAGGAAACGTGAGCCCACTGTTGAGGAGACAAAATTATACATTTGTAGTTGGTGATCTGGAGAAACACGAACCTATGATTATTGCACTATGGAATTGTGGACCAACGGTTGAGAGCTGGAGGGAGCAATGAAAGGAATACAGGTCTATACCCTTGTGCTATCTTTTCCTTTTCTCTCTATTACTATGTTAGTCCGCATCTAGGTAGATTAAAGGTCTTATTCCTATATGCCATTGTCTGCATTTAGGTCTTAGGATAGAAAATGCCTTAGATTTTGTATTCATCCACACAATAACAGGAAAATTAAGAGGATCTACATTCTGCATATAGGGAAACTCATATTGCATTGCCAAAATTAGCAATAATATGGGCTTTTGTTCAGGTATTAGGTCAATTTTTGATTGATTCTATTGTACAGTCAAAATCGTAGACCCGCGGTTGGGATTTCCCAAATGCGAATCTACGGTTGGCAAACTGTGCACCCGTGGTTTACCAGAACCAACTACGCATTTGTGGTTGACCTCTGACAACAGAATTGTCCAATATTTCACTTGAAATCAATTGTTGGACCCTGATATATGTTGTCTATTATTCTTTGTTTCCTATTTTTTTTGCATCTAGGCATTAAAATAAAATTGCATGGTAGTCTTGCATTCCACAATAAATAACAAAACCTTCGCACACACACACGTATCATCAAAACATTGGTAAGGTTAAATTTCATCACCAACCCCCAATTTAGATTGGTGACGTTGGAATTCACCTCCTTCCACCAGCTTGCCCCCTAAGTATCCTTAGCCAGAATAGGGAACTCCTTTAAGTCGGTGTAGGTCACTTGTGTTCAAACTACCTCCCACTGTTGGAGCAATTGTTGATTCAGAGTGGAAGAGCTAGGTGAACCCTCCACTGGGTTTTAAGTGGTGTACCCTAGACTATTTTGAGAAATCATGTTTGGCACTAGTGTTCCTAATCACCACCTTAATTGAGTTCCTTTATTTTAATCCAAAAAAAAACTTCTTCAAATTTCCAACAACATCAAAACACACTAAAACTCGAAAAAAAAATGATTCAAAACCTCCAAAACTTCAAACAAAAAATTCAAAAAACTTTTTCATAAATAAAAATAAAATAAAATTCAAACTGGCACAAAATTAGGACCAAAAACCTTTCTTTTTTATTTTCTTTGGGTATTGTATTACATTTTACTTTGTTCCATATACATAGACTTACATTTGTAATTCACACCTCATTGCATATTAGCGTATGGTAACAACCCGTGGTCAAGCCCGAAAGTTAGCACTAATCCAGAGTCAGTTGTCCTCTCCCATGGATCCATCTCAATCTAGTGAGGTCCCTAACACTTCGGTGGTAGGGCAAGGTAGTATGCCTCTTCCTATGTCCCAAAGCCTAAATGTAGGGCCCTCTAGTAGTGCCCCCATTTTAGACATAGATGTTATGCATAGGGCTACCCATACCGCTATTCCTAAGACTCCTAGGAGTGAGCCACCCACACCAATGGATGGTCGTGTCACATTTGTAGACATGGACGTCGTTAGGATGTACTTGAGTGCAGCTAGTATGGTTTTTCCATCATTACCACCACTTACCATCCCATCTCATACCATCCCATCATTCCATCAGGAAGTTACCTTCCCACACCCACAACAGTCTAGCCAAAACTTTGCAAATCCACTTTTTGAGCACACTGCTGCCACCATAGCCTATACCCATCCATCATCATCTAATCAACCTCCCATCATCATACCAAATCAACAAGTCATTTACACCAACCCCCTTTACGAATCACCCATTAGTGTTGCTTCGTAAATCCCTATGTCCATTCCATTCATAGCACCCATAAGCACCATGGTCCATAACCCCCTCCTTTAGTAGCAATGCAATTTGCCACTTACCCACCATCAACATCCCATCAACCCCCCACCTTCTTCACCCAAGATCCATCTTGGGTGTTGCACCCCCCAACCATAACCATATCCACACATCCACTCAATCACATGTATGGTGCTCCATCAACACAACACACCATCATTCCACCATCTCCTCATCAACAACCACCACTTCACCAACACACTATGCTCATTTTACAACAAATATTGAATCGCCTCACAAACATTGAGCTACAATTGAGTCATCATCAACCTCATCAAAATCACCCACCTCACCCACCTAAACAACCTCATCCAACTCACCCACCTCAACAACCTCATCAACCTCATCCACATGGCCAATCTCATCCAAATCATCAACCCCGTACCTGGACCCCTCTATCCGAGCCCATGTCAATCATCTTTCAAAAGTTGCAGGATGCAAAAATAATTGTTTTACCTGACATACATCCTGTAGAAACCAAAATACATAAACCTAGGTGGTATAGGGAAGATCATTATTGTCTCTATCATCAACAAGTGGGCCATGACATCAATGATTGCAAAGCCTTTAAAAATGTGGTCCAAGATCTTATCGACAAGGGGGTATTTTCCATTGAAAGTCCACTCATCGCATCCAATCAAAACCCTGGTAGTCAACAGAACCATTGTGGGGATACTCAAGGTATCACACCTTCCCCACGCTCACCAGGCACAAAACATTATGGGGATACTCAAGGTATCACACCTTCCCCATGCTCACCAAGCACAAAATATTGTGGGGATACTCAAGGTATCGCACCTTCCCCATGCTCACTAGGCACAAAATAAATTGGGGATGATTAAGGTATCACACCTTCCCCATAAAAAAAAAAGCTCCAAAGGAACCAAATCCCTTTGGTCACATTCAATTCAAAAGGCTCCAAAGAGGACACCCCTTTGGTCAAATCAATCAAAAAGGCTCCAAAGGGGGTATCCCTTTGGTCAACTCAATTCAAAAGGTCCCAAAGGAACCTAACCCCTTTGGTCAAAAATCATCTCAAAATGCTCCAAGGGAGGCACTCCTTTGGTCAATTTTCATTCAAAAGGCTCCAAGGGAACCAAAACTCCTTTGGTCACATGCAATTCAAAAGGCTCCAAAGGAACCAAACCCCTTTGGTCACATTTCAGTTCAAAAACACCTAAAAAAATGAAAAAGAAAATAATAATAATAAATATAAAACACAAAAACATTTTCATACACATTGTATTTTTAATACATCGCATTCACAATCCCACTTTCATTGCATTCACACATTCCACTTCCATTGCATTTGCACATTCGTATCATTTGCATCCATTCATGTCACTTACCATATTAATTATCATCCACTCAGGTTAGATAATTGTTCATTCACTAAGTCTTGTTGCCTTAATTAGGGGCACCTATGGTCTAGCATTAGTCCAATTTCACCATCCAAAACCATGTCAAAAAAAAATAGCTACAATAAAACCCCATAACACTTCATTTCTTTGGTAGTCTCTAGTTTGAGGAATCTCTAGGTGTTTTTAATCACTCAACCACTCCTAGTGTTTCAAACAACCTTAATTGAAAGTCGAACAATCCTTAGGTGCTAGAGGTTGTTCCTAGTCAATCAAGTTTCCTCTTGGACCACACACAACAAAACACATTTAAAAACATTGTGAGTCTTGGGAATAACGAAGTCAAAAGTTGCTATTGCCATAAGTGAAAGGTTTCCCCTGTTCATCCAATTATGTGCATGGTCTAGAATGCTACAGAGTTGACAAAAGGACAAGCTCCACCTTCACCTCCAAAAAAAAAATCCCTTGCTCTTCCTCAAAGCGAGCAAGTATCCCAAAAAATTCCAAAATAATAAAATCCCTTGCTCTCCCCAAAATCGAGCAAGTATCCTGAAAAGCGCCTCAAAGCAATAGTCAAAAAAAAAATCCCCTTGCTCCTCCTCAAAAATGAGCAAGTATACTAAAGCAATAAAAATGCATATTGCTCCATCACAAAATGAGCAATCCTCAAAATCCAATGCAATAAAAGAAGGAAAGGAGCTTGAATCCCTGGAACTCTTAGTGTCTCAAAAACCATGGGGTGATCCTCATTATAGCAATGGGTTGAATGAATCCCACTTGGCAATGGGGTATCCTTATGCGTGGTGCCAAGTCTGTCACATTAGTGACCTTCTTTTGTACAGACCTATGGACAGCTCTTAGATGAGCTAGCTTATTGGCATAAGTCACAATTGATTAGTTTGACCTAGCTCATGATGGGAAATGAACAATCATTGCACACATAGTTGGTCCTTGAAGAAATTTGAAAACACTAGGACAACCTTAGCATCATGAAGATTTGCGAGATCATAAGATGAGTTTGTTTGAGATCACTAGGATGGTTGAGTCTTTGCAAAACAACTCTAGATCCTTTATCCCTAAGGACAACAAAGTCATAAGCAAGCTTCCATTCCATACCACCATCATATTGCCACACATATATCATAGTCCATTTCATCCTACAAAATGTGGTCAAACCATAGTATCATATTGGTGCCCCTGATTAAGCAATAAAGGTAAAGTTTGCTAAACAATGGTCCATAACTTCTTTGAATGACAATTAATAAGGCAACACCATTCATTCATTTGCATACATCACCACCAATTGCATTCATTCATAACACATTCATTTCATCACATGCACCAAAAAAAAATCGAACAATCCATCATTACACATGTACATAAACAATCACAAAAACACCAACTAGGGGGAGTTCAAGGTCTTACACCTTCCCCAATAATCACATCAAGTAGTCAACCAACTGGGAGGTGTTCAAGGTCTCACACCTTCCCCATCAATCACATCAAATAATCAATCAAGCAACTTGGGGGGTTCAAAGTCTCACACCTACCCCAACAATCACATTAAACATTCACATTTCAAATCATCTGCTAGGTTCAAAAGGTTGCACCCTTTTGTCAAAGGTTGCGCCCTTTGCCTCGCATTCACAAACACAACACATCTAATTCCATTTTTCCCCCCCCTTATATCCTTGAGTGAACCTCGTATCTAGTGATATACTCTAGTCACCTAGCAGTTGCAACGATTGGTTATCCATGCAATCTGATAGGATGAGTAGATTACCATAAGGACACTCATAATTACATCAATTCAAAAGGCTCCAAAGGAACCAAACCCCTTTGGTCAAATTCAATTCAAAAGGCTCCAAAGGAATCTAACTCCTTTGGTCAAATTCAATTCAAAAGGCTCCAAAGGAATCAAACCCCTTTGGTCACATTCAATTCAAAATGCTCCAAAGGAATCAAACTCCTTTGGTCACATTTCAATTCAAAAGGCTCCAAAGGAATCAACCCCTTTGGTCAAAAAGCTCCAAAGGAATCAACCTCCTTTGGTCACATTTAAACTCAAAAAGCTCCAAGGGAAACAAACTCCTTTGGTCAATTCAATTCAAAAGGCTCCAAAGGCACCTACCCCTTTGGTCAAATCAATCCAAAAAAGCTCCAAAGGTAACCCAATTCCTTTGGTCAAATAAAAATCAATCATCAAAACATAAAAACACAAAAAAAAAACATCTTGCACTTTCTTTACATTTCAAAAACATCAAACACCAAAAACATTTCCATGCATCTTTTGTCATATAAAATATAAAACACCAAAAACCATTTCCATGAATATTTTGTCATACAAAAACATAAAACACCAAAAACATTTCCATGAATCTTTTGTCATACAAAAACATAAAACACCAAAAACATTTCCAAGCATCGTTTGTCAAAAAAAAAAAACAAAACAATCATGCATTCTCCAAAAAACAAAAAGCAAAAAGCTCCAAAGGTACATCAATTCCTTTGGTAAAAAACAAATTTAACAGGCTTATGAAAGAATAGAAGTGCTCTCATCTCAACTCCCTAAGAAGGCCATGCGATTGGACTGCTCCAAGGGATAGAAGTGTACATTTCCTTCTTCCACTTAGCCTCAAGTGATCCTCGTATACAGTAACTTATCCTATATACCTGACGGTTGCAGCGACTAGCAATCCATGCAATTCGATAGGATGGATAGGTTACCATAAGGCCCTTGAAAAGTGATTCACCTCATGCAAGAAATGAATTGTTATCATCTCAATTCCCTAAGAAAGCCATACGGTTGGACTGCTCCAAGGGATAGAGGTGTACAATTACCAATAATGGTCAAAATCATAGTTGTAACAAAAATAAAAACATCCATTTCATTCCAACCATTTTCATCTTTTTCATTGCTTTCATCATTTCATATCTTCTCCATCGACTCATTTCTTGAAGGGATAGACACAATATCAACAATAAAGTTTCATAATAAAAGTCAATACTCAAAACATCCATCTCATGCAAATCATTATCATTATAGTATCATCGCTTTCATCATTTCATATCTTCTCCATAGACTAAATCTTGTCTACCCATGGATGAAAGGTTTGCCAAAATTAAGTTCATCAATTTGTCAAAAGTAATGATTCAACAATGAGCATATTTTCCATGATTGGGGCAACCCACATTGACTTTTATTTGTGACCATCTTACACAACTCCCCTTCAAATGCAAATGGATTCAAAACCCCCTCAATCAACACAAATGCATTCAAATCATCATCTCGCATCATCATCATCTCAAGTGAACCTTCTATCTAGTGAATCACCCTACATACCTGGTGGTTGCAACGACTAGCAATCCATGCAATCCGGTAGGATGGGTAGCTCACCATAAGGACACTTATTCACAATCATCCAACATCATCATATTTGAAATTGAATCAGGTTGATCCTTCAATTTTTGAGTGACCTGCGTTCAAGCATATTTGCCCAAGGTTGTCATTGATGCCTACTCCGTGGGGTTACAAAACATGAAAAATTTATACTTCATTTTGCATTAAGGAATTTGCTACAGTCACTAGGACAAGCCCCTAGGGTGATTGGTTCCTTTACTTCATAATATTGCATGTCAATAATACCAAAAGGTAAATTTATGACAACACAAGTCCACCCCAAACTTGGGGCATCCAACTTGATCTTGATTTCCAACATTTGCATCCATCACATCCACCCCTTTTCATCATTCACATTTGGTCAATTGGCTCGTGGGTTTCATCCTTTACCCATTCGCCAATTGAGGGGGTAAGCAAACAACTCAAAAATTTTCAAAAAATCATTCATTCTTGTGCATCGAGAAGATTTGAGTCCATTCATCCAATAAAGACAGGTGTCATTTATTTTTGCACCGCATTGTGTTTTACACAACACGGTACAAAAAGGGGCATCTGTAGACACCAAAATCTAGGCATTTGCATTTCACCACATAATTCTGCATAATAAAATATATGCCTAGGTCTAAACTTAGGCATATTAATTCATGTACATTTCATCCACATTGCACATCATAATTCTACATAATAATATATGCCTAAGTCTAAACTTAGGCATAAAAATCCTGCACATTAATCTATTTTCCAGATTTTATTAAAATCTAGAAAATCCCCCTAGGATACCCTGTGTCTCCATGTGACACTTGTCCTAGCCACCACTACCCCTCACCTTGCCACATCTCACACACATCACTCCACTTGCACCTACCCACTTGCCACATCTCACACCTCACTCCACACTTCACTCCACTTGCACCTACCCACATGCCACCACTCCACCTAAGTGAGACACTCTAAGTGACTCACTGCAACTACCTAGGATAGGTGGCTGCCCAGTCCCTACCACTTGGCAGCCTTGGCTTACCACCTATATTTTCCCTCCAAAATCTAAAATTACCTATAAAAGCAACACCATTCCATCAAGCAAAGGGGGCTGGAAAATACATCGTCATGTTGTTAAAATCGTTGCAGGGAGTCGCCAACGATCACGGAGTTCGAGCCATCGAGGTCCCAGATCCAAGTTTCAAGGTTTTCTACCATATCTGCACAAACGTGCATCCACGGTTACACATTCCCAACCACAGACCCGTGGTTTCTAAATCGCGCATCCGCGGTTACACAGTCACAATCGTAGGCCCACGGTTCTATAGAAACTACCAAAATTATTTTGGCCATATCTCACTCATCCGGACTCGGATTGAGCTAAAATTTTGAGGGTAGGTTCCTGACATCCCCCAAAATGTCTCCACCAATTTTCAGGCCATTTGGAGTAGTAAAGATCAGTAAGTTTGTAATTTTTTAGCAAGGCATATTCTAGTTTAATTTCTATGTTTCCTGCAAGCATTCCTTTCAAGGGTTTTCATTTGCATTGGTTTTCAATCATTTATACAGGTGTTGTTGACCCTTTTTTGAATTCCATGTGTGTAGGATACAGGTATTTGAAGAGCTATTGAAGCTAGGAGTGGCCCAACATTGGATACTCAAGCCCACTCACCAATTGGATTGGAGTGAAAGAAGACCAAAGACACCACCAATAATTTGATTAGCCAAAGGGGTTTTCCCTCTTTGTACTAATTATATCATGTGAAAGAAAGCATTCACTTATTGTAATCATACCCCTATGCACTTGGGGCAAATCACTTGTAAAAAGGAGACTAAGGCTCCAATAAAATTCTATACAAATTTGATTTATTCTACAATTGCTTGTCTTTCATTATGTTATTTGCAAGGTGTTGTCTTGTTTTGCTTACAGATTGTACAAAAAGGTAAATCATGTATCTTGTCAGGTTTTTTGTAAGTATTTTACACAGTTTTGTAATTCTTGCAATCGATTTTGTAAGTTTTTGTTGCTTTTTATAATCTTCTTTCATAGTTTGGGCCTCATCTCGAAACACCTTGCATATGTTATTGATATTGTTATTGTGAGCTTGTGTGCAGGTATTGGATGCACATGGAAGCTCAAGAGGTCAAGCAACACATCTTCTAAACCCTCCCACAACCTGTTGTGCACTCGAGGAGATAACTTACCACACCATAGATTTCAATTGTAAAAGAAAACTATCCATTTTGAGAGGTTGATTGTAATCAAAAGGACCTATTTGTAAAAGATACATTTTATCAATATCAAATCTACTGCAAATCTCTTCTTTTATTGCACTTTGTATATTTTCAATTTTTATGGTGTATTTTCTCTTTTACACAATATCCAATTTAGAGTAGGATCCCTCAAGAGATAAGGTTTTCCCAAGCCCAAGCCTACATTTATTACATTCATGCTTGTACCCCATAACTAAGCCTTTTAATCTACCGATTTAATGAAAAATATTTTTATAAATTTTCAAGTGGGCATCATAGCAAAGAATATGCTCATCTCAATGGGAGAATTCCCTCCCAAAACCACCATATTAGATACTCCAAAAATCCACCAGATAAACTCACAAGTTTTTTTTTTGTCCCTAGTTGTCATGTTGTTGAACAAGTTGCCTAAACCAAACTCCTCATATCTCTCTCTAGCAAGGAATGCACCTACCATGAATAGCCTAGAATCTTGGATAGTGTGAGAACTAAGAGTTGTAATTCAACACTTGACTAGTTAGCTCAATATTATGGGGTGATATAATGCTGAAGCGATAGTTGAGGCATATCCTCATAATGAACTTTACTTAAAAGACTAAGTGATGCATATTAGTGAAGTGAATAGAGAACATTTTAATGTTGTTAGAGATCAAGAACAAAGAGAATGCTATAGTTTGGTCAAGCTTAAGTGATCCACATTTTACAGTAATCACAATAGTAACACTTATCAATATCATTAACTACACTTCTACCCATTGATAGATCAAGAATCAAGTGACTTCACATATCTTGCAATGAATCTAGAATAGTATTACACAACTAGAGGACTCTCCATAATACCTCTAGGGTCTAATTGCAATATTTGGGTATATTTATTTATTTATTGACATATAACTAGAAGACCAAAATTCTAGAGAACACAAGGTAGAGAAGAGAGCAAATCATAGAACAAGCTGAAAAGTGTGATCTGAAAGTTAGCCCACCTGGGGATGCTAATGTTTTTTGGGGCTTTAAGATCATCCTTGTAGGAACCGATTGTGGAGCATGTCTAAAGAAAGCTTACAAGCTGAAAATAAGCTCTCTTGAGCTAAGCAGAAAAGTGATGTTAGTTAAGGCCACCCTTCAAAGCATCCTTGTATATTTCCTTTCTTTATTCCAAATCCTAGGTAAGATTCTTGAAAGAATAGAACAGATCCAATGCTCATTTATTTGGTCAGGAGCAAGTGAGAAAAAGAAATTTCATCTAGTGGCATGGGACCAAGTATGCAACAAGAAGGAGGAGGGCGATTTAGGCCTTAGAATATTGAAATCCATGAACAAAGCTCTTATTGCCAAGCAAGGTTGGAGACTGGTTCAAGAGGAGAAAAGATGGGTTGATATTACATCCTAGAATATCTGTGATTCTCAACTGCCTTACTGGAGGAGTATTGAAGAAAAAAATAACACTTTTCCTGAAATTAACCTTCTGACCCACCGCTTGTTCATAATCTTCCAGAATACTTTTGATTGATTTTGCTTGTAAAATTGAAGCTTGAAAGGACATAAGAGTATCATCGACAAACTAATGATGGGATATGAGACTGATGGGCATAGCCAACTTAAGGCCTACAATATAATAGTCAACTTTGATGGACTGCCCTAGAGATTCCACTAGCAAAATAAAAAGGTATGGGAACAACGAATCTCCTTGACAAAATCCCTTGCAACTCCTGAAATATCCTGCTAGAGATCCATTCACCAGAACTAAGAACTTGGTTGAAGAGACACATGATTTGATCAAACTTATGAACTCCTGACTAAAGCCAAATCTATGCAAGACTTTGAAGAAAAACTCCTAATCAACCCTATCGTAAGCTTTGTTCATATCCAACTTGAGCAAGGTCCCAACAAAATCGTTCTACGAGATTCCAACCTCTTTACTAATATTCAATACATGTTTATAAGTTCAAAACTCCACTTAAATTATTGTATTTCATTATTCTACTAATTTTATATTCATTCAAAATAATAAATTATAATTTATTTTTCTAATAAAAAATTATTTAAATTATTATTTTTTCTTTTCAACATAAATATATATAAAATAAAATAAACAAATTAATCACCATCAATTTAAAAAATATCATAAAAATAAATATCACAATTATAATATACCATGTATAAAACTCATTTAAATGTTAGACAAACAATTATTAAAAGAAAGTATTATGATTACCCAGGTGTTGTAGGTGAGTTGGAGAGGAGAGGGCAATCCTCCAAGGGAGGTCCAGGTTCGAATCTTCACCTTATCAAAAAGTTGAATTAGGTACCCAAAATCCAATTGATAATGTTGGTGCGGGTAGGACTGGGTGCGACTCCTGGGTGACCTTGATGGTGTAGAATTCTTGTTCATGGTCTCTCAGACCAAGGTGGCCCCGCAAGGGATTTTTCACTTTAAAAAAAAAGAAAAAAGAAAAGAAAGTATTATGATTTACCATCGACTCATTTAAATGTTAGACAAACAATTATTAAAATAAAATATTATGATTTACCATCGAAAATTTAAGTCAAATTAGACTACCGAGTTGGGTGGTAATTAGAGGTTAGGATAGCGCAACAATATGGATTTTGTTTTTTTCGAGAAATTTAAAGTTCAAACTACGTATGGGTGAATGTGTGAGGGTTGGTGTGTATGTCTGTGTTATAAATTCTTTATTGATAAGCACAAATCTCAATTTTACGAGGGGTCATGGTAGGAGTAGATCTCGACTTTACGAGGGGTCATGGTTGGTAGGAGACTGCTTAGCTGGGGCTTTGACTTTTCTTCGGAAGATCCAAAGTTCACACTCTGTAGCGTGAACGAGTGTGTGAGGGAGTTGGTGTGTATGGAACGAGTGTGTGAGGGAGTTGGTGTGTATGGTTGTGTGTTAAATTCCCTATTGATAAGTGTAAATCTTGGCTTCAGGAGGAGTCATGGTTGATAGAAGAGTGCTCAACTCGAGCTTTGAATTTTCTTTAGGAGATCCAAGGTGGATCATGGTTGATAAAAGAGTGCTCAACTCGGGCTTTGATTTTTCTTCAAGAGATCCAAGGTTTAAACTGGAGAAGCCTAAAAGAGATAAAGGAGATGCACAGGAATTGAGGAAAACTCCTTATGATCACTATGATCGCGAAGATTTGCAAAAACGAAAGCATAAAATATAACATTGACGAAAGAAAATAGGGTACAAGGAAAATAATGCAATAAGTATTTTTTTTATACAAATTTTTAAGTTTTCACTAAAAAAAATGGACGTGGATGAGTGTGTAAGGGAATTACCCGTTTAAATTTTGGTTTTACGAGGAATCATGATTGATAAGAAATTATTCAACCCGTAATGTATTTATCACACTACCCAAATCGAAAAAAAAATATATTCAATTCCATGGTCTTACTGAGAGTTAAGTTAAGTTGACTTGAATCCAAATGAACTCTAATTTTTCCACCAATTTTATTATTAAAAAAATAATATAAATTTTTTCCAAACAAAACTATGTAAGAAAAGAGTTGGTAGATATTTATATGTATGACTACCACAAAACTTTGTTAGAATGTTTAAAAAACAGCTGTTCAAATTTCATAGATACAAATACCTCTTGAGGCTCAGGCCTATACGTGTGTAACATTTAAAAATAAAAAATAAAAATTACATCTTGCGTAACATGTAAAAATAAAAATAAAAATTACACGTACAGCAGTCAAGGTGAAACGTATAAAACCCAATTTCAAATCTCTCTAAGCTACATTCTCTATTTTGCATTCACAAATGGAAGCTTACATTTCCTGCAGAAATATTTCATTCCACAGAATTGGATACCCATATGGGTTCATTTCTCCTTCGCAAAAAGCTCAAGGGCGGCATTTTAGGGGTTTAATTTCCAAAATCCCACGACATTCGATTCAAAATCGTGGCAGAGTGTTTTGCGCGGGGAAAATAGAAAGCCGAGATTCGAAAAGACGAATGTTCATATTTGGCATGGGCTTCGTTGGACAATATTTGGCGGAGCAACTCAAATCCAATGGCTGGTAAATTTTTTGATACATAATGTAATTAGGGTTTTTGAAATCCCAATAAAATTCATTTTGAGTTCAATACCAGAAAGTAGTTTAGCGATGACAAATTGTCTAAAATTGTTGGGCTGAAAATTTTTGAGAGAAGATATTTTAGAGGTTCAGAAACCTCGACGAACCTCTTCTTCCATTCCACTACTGGATTCCGATCAAACTTTAACGATATTTTTTAATACTTTTCTACAATTGGTTGTACGGCCTATATTGATTGGTAATACAACAAGTGTAGTTAAAAAAAAATAAAAAAAAAATAAGGGAAGTTTTCGATTCTATATATATATATATATATATATATAATCAAACAGAGTTTGATTATTTTTTCATTTAGAGTTTCAATTTTCTCATATTTGTATGGAAATTTTCCGAAGTGAGAGGAAAATAGACCACTTTAGAAAAAACATGGGAATCTTCAATTTCAAAAGGGAAGTATATTTGAATGAAAAAAAAAAAAAAAACAGGCACTAACATTTTTCCTATCTAACATTAGTTGCTTGGACTTAATGATTACTACTGTTTCCTAAAAATGAGTAATCACTTGCCAAAACATTGCAAAGGTTTTGTGCTTATTTGACAATATTAATTTTTTTTTTTGGTGAAAGAATGAATGTTCCGTCTAAAAAATAAATCCATCCATGTGTATTTCAGTCAACTTTGTAGTGTAATTTTTAAGCTGTATTCCATGGGACTTGTCCTAGGATTTGGGGTCATGTGTATTTCATTCAACTTTGTAGTGTAATTTTTAAACTGTATTCCATGGGACTTGTCCTAGGATTTGGGGTCCTTATGAAGATGCATTCTCCTGTCCTAAAAGAGGTCTTGCCGTCTCGAAAAGGTGATCTGCTGTCGTACAATTTGTCCCTGTCCAAAGGGCTGTCCTTCACCCCGATGTCCTAAAATGCATTTCTATCTCAAAAGGCTGCCCTGCGTCCTTAAAAGCCTCCCCATCCCGAAAGGCTGCCCTGCATGCCCGCCCCAGAATTTTGTGGAGCATAGTTTTTAATTAGTGGATCGATAATTCAGTTTTTATCTTTTTGTTACTTACTATCGATGATAGTGTCTTATTTGTCATAGGTGCAGGATTTGTGAAGTCAGATCTGAAACTCTCAAGTTGGGGTGAGTGACCCAAAAATGAGTCACATGTTGAGCCTCTTCGAGTTTTGCTGAGACCAGCTTGCCTAAAATACAACAATTATTATTTTTTACATTTGCAGGTCAAAGACCATTTTTATCAATAATTGTTTTTTATTTTATTTTACATGGTGGAATCCGTAGCCGTCACGAATGCAGGCAGGCTGTCCGGTTTTTATGGCCATCACAGTATTCTGCTCTGCCCGCCTCGGAAACCGCCACACAGATGCATTCTGTCCGGTTTTTATGGCCATCACAGTATTCTGCTCTGCCCGCCTCGGAAACCACCACACAGATCTTCCCGCAGTCTATGACCATGCCACGATCATTTTAAACCTTTTAAGTCACTGAAAACACAAGGAAAGGGACAAGTGTTCAGTCCGGCGAGGCCCGAGATTTGAACCTTGGACCTCCGTCCCCTTACGGGGTTTGGGGGAACCAATTGGTCTACACCTCAGACCTTTTTTTTTTCAATAATTGTTAAACCTACATTTTTTAATGGGTTATATGTGATGGAAAGGGGCTTCATCCATATGGAATTGAAACAGGCCCCACCCATATTACATCATGACTACATAGTTGTATTACAATCGCTTGGCAATTATGCATATTTTGTTTGACAAGATTCGAACCTTGTCAAGAAATTTAACCAGTTGAGCTAATGTCATTTGATCAAAATGTTAAGGGCTAAATGTTAAGGTTCATCCATGAGATTTGAACCTTGGTCTATGATATAAAACTCTTCACACCTCACAATTTGCTCTTACACCCCTAGGCAGTCAAAGTCCATATTTTAAGTAGTTGAGTTTTGCAAATTTAAGTTTTGGGCTTAGATTGAGGTATGTCGGTCATGCCAAGTTTGAGTTTGGCTACTATTGTATATGTAGAGCCTTGTTCATATGTTCTTGCTGCTTGTAGGCTTAGGTAGGTTTTCTAAACCTTGGGTTGACAACCAAAGATATTAGATTTTACTTTACAAGTTTTTTTCATAATTGGTTACATGGGATTGAAACAGGTCCCATCTGTATTACATCATAACCACATAGTGGTATTACAACAGTTTGGCAATTATGGATACATCGTTTGGCCAGATTTGAACCTTGGTCTCGTTCTTGAAAGTTGAAGAACATAACCGGTTGAGCAAATGCTATTTGATACCTTCTCTTTACAAGTTAATATGAATAAAAAATTAAGATTTTGATCTTTAAGCCCACTGCAACATTCAATTATTTTCCCCTTTTCTTTTAGTGTATTATCCATCTCTGCCTTTTGATCACTCCAAAATATGAATATTGGCTTTTTTTGATGAGTGCATTAACATGGGGAGCTTGGCTAGTGGAGATTGTACTTGGGTCATCATTATGGCAGTGACTTGCCATTAGATCATGACCCTCTGGACAGGTATAATCCTTCATTTTAGATATTCTGTCCGATACATATATATATTTTTTTTTGAAAAGGTAAGAATAGGATGCTCAAAATTTGTTTTAAAAGTATTACATAAGACAATGGTTATAAAATAATTTAAGGATAATTTTTAGAATATGTTGTCGTGTAAGGTGCTCACCATGGTTCTGTACTATTAATTATTTAATATTATAATACGCAATTCTTTTTCCTTTGATGGAAAAATATGTTGATGTATTCTCATTCCAAATTTAAAGGTGTCAATAATCTCCTATAATAGTCAAAGCATTAGAGTGTTCTCTTTCTTTTGGACCAATACATCCCATTTTTTTCTTCTTTTTATGTCTTTGCTGTGGTGGGTTAGATATTGGAGATTATTGCAATATAGAGTTGCATTTTCCCAATCCACTTATTTCCTTGTAAGTAACAGACTTGGAATTATTATCTTCTTTACATTCAAGACACTCATATCCATTCGGAGTATACCTCCGATCAGAACTCATTAAGATTCAGTGATCATAAGGTTGTAAGAAGTCTGCATGGATTAATAGGGAAGTGTTTACATCTTTGATTGGTAATAATTAAGCGATATGACTTTGTTGTTTGTCTGACATTGTATTGTTGTTTTTAATTGCGTTTCAATTCATATGTTACATTGTTTTTTTCCAACCCAATTCAGGAGAGTCTCAGGAACATGCACAAGTGAAGAGAAGAAAAAGAAACTTGAGGAAAAGGGATATGAAGCATTCATCTTCAAGGCAGAAGATATGATGGAAGGACACACGTAAGTTTGTAAACTGTATATTTTGAACTTCGATGTACCTCGTTTTCACTGCACTTCATTTCCAAAGTTTTATAATTTAAAAGGGAACTCTTGAGTTTCCAAAATTAAGTAGCTGGCAAATACATTGATAAATTGAAGAATTTCAAGTAAAAACGTAATTGAATGGAATCAACAAATTACCCAGATACATAACAAAAGAAAAGAAGGATAGCATGCATAACAAAAAAAGGAACACAAACATATGATGGGGAGCCCTAGACACCAATATTCTTTTTCATTAATGATGAAAGAAATCCTCAACTGATGTACAAATGAACAATTAAGTGGGGGTATAAATGCCCACCATGATACAATCTCATGGATCCCAATAATTGTCAAATTGACATGCTATTGGAGCATAAAATAATACAATACAAGGATCACCACATAAGGTGAACATGGGTCCCTTGGCCAAATAATAATAAAACAAAATACAAAGTCAGTCGTGGCCTATCATGAATGATTACTCGTCTCAATGGGCTTCCTTAAGTGGAATGATGGTCATGGAGAGAGGCCCTTATAGAACATCTTTTCTTAATGGAAGATTTCTGATGCCAACTTGATCTGTAATCTGGTAAAGCTAATCTCAGTCATGACCTGGGTGAAGCTATTTGCAAGTTGATCCACAAAAGGCACATACACCAGCACAAGATGTTCCTGAGAATGAAGTTGGTGAATGTAGTGCATCCAAATCTCAATGTGCTTAGTTCATTGATGTTCCATTTGGTTGTGGATCAAATGAATAGTAAGTTGATTATAAAAAAAACAGAATATTGGTGCCTTTTTGAGGAAGAACAAACTGCTCGAGAACCGTCCATATCACTCAAGATATTTCCCAACAAGGACGATACTACGATATTATGCTTTTGCGAAAAATGAATATATGGTATGTTCTTTCTTGGAAACCCAAGAAACTAGCTCAAAGCTGATAGAGAACAAAGGTCCAAAATAAAATTTCCCTCACAAGATCACCAACCTAATATGCATCTGAAGAGCCCTACAAAACAATGGGAGTCCTTATAGTATAATGAATGCCTATGTGAACTGTACCCCTGATACAGTGAAGGATATGCTTGGTAGCCTTCTAGTGACTCCTGAGTATGCAGGAGCATCCGGGTGTACAGACAATCTTGCATCAGCCCCTGCCCTGCCCCCTCGCCCCCCCCCAAAAAAAAAAAAAAAAAGAAAAAGAAGAGAAAAATAAGAAAAAATTCGCAGCTAAAAAAAAGGAATATTTAATTCTAGCTAGATCAGTTTTTTTATAATAATTTCTATGTCTATTTTTATCGGGATTGCAATTTTAGCCGGATCTGATTGTAATTTTATCCGAAACGGATATTTATAATATTTTAGCCAGATTGCAAATTTAGCTGGATTTGATTTTATCCAAATTGTAGTTTTATCCGAATTGGATTTTTATAATTATTAATACGGATTGATTTTTATCTGGATTACAATACAATGTAAAAAAAAAAAATAATATTATATTCGGATCCTCTTTTAAAAATTATCCAGATTTAATTTTACCCTCACCAGTTTAGGAAAAACGGGGTCTATAAAAGGATGACCTTGTAACCATTTGAGGCATCTCTCTGGAGGGTCTCCAAACAAGTTTTAGAGTATCTCCAAGATATCCAAGCAAATTGAAGAGCTCTTGCGGATGCGTTGGCTGTTGTTAGGCACATACCGGCCAGATGAAGTTACCAAAAGGCAAGAGGAGATTTGCGGAAGAGGAGATTACTGGAAGAGAAGATTATAGACAATATTATCAGCAAAGAGAAGCAAATTGAAGATTATTGACAAAGAGACTTGATTTGAGTTTTAGTTGCTATTTCTTGTTTACCGGGAAAATAATTTTCCAGCATTGTAATTCTGGAAATTGTATTTAAAAGAAAAATTGTAAGCCATTTTGGCAAGCCTCATTTTCAGCTGCTGTTATTTCTTTTCCAAATTGTGTTTTAGAATCATTTTGGGTTGCTAAGTTCGGCCGTCTTGTTCCAAGACTCCCCGACTTTGGCACCTAAATGTAGGTAGAACAAAAAGTGACTTCAAAGGCTATGTCAAATTGAGTGGAGTGAGATAAAAAAGACTTCCCGTCAAGGATTGATAGACAACAACATCAACCAAATGAGTGGGACACTTAGCTTTTACCTTCATCCTTGAAGAAAAGAGGGTAGGAGCTAGCTTTCAATCCTCCATTTGAAAATGCTGTAGTAGATCCAAAGCATATTATAGCTGAGAGAGAAATCATTGAAGAAGACTACACATTTTGAATATTTAGAAAGTAGTTAGGTAGGCCCAAGTCAATCATTTTAAAGGAGTCTTGGACCTGTAGCTTGATCTCTTAAATCAAGGATGTCGAACTTTTGGTGACGATCAAATTGTCAACATAAAGAACAATAATGAGAATTTTCCATCATGATGCTTAACAAAAACATCTTGCTCAACCTTGCACTTTTGGAAGCTACAATTGAGAAAGAAAGCATGAATCTTCTTATGTCATGCACAAAGAGCCTCCTTAAGCCCATGCAAGGACTTCTTGAACCTGCAAAACAATGGTGGGCTCATGATGTAAAAGTTTAGGTGATTGCTGCACATAGATCTCCTCTTGAAGGTCCCCATAGAGAAATGCACTCTTGACATCCATTTGACGTGCGAATGGAGTCCATGAGAGCAATAGGGGCGAAAGACTCTATATAATCAACTCCCTTCTCTTGAGGTCATCCCTTAGCAACGAGGCGAGCCATGTTCTTTTCAATCTGACCATCAACACTAAAGTTGTTCTTGTAGACCCGTTTGCAACCAACAATTTTAGCTCCTTAGGGCAAGGGCACCAATTCCCAAGCTTGATTCTTGTGGGGGACTCATACTCTGCTTGCGTAGTTGCCTCCCACTTAGGGAATCCCTATGCCTTAGAGAAAGTATTAGGTTATCCAACAACATTCGCCTTGTTAAGTAAGGGATAGGGTGGGAGAAACTTTTAATGGTGTTCTTGTTGCAAGATGGGCTTGCATCCTGGAGGAGAATACTAGCCCATTTGGGCATGGAATGAGCCTTAAGTGTAGGAGTTTGAAGGGGTGTGGACTCATTGATAGAAGCAACATTGGGAACAAGAGGCACCTCCACATCTTCAAAATCAAGAGGGATATCAACAATGGAAGCACTAGGGGAAGGAGGATCAACCTCCTCAGTAGAAGAGCTAGGTGATGGAGGACCAAGCATGACAGCGGGAGTAATCAAATGATTGGAAGATGAACTAGGAACACAAGGTTTGGAGCGAGCATAAGCAACGTATTGGAGGAGGTGTAGTAAGAAGAGTTGGGAGAAGGCTTGGAGATTTCGAAGAAGGAATCTCATGAAAGGTAACATCGCGCTTGGTGATGACATCTCAGATAGTAGAATTATAGAATCAATGTGCCTTCGAATCTCCATCATACCCTACTAAATGCATTTGTGAGTCTTAGGCTGAAGTTTATTCTGCTTCTTAATAGGAATGTGAGTCCATTCAATTGACCCGAATAGCCAAAGATGTAAAACCAAAGGCCTTTCTCTTTTCGACTTCTCATTAGGAATAAGAGTTCTTTGACTGAAAGAGTTGGTGTCTTGTTGATGATATATGCTACATAATGCAATATCTCATCCCAAAATTTGAGCTTCATCCATTTTTATATGCATCATACAATGAGCCATTTACATGATGGCCCTATTTTTCATTTACCCCATTTTGGTCAGGGGTTTATAGTGAATGGTCCACTTCCACATAATACCTTGATAAGAAATAAATCCTCAAAGGCATGACTAGTGAAATCTTCACCATGTTCTATCCTAAAGCACTTAAATCAGTATTCCACTTTGATTTTTTGCCAATGCCTTAAATTTGTTCGAATTTGCAAAGGCTTTATCTTTGGATTTAATAGCATGAATCTAAAGGAACGTAGAAAAATAAATAATGAATGTTAAAAAATACGTTTTACTTGCAACAAATCACTTTGCCATAGACCCAAAAATGTCACTATGGACAAGCTTCAAAGGTTGAGAGGCATGTCTAGCTTTGCCCTTTGGAAAGGAGCCCTTATGATGCTTTCTTAATACACAACCCCTCACACTTTTTGGGGTGAATCAATTGATCGAATATCATCAACCATGCCAAGATGACTTGTGCCTTGGGGACCCACCCAAGATTGGTGTGTCCCAATTGCTGATGCCATAGTTCACTGCTATCATCTGTTTTAGCCCTCATAGCAACAAGTCCTCTCCAATCGAAGGAGGAGGGGGACCTCACCAAGCATATCTATTTGTCTATCTATATATGATTTGATTGGATTGGCTTATCATCATAGCATAAAGCAGCTATCTTGAAGTTATCATCAATATATGTGGCACCATAACATAAGCAACTATCTTGAAGTTATCATCAATTTATTTGGCACCATAACATAAGCAACTATCTTGAAGTTATCATCATTATCTTTGGCAATCCATTGATCCAATCAAAATTCCATGTTTATGCTGGTGTGAGTGATGTAATAAATGGAAAGAAGATTGTATCCAACTCTTGGCACATGAAGAACTTCTTCAAAAGTTGAGGAACTTGCAAGGTTAAGTCATCACCAGTGACAACCCTCTTGATTTTTATTAATCTTTGAGAAACATGCTGATTATGTGGTAGAAAGTGATAAACTTCTTATATACTAGAGGGACATTATCGAGGACAATGTCCACATTCTTAGTATGCTAGGTTTCCTCTTGAAAATGAAATATTGACTTACAATTTCTTGAATTGATTGATATATTTTTTAACACTTTTAAAGTCTGCTAGCTTCAAGGTGGCAAGCTCAACCTCAAATCTATTGACTTGTGTGGTGTTGGTCTTCCCAAAGAGTTCCTTGAACCTCTCTGAGAACTTGATGGAGTCCTTGCAGTCTTCAATATCTAGACCCAACTCTTGTTTCACATACAACGAGATCAAACCAAGAGCTTCATCCTTTTGCATAGTCTATTGTATCTCAACAATGTTTGTAGACGGTGGATTTTCTCAATGAATAAATTCATAACCGTTTCCTTTGAAGAGGAGATTACATAATATTTGCCCAAATAGAATAGTTGGTTCCTTTTAGGATAAGAAGCAGTGATGCTCGATCCATTATGTTCCATCATAGTTTTGGCTTTTAACCAACAAAATAGGACTACAACTTAGACACTATTGCAAAGAGCTTGTTCACTTTGAGAAAATAAAGGGCCAAAAACTCTTCTATATGAGTTACGACCTTTGGAAGAGAGCTACTTTTATAACCAAGTTTGCTACCAAAATTAAAAAATTAAAAAATTTGAAATTTCCCTCCTCTTTCTCTTGAAACGCCACTTGGTGCAAGCTGAAACCTCCTTTGACTTGTACCCTTGCAAGAATCGAAGTTTGCAACCTCTTTCAACGAGTGAATGAAGGAATGACACTTTTTAATTTTTGATTGGTAATAGGCGTGGGTATTAATATAAAAAATTGTTTTCTTTTCCTAGTTGTATGCAATGTTAGTCATTGCGAGTGCCACTATGTTAGCCTCATTAGCGTCAAACAACCACTTGAGAGGAGTAATCAAATGCCAATTGAAATCATAGTTGTTATGCAAAGTGTGAAGCAAGCAAGGATCAAACCATCAAGATCCCTAGTGTGGGCGTCCTCGGCTAGCTAGGGGCCTTACATTTCCCTTTGAAACACAAAGGGCATGGGACCTTAAAGAAGGGTTCCTATTCCTTGAACCCTCAAAGAAGAAAATGTGTTGCCCTAAGAGGTTAGGGGGTTTGAACTTTGGACCTCCCATGTGGGGCAAACCTGAATTGGCTTAGCTGGTTGGGCACCCCATGTGCTCCATTGGGAGGCACCATGGGGGTCTGTCCTTTAGAGGAAGATGGCTTTTTGCAAGCGCACAAAAAGGGTGCACCAAAATGCTACTTGCAACCATAAAGGGGTCAGGGAAGGGAATATTATGTTTGAATATTTCCTTATTTTCCAACCCTTTTTTATTTTTATTTTTTGAAAATAATGGCTATGCTTTAGAACTGTGAATATTATTTTTTTCAAAATAATTTTTGTAACTTGGAAAGGATGCCCAAAATGACAAAATCTGACAAACTTTGTAATTGATGCTCTACAATAATGTTGATTGTTTCTAGCATAGTCACTAGGAAACAAGTACGAGGACAAGTATGAGAGATAGAGATGGGAATTGGGAGCAAGATATCAATTTTTAGATGAGGGGTAAGCAGCTACTTGGAAATGCCAAAAATAATACATAAATAAAATGTGATATGTAAATTTTAAAAACTAAAATATACCAAATACACATGATAAATAAAATTTAAAAATAATCAAGATACAAAATACATTAAAATTTAAGTAATCTATGTGAGTAGAAAGTAAACTCATAATTTGAAGTCCTCAAAATAGGTTATTAGAGAGTCATAAACCTTTCTACTAACCTCTTCATAATAACAAGAAATCCTCAAGTGTGTGTTACGGTATATTGTTTATTAGTTTAGGGTCTCCTAAATAGTCATAAAATAGGTTTTCTTGAGCACATATGTCTTTTTGAGGGCCTTTGCTTGTTGTGCTTACCATTGTTTAGGGCCTTTGCTTGCTGTGCTTACCATTGTTTAGGGCCTCTTTGAGTGCAATTTCATGTTATGACAATGTTTATGGTTGCTTGTAAAAACCTTCACATTTATTTTGAAGGAAAGAAAACATCATTTGCCAAATGGAATTGATTTTGTCTGGCTTAATTTTAAAACCTAATTCATCAAGCTTAGCATTTTAAAGTTTTGAATGGACAAGGTAGGTGTTTTTTGCAGTCGAGATGGATGGGATGCATCTAAAAGTCTTGAGAGGTGTCCTTAGGTATCTGACAAAGTCACCAAGACAAGTATCAATGTCCTAGATGAGTACCAGTATCAAAGACGAGTATTGATATCCATGACAAGTACCAGGTAGAGGGAGATGATGACTCTCTAGATGACTATGGTTTCTAACAATTCTTGATAGTTTGTCCTATACAATGGTTCTTTGGAATATAGATCATTCGTTATGACTCCTGTGTATGGAATCTTTGAGATACAGTCGAACCTAAAATCGACTCTTTTTGTGGATTGACATCTTGAAGTAATCTGTGACGCACTAGGTTTTGCCCAAAATCCACTTGGTGTTTAGGAATGGTCAACATCATCTTCAATCCTTCGAAAGCCAAAAGTTCTATTCTTCTAAGCATAGTCCTTTGCATAGAAAAAGTTCAGAGCAATGAAGGAAATATTTATTTATTTTTGTTTTTTTATTTAAAAAAAAAAGACAAACAAGGGTTTTTGGTAAACCCTAAATTATGTTAGAAAATTATTATTACGAGCAAGTAAAACAATAATAACACACAAAATAGTAACACAGATTTTACGTGGAAACCCTGCAATGTGTAGGTTAAACCACGAGGCAATGACAACTTCGTTATTTTATTGATTTCGGCAAACTTTTACATTCACTCAACCGTTTTACATGCAAGGGGTCATTCCCATTTTATATAAAAACAATTGTTTGTTTCCTCTCTCAAAGGAAGAATCCAGAAAATTGTTTGTTTCCTCTCCCAAAGGAAGACTCTAAAATACTGTTCATTTCCTCTCCCAAAGGAAGACTCCAAAAAATTGTTCGTTTCCTCTCCCAAAGGAAGACTCCAAAAAACTGTTTGTTTCCTCTCCATAAGCTGCACCACCATGCACCTCTCTTTTGAAGAACATTGGAGATCTGGATATTGACTTCACCTCCTAACATTCTTCCACTTGAAGTCGATATACAAGAATTCTTTTGCCGATGTTTTTCCATCCAAGTGCCAATTGCCCAATGCTGCCTTTATCACATTTTCAGCAAGCCCAAAGAAGTTTTGCACCACTCAAACTTCTCTGTCTTGACCGGCTTTGTAAGCATATCTACAAGATTCACTTTAGTACCAATTTTCTCCAACAGATCCTACCTTCTTCCACCACATTTCTTATAAAATGGTATTTAACATCAATGTGTTTTGTGCGATCATGGAATGCTGGGTTCTTCACTAACTGAATAGCACTTTGGCTATCACAATGCAATGTATCTTGAAGTCACCCAACAGTCGTTAGCCAAATTGCCTCTTTGCTGGCTTAAGTTGCTGCAATATATTTTGCTTCAGTGGTTGATAAAGCCACCACAGACTGCAACTTGGAAGTCCAACTCATAGCTCCACCTGCAAGAGTGAAAGCATATCCTGTAGTGGATTTTCTCCAATCTCCATCTCCACAATAATCGAAATCCACATAATCTTTAACTTGCAAATTTGCTGACCCGTAGTAAATAGCAACATCTGAAGTGCCTCTTAAATATCTAAATATCCACTTCACTGCATTCCAATGCTCCGTAGTCCAAAACCCAGGTATATAAAACAAATATGTTGTTGCTGATACAAAAAGCCTCACATGTTTTCGTCTCTCTTGAATCTACCGTAATGGCCTCAGCTGGTGGTTGAAATTGCTTTTCACCATTCTTTTCCTTTTTTCAGATGCCAATAGTCCTTCTTTGAGTGCCCTGGCTTCCCACAATGCCAACACTTCCCTTTCAACTTGCGTCCTCTAGACTTAGATTTGGACTTCGTTCTACCTTGTTGACTCCTCTCGATAGATCGACCTCTCACAGCTAGGGCTTCATTGGTTGAGAGTTTCAAAAGCGTTTTCCGCCTCGACTCTTCTGCCAACAAAGCAACTACCACATCATCAAAAGTTGGAGCTCCTGATGATGCATTGTTGATGGTCATCACCAAATGATCCCAAGTGTCCGGGAGGGAACAAAGTAGGGTGATAGCTTTGTCCTCATCCTCCATCTTCACATTAACTGAGACTAGTTTATTGATTAGGGTATTAAACTCATTCAAATGGTTTGCCACAGATGAACCCTCCTCTACCCTTAGGCTACAAAGCTGTTTTTTCAGAAAAAACTTATTTGTTGTTGATTTTGTCTCGTACAAATTTTCAAGCTTCTTCCAGAGGGCTTCCGCGGTATTTTTTTTAACAACATTGAACAAGAGGGAGTCTGCTAGGCATAGATGGATTATAGAAACCACCTTCCTGTCCAACGTTGCCCACTCCTCATCTTTTATGTTGCTAGGTTTATTCGCGACCCCTGTCAAGGCTAGGGCTTGGTTGTTTTGAAACTAGCAAATCCTCCACCTTCATCTTCCACAGGGTGAAGTTCTTGCATATCAAACTTTTCAATCTCGAACTTGGTTACACCTCCTGTCATTGTTGCAGCTCCCATTGGCACAAAACCCTAGGCTCTGATACCAGATGTTAGAAAATTATTATTACGAGCAAGTAAGACAATAATTATTTTGAAATTGGATTGCAAGCACTTATTTTGAAAAGCACAACTCTCTAATATTGTTGCTACAAGAGACTAGGAATTGAATTTATAGGATAGACTAATGGCAATTCACACCCTCTTTGGCATTTGGAGAATTCTAATGAATGCAGATTGGCTGCAATAAACTTTGCATTGATGTGATAATTGTATATATACATTCAAGAATCAAGAAAGAAGAGGTCTCTAGTTGTGACCATCTTACAACTACTCAACACTATTTACATGATTATTTGTAAAATCTCCCCCTGCTTATTACATCAATGCTCAATCGAAGTACAAACAAAAAAATCTCGAAAAAAACTCAAACTCAACACATACAAGAAACTTTGTGAAAATGTTTGCATGTTGATCTATAGTAGGACAAAATTGAAGTTGTATGTTATGCTTCTAAACATATTTGCAAATGATGTGGCACTGAACTTCAATGTGCTTCATGTGCTTATGAAAAATTGGATTGCGAACAAGTTTCAAAACTCCTTGATTGTTGTAGTTCAGGATCGTTGGCTACATCTATGAAATTCCCATCCCTGACAAGGTCTGACGTAACCATATTGCCTCATAGACAACTCCTACAACACAATATTTAACCTCGGTAGAAGATTGAGCAACAACATGTTGCTTCTTACGTCCCCAAGATATCAGACCAAATCCCAGAAAAAATACATATCTAGATGTGGATCTTCTATCATCAATTGATCCTGCATAGTCTGCATCCATGAATCCTATCAAGAAGAACTGATCATTCTTCTTGTACTCTAGATCGTACTTAGTCGTACCACGAATATACTTGAGTATCTCGCTTTGTTGCTTTCCAATGACACACCCTTGGTTCTTGCATTAACCGTGAAAGATATCTGGTTTAGTATAGGTCAAATAAATGAGACTCCTAATTACCTAACAATAGAGAGCTACATTTACTTGTGGGGATGGATCGTTTTGGAAAAGTGGCAACCCTGTCTCCATTGGGTTAGGCATGGGCTTGCAATTTGTTGTTTGAAACTTCTTGAGCAATGTCTTGGAACACTTCATCTGTGACACGAAAATATGATTCTTCATCTGCCACGTCTCCAAGCCAAGACAATAATGCATAAGCTTGAGATTTGTCATATTGAACGACTTTTTCAATTCTCTCTTACTCCTTTCAATCTTCTTTGAACTTTGAATTATGTGCAAGTTGTCGACATACACAATTATGATCACGATCTTTCCTCCTTGCCCTTTCAAATATAGGTTTGGATCATAAGGACCGTGGCGAAACCTATGTTGCATAAGATGCTCATCAATCTTCACATCCTAGTTTTTGAGAGCTTGCTTTAGACCATAGAGAGACTTGAGGAGCTTGCATGCCTTCCTCTCCTATCTATGTATGACAAATCCCTTTAACTGCATCATGTATACTTATTCAATGTGGCCACCATTAAGGAATGCACTCTTCACATCTATTTGATGCAACTTCCATCCAAATTGAGTTGCCATTGTGCATACCATCTAAATGGTCTTGATCTTTGTTGTCAGAGCAAAGGTCTCGTCATAGTCATTGCCTTCCTTCTGTGCATGGCCCTTTGCGACAAGCCTTGCCTTGTGCTTATCAATACTCCCTTTAGCATTGTATGTGATTTTGAATACCCAGTTGCAACCAATGGGTTTCTTTCCACGTGGAAGATCAAAAAGTTGCCATGTCTTGTTCTTCATCAAAGCTTGATATTCAACATCCATGGCATTCTTCCATTGTTTTGACACAAGAGCTTCTTGAACTATTGATGTTTTAAAGTTTTGCACAATTGTGCTCATAAGGGCTATGTTGACCTCATTGCGAACTCTGTTGTGAGTTCTTGGCTTTGTTGTTGATTTGTTTGGGACATTATCTAGATTAGCATCACAAACTATACTAAGATACCGCTTGGGCATGGGAGTGAAACTTTAAGAAGATGGTTTAGATGCTGTTGGTTCTTCGACTCCTTTAGGATCATCTCCATAATTATCATTAAAATCTTCATTCTCTCTCTCAGAGCCTTCATCATCAGACAACAAATAAGTGCTTCGTTTAAATCTTCATTCTCTATGTCAGAGGCTTTGTCATTAGACAACAAAATAAGTGCTTCATTTATAACATGTGGCTTAGAAGAAGAGCTACACTCATTCTTCTCGTTAAACACATCATGACTGATATACAACTTCTTGGTATCAAGGTCCATGAGTTGATATGCCTTCGAATTTTCACTATATCGAATGAAAATGCATTTCTTGGATTTTTCATCCAACTTCATCTACTTCTGCTATGGAATGTGCATGAATATTGTGCATCCAAACACTGGAATGTGCAACATTTTGTGCTTTATACTCGTCCATGCTTCCTCTAGTGCAAATCATTCAATGCAATTGTGGTGAACAACTTCTACCCAAAATGTTGGCACCAATTTGACATTTCTCAGTATGCTTCACACCATCTTCTGCATGGTACGATTACCTCTCTACATCACCATTCTGGTGAGGTTTATAGACAGTTGTCAACTATCGTCAAATGCCATTCTACTTCATGAAAGTCAAAAATTCATTATTGGTGTACACCCTCCCCCATTAATCTAAGCGTAGGACTTGGATATGACGACTAGTGAACTTTTCCACACGAGCTTTGAACTCTTGGAAAAAATAAAATACTTCATCTTCGTCTTCAGACAATACACCCACGTCCATTGTGTATGATCAACAACAAACAACTAAAAATATAAACAACCATTGAAACTTAGATCCATGGGTCTACATAGATAAGTGTGTGCCAAGTTGAATGGACTAGTCACTTCATGATTGCTAGAGCCAAATGGGGCTTGATGTTGCCTTCCTACCAACCAGCTCATACAAATGTGAGCAAACATTTTTCAGTGAGGGAAGACCTCTCCCCATTTCATGATTGTAGATTACTTCCAGGTAACCAAAACTTATATGTCCAAATCACCTTTGTCAAAGTATGACAACATCATCCTTTTTGGCTGCCAAAGCTTGGTTGTCTCGTGATACAACTGCAAGTTGAAACATTTTCCCTATGCTTGTAGCATAGGCAACAACTATCAAATCTTTGGATTTGTCTTGAATGAGACAATTTCTTGTCATTTGTTCTATCAATTTCAACTCCCAGATTGTGCTCAAGAAGTTGATTCATAGATAATAAGTTCTTTGTGAGGCTAGGCACGTAAAGAACTTTAGTTAAATGATAGTTATGTGAACCAAGATGCAAAGAGATATCACCAATACCAACAATAGTCTATGTTGAATTATTGCCAAGAGTAACTTGTCCACGATAAGAAGAATGGTCAAGGCACAAAAACCATTCCCTTTGGCTTGTCATATGCGTGGTAGCCCCCAAATCGACACACCAAATTGGGCTAGGTTTTGAGACTGCATCGGGAGCTTGTGCAGAATAGACAAAGTCATCTCCTTCTCCTTTAGAATTAGTATCCTTTGCTATATTGACAGGTTGGTGTTGAGGTGCATTTCGCTCTGGCCATTGAGGACCCTTTTGCTTACATCCTGATGCATATTTCTAGTTCTTATTGGAAGAACCTTGTAAGAAAGTGTTGTACTTACACTCGTTAGGTAGATGCCGTGTTTTCCCACAAATATAACATGTGACATTGGAATGTGAGAAGTTCCCTTGTTCTTGTTGTTGTTGTTGATTATGCCCTTTTTGTTGTTGTTGGTGCTTGTTCTGGGGTTTGCCACCTTTCTTTGACTGCAAGGCTTCTTGTCTTTTTGATGCGTGATGCGTGATCGAAAGTTAGACTTTGGTTGGTTATGTTTAGGGTGGTCATCAAAACACTGAACACAAATTGGCAGTGCTTCTAATACAATTGGGACAAGCCAATCATCACTCACAATTTTACCTAATGCTTAAAGCAAGGCTCATGACTTTGCAATTCTCCTTAGTAAAACCTCCAATTTTTTTAGTGCTCTTCATCTTCAAATAGTGCAATTGACTCTATAGTTGTAGTATTTAATTCCTATTTTTTGATTTAAACATTGTGTTGAGTTTGTCCCAGGCATCTTTATCGGTTATTGCATCATGAATGTATGATAGAATCTCATCAAATAGGCCAAACATTATTATCGGATGAGCTTGCTGGTTTGCTTTGTCAAACTTCCTTTGTTCATTGGGTTTAGTGGTATGTCTTTGTGTGGTACTTAAGATCACACCCCATAGATCCTTGAACTCAAGGTGAATTTTTAACTTTGTTATCCATGTGGAATAGTTGTCACCTTTCAATAATTGTGAGTTGGGCAACATATTTAGGGCATTATAACCATTTCAAATCTTCAAAAATAAAAAAATAATGTGTTAGTTGGATCAGGCTTGAAAATAGCTTACTGACGAATATAAACAGGCCTATACTCGTGAAGAAAATATTGTATCTTAAATCGTGAATAAGAATATATTTTGCCAAGCAAAAATATATGTGGACTTCAAGCCAATCACTGATCACCAAGCCACTCAAATTCAATTGCTATGTTTCAACACCTCAATATATATATATATATATATATACTTAGTTATCAAGTTCGAGTTCGTGTTCGAATTTGACAATCTTGAAGTTCGAAAGAAATTCGTCATTTTAAAAATTCGAAATAAAATTTGACATAAAATTCGATATATTATAAATGTGTATATATGAACTTGATGTATACACAATATTTTTTATGGATTAAATATAAAACCAATATTTTTCAATACATTACCCCGTACAGTAATTGAAAATAAATATAATAATAATAAACTCTCAAAATATAATAAAACTGAATGTCTTCTCCATTACCCTTACAATAATTAAAAAAATAAAAATAATAATTTCTTAATTGCAAATAAAAATAATAATAATAAACTCCCTTGCAACAACCCACCCCCCTGTTGACTCAGGTTTGAGTCTGCTTGTTTGAGGATTGTTTTGACTGGGTTATGTTACAGTTTTATTGTTGTGGTTGTTTTGCACAGAATAGACATGTATATATTGAAATTAAAGCACATAATACACTATAGAGACTGATATTCAATCCACAACAGGAACTTCTTTTTTTTTCTTTTTATTTTTTTTTATAAAGAACGAGTAACAAGAGATAATAATGAAATCAGCAGCAGATGGATAGGTAAAGTTCAGACCTGATTATGAATCCTGAACATAGTCCAGTTACAAGGAATTACTTGAAATGATTAAACTTCAGTTGTACACACAAACTATGACTCCAGTGACCAGAAATGGGTTCATTGTTATTTTGAGAAGTATGAGCACAAATGTGTTTTCCAGCCACCCTCTTGAAATGGTACAGTCAGAACCCAAAAAAATGCAGAAATCACACCATAATCCTCCAAACTAACACAAACCCAGATGAAAGCATGCCAAAATATGAAAACCCACTCGATCAAAAAGCTTGCAAACCAAAACTGTATCAAACTGAAACCCTGACTCCTAAACTTTGAAGCCCAAATGTGTCTCCAGCCGTGAAAACACCTTATACTGACTAGGGTGGATATCACACCACCGAACCCAGTGTCACTATGGAGGGTTTTCGTCCTCGATAGCCAAGAAATCTGATCTCTGGAAGTAAACCAGCAGAGACTCTGTATGCTCTTCCCCTTCTCCTTCTCCATAAGTGAGCTCCAAAATGACCTTTTATAAGCCATGCCCAAGGAGGGAAAACTTTTGGCGCTCAAAATCAAAATTTGAAATTTAATTTTTTTTTCCCTTATAACTCCCATTTTAAACCTTAGGATGAGCGCCCAATTTTGTACCCCACTACCTAGTAACACAACGTTGTTTTAAATATGGGGCCACTTTATGTCCTTTTTGCACATTAACTATATCTTTAAATAATATTAAAATATTATTTCTTTTCACCCAAAAGGACACCCAACTAACACTTAACCAATTTTGCATCTCTAAACCAAGTATGCTCTGCCGGATTGATCCCAACTCCAAAATGGACACTACTAAAAATAGAAAACCTCCAACGAGACCAAGTGAATCCCTTAACATTGAACTGACTAGCCTACAGGGATTCAAAATAGGCTAACAGAATCCTGGAAGCTCATGTGTGAAAAGGGGACATTACATCCCTCCTCCACTCACTAAATCAAAATAATAAAAGGGAATCATCTCCAAACACTTTGGTGCCGCACACCATGTAAATTTAAATTCATAAAATTATTATTATTTTTAATATAGAATTCGTATTCCCTTGCGTGATTTGCAATACCAAAGCCAAATCGACCCAATTCTAAGCGTACTGAATCTGGGATATTAACTGGTAGCACACAACGACAACGATGTCATAATGAAAAGGATTACTTCTTACCGCAGAGAAGTCTGCAAGGAACTGCACTGGTATCCTATTTCTTCCTCCCTCCCGTCCACAAAATTCGCTATTCACTCGCAGAAAGAAAATAAGAATATTATAGATCGAATTTTAAAGACCCGCAATAGAACAGAGCATTTACAAAACTTATGATTATTAGCCCGACACTAATGTAAAATTTAGGATTTGTTTTTTTTTTTTTTTGGAGGGAGGAAATCCGTTGAATTTTTCTATTAGGTATGTAAAAAACCAAACCACGCAAGTTGTATTTCGTACCAAAAAAATTCGTGTATTTTTACTCAATTTTTTTCCAATGTTTTCCCATGCCAAATTTAGGGTTTGTTCGCCCGTTTTCCTTCAAAACAATTCCACTCAATTTTTTACAATGCCGAATTTAAGGTTTGTTGGTCGTTTTTCGCTTCTGCATGCATTTCTACTCAATTTTTTCCCATGTCGAATTTAGGGTTTGTTCGTCGTGTTTCCTTGCATTTCTACTCAATTTTTTTCCAAACCGAATTTAAAGTTTGTTCGCCGAATTTATTCGTGAAAATTTTAAATTCGACAAATTTCGAATTTCATCTTAAATATTCGACGAATTTGGTAACTAAGTATATATATATATATATTTATATATTTAATAGTCCCAGGGTGCATGTGGGATAAATCATATACCTCTATCAAAAAAATGTGCTTGCTACACCACCTCAAAAAAACATGCACAACATGATTTTCAAAGTTTAGGGACATCAAGTGGCTCCACTTATTTCACTTGAAGTGAAGTAAGTGAAAAATTTAAGACAACGTTCAAGAAGAGAATAGTGCGAAGCAATTAACATTGATTTGGAAATTGGATATATACAATGCTCCGAGGTGGTTTAGGTGGTTGAACCACCTCAAGTGGTTGGTTAACCACTTCATAACTAGAGAGCGCTCATGGAGCGCTATTTTAATCTATCCCCTATATAATGTAATAAATAACTATGCAATAAAATATTATGCTAACATCCCCCCTTATTACATTATTGGCAAATACCAAGGGTATTGCGAAACAATTCAAATTTGACACGTGCAAGTGCCTTGGTGAAAATATCTGCAACTTGTTCATCAGTGGGAATGTATTGGAGCTGAATATTGTGCTTTGGAACTTCATCGCGGATAAAATGACAGCGAGTGTCAATGTGTTTGGTGTGATCATGGAAGATTGGATTCTTGACAAGATTCAAAACACCTTGATTGTTGCAAAACAAATGAAGTGGAAGATTCTTTGGAAGACCCATATTTGTAAGAATGCGACGTAACCATATTATCTTGCAGACTGCTCCACTAGCTGCGCGATATTCTGCCTCTGTAGAAGAAATAGCAACCACATGTTGCTTTTTGCTATGCCAAGAGACAGGACCAGATCCAAGATGAAAAATGTATCCAGAAGTTGACTTTCGATCATCAATGGATCCAACATAGTCAGAGTCCGTGTATCCCTGTAGATAAAACTTGTTATTCTTTTTGTATTCCAAGCCAAAATCTGTTGTACCATGGACATAATGTAAAACTCTTTTTGTTGCTTTCCAATGACTTACCTTGGGTTCCTGCATGAACCGTGAAAGATAACCCACAACAAAATTGAGGTCATGCTTGGTATTTGTGAGATATATGAGACTCCCAATCAGTTGGCGATAGAGAGTACCATCTACCTTCGGTGATTCATCATATCGAGATAACTTAAGTCCTTGCTCCATTGGAGTTGCTTTAGACTTACAATTAGTCATCCGATATTTTTCAACTAATGTCTTGGCATACTTCTTTTGTGTTACTCTGATATGATGCTTTTTCTGAGTTACTTCCAAACCAAGACAATAGTGAAGAAGTCCTAGATCTGTCATTTCAAAATATTGTTTCAAATCAGCTTTTACTGCATCAATCATTTTCTCTGAACTTCCTGTTATGATCAGATCATCTACATATAATACTAGTATCACTATATCAGAACCATTGTTCTTAATATAGAGATTTGCATATGAAGGACTTCTTTTGAATCCATGCTGCACTAGGTGACTGTCTTTTTTGATATACCAAGCTCGAGGAGCTTGTTTGAGCCCATACAATGATTTGATCAATCTGCAAACTTTTTGTTCTTGCCCTTCAACCATAAACCCTTCTGGTTGAGTCATGTATACTTCTTCTTGTAAGTCACCATTCAAGAAGGCACTTTTAACATCCATCTGATGTAACTTCCACCCAAACTGAGCTGCCATGGCACAAAGTACTCGAATGGTAGTCATTTTTGTAGTAGGGGCAAAAGTTTCTTCATAGTCTATGCCTTCTTTTTGAGCATAGCCCTTTGCAACAAGACGGGCTTTATGTTTATCAATAGTACCATTTGCCTTATATTTTACTTTGAACACCCATTTGTAGCCAATGGGCTTCTTTCCTGTAGGCAGATTGACTAGCTTCCAAGTATTATTTTTCATGAGAGATGTGTGTTCTGCCTCCATAGCAGCCTTCCACTGAGGCTCACTAAGTGCATCTTGAACTGTCACAGGTTCATTTTCATCCAAAGTTGTCATATAAACCTGTTCATTTTCCATATCAGTGTCTCTGTCTTCCTTTGCATCTACAGATAGATCATCAAACTGTTGGCAAAGTTCATCAATCTCTTCAGATGAAGTCTTTGCTTTTCTCTGTTGTGTCATACTCCGAGTGCAAGGTCGATCTTGAGTTAGATCTGGAAATGTATTTAGCTTAGAATCTCTCAGTGTGCTAGTATACCATTTTGGAACCTTCTTCTTTGAGGATATACCTTCTTTCTTAGGTTCTTCTTCTTCTTCAAGATATACATCTGTAGATGGAATATCTGATGTGGAAGCTTCATCAAATACTACATCTCTACTAATATGTGTTTTCTTGGTTATAGGATCTATCAAGCGATATCCCTTTGAATGCTCATCATAACCAAGAAAAATACATTTTAGGGTTTTCTCATCTAACTTCTTCCTTCTCTGTTTAGGAATGTGCATGAATGCCTTACATCCAAAAACTCTTAGATGAGAAATGGAGGGTTTCTTACCACTCCATGTTTCTTGTGGAGTTTTACCCTGTAGAGCTCTTGTGGGTGCCCTATTCAAGAGGTATGATGTTGTATTTATTGCTTCTGCCCAATATTGATCCTCAAGATGTGCTCCTTTTAGCATACATCGAACCATTTCCACAATGGAACGATTTCTCCTCTCAACAACTCCATTTTGCTGAGGTGTATAGGCTGTTGTCAACTGTTGCCTAATCCCATGTTCTTTCAAAAATGATGAAAATTCTATGGAAGTATATTCCCCCCCTCGATCTGAGCAGAGGGTTTTGATGAAACATCCAGACTCTTTTTCAACAAGTTTCTTGAAATGTTGAAAGTATAAAAATACCTCTGACTTCAATTGAAGGAAGAAAACCCACATTTTTTGAGAGTAATCATCAACAAACAATTGAAAATACTTCTTTCCACCATAACTAGTTGGCATAGGACCGCACAGATCGGTGTGTATTAACTCCAAAGGTTTCGTAGCTCTGGAAGAACTAGATTCAAAAGGTACTTGGTGTTGCTTCCCTGCTAAGCAATCCGAGCAGACTGGTAAGATGGATGAAAGATGAGGAAGGCCTCTCACCATCTCATGTTTGTGCAATTCAAGCAAATATCCTGAACTGAGATGCCCATATCTTCTATGCCAAAGAGAAGTAGCCTCTTTTGTAGTTACAACCAGAGCAACATGAGGCATTGAAAGAGCATCCAAAATGAACAAGCCATGTTTGTAGGAACCGGTGGCAACATGTCTACCTTTCTTGGTGATAAAGCATCTTTTCTTGCCTTTCACAACTCGGAACACAACATCCATGTTTCTATCCAACATCTGAGGAACAGACATCAGATTATTGGCTAGTCCAGGGACATAAAGAACTTTTTCTATCTGACATTTACCATCTGGAAGAGTGACAGAAACATCCCCTTCACCTTTTACTTGGTAGACTTGATTGTCAGCAATTGTGACGGGCTTACCTTCTTTCTCCTCAAATGTTTCAAACCATGATTTGTCTCCTGTCATGTGCTTACTAGCACCTGAGTCAATATACCACACAACATCTATCTGGGAAGATGAGGTATGGGTCATGAGCACCTTGTGTGCTCTTTCAGAGTCAGAATCTGAATTGGATTCAGGAGAATCTGAGTTTGAGTTGGAATCAACATAAGCAACATGGCCCTTAGGTTGCTTATGTTTCTTTTTATACTTCTGTTTCTCTTTTCCTTTCTTCTTATGAGGTTGGTCATTTTGTTGCTTGTTTTTGAACCAACACCTATTGGTGTCATGGTTATTCATATCACAAATCTTGCAATATTGTTTATCCTTCTGCTGATTTTGTTTCCCTTTTCTTTAGAAGAAGAGCCCCCTTTTTGAAACTGACCTTGTTTCTTACCCTTTTGTTGGGTAGAAAGGGCATTATCTGGCATCTCATCTTTCTGAACCTGGTTTGCCTCCTCTGTCTGAAGCAAGTTCACCAATTCCACAAAGGATACTTGTCTACCAAAAACATTGAGGGATGTGATCAACATCTTGTAGGAATCTGGCAATGCTCTCAAGATGACAGAATTCAAGATATCATCATCCACTGGTTTTCCCATAGCATTCAATTTGGCTTTCAAATCTGCCACTTTGCATAGGAATAGATCAACTGTCTCCCCAGAATTCATACTAAGAGTATGTAGTTGAGTTTGAAGGTTTAGAATAGTGGACTGATTCTTTCCCTCATACACAGTAATCAAAGCATCCCAAGCTGCCTTACTGGTTTTAGCATCACAGATATGAGGTTGAACCTCATCTGAAGTAGCAAGGAGGAGAAACATGAGACCTCTTTTGTCCTTTTTATCCCAAGCTTCTTGATCTGTTCCTGCTGTTTGAGGGCGTTTTGTAGTGCCATTCACTACATCCCATAAATCTTCCACCTGAAGAATTGCTCTCATCTTTGTCTTCCATGGAACAAAATTAGGACCTTTCAGCAACTGTGAATCTGAGATATACTTGTGAACACTGGCCATTATGAAGGTTCCTTATATCACCAAATGGTCTCCCTTTCTTTATACCTACCAGATCTTTATATCATAACCATTCAAAAATATACCCGCCCTTACGTGAGGGAGACTATAAGTATATATGAACAGTATACTACTAAGTATGTACCCGCCCTTACGTGAGGGAGACTATAAGTACATATGAGAAGCATGACATATTGAACTTAGGCGATACTGAAAGGGCATCGTGTTGTTAATGACACCTACCATAGAAATTTTATTCCTCATGCGTGGGGCGTAACTTCCCCTAAACACTTTGGAAAAACCTTCGTCAGGATTTACGCCTAACAACAATCACGATGTGGGTATGAAATGAAGTGAACAATAGAACTGGTTTGCCTTATTTCTCCCCGACGATTGATAGAGAACAAGCTCAGACGTCGTTGTTGCAGCTATATTAGGCGGCGGATACAGTAGCCCAAAGCACGACAACATTACCTGTAAGTGTGAGCCAGAGGTATCTCAAATACCGAACGCTGTTGTGCAATTGAATTGCACAAGTAGGTTTAAAAAATGTGGGGTCTTGTTTGTTCTTTTTATGATTGTTAATGCAAAAAAACAGAATATTTAAATGCAATAAACACAATCACAAATGCCCACAAATTTGAACTACCTAGGTGTCGGTTTCCACCGAAAATGCACCTATTACAATACCAGTTTTAATCACTTTCATCAAAATGGTTTTTGTTTAATCTCCCCCCTTTGTCTTATAATTTTGCAAAAGAATGCTATGATCCCCCCTTCTGGTTGCAAAATAAATAGGGAAAAGAAAAAAATTGGGTACCTAGACCAAAGATCCCAAAAAAAATCTTCTTTGGGGTGTCAAAAACACTAACCAGCCGTCAAAACACTCATTCCAGCCGTCAAAATGCGCTCTCCGGCCGTCAAAGCTGGGCGTAAAAAAACTTCGGCGGGCGTCAAAAAATGCGTCACAGGCGTCAATAGAAGCTTCGGGCGTCCAAAAACGTCGGCAGGCGTCAAAAGACCGCGTCACAGGCGTCAAAAACTTCGGTAGGCGTCAAGCGGAGTCGAACCAAGAACCTCCCGCCTATCAATGGAGGCTCAAACCATGTGCACCGTATGGCGCGACAAGAGCTAAGAAGGAGAACATCCTTCTTCACCCATAGGCAGTGCGCTGTGGGAAAAAAAAATATTAATCCCACATGCGCTGTGCTGCGACTGTGGGACGGTTTATTAGTGCGAAACCGCACTAACCGTTTCGGTTGCCTTCGGGCAACCAAGCCCTCCTTTTGCCGAACCTCTGCTTACGTGCACTCCCGGTCCAATGTTGACGTGCCACGTGTCTGCGTCGCTGGTCTTGCCTCGAATCGCGTGCTTTCTGTTTGTGTCTAGTGCCTCGATCTTGCCTCGAATTACGTGCCTTCTGTTTGCGTCCAGTGCCTCGATCTGCTCGCTGTGAGCCTGTCGTTCTACGTGCCTGTTGGCCAGTCACTCCTCGGGCCTCGTGCTCGGACCTCGTGGATCTCCTCTGTCTGGTCTCCTCGGGCCTCGTGCTCGGGCCTCGTGTGTCTCCTCTGTCTGCCCAGTCTCCCACGCCACTGCTCTGGTACCATGAAGAATTTAAGACAATGTTCAAGAAGAGAATTATGCGAAGCCATTGCCATTGATTCAGGAGTTGGATATATACAAGACTTTGAGGTGGTTGAACCACCTCAAGTGGTTGGCTAACCACCTCATAAACTAGAGAGCGCTTGTGGAGCGCTATTTTTATATATCCCCCATATAATGTAATAAATAACTATGCAAAATTTATTATGCTAACAGTAAGGAGGATTTTAATTTATAAACGACAAAAGTTTTCTATCCACAAGGCATGTGGGACAATCACTTCGTTTTCCCTTCAAATGAATGGCGCTTAGATGACCTCACCCTTTGAACAACAAAGTGCACAACAAATTTTCTGTCGTCAATGTTTTAAGATTTGATGATGCATATCGTATTCTTTTTAGGTTTTAGATTCATCAATCGTAATCGTTTATTTGAGAGCCAACTATGCCAGGGTTTATTGCACCAAATTTAAAGCATTCAACATTGTCTTACGTTTCAATCAGGTGACGTTTGATGGGTTCACTTGGCAATGTTTTAGAGTTGCACATTAAAATGTCTCAACCAATCTTGTGAACGCCTTCTCAACATCTATATGGCACCTAGACGACCCTTGATCTCCATTCTAGTGCCTTTTGAATAGGATGATAGTCTTCCATGATGTCTCAATCAATGTCCTGTGCCACTCTTACAAGATGTCTCAACATTTTTGCAAAATGTCTTTGAATAAAAAATGGGCTATTCAATGATCAAATCTCCATGCAAGGTTAAATACTTTCATCATATATCAAGCAAGAACTCAGATTAAACAATAAAATTCTCTCACATGATTACAAACAATATTTCATACAAGAATGCAACTCACATATTCATGCCATGACTCAAATGAATAAACACTCTATATTCAAGTGGATGATACAAATCTACAATGCATTACAATACTAAATGATGCAATGCAATTTAATACATTTCAATCTCCTTTGCCATCCCTACATATAGCCTTTAGATAGAGTCTCTTAACATTTCGTCTTCTACTATCTCTTCATCTCCTCTCACCACCTCTTACACGTACTTGGGGATTCTCTTCACTGGACCCACCTTTGGGTTAAAACCTGCTGCCCAGGCTCGAGTTTGCAAGAGGTATGCAGCTCTTTCTTTGCTCGAGAGGAGCTGCTTCAAGACACATCTCTAGGATATTCCAATGAAGATAAGAATCTTTGACACCTTGGTTAAACCAATTGTAACCTATGGGTTAGTGATTTGGGGCCCTAGTTTAGGCCCAACTGATTGGTCTCGTGTTGAACGAGTGCAGACACTTTTTCTCCGGAGATTCGTTCGCTGCAAGGGCACGGTCCCCCGTTCCATTATCCTAGCAGAGCTTGGGGCATCTCCTCTTCGGCTTGAGATCATCTTCTTGATTATCACCTACCTTCACAGGGTCCGTACCTTGGGGGAGACCCCCTCGGGTGGTAGACGGTATCCTTACCTTGCCCTTTGCTCATCGATGGACCTCTCCTCGAGTCCCCGGGGGGGTAGGAGGTGTTGGTACTCTCAGGTCTCGACACTTCTGGCCAACATTCAGATTCAGATTGATAGACTTCCCCCTTATTCCCTGGGTGCTTCCCCCCCTCCTCGGCATAAGGAGGAGATACACCACGAGATCCGAAAGGACATCAACCTCCAGTATACCAGTTGCACATGGATCTCTCCCGCCACCCCTCTCTCCCCCAAGCTGTCTTTTTATCACGAGCACTTCCTTCAAATACAGGACGATTGGATTGCCCCCCAGTACTCCAGTAGCATATGATGCATAATATACGAATCTTGCTTGGATAGCTTAGAGTGTGCTCCCACCAGCTTCGGGTTGAGTCAGATCACCATCTCCCAAGGGTGGAGTGGGTCTGCTTATTTTGCCCCTTGGGAGAAGCAGAAACCTTGCACTACTTTATCTTTAGGTGTCCCATCTACTATGAGATCGGAGGCAGATTTCACTGCCTTTTCAAGTGTTGAGAAATGTAGCTTGGACAAAAACTTTTTGCACAGGCTTCAGTATGAACGTGCTAGAAGTGGTTCGAGACATTTCTAATTCTATTTTGAAAGTAATTTTCTATTTTTAAGTTCACTTAAGTGATTCTATTTTGTAATTCACTTAAGTGATTCTATTTTGAAATTCACTTAAGTGATTTTCTATTTTTAAGTTCACTTAAGCGATTCTATTTTGTAATTCACTTAAGCGATTCTATTTTGATATTCACTTAAGTGATTTTTTATTTTTCACCTTACATTTCAAGATGAGATGAGATCTAATATTAGGGTTAGAGAGATTAGGGTTACCTTTTTCAAGGATAAAAGGAGAAGATCAAGAGTGTTTTAGATACACAAAAAAGAATGGGAGGAGAACAAATTGTTGAAGGAAAAATACAAGCTTAGGAGGAGAAGAACAGTGATTGCTGGCTAGAAAAGCAGCAAGAGAGCAGAAGTGTTCTGCTGTAGCTGTAGCCTCTTTTATTTGTAATATTTCAGGTTCAGAAATATATTTAACTTCTGCTGTTCACGCTGTTTATTTTTCCAGCCATCTGTGTGACTGTTGCATGTTTGAATAAATTATTCTCAGATCTGTTTTATTTTAAAATAACATAGGACACCAGTTATCTATGGTTTGGAAAATTTACATCAGGGACAACTCTCGGTCCCTCTCCACCTTCTTCAGGTACCCTGACCAACGGTGTCTCACACTCTACTGCAGGGAGACCTCCCAGTTTCGTCGATAGAGGGGCCCTCATCCCAGTGGCTCTTATCCACTACAATCTCGACCCATCACAACCTACTTTACTAGGTGAGATGGACAGTAGGAGATTATTGATCGGGAACGTCACATTTCAGACCGTTTAGATAGAGGTGGGGATACTAGACAGCGCACCCACAGTTCTTTGGGACTTCGGATCAGGGATAGGTAGAGACAAATCACCAATTTTTTTCAGCGGTGATTCCTCGACCTTGACTGCTAGGAGAGACTAGGGCCTGTGGTTGTGGGCGGATGCCCTTTTGGGCACCCCCCCCTTCACTCTCTCTGTTCCTCATAGTGTTCACTCCACTCAGTGTGCTCCTCGTGGTTTGCAACTTTCTTCTCTCCTCTCCTCTCTTCTTCCTTCCCATTCCCCTCGGCCCGCCCCTCGGGTCGTGACTTTGTACTTATCTTTGTTTCTTTTTCGTTGGGCGCTTTGGCCCACTCGCTTGTTGTTATGGCTGTCCTTTTCACAGTCCCTTGGGTCATCTTTGGCCCCCCATGGACATTAATAATATTTCATTTCATTTCTCAAACTCATGGGAGATATGACTCTTCATATTTCTCATAGGAGAAATATTTTATTAACCTTCTAATAATGACAAAAACCTAATGATTACATGAAACCAAATATTGGCAAGATATTTACACAGTATTTACAAGGTACCAAATAATGTAATATTTTTTAACAGTCTCAATAACATACCAATCTCTCCTCCATTGGACCAGCAAGATGGCCTAACTTTTATATATTTGTCGAATGTCACCACAGCTCCATGTCAACTTTTCTTTACTTCAACTTGATGCCAATACAACTTTATTCTGTGGATGAATTCTACCCTTTTCATATAGTTTTCTTTTTTTGTTTTGTTTTTTGTGTTGCTGATTTCTTTTTTTGTGGGTGTATTCTTGGGATTGAAACTTAACATTGTATCAAAGACTGAAGGTATCATCTATATTATATTGTTGTGAAGAGATAGCTGTTGAAAGGTCAGGGGAAGTTGTAGAAGGCATGGGTCACGGAAATTTTAAAGTTTTGGCATGCTTATGGGTGAGAAACGTGTAAGTCAAATTTGACACATTTTGGAGTGGAATATAAGGGTCAAAAATAGGGGGAAAACAAATCCCATTGTTTGTGAACCTTAAATTTTTAGTCCTGCAGTAATTAAAAAGGTATAATAATTGTAGACAAAGTTAACCAGCATAAGTTTTGCTATCTAGAAGCTAAAGTACCATTCTGTTCTCAACCAGTCATGGCCATTTCTGCTAATATTCTCAATCTGTAGAAGCTAAGCTAGCATTTTGCTGTTAAGCTATTATAGCTGTTTCTGGTAATGTTGCCAAACTTCTTACTGAGAAGCTCACTGAATTGGAGATCTATATTAAATGTTTTCTATACTTATGCTACTAGAACCCATGCAAGCCTATCTGATTTGGTTGCACTAGTGGCAATTAATCAAAAGGCCATATCTTCTCATTATGAGCAGCAAAATGATGCCTGTATTTTGATATTGCAGAATCAACTGTAGAACTTAATTCAACCACCAATTTTGAACACATGCTAATTGACAAAGAAATCAAGAATCAGATTTTGACTGTGGGAGAGGTGGTGTAAGACAAAGAACTTGTCTCCTGCATTTGAGTCAACTATGAGGCAGTGAATCATGAAAGAAGATCAAGACTTTGAAATCGGATAATGGAAGCGACGGTACCTTAGATGCATTGACTATTTTTGTAAAAACATGAAATCAAGAGTCAGTTGATTCTGCACGCTTAAAAACAAAATAGACCGTTTGAGAAAATGAATTAAACATTGGTTTCGAGGGCCAAGTCATTTTATCAAATGACATTAGCTCAACTGGCTAGATTCCTCAACATTTAAAGAGGAAACCCAGGTTTAAAACTTGCCAAGTGATACATGGATAATAGCCAAGTTGTTGCAACACCACTTTGTGGTGATGGTATAATATGTGTGGGGCCCGTTTCAATCCCATATAACCAATTGAAAAAAGGGCCAAGTCAGTTTGAAGTCATACAATCTGGCCATATTCCTATGAGTAAAGCCATCAAGATGGCATCATCCTTGAACAATGGAAGCCCAGTGAAGGCTGTTTAGAGAGTGACCGTTGAATAAACTTGGTTAATATTGAAGCCTAGAGTAAGTCATCTTCACATCTTTAGGTGCATTTTATACATGGATGTTCCGAAAGCACATAGAAGAAGTTGCATGATGTATCTTTTTGCATTATAGTTGGGAAAATAGAACATATCAAGTCTATAATTCAATGGCATGGAAGGTTGCACACTATCAGGGATGCCATCTTTGGCGAAGGGACATAAAGGAATTAGTTTCCCTAGAGCTTCCTGAAATAACATATACAAAGGAGTAGGAACAAGAATGAAAGGTAAGTCATGAAGAGGTTGGATGTCCAGATGACAGCATTAGAAAAATTGAAGTATAGGATAAAGTGCAACTGAATGTGCCCAAAGGGTTCAGAAAATTCATCGCTTTGAAGACATGTTGGATAAGAATTATGGGAAACCACAAGTCAATTGAAGTACAAAGCAATCAATTGTATTTATGCACTCATGGGTCAAGTCACAAACAAGCTAACTATGTTTGAAGAACCCTGGCAAGCACCAAAATGGTAGGTGGTCATGGACGTTAACATGGAAGCAAAAAGAAAGGATTGTCCTTGGGCCCATGAAGATCCTAAAAGGAAAGGAAGCTATTGGCTACAAATGGGTCTATAAGGTTGAGTACAAAACTGATGAAAACTTTGGCAGCACAGGGAAAGACTAGTAGCCGAGGGCTATGACTAGAAGAAAGGTGTAGATTACAAGCAGACATTAGTACTAGGAGCCAAAAATGGTCTCCATTCGAGGGACTTTTGTATTGGGTGTGCATTTTCCTTGGAACGTCAATCAATTGGATGACAAGAATGCATTTCTGCATGGAGAGCTTACAATAGACTGTACATGGAGCAGTCTCGAGGTTGTGTAGAACAAGGGAGAGAACATGTGATTTTAGGCTGAGGAAAGCATTTTATGGATTGAAGCAAAGCTCTGCAAGCATGCTATGCAATGACAAGTATTTCCTTTATCAATGGTTATTTTGCAGCGTCAAACTCTTGTAACATTCTTGTTCCTTTTGCTATTTATGTGGATTATTTAGTTTTTACTGGCAGTGACAATAGGAAGGCTTTGGAGTCAAGGGAAGATATGAAAGAAAATTTGAGATGGTTTACCTTGGGCAAATCCATCACATCCTTGGGGTGGAAGTGCAACGAGGACTTGCAAGAATCTTCATCTCCCAAAGAAAATATTCTCAAGAAATTTGAAAGAGATTTAGAAGAAAATCTGTTAATCAGTTTAACTCACTTCCATAGAATTGGGAACCAAGTTGACAGTAGATGAAGGAAAGCCAATTGACAACAGTGTGTCTAGGTAGTTGGTTGGGAGTTATATTAACCTAACCAACACCCGTCCTGATATTTTGTTTGAGGTTGGGTTATACTATCCAGGTTTAGGACTAAATTGCGAGCAGAGTTACCAATAAGCAACAAAAGGAGAGTTGAAATATATGGTTTGGAATTTGTTCATAATGACAGCTTCAGAAAGATTTTTGAGATTTTGATTGGATCTTCCCTTCAGTTTGGGATCTGTTTATGATTTCTAGGATCAGCAAGAAGCAGCTGACAGTTGCATTCTCATCCACATTTTAAGTTTGCATTTTTAACCACTTGAGCTCACGTCATTTGATAGATCCAATCATACTTTTAATGAAAAGAAAACTAGAACTTTCTTAATGGTTTATTTAAAATAATCTTATCTTGGAGCCAATCCTATTTCTCATCACTTTGAGAAGCCCAACAATTTATAGTTTCATGATTTATATATTATCTATTCAACACGTTCTTCTGGGCTAAATCACATGATGATTCCAGAAAAAGTTGTTCGTAATTGTAAATACTATGTGGTTTTTATCTTCATAAATGCAAATAATTGTCTTTGGTGTTTAAATATTGTTTCATATTGTAAGCTCTTTGATAAACCATTTATGTGTGAGGGATGTTTCCCATGACTCATTTCTTATTTCCAGTTCCATGAAACTTTCCTTCTTTCTTTTGCAAAGTGGAATTGTTTTGGGGAACAGTTTTAACAAATTGGTTTCTTGGATCAGCAAGAAGCAGCTGACAGTTGCATTCTCATCCACATTTGAAGTTTGCATTTTTAACCACTTGAGCTCACGTCATTTGATAGTTCCAATCATACTTTTAATGAAAAGAAAATTTGAATTTTCTTAATGGTTTATTTAAAATAATCTTATCTTGGAGCCAATCCTATTTGTCATCACTTTGAGAAGCCTAACAATTTATGGTTTCATGTTTTATATATTATCTATTCAACACGTTTTTCTGGGCTAAATCAACATGATGATTCCAGAAAAAGTTGTTCATAATTCTAAATACTATGGACATATAACATCTTTCAACTGGTGGTTTTTATCTTCATAAATGCATATAATTATCTTTGGTGTTTAAATATTGTTTCATTTTGTAAGCTCTTTGATAAACTATTTATGTGTGAGGTATGTTTCCCATGACTCATTTCTTATTTCCAGTTCCATGAAACTTTCCTTCTTTCTTTTGCAAAGTCGATTTTTTTTGGGGGAACGATTTTAACTAAGTGATGAACATCCATAACTTCACAGCCATGTTTGCAGGCAATCCATTTATGGTGATTACTTCTTTTTACAACCTCTGCTTCGATGTCACAAAATGTAATAATGTTTTACTGAATTTCATCTCTTTACAAAGTGCCTTTGTTTTTTTGTTTTTGAAATCTACATTGATGTCAATTTAATTGCAGACTAGCTGGTCTGGAAGCTCTATATGATGCAACCCATATCATCAGTTCCATTCCTCCAAGTGTTGATGGGAAAGAGGATCCGGTTAGAATTTGTTCCTAACTCCTCTGCTAATTGTAATGTAATCTTCTTAGATTTATGGCAGTAAAGATTTTTATCATTTCAAATAATATTGATCAGTTTAGCTTTATAAGTTTTCTAGGTCCTTAGCAAGTTTTTTTTCTTTCTTTTCTTTCCTTCTTTTGTGTACTGTATAATTTATATATGTTGTTTTTTTCACAGCTGTAGATAATGGTTTGTATATAGTCAATATTTTTTTTTTACTTTTTATAATTGGTTATATGGGATTGAAATGGGCCCTGCCTGTATTATATCATGACCACACAGCGAACAGCTTGGCTATTATGCATGTATCGCTTGTCAATATTCAAATCTGGATCGTCTTTGAAATTTGAGGAATTTAACTGGTTAAGCTAATTTCATTTGATATATAGTTAATATTGTTGCCAGGATATTCAAGAATGAAAAAAAGGGGAGATAAGAATAAGAAGAAGAATAAACAAAGAGACAATGTTAAATGACCTGTAGATAATGTAAGATAATTTTATTAATGTCCACAGATGGCCAAAGTAGGCCAATTGGATTTCTTGAAAAGAGCTATTACAATGCATTGTAGTAACCAAAAAGTATTACAAAAATAAGCTAAACTAGAGTAAAGAATCTAGTGTAAACTACACTGAAGTGGAATAGCTGTATGGCATAAAATTACAGCCTAAGGTTTATCCAAAATTGATAAATCATAACATGCTAAAAGTAACGATGAAGAGAGAGAAGTTGAAGTACGATAGAGATAGAAAGGAGCTCTAGTGGATCCAACTGCCAATATAGTGGGATGCGGATAAATTGTGTAACAACAACCAAAAAAAAAAATAGTGGGATGTAGAGAAATTGTGTAGCAAAAAAAGAAAAGAAAAAAGAAATCTGTTTGCTCCCACTGTGTTTTTGTTAATTGTATGTGGTATATATGCAGGTAGTATTTCAACTTGGAGAAGTATTACAACAGGCAATATCTAAAGGGAATACTTGTTGGATAGGTTACTTGTCATCAACTAGTAAGATTTTTTTCGTTTCATTCAATTGCTATAGTGCATGGTCCTTTCTTTTGGTTTAATAATTGTTCTTAATGGTATTTCTGGGACTTTCAGCTACTCTTGTTTTTTCATTTCATTAAATGGCTGTAGTAAATTAGTTTTTTGGTTGGTTTGAGAAAATGTTCTTACATATTATGTCTAGTGTTTTCTGCCATCTTTCGTCTCTCAATTTTTACTTCCTATCATAGTGGTTAGAAGCAAAGTTCTTGTACTTAAATTATGAAAACATAAATTTTAAGACAAGATTTATTAATTTTTTAACCTGTTCAAGCCACCAACTGTACCTTGGATGTTTTGGCCTGTCCATGCCATCATCTGTACCTTTAAAGATGTTAAGTGCAACACAAAGGTTTTTTTTGATAAATTTATCAATCAATTTGCAATTGCTTTGTTACATGGAAAAATTCGAATGTTAGACTAAATAGGATGGTATAACTGCTAATCAGCATAATAGGTAGACTGTAGAACCATGCTACATTCAGAAGCGTCACCATCCTTCAAGCCTCATATACAACATTAATCACATGTTTATGTGCAGTTCAATGATTTCATTGAAAATAGAAGAGCTTAGACTGCAACCGTGTAACATTTCCATGTCATAAAATACTGGAACTATGCATGTAAACACTTTAGATAGTAGTAAAGCCCATAGTTATGAAACGCGTTGAGTTTTTGAAAAAGTCGCTGAATTTGAGCATGAGCTGCTTGAAACGATATTTTAAAACCAACTCAGAGAGTTTTTATTTTTGACTCATGTTCTTTTTACTTCGCAAAAAATTTGGACTTGACAGATTCGTGAGTTTTTTTGAGTCGGAAAAAGAATATTGCCCGCGGCAAAAAATGTCCAACAAACAACATAAAATGTTTTTTTTTCTCTCCCATGATTGGGTTTATTTCTGCTGTTCTCAGTGACAGAGAGAGCTAAGAGAGGGTGAATGCAGCCAAAAAAAAAAAACATACATTGACATCTTCAAACTCAAATTTTTCTTAGATTTCAAGAATTTAACAACCACCTAGTGCTTGGAGTTGAGGTAAAAAATGAAGTTTCAGCTGTCAATACTTAAACCTTAGTTTTTTTTTTTTGTTTTGAGTTTCTAATTACTTGATGATTGTCTCCATGTGCAACCACATTGAAAGAAAATGATTGGGAAGAGAGACCCAACTTGGAAGCATGTGAGGGAGGGTGCAAAGAAGGGGGAACTATACTACAACTATTGTAACACCAAAATATTTGGAGGCATAAACTGTCTCAAATACCACTTGGTGAGTATAACCAACCATGATGTCACGACATGTAAAGAGGTGGAGGCTGAAGTTATGAGGGAACACATATGAATCGACATATTCTTGACTTTGATTTTGGTTTTAAAATATAATCTCAATTTACAATTTTACATAAATTCCATTGTTTTTGTTTTTTTTTTAGATTTATGGTTCAAATAAGGGGGACTTTATTGTAACTATTATAACACCAAAATTTTTGGAGGCATAAACCTCCGCAAACACCACTTGGTGAGGATAACCAACCATGATGTCACAACATGTAAAGAGGTGGAGGCTGAAGTTATGAGGGAATGCATTGCTCTTCTAGAAGATTATGATGAAAACAAACAATTGAGGAAAAGATCAAACCAAGCAATGGCTAGTCCTCTTCCTCGACCTCCTTTTGAGGAGGGTTGTTAGGAAAAACTTCAGCTTTTGCACCTGCAAGTGGAAACACAATAACAGAAATGAAATGAAATGAAATATTATTAATGTCCACGGTGGGCCAAAATAAGACCTAAGGGACTATAAGAAGTACAATAATGACTGCCAGCTAGCAGGCTAAAAAGCCCAACAAATAAAAGAACTAAGAAAAATACAAGATCAAAACTGACAAACGGGCCAAAGAGAAAGGGAAAAGAAAAGAAAAGGGAGAGCAGAGGGGGGGAGGGCTGCAGTCCAACAGAGAGAAGTATATGCCAAGAAGAACAAAGAGAGAGAAGGAGGGGGGAGGGAGCAAACCAGGAGGGGCAAGCTCCGAGAATCCCCCAAAAACTAATCTCTCCTAACAGTCTAGGCCGAAGTACCGGAGCTGAAGAAGTCCATGATATGTCTCTGCCCATTGCTAGTTTGGAACCCTGACAAACTGTTGGTGCGCTGTCTAGTGACCCTGACAAGCATGAAATCCAAACAAATTTCAATAAAAAATATCAACTCTAATTCTCAACTTTATTAAATCAAAGTTGAAACCAGAGTACTCATTTATCTTTTATATATTTATTTATTTAAATATTAAAACAATTTAATATTTAAATAATAAATTATTGATAACCTAGTGTAAGGTTTAATTCTTATGAAATTGAACTAGGCTATATTGAAAGCCAAACCCTATATTGGAGGATTATATCTTTTAGGTTTATCTGCTTGCACACCAGCTCTGAGTCTCCAAAGATTTGCAACTGTTTGATGCCCAGTCTCTCTGCCTTCTTCAAACCTAAGCACAAGGCTTCATACTTGGCTGCATTGTTAGTGCAGCTCCATGCCAGCCTATAACAATAGTCCTTTTGTATTCCAGATGGCGAGACTAAAAGGACCCCTGCCCCGACGCCGTTCTTGCATCGGGCATCGTCAAAGTACAACTTCCATAGCTCATCAGGGGCAGGACCTATTTCTTCTTTAGCTGTCTCCTTTGGCTTCTCGGGCTGGGTGATGGAGTAGCAGCCTATGTCTGATTTGATCATGGCGTTGAAGTCCATCAGGGAGAACTCATCCTCCGCTTGCAGCTGCTCAATGGCTTCTTCCACCAAGTCCACTTCTGCCAACTCTTCAGTCATCAGATGTAACGTTTCATTATGCTGCCCTTCCTCGGGAATCTTTTCAACCAGGAAAGTGGATGGTTTTTCATTATATATTTTCACTTTCCTTCCTTTGAAAGGGACCTCCATGTGTGAGTGATCAAGCGACAGGTATCCACCCAGCTTGGCAGTGAACTCCCTCGAGAGACACATGTCGAAGTAGGGCTCCAGGTCAACGACCACGACCTCCTGAATGACCATGATCTCAGGCGCCTTGTGCAACTGTATAGGGATGTCCTTGATGACGCCCACTGTTTTCACAGGAGTGTCGTCCAACTGCAAAACGCCTTGACTGCTCCGCGTGTACTCCATGCCGATTTCCTCACAGACAACCCTCGGCATGACGGTGGTTGATGCACCGGAGTCAATCATACAATTATGAACCACACATCCCTCCATCCGCAGAGACAGATAGAAAGGCGGTGGTTTGTTCTTTCCGGTGATAGATGTGGTTAAGGGCTGATCTAACACGGGCTGCGGCGACTTTCCTCCGTTTACAATCTTCAGAGACTCCTGCAACAGGTCTACCTGCCCGGGGAGCTGCAAGGCATCATACATGCTGATTTTTGTTGGGGTCTTCTTGAGCTCTTCTACAATGTTGTAGGCTGAAGTGCTAGGCCCCTCCGCCTCTTTTGTTGGCTCATACTTGGTGCGGTACTGCTGCGTTGCCTCAACCCTTTGCCGCTTTGTCAGCGACGAGTATTTAAGCTTTTTTTGAGCCTGCTCCTTGGTCTCGATCGGAGGCTGAGTCACTGGAGGTTTCGCGGGTGGTGGCTTCTCTTTGGTAGGTGGAGGCGGAGGCGCTTTGTCAGGAGCTTCAGCGATAGGCTGCACCTTTTCTCGTTTGGTATAAACCTTCAAAGGCTGCATTTGGGTCGCATCGACCTCCATTGGATTTTTACCACTCCTGGTCAGAATTGACACTGGGTCTTCTTCTGAGACCGCAAAGTTGCGCTCTTCTTCCCGAATCATATTCCGGGTTGCTACTGGCCAGGGTTTGGACATAATGCTGATGCAACATGCAACTATCTTCTCCGTCAGGATCATTGCAGGTGGAGCACCAGTGTACGCGATCTGGAGTGCTTGGCTCAGCGTTGCTAGCAACATTCCTTGCTGGAGGCCTATGGGCCTGAGCCGCTTGGTCTCTGTTTAGCGTCGGAGGAGGATAGGACCTCCTAGGGACGAATTCTTGATGAGCCTGCTTCTTCATCACAACCATGTCGTTAGACAACGTTCCGCAGACGGAAGTAAGCGACTCTACTTGTTGCAGAATCTTGGCCTGCACATCAATATCGGGCTGTGTTGACTGGCCAGGCGGAGGCAATGGTGCTAACGACGGTGCTGGGGCCAATGCCGGGTATTGTGGAGGAACGGGAAGTGATGGATATTGCGGGGTATATGGGAGTTGAGGTGCCGATGGCGTGGGAAAGTGCACTTGAGGCGGACCATATTAAGACACAGCTAGTGCGGGATTCCATGGTGGATTGTGATATGCAGCAGACGAAGAAGATGTTTGAGCAGACGCCGATGGATATTGTGATTGAGGGAAATCTGGATAGATCGGCGGCTGCATCTTGTGCGGAAGTCTACCTATGGCAATCATATCTAACTCTACCCTCTGAGCTGCCTCATACAATTCAGGGAAAGTGTTCACGCCGGCTAACTTGATGACCAAACTGATGTCCGGGCTAAACGCTCTGAGGTAGTAGTGGGCAGCTTGTCCATCGCTAGGACGTAATTCAATGGGCACTCTTTTCCAGGACCGTGCAAACCTCACATTGAAGTCTGATATCTCCTCTTGCGGATGTCGTTGAATGGTTTGAAACTGGTGCAACAATGAGGACGGATCTGCGGACTCATTGAACCCTTTAACTAGCCGTCCGACCAGTTGAGCCCATCCCGTGATAGCACCCTCCGGCAAGGATCTATACCAGTATAAGAGCTTCCCTCGCAGAGAGAGAGCCAACAACCGGGTCTTGACACTTTCATTAGTGATGGCATGAAGCGCAGCCAAGGCCAGGATGTCTTGAATATGTTCATATGCCGTCTTCCCAGTTCCATCATACGTGGGAATAGCCTTTAAAGCAGCGGGTGGAACATCTTGCCTAGTAAGATTTAGGGGTCCAGTGGAGTCAACATCTGGGAATAGCTCAGGAGCATTTGGTTGAGGATTTGCCATGTTTGCGTTTTGATCAGGCTGATCAGGATCGTGGTAATCTTCAGTGCTCTCCGAAGTTGTATCTTGGTCAGTTTTAGTTTTAAATGCTTCGTCTGGTAGGCGTGATAATCAATCAGCCTCGGGTGCTCTCTAGCAGCGTTGATGTCAAGCTCATAAAACTCAGGCACCTCCTGTCCCGCGTTCCTAGCTCTCCATCTTGTATGCATGAAGGAGCTTTTGATATAGGACCAGTCTTCAGGACTCAGAGAATATTCAGGTTCTGTAGAGTCGCCAGGTGTTCAGATTTGACAGCACTGAAGCGAACACCGATACTTCAATACCGCTTATGGGGTGGAACACTCGGGTCCCATCGGGCGTGCCAGAGAAACCATTGGTTATGAATCTACCACTTAGGAAAGGATTTTAATCTTTTGCGCCCTAGATTCGCCCAATAGATTGAAAGGCCGGAAGGAAGGGATGCCTTCCGTGCCAATCTCCGGAGAAGGCCGGCTCCTATGCTAATCTACTTGATTTTTCAGATAAGAGTGTTGGAAAGAGATTGTAAAATGCTGAAAGAAACATAAATATCATGTGTTTCAGGTTGGGAAGAACAAGCAACATGGTCACTAACTTATCACTAAACCACCAACAATCAAAACAATGTATGTAACAAAAACTATTACTGTGATTCTTTCCTATGTATCCTTCATTCAGTATTCCAGGTCTACTTAATTGCCAATGCTGAGATCCAGAATTCAGAATGACAGCAATCAGAAAAATAAATGACACGATGCAGAAATACTTGCAGAAGGCAGCATAAAAGAAAGAGACAAATAACGGAGCCAAGTATACTTTGATTCGGAAGCAAATGTTCAGTTACAGCAGCTATCCTAGCAATATGTTCCCCCCTTTTACAATGAAGTTCATCTGCTACTTATAGCAGGAATTTCCCCCCAAAATTACAATCATGCACGGAACTCAAAACCTGCCAAAAGCTGACAAAAGCTGCCAAAAGCTGCCAGGATTAGACCCTGGCTGACCGTGAGTGTACCTGCAGCGAGATTCTCCTGAAATTGGTACAGATCCGTACAGATATGGTGGATGAGAAGTCAGGTCCGATAAATGCGGTAGATGTGGTACAGTTTGTCCTTCAATGTTCACCTACCCCGTACTCTAGCACCACGCTTTCTGTCTTATCCTGACAGGCGTGAATCTCGGAATCCGTGTGTAGCTTGGCCCAGGTATGTAGTTTGCTGATGAAAGGGGAGTCTGACCAAAGTCGCTTGCTGAAGAGAGCACCCTCGGGAGTCGCTCCAGGATGGAGCGAACTCGGGAGACACCCTAACTTAGAATTTTCAGCGATTTGGTACTCTTAGCTCGCATTTGCTGACTGGGGGAGGTGACGGCGGTCGTTGGGAAAAGGCAACGACGACGAGAGGCGCTCGAAAAATGAGCGACCGACGTCGGTCACTCCCTTGATGCCTTAGTCAATTTTGAGCCTCCTTGCTTGTTGTCGCTGAAAAAGGGCAGCGACGCCCGACGTCGCTCCAAAACGGAGCGACCGGCGTCTATCTTTGAATGTTGCCTTGACCTGAGTATGCTTGGCGAAGACGGGCGGCGCTGGCGAACTTGAGCGATGATGGGCGGCGCTGGCGAACTTGAGCGACGATGGGCAGCGCTGGCGAACCTGAGCGACGACGGGAGTCGCGCTATACTTAGAATATTTTTCATTTTCTCCTTTTCTTCCTCCGCCCATGGTCGCTCGAAAAGGGGAGCGACGACGGGAGTCGCTCCAAAATGGAGCGACGACGGGAGTCGCTCCCAAGCCAACACTTAGACAAATTTCGCAATTTTCTTTTGCTTCCTCGCCGAGGTTCGCTCGAAGACTGCAGCGACGATGGGCAGCGCTTGAAGAAACGAGCGACGACGGGAGTCGCTCGATTTTTTAACACTTAGCATATTTTTCAATCTGCTCCCTGTCTATCTTCTTCTCAGAATGCCGTCGGTCGCTGGAGAGGCGAAGCTGGGAATCGCCCGAAGGAGGGAGCGACTCCCGGAATCGCTCCAAAATGGAGCGACCACGGGAGTGCGCAACACTTAGAAAATTTTGGGCTTTTCACCAAGCTTGCCCAAACTGCTGGAACTCTTGAAACACAAAGCTGAAAACTGGAAAGTGGAAACTGCATGAGCAAAGCTGGAAAGGAAGGAAGGAGGGAGGGAGGCAGCAGCAATTTTTTAGATTTTTCAGAATTTGTACCCCTTTGCAAAATGTGGCAACAAGTCCTGAAGGTTTGGCTACAAAGACACTCCTAGTTAAAGATAGGTTAGAAAACTCTTGATCAACAAAAGACTGGTTGACATTGGATATGATTTCTGGTCATGCTTGGATAACTGTGGTCAAAAGCATTGCGGAATGCATTGAAAAAAGAGAAGGGGATTGTATTAGTGCCTATAAATGATAAAAAAAATGATACGCAGAATTGCAAAATACATCATTTGTGACACCACAATGGGAATTCTAAATATATGATATATATCATCTCAGGGCAATGAAAAAGAAGATCAAGCCTTGCAAATGGGCACCTTCAAATTTGAAATGTAGTGCCCCACTTGTTAGTACTTGGATTTTTGCTACATTGATAATTCTTGTATGTTGAGGTTGTATTTGACATTGTTATATTTTGAATCACATGTTAGCTTATTGAGACATTATTTAGGGGTGGTTTTTTCCAGTCAAGATTTCATTTACTTTATTTTTTTTCAATAATTTAATTTCATTTATTTTATTGTATTGTATTGTCATTTCAATTTTCTTTAGATGCTACTGCCTTAGTACATAATGATGGGCAGGCCAAGTTGCAGGCATACTAAATTGATTTGATGTGGATGGGTTAATTCCTGTGTCAATTAGCCAATCCTTGTCTGTGAGTTTGGCAACATCAATGGCAGCAGCAGCAGTGTTCAGATCATTGTTAAGGCATTATTTAAGGTTCGAGGGAGTTAGTTTTCAGCTTGGATATAGATTTCAAAGCTGGAGAATTATAGGAGGAAACTGTAAAGATGCAGTTTTACTATAATTAAAACTTACAAATCCATATAAGCCTGACTTATACTGAAGAAAATGAAAGTTCAAAATAAGAGTACATGTATTTGTAGGCTGTACAATTATTTTGAAATTTTCTTCTTTTGTTTTTTAGTTACATTTATGTGTATTTGGAGGTTTCATGCTGTAATGGACCCCTTTATGACCAGTTCCGAAAGAGCTGGACATCTTCTAATCTGATATCTTTTGTGGCCTTTGGGAGGATTACCGATCCAATACTTTTGGCCTTGCCATTCAATTCCCTATAACATTTTTTTTCATTTGTGTCTTGAACCTACCTTCATTCTGAAAATCTCTCATTGAATGGTGAATATTGCGTGATATCATTATTGCCTCTTTTTGGATTGCACAGTTTGCACTATAATTTGGATGTCTCGTAAGCATAGTTACCAGGTTTGGTCCAGATTGGACTTTTTGGGCTAAACCGAACCAGTTTGGCTCAGTTTGGTCCTATTTTTTTTATGATTTTATTTAATTTTAGCTTGCAAATATTTTTAATATTATCAAAATTTTTAAAACTTCAAAAATAACTTCTAAAAATTATATAATATATATATTTTAAATGGGTTGTATGGGATTCGAACGGGCCTCACCTGCATTACATCATGATCACAGTGGTATTACAATAGCTTGGCAAATTATGCATGTATCGTTTGGCAATATTTGAACCTAGGTCTCCTCCTTGAAAGTTGAGGTATTTGACTGGTAGAGTGCCATTTGATGACTTATAAAATACAACTTATACGTTTTTACAGTATAAAATAAAGTTAAATGTGAAAAATATGGAAGAAGCTTTTTATTTGCATAAATTTATAATTTTTTAATGAACATTTTGTATAAGGGTTTATATATATAAAATTAATATTAATATCCTAACCTTTCTGAACTGAACTAAACCATTGAAAAAACCAAACCTCTGAACTTTTTTGGCCTTTTGAACCTCCGAACCGAACTGTACTTTCTAACTATGCTATTAAGTATGAGTGGCGTATTCGTGGTGATGATTTGCGCATTTTTCTGCAAGGTTAAAGTTTGATGAAAAAGCAATAGTAAGTGAAGGAAGTAAATCCATGAGCATTTCTTTTCCAGGAGTATATGGCCATTGGGGAGGTGATTGGGTTGATGAAGAGTAAGTACTATACCTGGCATTTACATTTTTGCTGATAGTTTGGACTCAGTGGCCTACTTTAACAACATTTGCTTGTGTTATAACTAAATGGGCACATATTGCAGTTCCCCAGCAAAGTCATTGGATGAAACATCTTTGGCAAGGCTGAATGCTGAGAAGGCATGGATAATCTTAGGCAAAAGTGCAGGTGTTTCAACCCAAGTGTTTCGATTGGGAGGTATATATGGGCCTGGAAGAAGGTGCAATTCATTTCCTTGAACTACAAGAATAAAATGAAAGGAAGGGGCAAAGAATTATAGTTGTAACTTGTAACAATAGGTGGGAAGTAAAAAATTAATCCAACTTTTGAGCCTCTTAGATGTTGGGAAGAAGCTTGTTTCATTTGGTTCATAGAAGGTGCAATCTTGAAGAAAAAGATTCAAAGTCAACATTCCTGTTTCCCTTGAAATTGACAAGTTTTGTATCAATTGATTCTCGAAAAACATCTTATTGGGTGAAATAACTGCAATCTGATAACATGAAAAGCAATTTCATTCCACCATGGTGCAGTTAAACCTTTACTCCATTTATTAAAGATGCATAGTGTTTTGGAATTAAAATTGTAAATACTAGTAATGCAGAAACCATTGTTGGTGCCCAGCTTTTTCCTTTCTCAAATACCCATGGAAAAAAACACCAAAAATTTGATTGATCCTATTGCCAAAATCAATAAACATGTTTTGAAGACTTACTCAAATGTAATCCAAATTGATTGCTATAGGGGAGATAATTGATCTTAACTAAAAAAATATTTCTTACGCTTGTCTTTGTACAAAGTAATTCTCACCTTGTTTCTTATCTTTCACGGTAGGATGCAAAGAACTAATTTTCATTATTCAAGTATGATGTCTTTAAAACAATGTTGATTATATTTGGAATGCTAATTGTTGTGCTTTTACTAGTATGCATGCTAAATGCAAGAGAGTTATAGCAAGAGAGCTTTATTTACAGGTTCGAGTGTCACATCTTAATCAATTAGATATGAGTACTGGATATATTTGATTTGTAAGTTGACATTGGCTCTGTTCATAGAGAAATCGATCCACTTAATTTTTTGTTCAATTGCAATTAAACATGCATTAAAGTACAATTGTTATTTTCCTTTTCTGTTTGAAAGGTCTGTACAGAAAACATTAATCTTGATTAACGTCTCAGGCAAATTTCATCAAATATTATTCTACAGGCTTGTTTGGTCATGTATATTGGCGAATCATATTATTTAGAAGTGGGAATGCCTAGGGAGCTACTGGTGAGGAAGAAGCTTTACAACCTACAACATTTTTTTTCACCTGAAATCATGCAGAGTACATATTTTTCAAAATGAAATCATGAAGAAGAAATATGCTTAGATATGAAATGATCGTTATTACTCTTCAATAGGGCAGTAGATGAAAATTAGTAAATGCATTTTTGTGGTAAATGCTTAATGCTTTTCGTAATAATGGCCTGAAAAATCTAGTAAATATCTTTTATCATTAGTTGAAATGAGCACTTTACAGACATGCTGCAGAGACCCTATGCTTTTTTAATGGTCATAATTGATGGCATACTGTGCTAATTTTGGGTTGTGTCTGGATCATCTTATGAATCTTAAGAAACCTTTTGAGGAGTCCAATGGTTTTGCCCCTGGTCCCTAGTGTGAACCATAGACAGTATTTGTTCATTATATAGCAGATATCGATCTTTTGATGGTTGGAATCTATCCTGAGATTTCTTTAGTATATGGTCACTAATCTCAATTTCTCCCAAAGAGTTTTTTTATTACTTAGATTACTATGAACTTAAAAATCCTCTGCTTACATGAACCCATCTCACAATTCTGATAACACAGGCATTATCTAGGCTGAGTTTGTGGTCAATATGGAAGAACGCAGGGACTTGGCTTCAGAGCTAGAATGTGCCCACCCTGATTCTTGGACAAAATGCTCTAATATCCTTTTTTAATGTTGAATTTTGGTGAGAGTAGATATAAATACATAAATTACATCATGTGCATATCATCATTATGCAAAAGACACAATCAATTCACATCATCGACATGAGAGAGGAGGGAAAGGTGAATCTGTGCCCGGGAAAATCTGTACCAACAAATCTTTGAAGATTGATTATGTTGGTGAAAGTGTAGGAAAATAATACATTCAAAATGTCTTTGATATATTGTTATCTTCCTGCAAAAAAATTACTTCACGTGTGATAACAAGTGTCTCAAACATGGTTCCTCTTTATTGCAGTGAAAACAGAAACCAGTAATGATCAAGTAATGATTAGCTTTACAACTATTCACACATGGATGTAGGTAAGCAGTGTGCCTTTTGGAAGAAGATTTTCTCAAGGCATCAATCATGCCATCAAATTCATCATTTATCGTCCTTGAAGAATCTCTGTCACTTTGGACTTATTTTAACCATGCCATCATATTATTTAAATCCATTAGACATGCTAGCAAAAATATTGCAAAACTCCTTCTCCCCCCCTCTTCATCAAAATGATAAGATGCATCAACATGTGAGGATCCATTATCATCATCGCCATCAGCAAGTAAGCAAAAACATGCATGAGAAGCCCTTTGATAATCTGAGCAAACACGTAATGCCCTTTCTTCTGTCAATAAAATTAGTGGTATTTATAATAAGCATAATCACGCAACTATGATCCTGCTTCTCACTTCTAGAAATAATTGAACTAGAAAAACCTCTTATGACTGCCTTTAGACTTGTGAAGTGATTTGTGCCAATTGAATGGGTTCTGATTTTGCCATATTTTGATATTGGATTCTTCCCCAATTTCTAAGTTTCTTTTGGTGAATCACAGTCATATCCTTAGTACTAATTGTTGGTCACTAATGCATGTGTTTTACTTCTGTACATGTCCTGTGGCTTTTTCTCTTGGATAGTAGTCATGTCCACACATATACACATCCTGTGAATATGGATATGCCTGCATGATCCCTTTTGTTGCTTGCATATAGCTTTCTCTGATTTCATTTTATCAGTGTGCTCTATCTCCAAGAAGAAGAAGGCAAGCAGTGAAGAATTGAACATACCTACAAACATTACTTGCTTAAGATTTTAACATGGCTTGTTACTGCTGATATTTCAAATTTTTGTGAAACATGTTATTTTTGTGCATACATATTTGAAATGGCTGCTATAATGATTTACGATTTTCTTTGTTGGTACAGCGCTTTAGATACAATTATTAAACAACAGAAGCTCTCAAGCAGTCAGAAGACACGTGGATTGCATTCCTACACATCTCGCGTTCATGTTGCAGATATATGCCAAGCAATTTTCGCTAGTATTGAGAGGCCTTCTTCAGGGTATGCCTTTTACTCATGTTTTGTAAAATGTTATTTACAATATGTCAGCACTACTCATGCCTTTTACAATTTTACAATTTGTCAGTGCTTCTTACCATAGGAGAGAAACTTGGACTCGGAAAAAACTTGGCAAGGCCAAATTGGGACTTGGACTTGGACTTGGTAAAAGACCTCAGAAAAAGTCGGCAACAAAAAAAAAAAAAAAAATTAAAAAAAATGCAGTTTTTCATTGGAAAAAGTTTTTTTTTTTCATGCATATAACAACTAATTAACATTATACAAATCCAAAATTAATATTGTAAGTGATACAATCTTAAACTGCACATGAAAGTGACAAAACACACTTCAACTAAAGAAATTTTAAAGCCTTCAAAATTCAAATATTCTTGTATTTGTTATGATATAAAAAGGTACAAATTACAAAATTTGTCAAAAGCCTCAATAGGCTCACTGTCTAGTGTCTTGCAATGCCTTTGGCCTTTGCCCTAGCAGAAGCTCTAGTCCTCTCTCTTTGCCTATGCTTGTGCCTCTTCTTGTGCCTTTGCCGTTAACTCCTCTGCTGTACTTTCAAAATCATCCATTGTAAAGAGACGCTCTTGCTGTTGCTCCTCTGGCTCTGTGATCCATTCAGATGATGTATCAATCTTGTTTAAATCAATGGCTTCGTAATTTGTTCCCGCAAATTTTTTATGGTGAAGGTGAAGGTTGTAATGAACAAATACAAGATCATTCAACTTTTGCTTTGTAAGTCTATTGTGCTTCTTGGAATGAATGTGCTCAAACATACTCCAATTGCGCTCACAACCTGAAGTGCTACATGGTTGACATAAAAATTTCATGGCGAAGTGCTGAAGATTGGGCGTATATGCACCAAAGTCATCCCACCATAAATCTAGAAAATGCCAAGAAAAAAAATTCATACGTAAAATTGTAAATTGAGATTATTTTTGAAGATAAAATCAATAATAATTCGATCCATAAGGGTTATTTGACACAAAGTGCTACATGGTTGACACTGGAGGGTACTTCCAATTAGTCATTTATTGTTTAATTATGCACCAAAATTTGTGATTGTGTAATTTAAAAATCAATTTGAGATTATAGAGTAGGATAATGAGAACTTGAGTCGCATCACATGTCTCACCTACATTGTAATTGTAGTTAACAACAATGCATTTTTCCCTGGAACGATTGTTTTTTTATTTCAAGCTCAATCTTAATTTGCAGAGAATCTTCTAATCTTGGCAAACTCTCTTGCTTAATAACCTCATGTACTTTTCTATTTGAGTGCTTTGAGGATTCATTGTTGACCTATTGAACATGAAGAGAGATGGACTGTAATTTACATTCAAGAGAAATAAAAAAATGGGTACATTTGTACCTGAAAATTTGAGTATTTCCGTGTGTTTTTTAAGTTAGTTTCCAAGCGTGATTTGAACCTGGGTTTGGGTTTCTTACTTGGGCAGAAAACCCATGTATAGTATCAAAGCATTAGTGACAAAGCCTCAATCATGCACATCAACATGCCAACATGTCCGTTTTTAATGTAAATTGGTTATATGAGATTGAAATGGGCCCCACCTGTATTACATTATGACCACATAGTGGTATTGTTGGAATATATTACATTATTTGGTGCTTACTAATGTACCATCATGGGTACATTTTTTTTTTTTTTATTGAATTTACATGGTGGAATCGGTAGCCGCCACGAATCCGGGCAGGCTGTCTAGCTTTTATGGCCGCCACAGTATTCTGCGCTGTCCGCCCCGGAAGCCGCCACATAGATCTTCGCGCAATCCGCCCCTATAACCACCATGCCACAATCATTTTAAACCTTTTACGCCGCTGAAAGCACCAGGAAAGGGACAAGCGTTCAGTCCGGCGAGGCCCGAGATTTGAACCTTGGACCTCCGCCCCCTTATGGGGTTTGGATGAACCAATTGGTCTACACCTCGGACCTTAAAACTTGACATGGGTGAAGCTCAACCATCGTGTGGTGGTCTATGGGTACATATTTAGATTAGGAGTTTATTAGGATTTAAATTCTTGATTAAAGCAATGTCATAAATGCACTAGTGTTAGAATGTGCAATGATGTAAATGTGCATGTAGTCCACATGTACATGAGTCCTTAGAATAGAATAGTGAGGTGTCATAGGAATATGGAAGGCAAAGAGATATCTCACTATAAATAGACCTTCTTAGAGTAGAAGAAAGAGAGGTTTTTGGAGTGCATAGAGTAGATTAGTAGTAGATACAATGTAGAGCATTTTTGCAAAATGGAGAGGTAGTGACCTCCATTGCATAGCATTGTATATTTTCGTGAGATTTCATTAATGAGTATTTCTTGAGTATTTTCAAAAATTTTCTATCATATTTTCATGTATATTAGATTGCCATTATCATAGCTATAACATTGCATACTTATTTCATTACTTGTGGTTGCATTTCCTTTAAGTTTATAGCTTTAAAAGCTAACAGGTATTACAAGAGCTTGTCTATTATGCATGTATCGCTCAATAAAATTCAAACCTGGGCCGTCTCCTTGAAAGTCGAGGTATTTAATTGGTTGAGCTAATGCCATTTGATTCATATTGATATGTTCTTGATGTGGCATTGATGGCCATTTGGACATATGTTGAAGGAAGAAGATGCAAGTGATAGAAGCAACTATGAAGAATCATAACAACAAGCTGGATCTTCCTGTGTCCCTATTTCTTCTCAAGTTAAAAGCAATGCACTTTTTGCTTCAATATAGCTTCTACTTCTAAACATGGAGGGACAATAGATGAGCCTATTGTCATATGACCATAGATTATTCTAGGGATATGGATCTGTTAGAATTTTCTGAGCATCCAAAGAAGTTGGGTTTTTTTTTTGAAGGTGTGATAATTACTTGACGAATAGGTCTATCCCACCTTTTGAGTAGATGTTTGAAAATAATGAAGTTTCAAAGAACATATTGGAAAAGATAAATCAATCGCTTCATCATATTCGACATCAAAATATGGTCCTCCAATTAAGGGTTGAAAACACGATTTCCTTATCTTGTTCAAAAGGATTTGTTTTCCAATGCATTGAGTAGCTTTGAAAATTCAATATTTTAGGCAGATTCATATTCAAATGGGGAACTTGTTTCAACTCTATTGAATTATGACACTTCATTTTGTCGCTTCCTATTAATTTCACAACCTAATAATGAGATTGGTTGATTTGAGCACATGGTTGGTATTGGATCTTGGTTTCGTCGTTAAATAAGCTACCTCAATAGTGGATTGGAAAACATTGCCAAGGATTTATTATACCAATTGAGCTTGTCTTTTAATTTTTTCTAGACAACCTCCTTTATCAAGGACATATTATGTCATTGGATGATAGTAGTGATGCTTCATACTATTATCTTTGATTCTGGAGAAACCATGAAGTTTGTAGTCTCCTACTACACCATCCAAAATTTTAGGAGGGAGAGCTTCTAAACATCATTGCAAATGTTAATTTATGGTCTCATGTATAAGACCTACATTATGGCCTTTGTTCTTGGCAATGTGGTCTTTCACTTTTTTGGCAACAATAGTGTAAGTGACAATTGTTTATGGCTATTTCTACGATCAATTCTGTTGTGGATGGGTTGATAAAAAATCATACATTTACAACAAACATGTTGTGCATCTTATGCCTATTCAAGATGTTTCCTTGCAATGAGAGCCACTATGCATGGTCACAATCTGTAATATACCTAATCAAGCATAATCAATTATTAAAGAGTATGTTTATAGGGTTATGAATCTATGCTTATAGCTTTGGTTCTTATATATATATACTCCTTGTCCTACTCTCATCCATTACTATTTTATCTATTCCTTTTTTTATATGTGATTCTGTGTATCTATCTATATATATATGATCCTTGAGTATATAACAAGTGGTATTAGAGCTACTTGGTCATTATGCTTAAAATATTTGTAGGTGAATGAGTTGGTGCAAGCACATTTAATGAAGTCGCATCTCATGGCATGTATATAGAGTTTCAATATGTGTTTTGACGTCACATAGTGTTGTTGCATGAGTAGTCGTGAGGACGTGTGCTTGTAATATATATCATGTAATGTGTATGGGGTATATATATAGTTCCATGTATATAGGTAGTTAGTTCATGGACAGTTGCCAATTGCCTATTGGTTCTTGTACCTAAATGTATGCCATCTATGGTCATCGAGGTATGATCGTCATTACCAGACTATTATTTATTGTAAATGATTGCAATATAAACAATACATGTGTTGTGTATATACATGCATTTGTAAATTCTATCTATTATGCATCTTATGTATATTGACGAAATTGTATTGTAGTGTGTTGCATTTTATTCCTTTGTGTGACACCATTGTTGAATACTTCCACACACTATGTTGTGACACCATTGGTTGTATTAGGCTGGTGGTGCTACATGTTGGCACCGTTGCCTATACGTAGTTGGTGGCAATCATTCCACTTCAAAAGATAAACAACGATGAGCATAATATGCAAGCTTGCCTTTGTTGCTCTCAGGAGGAGAGAAGAGGGAAGTAGAACCTAAAAGTGATGCACATTATTTCATTGATATTGACAAAGAATCGAGTGAAGACGAGTTTGAAGATAGGGTAAACATAATTCTATGGGAAATGTTGAAACTCTTAGATGCGTTTGACATAGGTTGTGCATTGGATGTTTTACTAGACGTAACTCTTGTGCAATTATAGGTTGGTGCGTTCGACATTGCGTATGACAGAAGACTGGCACGTTCGATGGTGTGCAGGATAGGATTCTGACACGAGTATTTGGAGGTTGACATGTATGACAATAATAGGATGAGAGTCCAAAGTTGGAGTGATCATAGATTGATGAATTTGACGGTACATTTAATGGAAGTTCAACATTGAAGCAACTATAGATAGGTTGTTGCATCTGATAGTGTGTAGGACGAGAGTACATGGAAGAAATTGCAATGTGGTGTGTCCAATGAAGTGTGTGGCTGTTAGGAACCTTATTAAAATCAAGCATAACCACAATAATAGTGCAAGAATTAATGGAAATGCGAATATGAGATGATACATTCCTTTCCACCCAACCTTTAACTCCTACTTACAATAAAGTAACAATTACATCATTACTGACTCCCAATTATAATAAAAGTAGCTGTTACATCATAACAGGCCCATATGCACTAGGCGCCCAATGTGCAACATACACCAACACTAGGCAATTATATGATGATGGTTATGTTAGAATAGGGTCCTAATATGCCTTCCCCATTCAAGAAGCTTTGTCCTTAGCTTGAGGTGAGGAAACTGTTGTTGGAGTTGATGGAGCGGTTCTCAAGTGACATCTCTTGGTTGCAATAACTTCCATTTCACTAAAACATCAATGAGTGTATGGTTGTGAAGTGTGTGCATTTGTCGGTCCAAAATACTCTCATGTTCCAAGATGAATAAGCCTTCTTCATCCAATTGGGATAGTGTTGATTGAACCTGTGTACGGTTGCCAATGACCTTTAAAGAGGAGACATGAAAAACTAGATGTATGGAGGAGGCCGACAATTTGAGCTTCTAGGCAACGGGGTGTTGGCATTTTTGCCACATTAGAAATTTTGACGAAATTTTGCCTAAGTGTGAAGTGCACTTCACCAGCGAAATCATTTGGAGCTTTAGATCAGCGAAACACATGCAGAAGTGTTTGGCATTTTTGCCACATTAGAAATTTTGACGAAATTATGCCCAAGTGTGAAGTGCACTTCGCCAGCGAAATCATTTGGAGCTTTAGATTAGCGAAACACATGCAAAAGTGTTTGGCCATTTTCACGGGCCCTAAAAGAGGATCATAAATTGGATGAAATGATCTTTGGATACTTTGTTGTTGTAGATCTTTTCGTAAGCTTTCTGGCGATATATTACAATAGGTGATCGGGTCAACGGATCAAAAGTTATGGCCCCTAGGTTGAAGCCTCTTTTGCATAAGATTATTTCCCCAGAGCAAGGGGGATATGTGGAAGGACGTCAAATAGTAGATGAGATAGGTCTTGCTCAGGAAGCCATCCATTCCATGGATATGCAAAATTCTCCTTCTATGTTCATCCGGTTAGACTTATCCAAAGCTTATGAAAGAGTGGATTGGCACTTCCTTATCAAAGTTTTGAGGCAATTTGGTTTCTCTAAGGATTGGATGGATTGGATTATGGGATGTATCTCTTCAGTTTCCTACTTAGTTCTTATCAATGGCAGGCCTTCTCAGTCTTTCCCAGCTTCCAGAGGTATTAGGCAAGGTGACCCACTATCCCCTTATTTATTCATCATTCTTGCTGAATGCTTGGGTAGGACTATAACCAAAAAGAGGGAAAACAAAACCCTTGAGGGAGTTACCATTGCTCATGGAGCTAGACCTATCTCTCATCTTCAATTTGTGGATGACTCTACCCTTTTAGGTAAAGCTTCAGTTAAGGAAGCTTCTAATATTAAGCAAATCATTAGCTGTTTTTCTAAGGCCTACTGGGCGGTTGATCAATGAAGACAAATCTAAAGTTATTTTCTTTCACTCGCTTCTGCTAGACGGGAATCCATGGTCTTGGATAAATTAAGATATAAGAAGACCTCTCTTCCAATCACTTATTTAGGTATTCCCATAAATATTCAAAGGCAGAAAAATAAAGATTGGAATTGGTTGTTGGACAAAGTCAAGAAGAAAATTGGAAAGTGGACCAACAAGTGGCTTTCTTCAGGGGGTAGAATCACCTTGGTAAAATCAGTCCTTCAAGCTATTCCTATTTATGTTTCTTCCGTTTTGAATATCACAAAGGCTGTTCTTCGAGAATTGGATCAAATCAGTCATCGTTTCCTTTGGAGTGGTACTAAGGAGAAAAGAAAATGGGCCTTGGTGAAATGGGATACTTTATGTCTTCCTAAGAGTGAAGGGGGGTTAGGATTCCGGTCTTCAATTAATAACAACAAAGCTTTAGCTGCTAAATTATATTGGAGGATGTTGCATAACCCCAATGCTCTTTGGGCCAATAATCTCTGTGCTAAATATGCTGAGAACAAAAGTCCTGAAGTCCTTGTTCGCTATCAACTTCCTACCAAAGGTTCTCCCATTTTAGCAGTTCTTAAGACTGGTGAGGATTTGATAAAGAAAAAATTATTTTGGATCATTCATAATGGTCAACATGCAAATTTTTGGACAGATTCTTGGGATGGTCACAAGCCTTTGATAACTCGGTTTCCCGATTGGAGGCCTTGGATGGAGGAGCTTCACCGAGCTAACTGGATAAAGGTGGCTAATTATTGTCAGTACCATACTGGTAATTCAAAGGTTGGTAGATATTGGATCCCTATTGAGGAGTGGCCTATTCAAATCCCAGAAAGGCAAAGACAAGATATCCAAGGCATCCTTCATATGAGATCCCTCTCTTGGTCCCATGAAAAAGATTGTTTTGGATGGAACAACACTACTAAGGGTGAGTATTCAGTTGCTCAAGGTTATTTGACCTTATGCCATAATAATCCCAACCATTCTTCTAACATATTTTCTCCATTGTGGGCTCAAAAGCTCTGGCCTGAGGTGAGGTTCTTTAATTGGCTTTTATTACATCGTAGGGTGCTTACTGGTGAGCAACTTATGAAGCATGGTTTTCATTGCCCTTTTAGATGTGAAATGTGTGAAGAGAATGTAGAAAATATCAACCATCTTTTTATTGAGTGTACTTTAGCCTCTGAGCTATGGAGGAGAATGTCAACTTTACTTGGCTTACAGTGGTCCAATTTTTTCACTTTTGAACAGCTTTGGAGGGATTGGCCTAATCAAGAGGGTGTTGATCATTTTATTAGGCAATTAGTTTGGATGGGTTCTACCATTCTTCTTTGGAATATTTGGAATGAAAGGAACAGCCGGATTTTTAATCAAGATAGGAAGGATATTCACTATATTTGGCAAAAGACCATAGCCAACTTAGTTGAATCAGTCCATCAACTCCTTAATCACCCCCAAAACTCCCACCAAAGATGGGATCAAGTGATGCAAAGATTGAAGATTAAACCTTCTAAGGGCAACCAACTTAAAGGGAATGTGAGTATTAGGAAGATGGATAGGACTAGAAATTGGCAACCTCCTCCTAAGGATTTTGGAAAAGTCAATACCGATGGAGCCTCTAGAGGGAACCCCAGGAAAGCCGGTGTGGGAGGAATTGGTAGACTTTCAGATGGCTCCCTGGTTTTTACTTTTGCTGAGAATTTGGGTATTCTTTCCAATAACCTTGTTGAGGGGTATGGTATCCTTAGAGGCCTTTAGGAGGCTACTAAGGTTGGATGGGAAAAGGTGTTAGTTGAGTCTGACTCTCAACTTATGATTAATCTCTCGAAGACTCCTCCTAAGAATCATAAGGTGGATTGGAGAATAAAAAGAATTATTGAGAAGATTCGGTTAATCCAGATGGGATTTTTGAAAGTTGATTACAATCATGTGGTCGAGAGATCAAAACAAGAGTGTTGATGCTTTAGCTAATTGGGCTTTGGACAAAGGTGATCTTACTTGTTATGGCCACCCTCCTATATGGTGGGCTTCTCAAATTAGGGAAGCTCTTCTTTCTATCATTTCTTTGGATGACTCTAGTTCTGAAGGTACCTAGTTTCTTCTTGTTTTTTTTTTTGTTTCTCTTTGGTTCATTCAGTTTTTTTTAGTTCCCTAGCTCATTCTATTCTTTATTTTGTTTCCTCGGTTGATTCTTGCATTAATAGTCTTCTGGTCTAGATAGGTCATTGTTTTGTTCATTTTTTTTTCTTTTGTCTTCTTTGTTTTTTTGTTTAGTTTTTTAAGGTGGGTGGGTTCTTTTTTTGTTTTTGTTTTCTTTGTGTTGTTTTTTGTTGTTTTGTTTTTTTTTTATGTTTTTTGTTATTGTTCTTGTGTTTTTTTCGTTCTTGTTCTTGGGTTTCTCTTTGTTTGTGTTATTTTATTTTTTTGTGTGTGTTTTCTATGTTTTTTGTTTTTGTTTATTGTCTGTTGTTGGTTATTTTTATTTTATTTATTTATTTTTTTTATCTGTGGAAAACATCCCAAAAGGGATGCCACTTTCGGGTAAGACCCAAGGAGGCAGCAGTATCCATTCCGCCAAAAACGCATAAGGTTTTGGTTGTGTTTATTTTTCATGTTTTTTTGGGTTATGTCTTTGTAGTGTTTTGTTGTTTTTGTCTTGTTTGTGTTTTGTTATGTGGTTCTTGTGTTTTTCTATGTGGTTTGTGTTGTGGTTTCTTTTATCTTATTGTGCGTGTTTGGTTGTGCTTTTGGTTTTGACACACTCAAGGAGCATGTTTTTTATTTTATTTTATTATTTTTGTTGTTATTTACTTTTTTTAATTTGGTTTTGTGTGTTTGTTTGCTCCTTGAGTATGTCAAAGGTGGTAGGCCAGGTATGAGTCCTGGGCGTTTTTGGCGGAATGGATACCCCTGCCTCCTTGGGTCTTACCCGAAAGTGGCATCCCTTTTGGGATGTTTTCCACAAATAATAATAAAAAAAAAAGTTATGGCCCCGGGAAGTTGTAACACCAAGTTCGCTCAGGTCGGGCGCCCAAGGCTGGTCGCACTCAGGCCGTGCGCCCAAGGCCGGGCGCACTCAGGTCGGGCGCCCAAGGCCAGGCGCACTCAGGCAGGGCGCACCTCAAGGAGTGCGCCCAGGTTGAGCGCACAAGACGGAGTGTGCCCAGGCCGGGCGCACCTCAAGGAGTGCACCCAGGTCTGGCGCACAAGGAGTGCGCCCAGGTTGGGTGCACGGGAGCAAGTACGCCAGACTGTTTCATGACACCTCACAGCGCCTTGTCCGTTGACTCTTTTGACCTTTGTGCCGGTTTCCCCCAAAAGCATTCCACATCAGCAATCTGAAGGGCATCCTTATCCGACCAGGCGCAACCATTTTGAGAAGCTTCCAGACGGGACGTTCCGGGATTTCAAGCATATCTTCCACGGAAGCGGTTCCCGCGAGTGAGGAGGTAGCGCCAACGAGCCGAGTTTGTCAGGGCATTGAAGGGGTTCAACGGCATTTTTGAGGAGTCACCAGTCTTTGCCATGCCTGGTTAATACTTTGTGACTGTACTTCCTTGTAATCCTTATCTTGGCTTCCACCGCCATATTTTGTTAATCAGCATTTATTGTTCAAGCGGCATAATTCTCTATATAAGCCCGCTCTTTTATTGTAAAATGGATGGATGTTTGCTAGAGGCTAAATGAAAACCTGAATTCTGCTATCAATACAGTTGATGTCTGGCTCTAAACCTGGACTTCTATTTTCATGTGTATGTCTTCTATTGCTTATCTTCTATTATTCCATGCTTTAATTGTAAACTTGAATTCTATTATCTGGATTTAGTTTCTGATAAGGTAGGGACTCTGGAGTAGCCCTGGAGATTATGCATGCTAGATGTTCTGGTTTAATTTCTGTTAGTTATCTGTATTTGAGGGCTATTTGGTTCAGAATGCAATAGAGTTATCGTGTTGTTAGTCCATCACCCCTGTTCTATCTGGCTTGTGGCCATATTTCCCATCCCTTTCAGTCATTTCCCATTTCTTTCCTGTTCCTTTATCTCAAAACCCCTAGTTAGAATAGCAAGGGAACCAACCCCTCTCTGGAGATTGGCACGGGAGGCATTTCTTCCTCTCGGCCTTTCAATGTTGGCCGGGTCTAAGGCGCACTAAATTACCAAATCCTTACCTAAGGCAGATCTCTGACCAACATTTCCCCCCCCCCGGGGGGCGACCACCCCCCTCCATGTAAGAAGACGGTTGTCCCCCCCCCCCCCCCCACCCACACCACCCGCCGCCCAAGACCGAGCACGGCCCGCCCGCGGGTACCAAAAAAAAAAAAAAAAAAAAAGGTTTCTGGTGAGCAGCCTTGACCTCACAAGCGGAGAAAAGAATGTTCACCTGGCGACTCCGACTCAGCGGCAAGGACCGTGATCTCTGAAGACCACTGCTATAATGGCACAGGTATGCTATCCCAGCTGGGATGATCCTGGCCCTTTGAATCTCCAAAGTCAGCATGAGATTCCCAAAAGTGCCTTGAAGACCCTAACAAAATACAATGGCACTGAGGGAATGGCCCGAGAGCACCTTGAAGATGTTGTTGCTCTAGCGACCCTCCATGGCATAACCCACGAAGATGTCATGATCAGACTTTTGGTCCTGTCTTTGGAAGGAAGGGCGCTGCAGTGGTACAAAATACTCGGGCGTAAGAGCATCTGCTCATGGGCGGACTTGGCAGGAGCACTAGTCGACACATTTGATGGCTCTCAGGATCCCTTTCAACTCTTGATGCACCTCTCCACCATCACGAGAGCACCTCTAGAGAGCATCACAGACTTCAATGTCCGATTTTGGAGGAGTTGGAGGAGAATTCCAGAGAAAATCCAGCCGACACCCGCCCAGGCCCACCTCTATTATGTTCGGGCTTTCCACCCGGACATAAGCCTCCTGCTGCTGCAATCTGGGGAACAGAGATTCCCTCAAATCTTTCAAGAAGCAGTACAAGCAGAGCAACTTCTGCTTCTATCAGGAAAAATACAGTGGAGAGAAACTGCCTCATCACTCTCTCCGATAGTTGTTGCTCCCGTGTATCCCGCGCAGTATTCACAATGGCAGATCCCTCAAACTGTGCAGAGACCTAGAATGCAGTTGTGTGGAGCTCAAGAGGCGGATCTCGTCCAAGGCCAACAAAGGGAATATGCAAGCACTGCTCAAGCAATGGATAATATGGTTGCTTGCAGTTTCCATCAGGAGATGGACCAAGAAGGGGAACAACCTCAAGTGGCAGATTCTGAGAGCGAAGAAGACACAATTTTGCACCCTTTTTGTGTCCCAGGGCATAGCACGCAAGTACTCAGCCAAGACCCAATAAGCATGCCTCCTCAGGAAGCTGGTCCTGGGGAGATCCTGACAGTAGGGCTATCGTCGGAAAAATCCTGTTGTCACATCGAGGAGTTAGAGGAGCGCGCACCCAAGATCCTGCAACCAGTACTCGAAGAAGGCTCCCATGTGGTAAATCTCTTTGCCACATTGTTCATTAACTGTATGAGTACTGGCACGCATGATAACCTGCCACGTTGCATCCTGTTCGCAACCTGGCAAACTTTGGGAGCCCAACCGAACTTCAAAGATCAGCTCAAGTACAATCAGATCTGGTCCGGACACTGCAGATTCACTGGGTAGGCGCCCAACGCCAATTTGGTGGTGGCGGCATGCCAATCATGTCGCAAAATTTTGTGTAAATAATGTAAGTCTCTTCGCCCCTTTTCGCGCTATCGGCGGCGCAGTTTTGGCCAGGGTCGAGCTGGCAGAGAAATGGTGCGGATGAGTTTGATTTTAAGTTTTTTAGTTTAGTTTGTGTGTGTTTCTTTTTAGCGCTCCAAGAAAGAAAAAAGGAGATAGCAGTTTTCAGGTACCATTTTTAGCATCACCTGGCACAACAGTTCAGTGCCATATAAGGCGCCCTGGCGAGGAGAAGTTTCGCTCTCCTTTAGGGGCGAAACCCCGTTTCGGCACTCTGCGGAGCAAAGGCCAAGTCGAAATTGAGGGGCAGGTCAAAAGGTCAAGTCAAAGTCAGTTTCGCCCCCGAGAAGAAGCGCAATTCCATTTCGGGCTTTTGCAGGGCAAAATCCCCTCTGACCCGCCCTCAAGGCCCGTGCGCTCCACTCCAAGCAGATGACATCGCAAGTGGGGCCCAGGACCATCGCTGCGCCCCATTTTAACTCAAAAGAATTACCGGAGGTTTTGCTGCAACATTATTTCCCAGAGTTCAGAGAGTGAATATTGTTGGTAAGAAGCGGAGCGCTAGGGTTTGATAAGGCAATGTCATTTTCAGATCGAGCGCTTGGGCAATTGTACAGCCAGAATGGGCACGACGAAGAGCAGCACAGTGAGCACCGAGAAGAGCACGAGGGGACAGGAAGAGAAGAATCGGGAGAAGAGTCTGCTGCTACTAGTGAGCATTCAGAAAGCGAGGATGACTCTGTTGCCCAATGGATAAAGGCCTGGGATCGATTTGCATTCAGACAAGCTAAATGCCCCGCGAGCCGCCAGAAATGTTGGCATTTTTGCCACATTAGAAATTTTGACGAAATTTTGCCTAAGTGTGAAGTGCACTTCACCAGCGAAATCATCTGGAGCTTTAGATCAGCGAAACGCATGCAGAAGTGTTGGCATTTTCACGGGCCCTAAAAGAGGATGATAAATTGGATGAAATGATCTTTGGATACTTCATTGTTGTAGATATTTTCGTAAGCTTTCCGACGATATATTACAATAGGTGATCGGGTCAACGGATCAAAAGTTATGGCCCCGGGAAGCTGTAACACCAAGTTCGCTCAGGTCGGGCGCCCAAGGCTGGGCGCACTTAGGCCGTGCGCCCAAGGCCGGGCGCACCTCAAGGAGTGCACCCAGGTCTGGCGCACAAGGAGTGCGCCCAGGTTGGGCGCACAGGAGCAAGTACGCCAGACTGTTTCATGACATCTCACGACCCCCTGTCTGTTGACTCTTTTGACCTTTGTGCCGGTTTCCCCCCAAAAGCATTCCACATCAGCAATCTGAAGGGCATCCTTATCCGACCAGGCGCAGCCATTCTGAGAAGCTTCCAGACGGGACGTTCCGGGATTTCAAGCATATCTTCCACGGAAGCGGTTCCCGTGAGTGAGGAGGTAGCGCCAGCAAGCCGAGTTTGTCAGGGCATTGAAGGGGTTCAACGGCATTTCTGAGGAGTCACTAGTCTCTGCCATGCCTGGTTAATACTTTGTGACTGTACTTCCTTGTAATCCTTATCTTGGCTTCCACCACCATATTTTGTTAATCAGCATTTATTGTTCAAGCGGCAGAATTCTCTATATAAGCCCGCTCTTTTATTGTAAAATGGATGGATGTTTGCTAGAGGCTAAATGAAAACCTGAATTCTGCTATCAATACAGTTGATGTCTGGCTCTAAACCTGGACTTCTATTTTCATGTGTATGTCTTCTATTGCTTATCTTCTATCATTCCATGCTTTAATTGTAAACTTGAATTCTATTATCTGGATTTAGTTTATGATAAGGTAGGAACTCTGGAGTAGCCCTGGAGATTATGCATGCTAGATGTTCTGGTTTAATTTCTGTTAGTTATCTGTATTTGAGGGCTATTTGGTTCAGAATGCAATAGAGTTATCGTGTTGTTAGTCCATCACCCCTGTTCTATCTAGCCCGTGGCCATATTTCCCATCCCTTTCAGTCATTTCCCATTTCTTTCTAGTTCCTTAATCTCAAAACCCCCAGTTAGAATAGCAAGGGAACCAGCCCCTCTCTGGAGATCGGCACGGGAGGCATTTCTTCCTCTCGGCCTTTCAATGTTGGCCGGGTCTAAGGCGCACTAAATAACCAAATCCTTACCTAAGGCAGATCTCTGACCAACACGGGGCCAATCCGTTGTAGCACCCTATATGATTCATAGAATTTGGTTGCTAGCTTTTGACGACCACGGGGTTCCAATGATGACTATTTGTATGGTTGCAAACATAGGAACACCATGACCCCAACATTTAAATTGTACTTCGAGCAGTTTTGATCAGCTTCTTGTCGCATACGATTATGTGTGAGAACCAAATTATTCTTGAGACGTTGAAGGAGTTGTGCACCCTCTCTAAGGGTGGAGTCCACTACCTGTACCTTGGAACTATTGGGGACATATGATAGAAGCAATGGCAGACAAATGATAGAAGTAATGGTAGAAGGTGTCCATAAATTGCTTCAAATGTTCTCATCTTAGTTATGGAGTGGTATGTAGTATTATACCACCATGCAGCCAACAAAAGCCATTTGATCAACTGAGTCGGTTTCTTTGAAGATATGTTTCTAAGCACCTGTTAACAAATTGTATTTGCCCATTTGTTTGGGGATGGTATGCGGAGTTCATCGTAAGTTGTGTGTCATGTAGCTTGAATAATTTTTGCCAAAAACGAGTGGTGAACGTGAAGTCACAATTGGAAACAATGGTCTGGGGTATGCCATGAAGGCGGAAAATGGAGTCAAGGAATATTTGGGTGATTGTTGAGGCCTTGTAAGGGTGGGCTAGGAAATAGAAGTGATCATACTTAGAGAAATGAAATGAAATGAAATATTATTAATGTCCACGGTGGGCCAAAGATGACCCAAGGGACTATAAAAAGGACAACAATAACTACAAGCGAACGGGCCAAAGTGCCCAACAAAAGAAAGAAAGAAACAAAGATAAATACAATGACGTGACCCAAAAAGCAAGCCAAAGGAAATGAGAAGAGAGAAGTGGCTTGCAATCCAAAAGAAACAAACTGTGTGGAGTGTTCGACAAGAACAGAGAGAGAGGGGGGGAGCTGCCCTAAATGGTGCTCTCCAATGGCCCCAGACATTAGTCTCCTAATAGTCATGGTTGAAGATTCTTTGTTGAAGAAATCGATGATCTGTCTTTGCTCATCACTAATCTGGAGTCCCAACGAACAATGAGTGCGTTGTTTAGTTGCCTTGCCTTCGTTTGAACGGGTGGCCTTGCCGTTCGATATCCCTTGGATCATTTGAGATAGTGAAGTAGGATGTGATGGGTTGAGTGTGGGGGGTGAGGGTCGCTTGGATAAGAGCTCCTTTGTCGACGAAATTGAGTCACCTCCCTACAAAAGAGTGCGAGACATCGTTGGTCCTAATATCTGAAGGTGGATAGAGATTGTGAGTTATCCTTGAAAAGGCAATGAAATCTGCCTCAAATCTTATAGTAAATGAGACATTGAAAAATAAAGTAATGCAAGGTTTCTACTTTTCCCAAGGAGCAAAAAAGACAGACCTGCTCCTCCCTCAGAAGATGGTGATCTGACTCAACCTGAAGTTGGTGGGAACACACTCTAAGTTGTCCAATCGGGATCCGTATGTTGTGCATTGCTTGTTGCTGGAGGTATTGTAGGGGAACTATCCAATCGTCTTAGAAAGACAACTTGGGGGAATGAAGGGTAGCGGGAGAGATCCATGTGGAGCTGGTATACTGGAGGCTAATGTCCTTCCATCTCTTGTTGAGTATCTTCTCCTTATTCCAAGAAGGGGGGAGAGCACCCAAGGAATAAAAGGGAAGTCTATTGATCTGTATTTGAATGCTGGCCAAAAGTGTAGAGACTTGAAAATACCTCCTTTGACCACCCCCCAGGACTCAAAGAAAGGTCCATCGAGGAGCGAAGGGAAAGGTAAGGGTATCATCTACAACCCGAGGGGGTATCTCCCAAAGTACGGACCCTGTGAAGATAGGTGATAATCGAGAAGATGATCTCGAGCCGAAGAGGAGAGGCCCCAAACTTTGCTAGGATAATGGAACAGGGGACCATGCCCTTGCAACGAATGAATCTTCGAAGAAAAAATGTCTACACTCATTCAACATGAGACCATTCAGTCGGGCCAAGACTAGGACCCCATATCATTGACCCATAGGTTACAGTTGGTTTGACCAAGGTATCAAAGATTCTCATCTTTACTGGAATATCCTGGAAACATGTTTTGAAGCAACTCCTCTCGAGCAAGAGCTGCATACCCTTTATAAACTTGGGCCCAGGTGGGTTTTAACCCAAAGGTGGGTCCACTGAAGAGAACCCCCAAGTACATGTAGGAGGTGGTGATCTCAACCTCTTGTCCTTGAAGATAGAAATGGAGATGGGATAAAACCTCTTTAGTAGTATTGAACACCATAACTTTGGTTTTAGAGAGGTTTACTGTCAATTGTATCAAGGTACAAAAATCGGCTAAAGTATCCAAATGACGTTGAAGGCCCTCAGGGGTCGAAGCTAGAAGAACAACATCATCAACAAAGAGGAGGAAAGAAATCAGCACATGGTGGAGAAGGCAACCGTCCTTTGCTTGTGTGTTCTCTTGAATAAATGACAAGCTCATCTATGAAGATCCCAAAGAGTATTGGAGAAAGGGGGCAACCTTGTTTCACTCCTATGGTGCTAAGAATGTTGTTTGAAAGCCCTTATGGAGAGCGAAACCGTCCTATCATTGTCTCATACAACCGCGAAACTACTGTCAAAAGTTGTCTAGAGATGCTAACTGATCGATGTCTCTCAAGTGGTAAATGTCGAGATATTGTGTCAAAAGCTTTCCTGAAGTCGACAAAGTAGCAAGACTCTCGAGGACTTGGAACACACATCCTCAATAATAGCCTTGAGGACTAGGGTATGATCTGTGGTTTGGTGGTCTTGTCGAAATCCAACTTGGCCCATGGCCCTGTGACCCTCCTCCAGTCTGTGAGAAAGAAGCATGTCTAATGCTATGGCATAAAGCTTGGCAAAGACATGCCCAATCATGATGGTCTTGTAATTGTTGGTTTTGTGGGGATCTCTCGTGCTATGGATGGGGTGGATAATATGTTGAGTCTAAGAGTCATGGAAACCCGAGCAGACAGTCAGGTTGAAGAGATCAGTGAGGGGGCCGAACAAGAGAGTTGATGCCATGCTTCAGAAATTCTGCTTGTAACTCATCCAAATCAGCTGTTTTGCTTGTGCAAAGCTTTCGAATAGCCTGCTTATTAAGTCCCGTAGAGAAGAGGTAATAGGAAGTAGGGGGAAGGAACCCTAATAGGAGGTTGATTTGGGATGGTATAGAGGGATGAGGTATGATTGGTCAGAGAGGAAAGATTGATCCCATGGTTGACTTGGTCTTGGGGGAGGATAATGCGCCAAAAGGATTTAGGAGTGGTGGAGGGAATGATTGGTAGCGGTGGGGAGAGAAGATAGCCTAGGAAGAACTTGACATAATCGGTCAATGTAATTAAAGGAATAATAGTAGTCAAAATCTATAGAAACCTGAGGGGTGGGAGTGGAGGAAGGGGGCAGAGGAATGAGAGGGAGTGTGGCAGTGGAGAAAGTGAGAGTGCGGAGTGATCAGTAAGGGGGGGAGGGTCATCAAAGACGTTGAACCGAGAGATGAATGGGATGAGGATGGTGAAAGAAAGAGCATAGTCCATGACATTTGCACCAATGCTATGAGGAAAACAAGTGAGCTCACTGGAATATGGGAAACAAGATAAGCTATTGAGAATAACGAGCTTGTTGGATTCTCCCAACTCAAGAAGATGCTTCCCGTAAGCAGTAACTTGTGTGTCGATCTACTTCACGAGTCTGCATCTCGTTTGTTGTGAGGTTGTGGAGAGAAACCTGCATAGGTCTAGGTCGGGCGTTGAAGTCTCCCAGCAAAAGCACTTCCCTTGAAGCCGAGTACCTAGTGATGTCCTCCTGAAAAGGGTCACCATCAGTGTGTATAGCAAAGTTTGAAGTGGTTGGGGGAAGTAACAAATGGCAATGAAAATATGCCGAAGAGGTGGGTGACAACAAAATTTAATGCATAAGAACCTGGAGTGAAATCTGAGGAAACCAATGTCACAGAACCTTGGAGTCTATCATTGATAAGAGCAACGACACCTCTTAAACATTTAACCTTGCCTGAACGACGAGTAGTTTGCTGACAGTTGGACCACTAGAAGTAAACAGGGATGGGTGGTAGGGCTCGCTCTAGGCTCTCGTGTGTCTCGTAAATGAGGATGATGTCGTGTCTGCTGATCACATCTGCAAGGGATCCATGGGCAAACCATGTCATACTGTTACAATTCCTGTAAGCGATAGCCAGCTTCTCAATTCCCCCCTTTCTATGCCGAAGGAGTCATTTGGTAGGTAATGGTTTGGACCACCCTGGTGGAGGGGATTCCTTGATGATTGTACGTAAATTATGGATTATTGCCCATTTGTTGGCTTTTCTGGTTGCGGCTACTTGTTCTCTAGCTTTCCTCAATTCATCAACCTAGAGTTGCATAAGGTCCTCATCAAGGAAGATCTTGTCCTGGAGATTGAATAGTTTCCGTTTGGCCCTTAAGGCCTTCATACGCTCTTCTGCGTTCTTGAAGCGTATGACCAATGTGGAATCAGGAGAGACCCATGCTTTCTCAAGGGTGATGTTTGTTAACTCGAGAGTGTTATGAACGAAGGTGTTACCGGCTTGAAGCGAATTTGTTGGTTTGGGCACTCCACGGACCTTGAGATTGAGGGCCTTAGCATTGCGAACTCTTTCCTCTTTGAACTTAGCCTGGACTACAAGCTCAACTAAAGGAGGGGGGTTCTTCTTCCCGGCCACTACCTGAACCCAAGATTGTTGATTAGCTAATTTCTAGCTCTATTCAATGGATGCTTCCCTAAGACGTTCTTGTTCAGCCAAAAGAGCAACTTGCTCTTCTCGGATCTTTGAGATTTCAGATTGAAAATTTGGAGAATCCTGAGGAGACCGTTTTGTGTGCGTAGTCTATGAAGAACACAAGCTTATACTGAGAGGGGGGAGGTGAACAATATAAGATAAAACTTTTACTTTTCTTTCCAAAGCAATAACTTCAAATATTATCAATTGCAATAATGAAACAATGCACAAATCACCACACACATAAGAGACATAGATTTAACGTGGTTCACCCAATATGGGCTACATCCATAGAGAAATATTGCTTATAAATTTCTTCAATAAATTTCGTGGGCACCAACCCACAGGAGACACCAATCCCCTATTACAATGTTCGTGGATACCAATCCACAGGAGACCAATCCCCTCTCAAGTTTGTGGACACCAATCCATAGGAGACACCAATCCCCTCTGCTCTGGTTCGTGGACACCAATCCACAGGAGACACCAATCCCCTCTGCTCAAGTTTGGTCAAAACTCTGCTCAGGTCTGTCCTCAAATCTTGCTCACAAACACTGCTCAAATCTGCTCCAAAACCTACTCACAAAACCTGCTCAAATTTGCTCCAAAACCTGCTCACAAAACTTGCGCAAATCTGTGTTTGCTGATTTGTACCTTTCTTTCCTTGTATTTTGATGCTTGGGTGAAGATGTGCATTAATTCTTTCACTCTATTCTTGCACTATGTGACACTTCCAAATCTGTCTCAACAAAAATGTTGACCTTTCTTTTCTATGTGCATTCCAAATCTATCTCAACATAAATGATGCACCCCAATTTATCTTCAACAAAATGATGCACTCCAATCTATCTCAACAAAAATGATGCACTCCAATCTATATTATAATTTTCTTTTGTTTCAATTTCAAATCAAACACACTTATCACTCCAATAATAAAACTTACAAAATATAACCTTTATTAAAAATTGATTCCTTATATCTCCAACTTTGTAAAATCAACAATTATACTAATACCACAAAAATTATTATCTTACTATACCTCCTTTGCTGCCAATGTAAGACGAAACTTTCACCTTCAAAATCTCTATTTCCTTTTATCAAAAAACATGCGCGAGACTCGAACCTGGGTCTTCCAACTGCTGCCCTTACCAACGAAAAGCGAACCGCTTTGGATACACCATCCGATGGAAATTATTTTCACTATCTTCAATTTGTAGTTGCGGCCATCGCATGAATCGTTTCGGCAATTAGGTCATCATCAACCTCCTCCTTCCAGCATATCTTCTTAATGACGCTCTCCTTTTTGGTGGATATCTTATCTCCTGCACAGGTTTGTAAATGACATCGTAACTTGTATTTGTTTCAACTTTGGGCTCTCTCTATTCTTCCAGCCGACGACTTTCTTTTCACTTGTTTCGTTTGCTATCTCCACTTTATCTCTGGTTCATCACAGGTTTTGAAACCAGTGTGCTCTTTGTCTGCGTGTTCTAGCTTTGACTTGCGTTTGCTAAGGTTCTACGTCAGCGATAATCAGGGAATCCTAGTGTGTTAGCGCTTCCATTCGAGCTCCGGAAGAATGTTCTGCGTGTTCCAAATTTGACTTTATTCTCCAAGGTTCTGCGTCAGCGATAGTCCTGGCAATCTTATTGCACTGTGTTGACGCCTTCTTTTAGCTTCGGAAGAATTCTTTGTTTTGCTGCCCCAGTTGCTTTTCAAAAACAACATTTATGCACTCATCTGCCCTTATTCTTCTTCGTTGCCGTCTCACTTTCAATCCTTCATTGCCCTCTTGTTGTTCACGTTCGCTGCTCACTCTTTGTGCATGCGCTCTCGCCCTTTGCCGCTTAAGACCTTCCGCCGCAATAGACTTATTGCTTGCACAAGCAACTCGAAGGCTTCAATTTTTCCAACAACCTTTTCAAATAAATTTCCACCTTTTATATATGCACAACCATATTTGCACAAAGTTGGCTCATACATTTTCACTCCTTTGATATAACCTTTCAATCTTACATTCAATATTTGCTTGGCGCCTAGGAGGTCGGTGCTTTCACAATTTCACACTTCAACTCCATATACCTCTTTAAACCATTGCTTCATAATATTTAAATTTGATATTTAAATATTAGAAGGTTTAACTTTATAACTTTAATATTTAAATTTCCAATTTAAATATTAAAGCATATTCTTGTAATTCAAATCATTCTTGAAAATATTTCTTCCTTTAATATCAATGACACTTCAACATTTCATCCTTGAAGATATTTATGCCTTTGACATCAATGACAACTCAATATTTCCAACAATCTCCCCCTTTGTCATTGATGGCAACCCTATAATGAAACTGACATTTATTGAAAAGGATCACAAGCTGCTCCCCCTTACTGAATTTCTCCCCCTTTGACATCAATAGCAAAGGGCTCCTTGGGGCTGAAGGATAGGACACTAAACACAGCCCCCTTACCACCTCCTTTTTGAGGTGTTCAATTTTGAGATGGGAGTAAAACTACTCCCAACTTACTTCTGAGATACTCAAATGTCTCCTTTGGTAGTGGTTTGGTAAAGATATCAACAATCTGTTCCTTTGGAGCAACATATTCCAACTTAACTTGCTGATCAGCCACTTGCTCTCTCAAAAAATGATATTTGATTGAAATATGCTTGTTCCTTGAATGCATCATCGGATTCTTTGAAATATTGGTGGCACTTGTATTATCACAAAGTATGGAGATTGGATGCTCATGCTTAATTTTGAAATCACTTAAATTTTGTTTCATCCATAAAACCTGTGTGCAACAGGCAACTGTTGCAATATACTCCGCCTCTGCAGTAGATAAGGATACTGATGTTTGTTTCTTACTTAGCCAAGAGACCAAACAATCTTCAAGAAAAAATGCTCCTCCACTTGTGCTTTTTTTGTCGTCAACACTGCCTGCCCAATCCACATCTGTATATGCAGTGAGAGTGAAATTATTGCATCTGGGATATTGTTGGTTACAAATCTGCCACTTAGGAAAGGATTTTAATCTATTGCGCCCTAAGATTCGCCCAACAAATTGAAAGGCCAGAAGGAAGGAATGCCTTCCGTGCCAATCTCCGGAGAAGGCCGACTCCTATGCAACTTTTCGGTTTCAAGATAAAAGAACTGGAAAGAAATAAAAGAGTTAAGGGATAGAAACGGTGATTTATCAACTTTGGGAAAGAACAAGCAGCACGGTCACTAACTAGCAACTAAACCAACAACAATCAAAACAATACATGTTACAGAAACCAGTTATGAGATTCTTCCCTATGTATCCTTAAACATGCATTCCAGGCTCAGATAATTGCCAATGCTGCGATCCAGAATTCAGAATGACAGCAATCAGAAAAATAAATGAGTAAATGCAGAAATGACACGGATAAGGCAGCATAAAAGAAAGAGACACAATTGGAGCCAAAGTATGGATTGTATTTGACACAAACAGTCTTAGCTACAACAGCTTTCTTTAGCAATATGTTCCCCCCTGATTACAATAGAATGAACTGCTATTTATAGCAGAATTTCCCCCCGATTACAATCTGGGCACAGATACCCAAACCTGCCAACAACTGCAAAAGACGGCCAGTTTTGATCTTTGTTGGCCGTATCTATACTTGCAGCATGTTTTTCCTTGATTCCGGTATGGCTTTTGACAGATTTGGTAGCTGGGAGGGGATGGCCCATTAATGTGGTGGATGCAGCGGTATTTTGCCTTAAATGCCCGCTACTGTTTGTCTTCAATGGTCACCCACTACGCCGCTTGAGTATGGCTTTGGCTGTACTTTAATGGGCCCTGATCCCGAAAAATCTTGACTTTTCTCCTCCGGGGAAGTTAGCTGCTTAGCTGGAAAGATTTAGGCGGGAAACAACATTAAAATGCTCAAAAAGAATCATTGCTGTCCTGGAGCTGCTTGGCTGCCTAAAATCCTCAACATTTTTATGTGTCAAAACGCTGCCCTGAAGCGCCCCAGAAAGGTGGATTTGCCCTCTAGCGCAGCCAGACAACAGCGCTTTAGGGCGCTTTTCACTCCTTAACAAAGTTGACCCTTTTTCCCTTTTTTCACTAAGTGTCCGGGAAATACCCCAAAGCGCTCAACCTTTGCAATTTTGCCCTGGAGCGCTCGAGACTGCAGCGCTTTAGGGCTCATTTTATACTTAGGATCTTCTGGGTTTCTTTGCCTTCTCTTTGGCACAACACCAAAACTGCCCCGAAGCGCTCTTGGTGTGGTGTATTGCCGTGGAGTGCTGTCATGCTACAACGCTCTGGGGCATTTTTTACACTTAAATGTTTTTATCATTTTTCCTGGCAGCAAGAAGATATGCTTCAAAGCACTCCAGTGATGGATACTTGCCCGGAAGCGCTCCAAACTTCAGCGATATGGGGCAATTTCACATACTTAGCCAAAAAAACACATTTCTTGAACATTTTCACAATCCGGCTTAAAAATGCTCCAAAGCGCTCTGGAAAGGGAAATTTGCCCTGAAGCGCTCAAGACTGGCAAATTAGCCCCAGAGCGCTCCAAGGAACAACGATTTGGGGAGGATTTTCCATACTTAGAATATTTTTGCCATTTTCACCTTTTCTCACCCAACTGCGGGCAAAATCGCCCTAGGCTGGAAAAATCGCCCCAAAGCGCTCCAAGGAACAACGATTTGGGGAGGATTTTTGTACTTAGCCAAAAAATGCATCAATTTTTCAACTTTTTCAAATTTGCCCTAAAGCGCCCAAAATTGGCAGATTGCTTCAGATCGCTGCCTAGCTGCTGCGATTTAGGGCCGATTCCGGAAGATAACAAAATTTTCAGAATTTTCAAAATTTCACACCCCTTACAAAATGTGGCAACATTCCTGGCGGCTCGCGGGGTATTGAGCTCGCCTCGATGCCAGGACCCAGGCCTTTATTCATTGGGCCACAAAGTCACCTCCGGTCCTTGCTTGACCTTGCTGCTGGCCCTGCCCTGGCAGGACCTCTTCATCGACGCTCTCCTCAGCGCGCTCTTCTTCTGTACCTCCTCTTTTCCTCTTCTCCCTCGTGGTCTCCCTGGCCTTCTTCTTCATCTTGCTCCTGCTCAGCCGGGACGAGGCGCTCCTGTATCTCATCGAATGTGGACTGAACCCGAGTCCAGGCCTCTTCTGGAATTGGCTTGAAAGCACTGATGTCCTCCACCAGGTGCCTGAAAAACTCAACTTGGAGCGTATCAATTTGTTCCACCTTCAGGTCTAAAGTGGTGAAGCAGGCGCGGATCTGACAAAACCTGGCTGAGAGCTGCGTCACCTGGGCCTCCTGGATTGGATCAGTCCACCCATCAATGTCTGTTGTGTTTGCCTCAAAGGCATTCCATTTTGGCTGCAGCTCTTCTTCAGGGAGGATGTTCCTGTTAGCGTCAGTGAAGCTAGGGAACCCGTGCGACGCTAGGGTTTGGAAGGAAGCCAGGCAAAAGTTCTTCTCTCCTTCCAACTTATCCAGGATAGACCTGGCCTTCCGAATCTTTTCAATTTTTTCAAAATAAAAATGCAAGGTTGCCCTTGCGGTTGCCCAATCATCGGCAAGAGGGTCTGTTGGGGAAATTTGGAGACCGCGACGCTCAAGGTTCCCAGCCTTGAGCGCTAAATCGAGCCAGCCCTCTGTCTGGCGTTCGGCCTCCTCTACCACGGGCTTACCCCGGGCAGATACTTCTTGAATCTTAGTAACAAAAGCAAGGACGAACAAGGACCTAGAAGCCCGGGGTTTAAATTTCTTCAACAGCCGGAGCCGCATTTCCTTTACCCCTTCCTTGGTGAACGTTTTTACCTTGGCGGCCTGCTCTTCTAGCTGCTGCTGCAGTAGCTGGCATTGGTTCTCAGTGTCGTTCACCTTGGCTCGCAACTTCGCCATATCTTCTTCCAGCTTGGATTTCTCATTTTCCAGCTCATAATATTGCCCCTGCAGTTGGTAGTGATTCGCAAGCATTGACTCAGTTCTATCCTGAATCCCAACTGCTGTGTTCTCCCAATTAAGATTACTTATGTCCTTTTTCTTAGGGATGTACTCATAGTCATCATCAGTCATGTCCTTCCTTGGCTTTTGCACCTTCGGGACTCGTTTCTCCTTATAGAGTATCATTTTATCTGGGTCAATCTTGGAGCGCTTTTCAACTTGGGCGAGCTCCTCACCCTTCCTCTTCATCACATTTCGCCTCCATTTGTTGGAGCTGCGACCGTCCTGAGACATCAGGGGTTGCTCGTCCATGATCCTGATCAGATCCATACTGCTGTAACCCCGGGATGTATGCCCTTCGGCAAACAAGCGAGGAGAAATGGGTCGTTGGGGCTCGGGCTCCTCTAGGGGCGTTTCGACTATAGGGTTTTTGACAAGAGGGCACTCTGGATTTTGAACTAGGGTTTCAACTGGGTTGGCGGCTACAGATGAGGGTCGTGGGGATTGCGAGGGTTCTGGTGCGGCGACACCTGACTGGTCCTGGGCTAGGGTTTCAGAAGAATGCACAAAGGCTGGATGGCTAGATTGGATTTCAGCGGAGGGTTGGACTTCTACGAAGGGTGTTGCGGCGGCAATGGAATGGGCGGCTGCTGTTCCGCTAGCCAAAGAAGTGACCGCGGGGACGGGTCCAACAGCAGGAGATGAGGGTGCCGCAGCACGGGACTTAACAGTTTCAAGGATTGCGGAATGCGTACTTGCGAGCCCTATGTGGGTTGGTGAGGAAATGCACTGAGTCGCCCACTGTTCTACGTCTTCGCCCTGCGAGGGGGTGCTTTCTTGTACGTTGATGACTTCAGAGGGTACAGCCCCTTGCTGCGTGGTTTCCTTCACAGGTGTAGCCCTTCCCTCCTTAGATCTCTCCGTTCTCTTTTTCCTTTTAAGAGGAACCTCCTCCTCTTGATTGTTGGGCGCAGGGCTAGCAGTTCCACTTGAAGCGGCCCCTTTCTGTACGAAAGATATTTTCGGCTTCTTTTTTGGTGGTTCTGGAGGAGCCTGCACAACAGCGACAACGGCTATACTTTTGGATGAACTTTTCTTTGGTGGAGTCTTCTCAGCTGGTCGCTTTTCAGGAACCGGTCGTACCATTGGCATCGTAGATTGACTTTTCTCCTTTCCTTGACCTCTCTCCACGCCACTCCCTGACCCTTCTCCTAATGCAAGTGGTTGCTGAGGTTGGTCCTGGCCCTTATATAGCCGTTGAATGCTTTGGGGCACGATGTCCCGGAAAACGATAGGCCGCCACGTGGCATGGTGTGCATCATAAAGCGCGGAGAAATCGTCGTCATTATCTAGGTTCTTGCTTGATCTTTCCTTGTCCGACAACGCATTACCCACCATTCTGATATTTTGCCGGGAGTCCATCCCTTCTTTTTCAGCTTCTTTTGCCACCTTTTGAAGTTATCAGCATCCGCCTTATGGTCTTCATTGTTGACAGGATCATACTCCGCTTCTATTTCATAAAAGTCATGCCACGGCGGGAATGATTGCATATCTTCTATATGCCACTCCAGGTCTTGCCTTTCGGGGTTATTGCGCTCGGCCATTATGTCCTTTCTAGGGCAGACATGGAACTCTTGGACACCCTTAAATTTTCTGATAATGTCCAGAGGATCGTATTTCCACCGTTGTGGCAGCTCAATCAGCCCAAAACTTGAAAGTATGGCAGTGAAGAACCGATGCTGCCCATTGATGCCAATTTCCACTTCTCCCCATGTGATCGGGTATTTGAATATATGCCCTTTCTTCTTGCCTTGGCCATGTTTTTCGTCAGTATAGTCCATCTGCCGTGCTGCCTCAAGCACAAACAGGTACTCTGAGGTGTAATAGGGCAGCAAAAAGGGTTTGCCCGTGAATCCGAAGACTCTGATTACCAACCCCTGCATCAGCCGGAAAGTATCCCCGAAGGGCATCTCCCCGGTTATGAAGTGCTCATTCATCATGCCGGGAACACGCGAGCAACCGCCTTGGACGACACTTAGGGCACGGCTCAGAAAATATTTATTAAACCTGTAATAGGACTCCTCCCTATATAGCACCCGGGTCCATTCATAAACCGGACGCGGGGCACCATTTTCATCCCCACGCTGAACTGGAATTGACCTCATCTTATCATGGAAGTGAAACAGGAACAGCCAGGCCAAGAATGAACAGAACCTGAAAGTGTCTGACTTTTTCTCTTTGAGGTTGCAGAGGGCGAGATGAATTGCGCGGGCCAAGTAATCAGCCCAGTCGAAGAAGACGGGCTTTGTGTCGCCCTTCATCAGCTTAGGGTCGTAAAATTCCTCATGCCGGAGGCACTCGGCGATAGCAATTTGGTAGGGGTGGACCATTGAGTCCGACCCACAACCCATAACCCAGGCCAGCATGGTGTAAATATGGGGACTCTTGAAAGCTGATAAGGGCTAAGGGTCCTGCGACCATTGTCGGGGCGGAGGTGGCCTCTGTAGCTCGGACTCTAGAAACTACCGCACCGATCGAGTGTCTGAAAATCTGCTCGTCTGCTCCTTGAGGTTGATCCTCCTGATTATGTAATTTCTGTCTAGTGTATGGCCTGGCGCGAAAGCTGCCTCAATGGTCTCCGAGTCAATGGAAAATAGGGGTGTGCCCTTGTAATCGCAGACCTGTCGGGTGTCCGGCTTGTAGTACTCCGCCACTGCTGCTATCAACTCGGGGCAATGGTGCACCTGACAGCATAGAAACCAATACAGGCGCGCCTGATAAGCTGCGGCGAGCGGGTGTGATTTAGCAACTTTATCCTTCCATTCTTTGATGGTATTCCGCAAATCATTTATATTTTGGGAATAGGGTCTATATCTGAGCCTATTCTAGTTGTCAATGGGCAGCAGGAGAGTTTGCTTTGGTGGCTCTGGCTGAGCCCTCCTTGTATCTGCCTCAGACGCCTGCGCCTTGCCCTTGTCCTTTCTTTGCTTTTCTTGTCCGCTTTCAGGTGTGCTTGAGGCTGTCTGTCTAGCTGCGGCACTTCGCTCGCCAACTTCTTTCTTCCCCATGGCGCAAATTAAAACTCAAACTGCTGCTCTGTATCTGTAAAAATTCGAATTTACTATTTTGCCGGAGCTTGGAGCACTTTGAATTTCGTCTGATAAACCTTCTGTAGAAGCTGATTTTATCGCGGCGAGCTCGGAAGGGGCGTATCTTAATGGCGGGTGCCCTGAATTAATTACCCGGTGCACGGAGTTGGTGGACGTCGATCTATTCTCTCAGGTTGGCCATGCATAAAATCTGTGGGATGGGACTTAAAAAATCCTTGCAGAATGTCCTTTTCCCTTTTTTAAACATAAACCTACCTTGAATTCTATGCAGCCGTTTTCATTTAATGCACGTTTCTTGAAAGATGTGCCCTGTACGGTCCCCTAGGTAGGTCGGCCAACAAGAATAATTTTCTGCCCTAGAGCGCTCCAAAAATGAGCGCTCACGGGCTTTTTTCGCCGTGGAGAGCGATATGGGGCGCCTAGGGGCGCGAGCCGAGCGGGCACCTTGGATGATTTAAACATTTTAAAATTTTCCCTTTGGACCTTGCCCTAGATTGCCACCATACGGAGCGCTTTGGGGTGTTTTTGCTTTGGGTGAGCGCTAGAGGGCATCATTTGACACAAAATATTTTATGAAATTTTCCTTCCCTCACTTTGCTTGGCGATGTTGGCCTCTTTGCCCTATATCGCTATAAGAGTGGGGCGCTTTGGGGCGGGGAAGCCTTCGGTGAGCGCCGAAGAGCAGAAAATACTTGGAAAAATTTCGAAACACTCCTCCGCTTTCTTTCCTTTTAAAGTAGGCCCTTCGCATATTTGTTTGCCGCAAATCGCTCAACCCCATGGCAAATTGACGAATTTTCGCACAACCTGGGGCGATGGAAGGCGAGAGTTTGACACTTAGCCCATTTTGCCGCTTCGGCCGGGAACTTGCCTTTTCTTTTTTCCGCCTGAAATCGCTGAAAAACACCGGTGACTTGAGACTTTTGACTGGAAGGCGAGCGCCGGAGGGAAACTTTTCAAATACAGAGGAGAGGCAGACCTCACTTGGCTCAATAGCCTAAAATTTAAGAAACTTAAAAAGAAAAAAACACATTTACATGCAAGAAACAATTGAATTGAAATGACAGAAAATAAAATATGTACAGATGGAACCTTTCGGTGCTTCTCAGTGATGATAGGCTTTCAGATGTAAAGAAATTAACGAAGCATCTGATTCATTCTCATTGATTTCAATATAAGGAATTACAAAGCAGTTGAAGCAGTTGATTAACCGATAAGTTGGTTAATCAACGAAATTGGAGATTGCCTACGAGCAATATTTTTGACCAATAATGAAATACAATATATGCCATGCCATATGCTAACATCCCCCCTTATTACATTATTGGCAAATTCCAATTGTATCTCGAAATTTTTCATATTTGATACGTCCAAGTGCTTTGGTAAAGATATCTGCAACTTGCGCATCAATAGAAATGTATTGAAGTTGTATATGGTGCTTTGGAACTTCATCTCGAATAAAATGACATCTGGTATCAACATGTTTGGTACGTTCATGAAAAATTGGATTTTTGACAAGATTCAAAACACCTTGATTGTCGCAAAACAAATGAAGTGGAAGATTCTTTGGAAGGCCCATGTTTGTAAGAATGCGACTTAACCACATTATCTCGCAGACTGCTTCACTGGCTGCATGATATTCTGCTTCTATTGAAGATAGAGCAACCACATGTTGTTTCTTATTGTGCCATGAGATTGGTCCAGACCCGAGATGAAAAACATATCCAAAAGTGGATTTACGATCATCAAGAGATCCAGCATAATCTGAGTCTGTGTATCCAAGTAAGAAAAAATTATTATTCTTTCTATATTCCAGACCATAATTTGTACTACCACGAACATAATGAAGAACTCTTTTTGCTGCTTTCCAGTGACTCATCGTAGGCTCTTGCATAAATCTTGAAAGATATCCCACAAAGAAACCGAGATCTGGCCGGTATTTGTCGGATATAGGAGACTCCCAATCAAGCGGCGATAGCGAGTTCCATCTACCCGAGGTGACTCATCATATCGAGATAACTTAAGTCCTTGCTCCATTGGAGTTGCTTTGGACTTACAATTAGTCATCCGATATTTTTCTACTAAAGTCTTGGCATATTTCTTTTGTGTTACTCGAATATGAAACTGTTCTTGAGTAAATTCTAAACCAAGACAATAGTGCAGAAGTCCTAGATCTGTCATTTCAAATGATTGCTTCAAGTCATTTTTCACTAAGCCAATCATACTTTCTGAGCTTCCTGTGATGATCAGATCGTCTACGTAAAGTACAAGGATCACTATATCAGAACCATTTCTCTTGATATAGAGATTTGCATCTGAAGGACTTCTTTCGAATCCATGCTGCACAAGGTGACTGTCTATCTTGATATACCAAGCTCGAGGAGCTTGTTTTAGCCCATACAAGGATTTAATCAATTTGCATACTTTTTGTTCTTTCCCCTTTTCCACAAATCCTTCTGGTTGAGTCATATATACTTCTTCTTGTAAGTCACCATTCAAGAAGGCACTTTTAACATCCATCTGATGTAATTTCCACCCAAACTGAGCTCCCATGGCACAAAGTACACGAATGGTAGTCATTTTTGCAGTAGGGGCAAAAGTCTCTTCATAATCTATGCCTTCTTTCTGAGCATATCCCTTAGCAACAAGCCGGGCTTTATGCTTATCAATAGACCCATCTGCCTTATACTTTACTTTGAACACCCATTTGCAGCCTATGGGTTTCTTCCCTTTTGGCAGATCGACTAACTTCCAAGTATTATTTTTAAGGAGAGATTGATGTTCTACATCCATGGCCTCTTTCCACTGTGGTTCATCAAGTGTAGATTGAACCGTTGTGGGTTCATTTGTATTCAATGTAGACATATAAAGTTTTTCTCCATCCTCATTTTCTTCCCGTCAGTATCCGACAAATCATCAAAGTGTTGACAAAGTTCATCAACCTCTGGAGTAGATTCTTTCTCATCTTGAGTCATACGCGAGTAAGGGCTATCAAGAGATAGATCTGGAAGGGATTCCAACTTAGCATCTCTCAAAGTGCTTAGTATACCATTTTGGAATCTTTTTTTTTTTTGGGGAGTTGAACTTCCTTCTTAGGTTCTTCTTCATCTATGTATACGGAAGAGAATGTGTCTTTCGATGTGAGGGCTTCATCAAATACAACATCTCTACTTATATGTATTTTCTTGGTTATAGGATCAATCAATCGATATCCTTTTGAGTACTCATCATAGCCAAGAAAGATACACGACAGGGTTTTCTCATCCAGCTTCCTCCTTTTGTTTTGGAATGTGCATGAATGCTTTACATCCAAACACCTTCAAATGAGATATGGAAGGTTTCTTACCACTCCATGCTCCTTGTGGAGTCTTTCCTTGTAGAGCTCTAGTGGGTGCTCTATTTAGGAGGTATGATGCGTGTTTAGCTTCGCCCAATATTGATCCTCAAGATGTGCTCCTTTTAGCATACATCGAACCATTTCCATAATGGAACGATTTCTTCTCTCGCAACTCCATCTGAGGTGTATAGGCTTAGTCGATTGTCTTTTGATCCCATGTTTCTTAAGAAACTCGAAAACTCTTCGAGGTGTATTCCCCCTGATCCGAGCGGAGGGATTTTATCAAACATCTCGACTCCTTCTCAACAAGTTTCTTGAATTGTTGGAAGTAGAGAAACACTTTTGATTTCAAATGAAGAAAGAAAACCCACATCTTCTGTGAGTAATCATCAACAAATAGTTGAAAATACCTTTTCCCACCATAGCTAGTTGGCATAGGACCACAGATCGGTATGTACCAGCTCTAAAGGTTTTGCAGCCCGAGAGGAGCTTGCTTCAAAAGGCACTCGATGTTGCTTCCCTAAGCAACGAGCAACCGGTAGGATAGATGAGATTGGTGGAAGACCTTTCACCATCCCATATTTGTATAATTCAAGCAAATATCCAGAACGAGGTGCCCATAACGTCGATGCCGAGAGAGGTGGCCTCCTTTGTAGTTGAACCAAAGCAACATGCGGAGTTGAAAGGGCATCGAGAATGAACAAGCCATGCTTGTAGGATCCGGTTGCAATATGTTTACCACTGTGTGTGATGAAACATCTCTTCTTGCCTTTAACCACTCTAAACATGACATCCATGTTTTTATCCAACATTTGTGTGAAAGATTATTGGCTAAGCGGAACATAGAGAACCTTCTCAATTTGACAATTACCATCAAAGGGACACAACATCTCCTTCTCCCTTTACTTGATATACTGATTGCGCAATGTAACCGCACCCTCTTTCTCCACAAAGGTATCAAACCATGATTTGTCCCCAAGGTTTGCTAGCTCGAACAATATACCATAAAATCTATCCGGGAAGACGAAGATGAGTCATGAGCACCTGGTGCTCTTAGTCGAAGAATCGGACCCGGGAGGATCGAGTGGAGTTGGAGCGCATGAGCAACATGGCCTTTAGACCGCTTATGCTTATTGTATTTCGCTTGTTCTTGCCCTTCTTCGAGAGCCTTTATCATTGGGTTGCTTGTTTTTGAACCAACACCGTTGGTATCATGTTATTCATATCACAAATTTTGCAATATTTTGCATCTTTTCTGATTTTGCTTCCTTTCCTTTGGAAGAAGCACTTCCTTTTAAACCGACCTTGTTTTTACCACTTTGTTGTGTGGAAAGAGATTATCCGCATATCATCTTTCAATCGAGTTGCCTCCTCGAAGAAGTTTACAGCCCACAAATGATACTTGTCTACCGAAAATTGAGGGAAGTGATCAACACTTTATAGGAATTTGGTAGTGCTCTCAAGATGACAAACAAAACATCATCATCCACCGTTTTCCCATAGCATTCAATTTGCTTTCAAATCACACTCGCAAAGGAATATATCAACTTTCCCGAATTCATACCGAGATTATGTAGTTGAGTTTGTAGATGGAGGATAGTGGATTGATTCTTGCCTTCATATACTGTGATCAAGGCATCCCAGGCTATCTTACTAGTTTTTGCATCACAAATATGAGGACCTATCAGTAGAAGAAGAAAAACAAGACTCTTCTTGTCTTTTTATCCCAAGCATCTTGATCCTGCTTGATGAAGGACGTGTTTCAATGCCACACTACATCCCATAAATCTTCCAACAAGATGGCTTTCATCTTTGTCTTCCATGGAACAAAGTTAGGACCTTTCAACAATTGTGAGTCCGAGAGGTACTTATGAATTGTGGCCATTATGAAGGTTCCTTATATCACCAATTGGTCTCCCTTTCTTTATACCCCCATCATTATATTGTAACCATTCAATATATACCCGCCCTTACGTGAGGGAAACTATAGGTATATATGAAAAGTATACTACTCAATATGTACTCGCCCTTACGTGAGGGAGACTATAAGTACAAATGAGAAGAAATATTTTGAACATAGGGAACCGAAAGGGCATCGTGTTGTTAATGACACCTACCATAGAAAGTTATTCCGCATGCTGGGCAACCCTAAACACTTTGGAAAAAACTTCAGATTTACGTAACAAAATACGATGTGGGTATGAAATGAAAAAAAAAAAAAGGTTGCCATTCTCCCCGACGATTTATAGAGAACAAGTCACGCGTTGTTGCAGTATATTAGGCGGCGAATACGTAGTCCAAAGACGACACATACGAAGTGTGGACGAGGTATCTCAAATAGAACGGTGAATAAATTGCACAAATAGGGATAAATTTGGGGTCATACTTGTTTAATTATGATTGTGAATGCAAGAAAAAGAATATTTAAATGAAAAAAAAACATAAATGCCCACAAATTTATCTATGGGAATAAAGTATTTCCCCCTTATAGTTAACTTGCAAATGAATAATATGAAGAAAGAGATCCCCCCTTCGATTTGCAAATGAGAAAGATTGGGAAAAAATACCTAAAAACAAAGTGTTTAGGCGTCAAATCACCATGTGAAGGTGTCAAATGCACGCAGGCGCAAAAACATCCCGCCCAAAGTGCCGGCCAAAACCTCTCCGCCCACAAGGCGAGGCGTCAAAATTCCTCTCCCCGCACAATGGCAAGGCGCAAACCCCTTGCCGCCGTCAATGGAGGCGGGGTGTCAAAAAAACCCGAAGGGAGGAACGTAACCTCGGAAACAAACAATACACGTGAGCCGGAGCCGAAAAAAAATGGGAGCGTGGATTTATTAATAGCTTCAAACTGTGCGAGAAGAAAAAAAATTTAGTCCCACATGGCCAAGGCGGCCACTATGGGAAAATTTTTAACCGTCGCAACTGCCATGTTTATTCGGTTGCCTTCGGGCAACCACCCCCCTCCTTTTGCCTCCGTCGAACCGCCCTCCCCACCCTCCCGCCCTGGTCTCGTGTCCTTGTCGTCCGTCGCTCATCATCGTTGTCACGCCGCGTCCGTTGTCGTCCCCATCACCGTTGTCGTCCGTCGTTCGTCCCTCCGCTCCTCCCCTCTTCTCCCTCCCCCTCCCGTCGCGTCTTGTGCCCTGTCTCGTCTCTCTCCCCCCCATCCCGTCGCGTCTTGTGCGGCCGTCGTGTCTCCGTGGCTCGACCATAAAGAAAACAAGCATCGATTCATTCTCATTGATTTCAATATAAGGAATTACAAAAGAAGGTGATTAACCGATTCGTTGGTTAATCAACGAACTTGGAGATTGCCTACGAGCAATATTTTTAACCAATAATGAAATACAATATATGCCATGCTATATGCCATGCCATATGCTAACAAAAGCCACTAACGAGTATTGGGAGGATCTGACCTCCCATGTCCTTTAGCACAAATGAGTTGAACTGGTTCACCCGGGCAATTTGGAACGGGCCTTCCCAGAAGGCATCAAACTTATCATGATTGCCCGGTTTCGCTTTGTATGAATCCCACTTCAGCACTAGGTCCCCAATATTGAAGACTCGGGCGCTAGTTCCCTTCGAAAACCAGTTATGTGTCGTCTCGGCGTGCTTGACAAAAGCTTGATAAGCTTTTTCTCTTTCCTCTTCGAGTTGTAGTAGCTGAGCCAGCCGGGCGTCAACGGGGTTTGCGTCGCCTTTTTCATCCTCTAACAGCCAGAGTGCGGGCATCTCAATATGAGTAGGCAAAACAACCCCTTTCCCGTACACGAGCGCATATGGCGACGTTTTGATAGATTTTTTGAAAGAGATGCGGTCCGCCCATAGTGCTCGATCCAGAAGTAGGTGCCAAGACCTCTTATTTCTTTCCTGGTCTTCTTTATGATCTTCATGAGATTCTTATTGGTGGACTCGGCTAGGCCGTTCCCCTGCGGGTAATAATTTGAAGACATTTTATGATAGATCCCGTATTTGCTGGTGAACTCTGTGAGTATAGCGCCTGTAAACCCTGGACCGTTGTCTGTCACTATAGATTCTGGGATCCCGAAGCGGGTGATTAAACTTTCAAGGAAACTAATGACCGTCTTCTGGTCAGCATGCTTGGTGGGTATCGCCTCGACCCATCTGGTGAAGTAATCCGTGGCTGTTAGGATGAACTTATGCCTTGCTGAAGAATTCGGCGTTATTGTCCCAATAAAATCCAGGCCCCATTGTTGAAAGGGAGCCTCAACCTGAATCAGCTGGAGGGGCATAGGTGCATTCCTGTTTCTGCCGGCGAACCTTTGACATTTCTCGCATTTTTGGCAGATTGCATGCGCATCTGCGAAGAGGGTGGGCCAATAATAGCCCACTCTGATGATTTTCAAGGCCGTCGGCCTTCCCGAATGGTGTCCTCCTGGCATTCCAGAATGGAACTCGCCTAGGACCTTCGGCTTATCTGATTCTCTGACGTATCGCAAAAGGATGTCGTCAATGTTTTTAAAATACAGCCCCTTGGGGCGCAGTACGTACTTTAAGGCATTGAGCCTAAACCTCCTTCTTTGTGAGGCATTGAGTTGATCTGGACATCTCCCTGTGCTAAAATACCATATTAAGTCATTTGTCTTGTCACTCTCCTCTGATAAGGAGTTGGCAAGATTTCCTTCCATCACTGGGTCTTCCCACTGACAAGTAGACAATTCGACGGCAACGCTTCTGGCTAATTCTTGGCATAGAGCCCGACCTCGGATTAGCTTGGTGGGTCGCACCTCTATGTCAAATTCTTGGATTTTGGCAATCCATCCTGCCCTTTTGTGGCCTGGTTCACCCTGGATTATGAAATTTCTGACATCGGGGTGTATCACGAAGACTGTGATTCTGCTTTGAGAGACAAAGTGTTTAAACTTCTTCAAGGATCTCATGACCGTGTGCACTTGTCGCTCGATAAAATTATATCTCTCTTCGTGCGGCTGAATTACTTGGCTCAAGAAGGCTATTGGACGCTCTTCGCCATCGTCTCCTTTCTGGGTCAAGACTGCGGCATAGCTTTCAGGCTCTCCAACTGCATACAGGATGAAATCTTTGGAGTAGTCTGGGTTTATCAGTACAGGCGCCTGGGCAATTCTATTCTTGATTTCTTCAAATGCCTTCTTCCTTTCTTCGGTCCAGACAAAATCGACATCCTTCTTCAACAGCTCGGCCATGGGTTTGATGACTTGCGCGAAATCAGGCACAAACTTCCTCACAAAGTTAATTTGGCCGAAGAAGGATTAGAGCCCTTTCTTGTCCACTGGGAGGGGGAGTTTCAAGAGAGCCTCTGCTCTATCGGGATCAACTGCTAGCCCTCTTTCAGAAATAACATGACTCAACAGCTTTCCCTCTTTGACCGCGAAGACTGATTTCTTGGGGTTAATGGATATGCCGAACTCCTGGCATCTCTCGAACACTTGCTCTAGATGGGGGATGTGGTCCTCTCTCTTGTGGGAAAACACGGTCATGTCATCTAGATAAATGACAATGATTTTATTGAGCAGCTCCCGAAATGCAATGTCCATGGCCCTCTGGAACGTGGCCCCAGCATTGGATAAGCCGAAAGGCATGCGCTGATAGGCGAACGTTCCCCACTTGGTGGTGAACGCCGTCTTGTGCTGGTCTTCATCTTTTACCCAGACCTGGTTGTAGCCTGAAAATCCGTCTAGAAGAGAGAATCGCTGAGCTCCCGCGACAACATGGAGAATCTGGTCAATCTGTGGGAGCGGGTAGTGATCCTTGAGGGAAGCCTTGTTCAAATTGCGGAAGTCAACATAGAGGCGAATATCCCCGTTCTTCTTTCTGACTGGGACCAGATTAGCGACCCAAGAAGAATGCTTGATGGGGTATATGATCTTGGCTTCCAGCATTTTCAAAAGTTTTGCCTTCATCATAGCCTTGATCTTTGGATTAACCGCTCTCTGCTTCTGCCTAAAGGGCTTAACCCCTTCTTCTAGCTCTATGGTGTGTTGTATAACTTCTCTGTCATACCCCTTGAGGTCCTGATAGCACCAAGCTACGATATTCGGATACTTTCTGCACAAGGCCTGGATCTGCTCCCGTTCTTCTGGGGTGCAATCTGTTCCAACTTTGATCACCTTCCCGGGTTCAAGCTCCAGATCTCTATATTGCTTGGAGTCAACCTTGATCCTGTGAGATATAGCTCTATCATTTTGATCAAACAGGCTCTCAAGGGTAATCAGTCCTTTTGGGACATGATTATTCTTTAACTGTATTAACCCCTCATATTGCTCATCATCAGGGTCTCTACCTTCGATTGAACTTGCTTCATTCACTAGAAAATTGACAATATCCTCGTCACAATCAAACACCTGCCAGTGGGTGTCTTTATTAGGCATAGAAGGCTTGTAGATGGTACGAACCGGCTTCGGCTTCTGCATAGTGTCATCAACCGGGACATACCTGGCTCCAACGGACGCCAAGATGTCAACATGTTTGTTCTTTTCTCGAGAGATGGCCTTGACATTCAATGAGTCAAATGACTCCATCAGGTCTCAGACACGGTTGCTGTACGCCTTGAGGTAATGCTTCTTGGAGGCGCATTTATCGGTGATCTGATTGCACACCAACTCCGAGTCGCCAAAGATTTGTAGGTGTTTGATCCCCAGTCTCTCTGCTTTCTTCAAGCCTAAGCATAAGGCCTCATACTCTGCTGCGTTGTTGGTGCAACTCCAGGCCAGCCTGTAGCAGTAATCCTTTTGTATGCCGGATGGTGAGACTAGGAGGACCCCTGCCCCGGCGCCGTTCTTGCATCGGGCACCGTCAAAATACAGCTTCCATAGCTCATTGGGGGCAGGGCCTATGTCTTCTTTGGCTTTTCGGGTTGAGTGACTGAGTAACATCCTATTTCAGTTTCAATCATGGCATTGAAATCCAACAAGGAGAACTCGTCTTCTACTTGCAGTTGTTCTATGGCTTCTTTCACCAGGTCCACTTCTAGAGGCTCCTCGGTCGTTAGATGGACTACCTCGTCTTGTTGCTCTTCCCCGGGTATCTTCTCAACCAGGAAAGTGGAAGGTTTTTCATTATAAATTGTCACTCTCATCCCTTTGAAGGGGACTTCCATGTGTGAGTAGTCTAGTGACAAATATCCGCCCAGCTTGGCAGTGAACTCCCTCGAGAGACACATGCCGAAGTAGGGTTCCAAATCAACAACCACGACCTCTTGGATGACCACAATGTCAAGCGCTTTGTGCAACCGGATGGGAATGTCTTTGATGATGCCCACTGTCTTGATTGGGGTGCCGTCTAGCTGCAAAACCCCTTGGCTGCTTCTTGTGTATTCCATGCCAATTTCTTCGTAGACAACCCTTGGCATGACGGTGGTCGAAGCACCGGAGTCAACCATGCAGTTGTGCACTATGTGACCTTCCATCTGCAAGGACAAATAGAAAGGTGGTGGTCTGTTCTTTCCGGTGATTGAGGTTGTCAAGGGCTGAGCTAACACGGGCTGTGGTGGCTTTCCACCTTTTATGGTCTTTAGGGACCCCTGTAGCAGATCCACCTGACCCGGGAGCTGAAGGGCATCGTACATGCTTATTTTCGTCGGGGTCTTCTTGAGCTCATCGACTATGTTGTAGGTTGGAGCACAAGCCCCTTCTGCTTCCTTCGCTGGTTCGTACTTGGTGTGGTATTGCTGCGTGGCTTCGAACCTCTTCCGCTTTGTCAGCGATGGGTACCTGAGCTTCTCTCGGGCTTGCTCTTTTGTTTCAGCTAGAGGTTGAGTTACTGGAGCTTTGAATGCTGGAGGCTTCTCTTTAGCAGTCGGAGGCAAAGGTGCTTTATCGGGAGTTGTCGCGGCAGGCTGCGTCTTTTCTCTTCTGGTATACACTTTCAATGGCTTCATGCGGGCCGCATCAGCCTTGATTGGTTTTTTTCCCTCCTTAGTCAAGATTGACATAGGGTCTTCTTCAAGCTCTCCTTCAGGGACCGCAAAATTGCCTTCTCCCTCCCGGATCATGTTCACCTCATCTTCTATGCTGCTGCCCGCAAGGGTCTGAACATAGTGTTGATGCAACATGCAACTATCTTCTTTGTGAGGATCATTGCAGGTGGAACACCATTGCACGCGATCCGAAGTGCTAGGCTGGGCATTGTTTCTCGTTGGAGGCCTTTGAGCCTGAGCTGCTTGATCTCTTGTCAGCGCGGGAGGAGGGTACGGTCTCCTAGGAACGAATTCCTGTTGAGCCTGCTTCTTCTTCATGATTGTCATATCATTTGACAACGTCTGGTAACCAACGACAAGAGCCCGCACCTCTTGGAGAATCTTGGTTTGAATATCGGTATCAGCTGGTGCCGGCCGGGCCGGCGGAGGTAATGCAGCCAATGGCGGAGCGGGAAGTGCCGGATATTGAGGGGCAGGAGGATTGGGATAATGCACTTGAGGCGGACCATATGGTGCTATGGCTGGTGCGGGATTCCACGGCTGACTGGGATATGGATTAGACGAGGAAGGTGCCCCACCAGACGCAGGTGGATATTGAGACTGAGGAAAATCAGGATAGATTGGGGGCTGCATCTTGTGGGGGAGTCTCCCTATGGCAATCATATCTAATTCTGCCCTCTGAGCAGCTTCATATAGCTCAAGGAAAGTGTTTACACGAGCCAACTTGATGACCAAACTGATGTTCGGGCCAAATGCTCTGACGTAGTAGTGGGCGGCTTGTCCATCCGAAGGTCGTAGCTCAAGGGGCACTCTTTTCCAAGACCGAGCAAACCCCACGTGGAAGTCTGAGATTTCCTCTTGCGGATGCCGCTGAATGGTTTGAAACTGGTGCAGCAGCGAGGATGGATCAACGGATTCATTGAACCCTTTGCATAGTCGACCAGCCAGCTGAGCCCATCCTGTTATAGAATTTTCTGGCAAGGATTTGTACCAGTATAATAGCTTCCCTCGCAGAGAGAGAGCTAACAGCCGGGTCTTCATGCTTTCATCAGTAATGGCATGAAGCGCGGCCAAGGCTAAGATGTCTTGGATATGTTCAAATGTCGTCTTCCCGGTTCCGTCATACATGGGAATAGCCTTCAAAGCAGCGGGCGAAACTGCATCTTGCCCGGCCAGATTGAGGGGTCCAGTGGAATCAACAACTGGGAATAGCTCAGGGGCATTCGGCTGATTCTGATTTGGCTGAGGATTTGCCATGTCTTCGTTTTGACCGTCTTGGTCAGGATCGTGGAAAACTTCAGTGCCTTCTGAAGCTGTCTCTGGCTCAGTCTCAGTTTCAACTTCGTCTTGACCGACGTGGTAATCAACCAGCCTCGGGCGTTCTCCAACGGCGTTGATGTCGATCTCGTAAAATTCAGGCTCTTGTCCCGCGTTCCTAACTCTCCATCTTCTTGTATGCATGAAGGAATTCTTGATTTTGGACCAGTCTTCAGGACTCAGAGAATATTCAGGTTCAGCAGAGTCGCCAGGTGTTCAGATTTGACAACAATGAAGCGAACACCAATGCTTCGATTCTGTTTTGGGGTGGGACACTCGGGTCCCACCGAGCCTGCCAGAGAAATTGTTGGTTACGAATCTGCCACTTTGGAAAGGATTTTAATCTATTGCGCCCTAAGATTCGCCCAGTAGATTGAAAGGCCGGAAGGAAGGAATGCCTTCCGTGCCAATCTCCGGAGAAGGCCGGCTCCTATGCAACTTTTCGGTTTCAAGATAAGAGAACTGGAAAGAAATAAAAGAGTTAAGGGATAGAAACGGTGATTTGTCAGCTTTGGGAAAGAACAAGCAGCACAGTCACTAACTAGCAACTAAGCCAACAACAATCAAAACAATACATGTAACAGAAAGCACTTGTGCGATTCTCCCCTATGTATCCTTAAACATGCATTGCAGGCTCAGATAATTGCCAATGCTGCGATCCAGAGTTCAGAATGACATCAATCAGAAAAATAAATGAGTAAATGCAGAAATGACACGAATAAGGCAACATAAAAGAAAGAGACACAATTGGAGCCAAAGTATGGATTGTATTTGACACAAACGGTCTTAGCTACAACAGCTTTCCTAGCAATATGTTCCCCCTTGATTACAATAGAATGAACTGCTATTTATAGCAGAGTTTTCCCCCCGATTACAATCTGGGCACAGATACCCAAACCTGCCAACAACTGCAAAAGACGGCCTGATTTGATCTTTGCCGGCCGTAGCTGTACTTGCAGCATGGTTTTCCTTGATTCCGGTATGGCTTCTGACAAATTTGGTAGCTGGGAGGGGATGGCCCATTATTGTGGTGGGTGTGGCGGTATTTGTCATTCAATGTTCGCTACTGTTTGTCTTCAATGGTCACCCACTACGCCGCTTAAGTATGGCTTTGGCTGTACTTTAATGGGCCCTGATCCCGAAAAATCTTGACTTTTCTCCTTCGGGGAAGTTAGCTGCTTAGCTGGCAAGATTTGGGCGGGAAACAACATTGAAATGCTCAAAAAGAATCATTGCTGTCCTGGAGCTGTCTGGCTGCCAAAATCTTCAACATTTTTATAAGTGTCAAAATGCTGCCCTGAAGCGCTCCAGAAAGGTGGATTTGCCCTCTAGCGCAGCCAGACAACAGCGCTTTACGGCGCTTTTCACTCCTTAACAAAATTGACCCTTTTCTCTTGACCCTTTTCTCCTTTTTTCACTAAGTGTCCAGGAAATACCCCAAAGCGCTCAACCTTTGCAATTTTGCCCTGGAGCGCTCGAGACTGCAGCGCTTTAGGGCTCATTTTACACTTAGGAACTTTCGGGCTTCTTTGCCTTCTCTTTGGCAGCACCAAAACTGCCCCAAAGCGCTCTTGACGTGGTGTTTTGCCGTGGAGCGCTGTCATGCTACAACGCTCTGGGGCATTTTTTACACTTAAACTCTTTTTTATCATTTTACCTGGCAGCAAGAGGATATGCTTCAAAGCGCTCTAGAGATGGAAACTTGCCCGGAAGCGCTCCAAACTTCAGCGATATGGGGCAATTTCACATACTTAGCCAAAAAAAACACATTTCTTGTACATTTTCACAATCTAGCCTAAAACTGCTCCAAAGCGCTCTGGAAAGGGAAATCTGCCCTGAAGCGCTCGAGACTGGCAAATTAGCCCCGGAGCGCTCCAAGGAACAGCGATTTGGGGAGGATTTTCCATACTTAGAATATTTTGGCCATTTTTCACCTTTTTTCACCCAACTGCCCGGAATTTGCTCCAAAGCGCCCTAGGCTGGCAAAATTGCCCCAAAGCGCTCCAAGGAACAACGATTTGGGGAGGATTTTTGTACTTAGCCAAAAATGCATCAATTTTTCAACTTTTTCAAATTTGCCCTAAAGCGCTCAAAATTGGCATATTGCTTCAGATCGCTGCCTAGCTGCTGCGATTTAGGGTCAATTCAGGAAGATAACAAAATTTTCAGAATTTTCAAAATTTCACACCCCTTACAAAATGTGGCAACAGATACCATAGTCCAAACTCCATAGTTCCTTTCAAATACTTAAAGATCTTTTTTATTGCTTGTACATGTGTTTCTTTTGGTGCAGCTTGAAATCTTGCCACCAATCCGACTGCCTGCATTATATCTGGCCTTGTAGCTGTGACATACAATAAACTTCCAATCATGGATCTATACAATGTTTGATTTGCCTCAGGAGACTCATCATCTTTACTTAAATTACATCTTGTAATCATGGGGGTACTCACAGGATTGCAATCCTCCATCCTGAATTTTTTCAACATTTCTTTTACATACTTGGTCTGAGAGAGAAATATACCTTTATTTGATTGTGAAATTTGCAAACCAAGAAAGAAAGACAACTCACCAAGCATTGACATCTCAAATTCATTTTGCATACACTTTGCAAATTTCTGACACATCTTGTCTTTACTGCCTCCAAAAATGATATCATCCACATAGACCACTACAATAAACAAGTCATTTCCTTCATTTTTGATGTACAGATTGCTATCCGCTATACCTTTTCTGAAACCCTATTCTTGAAGATATTTATCCAACCTTGAGTACCAAGCCCTAGGGGGTTGCTTTTGTCCATAAAGAGCCTTTTTTAATTTGCATACATAGTCCGGCTTATCTGTCAGGTTGAAACCATCTGGTTGCTCAATGTAGACCTCTTCCTCTAAGTAACCATTAAGAAATGCTGATTTTACATCCATTTGGTACACTTTGAAGTTTTTGAAACTTGAGAAAGCCAAGAACATTCTTATGGCCTCAAGACGTGAAACTTCAACTTGAGAAAGCCAAGAACATTCTTATGGCCTCAAGACGTGCAACAGGAGCAAATGTCTCTTCAAAATCAATCCCCTCAACTTGTGCATAGCCTTTGCACACAAGTCTTGCTTTGTTTTTGACAACCTGACCATCTTCATTCAACTTATTTTTGTAGACCCATTTGGTGCCAATTACATTATTGTCTTTTGGACGTGGAACAAGTTCCCAAGTCTCACTCTTTTCTATTTGGTCTAACTCTTCTTCCATTTTATTAATCCAATATTTATCTTCACTTGCTTCATTGAAATTCTTGGGCTCAACTTTAGATAGCAAAGAAAAATTTGCATGTTCACCTATTGTTATCTTCCTCCTTGTCTGTCTCTCATCTAGATTCCCAATAATCAGTTCACTTGGATGGTTCTTTTGCACATACTTGGATGGTGTCTTAGGTGATGCCTTTCTTGAGAGTGTCTCATATTCTTCAGTTTATTCACCTTCTTCTTTGCAACTTTCTCCTTCTTGATACACAATCTCTTGAGCTGGTTCTCTTGGATCTATTTCTTCATCAACTCTTACATTTGCACTTTCCACAATTGTATGTGATCTTTTATTGTAGCATCTATAGGCTTTGCTCTTAGTGGAGTATCCAAGGAAGATACCCTCATCACACCTGGAATCAAACTTACCCAAATTTTTCTCTTCTCGTCTAATGTAGCATCTACTCTCAAATTTTTTGAAGTACTTCACAGTAGCTAGTCTTCCCTTCCAAAGCTCATACAGAGTTTTATGGTGATTTACTCTTATTTGAGCTCTATTGATGATATATATAGCTGTATGAATTGCCTCTCTCCAAAAAGCATCAGAAATCTTAGACTCATTTAGCATAGCCTTGGCCATACCTTGAACAATTCTGTTTTTCCTTTCAACTACTCCATTCTGTTGTGGAGTTCTTGCTGCTGAGTATTGTCTCTTGATTCCATGTTGTTCACAGAATTCTATAAATTCACCTGAAGTGAATTCACCTCCTCTATTTGATCTTACATACTTGATCTTTTTGCCTGTTTCATTTTCTACAAGTGCCTTGAATGCCTTGGAACTTTTCAAATGCTTTTGATTTTTCCTTTAAGAATGTTACTCAAGTCATTCTAGAGAAATCATCAATAAATAACGTGAAGTAATTTTCACCTTGTAAACTCTTTGTCCTTGTAGGACCACACAGATCGATGTGAACTAGCTCCAAAGGCTTGGATGAAGAAAACTCCTTTGATTTGAAACTTGATCTTGTTTGCTTACCATGCTAGCATTGTGCACAAATCGTGCTTGGGGGTTTTGCTATTTTGGGCAAATATTTGACTGCCTCTTTGTTGCTTATTTTCACTATGTTGTCAAAGTTCAGGTGACCCATTCTTCTATGCCATAACCAGCTCTCATCCTCTTGTGATAAAAAGCATTTTTCTCCCTTAATTTCTCTCAACATGTAGAGATTGTTTGCAGTTCTATTGGCATCTGCAATAAGCTTTCGTGTCTTGGATTTCCTGATCTCACATCCATTGGGTGAAATGTGAGTGTATGCACTTTATCACATAGTTGACTTACACTTAGTAGATTGTGCTTCAATCCTTCAACATATAATACATTTTCTGTCCTTGATCTTCCATTATCCAAAGTCAAAGTCCCTTTTCCAACAATTTTGGCAAAAGCATTATCACCAAATTTCACTGTTCTTCCATTTATTTCCTTGAGAGAGAGAAATTTGCTTGTCACCTGTCATATGACTTGAACAACTACTATCAATGTACCACTGATTTCCTTCATTTTGCACATGAAGAGTTGTTTGTACTAACATGGATTTTTCTTTTTCCAAACTTTTGAGGACATCTTCTGAACTGTTTGACCTTGCTCCTTGCTTGATTCAGGAAACACTGTTCTACACCATTTAGCTTTGTGCCCAAAATGATCACATTTATAACAAATGATATCGTAATCCATGAGAGGTGCAAATGAATTGAAATTTCTATTGATGAAGCCAACATTATTTTTCACACGGACCATGCAATGTACAACTTTATGACCATATTTGTTACACAAAAAACAATAACCATGGAAGAAATATTGAAACATGTTTGATTGCCTTGGATGATATGGTCGCATGGTTCTTTCATTGCGGTTTCTGTGATTGACTTCTGTCCATGATGATTCTTTGTTTTCTTCCTCCTTGATGCTTTCACTTTTCAATACATAAGCGTAGGTCATGGGCTCTTCTTTTCTTATTTTCTTTGATGTCTTTGTTCCGTTTGAGCTTGACTCCTCTTTCTGTTTCTCTTGACCTTCTTCAAAACCAAGTCTAGTCTTTGAAAGTCTCTGTGCTTTGATAATATCATCCAATATTTTTGTGCTCTTCTCAAACGTCATACTTTGCTGTAACTTATCCTTAGATTTTTCCACTTACTTTCTTAGAGAGAGAACCTCATATTCCAATTTTTCACATTCTAGCTCCTTTGCCTTTAATTGCTCAACCATAACTTCTTCAATTCTCTTTGCCTCTTCAACCTTCACTTTTAAATCGGTGAGATCTAGTAGAAGCTTTGTCTTTGTTTCCTCATCCTCTTGTACTTGAGCCTTCAATCTTGAATTCTTCTTTCTAACCCTTTTCAATTATTCAAGAGCAACAATAAGTTCCTCTTCTATGTCAACCATGGCTTCCTCTCCATTTTCTGGATCTCTCTCTTTGATTTCAACCATAGGGACATCTTCTTTCTCCTCAGTGGCCATGTGTGTTATTGTAAGATCTTCCTTCAAGCTGTTAGGCTTTCAAGAAGGAACCTGCTCTGATACCAATTGAAGAACACAAGCTTATACTGAGACGGGGGGGGGTGAACAGTATAAGATAAAGCTTTTAATTTTCTTTTCAAAGCAATAACATCAAATATTATCAATCGCACTAATGAAACAATGCACAAATCACCACACACACAAGAGACACAGATTTAACGTGGTTCACCCAATATGGGCTACATCCACGGAGACATATTGCTTATAAATTTCTTCAATAAATTTCGTGGGCACTAACCCACAGGAGACACCTATCCCCTATTACAATTTTCGTGGACACCAATCCACAGGAGACACCAATCCCCTCTCAAGTTCGTGGACACCAATCCACAGGAGACACCAATCCCCTTTGCTTTGGTTCGTGGACACCAATCCACAGGAGACACCAATCCCCTCTGCTCAAGTCTGGTCAAAAATCTGCTCAGGTCTGTCCTCAAATATTGCTCGCAAACCTGCTCACAAACACTGCTCAAATCTGCTCCAAAACCTACTCACAAAACCTGCTCAAATCTGCTCCAAAACCTGCTCACAAAACCTGCTCAAATCTTCAACTTGTAGTTGCGGCCATCGCATGAATCGTTTCGGCACTTAGCTCATCATCAGCCTCCTTCCAGCATATCTTCTTAACGACGCTCTCCTTTTGGTGGATATCTTATCTTCTGCACAGGTTTGTAATTGACACCGTGACCTGTATTTGTTTCAACTTCGGGCTCTCCCTATTCTTCCAGCCGGAGACTTCCTTTTCATTTGCTATCTCCACTTTATCTTTAGTTCATCACAGGTTTTGAAACCAGTGTGCTCTTTGTCTTCATGTTCCAGCTTTGACCTGCATTTGCCAAGGTTCTACATCAGCGATAATCTAGGCAATCCTAGTTTGTTAGCGCCTCCTTTCAAGCTCCGGAAGAATGTTTTGCGTGTTCCAAATTTGACTTTGTTCTCCGAGGTTTTGCGTCAACGATAGTCTTGGCAATCTTATTGCAGTGTGTTGACGCCTCCTTTTAGCTTTGGAAGAATGCTTTGTTTTACTGCCCCAGTTGCTTTTCAAAAACAACATTTATGCACTCATTTGCCCTTATTCTTCTTTGCTGCTGTCTCACTTTCAATTCTTCGCTGCCCTCTTTCTGTTCACGTTCACTCCTCACTCTTTGTGCACGTTGCCGCGTCCTGTGCTCTCGCCTTGTGCTCTTGCCTTGCGCTCTCGTCCTGCGCTCTTGCTTTGCGCTTTCGCCCTCTACCACTTAAGACCTTCCGCCGCAGCAGACTTCACATGCAACTCGAAGTCTTCAATTTTTCCAACAACCTTTTCAAATAAATTTCCACCTTTTATATATGCACAACCATATTTGCACAAAGTCGGCTCATATGTTTTCACTCCTTTGATATATAACCTTTCAATCTTACATTCAATCTTTGCTTGGCGCCCAGGAGGTCGGTGCTTTCACAATTTCACACTTCAACTCCATATACCTCTTTAAACCATTGCTTCATAATATTTAAATTTGATATTTAAATATTAGAAGGTTTAACTTTATAACTTTAATATTTAAATTTCCAATTTAAATATTAAAGCATATTCTTGTAATTCAAATCATTCTTGAAAATCTTTCTTCTTTTAATATCAATGACACTTCAACATTTCATCCTTGAAGATATTTCAGCGTTTGACATCAATGACAACTCAATATTTCCAACAGTCTATAATTGAGTGACAGTGACTTGTTGATCTTGAATCTTACCCTAAAGATTAGTGATGATTCGACTGCCATCGTTCACTTGAACCACAGAGACATTATGATAGTAGTCTGTGTATCCAACTATTTTTGAAGAGATGTAATATGTTTGGAGAGACGTTGTAAGGAGGTGGTTGTATAAGAACGTTGAATAGACTTAAGCGGAGAAGCTTGCTTTTCCACAATCCCTCCACTATCTAGAATCCCCATATAAAAATATGGGGCAAAGAAAAACGAAGAGATGCAGACACGTAAGGGTGCGGGAACGCGGGGATGGGGGGACCAGAGGCGTAGGGGTGTGGGGATGCGGGGGGGAACGTGTGCACAAGGGGGGAAGCAGACGCGCGTGTGGGGGGAAGTAGATGTGTGTGCAGGGGGGAAAGAGATGACCCACTACGATGAGAATGATTGTTTTGCCTCCAGGCTTTGGGAGCCCTTTAATAAAAGTCCATGGAAATGTCCATCCAGATGGTCTTCGGAACAGGTAGAGGCTGAAGTGTGCCTGGTGTGCAAATAGTTTCTTCCATATGCTGACGCGTATCACATTTTGCCACAAAGGTATGAATATCCCTTTTCATCCTTGAACAACAAAATGAACATTTAACCTGCTCATATGTCTTTAAGAACCTAAATTGTCCTGTAGTCGGGGAAACATGCATTTCTTCTAGTATAGTTTCGCAAAGTGGCATTTTTTAGGAATAATAAGGCGGCCTCGATAGCTCAAATGTTGCAGAGTTGGGAGCATTTTGAAGTTGTTGAATCAAGGATTGCAAGGTGGGATCTTGGGTCACCTCTTCTTGAAGCTGGTGGATCCATTGAGGAAGTGAAGTAGAGATGGCACATAGCATACCTTGGTCCTCATATTGGTGAGATAATACATCAACTACATTTTAATTGCCCTTCTTTTGAATTATTTCATATTCTAACCCAAGCAATTTGTTGACCCATTTTTGTTGTTCTGGGATGGAGACATGCTGCTCAACAAAGTATCTAAGACTGGTTATTTGTTTTGATGGAAAAATGCCACCCAATAAGGTAAGGCCTCCAATGATTGACAACATGTAAGATTACCATCATCTCCTTCTCATAGATCAATTTTCTTAGGGTTTTGCCTGATAATGCCTTACTAGTGAAAGCCAATGGCCTTCCTTCTTTCATAAGCACTACGCCAATTCCACTTCCCTATGTATCACTTGCAACCACATAAGGCTTGGAGAAGTTAGGCATTGCCAACATGAGAGTCGGGAGCATAGCTTCTTTGAGTCGCAGGAAGGCATGTTCAGCTAGTTTTGACCATAGAAATGAGTTTTTCCATAACATGGCTGTCAAGGGAGATGCAATCTTTCCATGGACAAATTTTTGATGATAGCCAATGAGACCTAGGAAACCCCAAAAGCTTTTGAGAGTGTGTGTCTTCGGCCATTCTTGTATGGCAGTAATTTTCTTTGGTTTCACCTTGACTCCTTCCCCTAAAACTATGTGACCTGGATATTCCACTCCCTATATTCCAAAAGAGCATTTAGACCATTTCGCACATAGTTATCAGATAGGAGTTGCGAAGTCTTGTCCACATGTTGCAAATGTTCCACCCATGTGTGACTGTAAAGTAGAATGTCGTCAAAAAAACCAAAATGAATTTTCACAAAAATGGCCAAAAATGGAATTCATGAGATTTTGAAGGGCATGACAAGGAATTCATAATGGCCTTCATGAGTTTGGAATGTTGTCTTTGGAATATCTTCTTCCCTCAATCTGATTTGATGATATCCTGAGCGCAAATCCAATTTAAAGAAGTGAGCACCATGGAGTTCATCCAATAACTCATCAATGATGGGAATGGGAAATTTGTCCTTGATAGTAATTTTGTTGAGCTCTCGAAAATCAACACATAGCTTCCAAGACCAGTCTTTCTTACGAACCAACAATATTGGAAAGGAATATGGGCTGACACTTGGCTGAATGACCCTTGATGTTAACAACTCTTGCACCATCTTTTCAATTTTAGTATTTTGCACATATGGGTACCTATAGGGACGAATGTTGGGTGGTAAGCTGCTTGGGACGAGTTGGATGGCATGATCATGGGTGCTCCATGGTGGCTACGCGTGGGAACTTGCAAACATGGCTGCATTCTTATCCACAATTTTATGTAATTCAGTTGGCTGAATTGTATCATTGGTAGTTTGTGCTTGTAGTGCAAATAGCTGTGCCACCATTCCTTGAGACAATTTCTTCAAAAGAATTGCACAAATATATATATATGTAACAATCTGCTTTTTTGGCTACCTGTAGATCAATAAAATTATGGGTACTACCTGAATTGATGAGGATAATGAGTTGTTGTTCCTTGAAATGCCCTACTACTTTCATGGTCTAGAGAAGGGAAATCCCAGCTAAGGCATGTACTGAGATCTCAGGTGGTTGGTCCTTTGTCTGTTCCGACTCTTCAGGTTGCTTTTCTTCTCTATGTTCCTCCTCTTCTTCCTATGATTCCCTGGTGGAAGGTTCACCCACATCTAGTAAATATAGTTTCTATTGTATGCACTTGTGGCCTAGAGAATATTTATCATCATAATTGTAACATAGTCCCTATGCCCTTCGTGCATCCATTTCTTCTCGGGTAAGGCATTTGATTGGGGGTGGTTTGTTGACTGGGTTTGATGAAGTCTAGGATGGAAGTGGTGGTTTGAAGTTATGCCCTTGTGTGGCCAATTTATCTTCAAGTAGCCTGGCGAAATCTACTGCTGCCATCAAGCTTGTTGGCTTGAACATTTCTACTTCAACACGGATATCTTCCTTTAATCCACTAATGAAATAGCTTTGAAAAATAAATGCACTCAATCCCCTCATGCAGTTTGCCAATTTCTCAAATTGTGTTTGATATTCATGGACGGTTGTTGCTTTTAGCTTGGTGAGGGCTTCAGTAAAATCCTCATACTCATTGGGTCCAAATCAGATGAGTAATTCTGTTTCAAATTCATCCGGATGCATATTCTCCAACCATTGGTACCATTGAATTGCTTTATGCTTGAGGGTGAAGGATGCTATTGTAAGCCTTTGATTATGGGAAATGACCCTATACAAATAACTGGTTGGGTCCATGCCATCAAATTTGGGAAAGTCTAGCTTGAGCTTTCTTTGAATTGTATTATTGGGCAAGGTATTTTGTGCTCTTTCCTTGGAACGACCTTCTTGACTCCTTGTTGGTTTGTCTAATGTGTAGTATTTGGCATCTAAACTTGCTATACAACTCTCAATATCATCTAATCTATCCAATTTGTTTAGTTTGGACATTAGCAGACTGAATTCTTGTTGTTGATCTTCCAAACGTTTTTGTTCACCCAATCTCTCTCTTTGTTGGGCAGCTCTAGTACCTCTAGCCATTTTTAAGCACTTTGGGGTCTTCGAAATAGTGTATGGGTGTTATATATCAAAACGATAAGCTCGAAGAGAGAATCAGAATGGATTACACCACAAAATGGCAAATTTGGGGTCTCCAAAAAGGTGTATGGGTGTTGTATCAAAATATTAAGCTCGAGAAGAGGATCAAAATGGACTACACCACAAAATGACGAATTTTGGCTGTTTTGGGACTTTTTTGGCACTGCTACCAACCAACTGCTTTGACTGTCAGACTGGGTATTCTTTGCGCTTATTAGACTAACAATTGACAATTGACTGCTCCGACAACTTACAACTAATTGCTTCGACAACTTACAAATGACTATTTTGATACATTCCTTGTACTATCAACTGTATATTCTCTATTCTATCACACTTGATATTTAGGAGCTGTTAGTCTGTGATGGGAGTAGTTTTCTTTACAATATGCTCAAATCTGATTTCGGTTTTGGCTGGGAAGGGATTGAAGACAAGTTCAATAGGGACGTTCTAAGCTAAGGTGTGGCTTGTTTTTTGGTCTCCTTAATATACAATCTTGGGTCGTGATTAGTGGTAAACCCAATACCTCAGAGCTCTATGTAGGGTTCCACTATACCTGTAGCCGCACTATCCATTTCCAAGTTATTGTGTATTGCGAGAGTAACTTCTTGTGGCTAACCGCTTACCGATGCACCACAAATCTCAAACGTCTGATATATTCCTATGGATGAAGGTTTCTCCTAGTCCTTGGGGGGGTCTCCCTATATATCGAAGTGTGCGTGGGTGCTCACAACTATGTAGGGGTGCTGTCTAAGGCTTGGGTATTGGAGTCTGATCACCCCTCACTTCACTAAACACTTTATGGGCAATCTAGCTTAGCCAAAATGACAACACCTCTGTGATATTTTAAAACCCTCGACAAAAGGTTTCTAATCTAATGCACTAAAAAAAAAATATTTTTTTTTGTATGTTATTTTTAATGGGAAAATGAGCGAAGTAAAAAATTTATAAAAGAGAAAAAATAGATGGAAGAATAAGAACTGTTGCTATTGATGAGGAACACAATCCTGAAAAGAGCTCTGATACCACTTGTTAGGAAACTTATCATTAAAATCAAGCATAACCACAAAAGTGGTGCAATAATTAATGGAAATGCGAAAATGAAATAACAAAAATGCGCATGAGAATAACTGAGAGGAAATACAATAAATTTATATTAATCAGATATCTTGGGTCTCTTTGAGGGGGCAACCTCCTTGGAAGTGAATTTTCGATACAAATTGAGAAATATGAGATGATACATTCCTTTCCACCCATGCTTTTATATAGACTCTTATTCAAATAACTCTACTTACAACAAAGTAACAGTTACATCATAAAAGTATAACTCCTACTTACAATAAAGTAACAATTACATCATTACTAACTCCCGCTTGTAATAAAGGTAGCGATTACATCATAATGGGCCCATATGAACTAGGCACCCAAGGTTGCAACATACACCAACACCGGACAATTACATGATGATGGTTATATTAGGATAGGGTCCTAACAATGGCGAGAGTTCAACACGAGCATGTTTGCAGTGTGGTGCATTTGGTTTTGTGATAAAAAGTTTGACACTAAAGCAACTGTTGCCTATGTTGAATTAATGGAATCATTTGGTCTGAACAAAGATTAGTGTTGGGGTGATGTAGGAGTGTGTCAAGTTTCATGGTGATGAAATTGAACTTAGACATTAGAAAATTTGCATAACAATTTTGAAGCTCAATGAGTAGATAATGAGGGAGATTATACCTTGCCATATTGCATGGGATTGTAGTGGACTGTTCTGCAAAATTGCTAGAGGGTGAGTACAAGAATTGGAAGATAATATAATTTCATTAATGTCCACCTATGACCAAACGAGACTAATGGGACTTGAAAAGAGCTGTTACAATACACTAAGTAACCACAAAGTACTACAAAAATAAGGAACCAAGAGTAAAGAAACTAGGCTAAACTGCATTGAAGTGGAACAATTATATAGCATTAAATTGCAACCTTGAGGGTTGGACCCAAAATGGTAAACCCTATCTTGTTGAAAGTAATTCAAGTTGAGAAAAGCCTTGAAGCCTATGTGAAGAGTTGCAAGAAGCCATTGAAAAAGAATTCAAGTTGTTCCACAATGACGATGAGGTCATCGCACAAATTTATAAAATATAGCAATGGGAGACAGTCTGTTTAGTCTCATAGTCAAAGTTAGAATGCCTTGATCAACCGATTAGAGAAGCTATCAGACGAATTGAAAAAAGGTGGTTTGCTAAGGACCTTGTTTCTATGAAAGAATATCATGACAGTCCCTCTGATGTCATAGGCCTTTGAGCGAGCCTTGAGCTTGAAAGCATTTCAAAGATGTCATTTTGATGTTGGGGTTGTGAAGTCAGTGACGGGAATGACTACGAATATGAGAGTGATGATTCCTAGAATGAGAGTGATTGGGATGAAGGTGACAGAGAATGGGCATGACATGGTAAGAATGTTGATAAGTGCTCTTTGTATAGAGAAGATGTGCATGTTTGACGAATACAAAAATGAACAAGATGCAAGGTGCAATAACCTCATGAGTGTAGAACAAATATTTTGCGGTACTTATTAGTAGGAAGGACATTCAAAGAAGGAATGCCACTTGATTATGAAGAACACTGAATAGGTCTATGCAGTAATGAGATGTGCTAGTAGTCATGTATCTTGTAACCACTACCAAGGCAACAAAAGAATTTAAATTAATATGCTTTGTGTGGCATGCCAATTATTGGGTGTTGTAAATGCCATCTATGGGGTTGCTTTGCACAAGAATCTAAAGTGACACAAGTCATAAACCAGTTGACAATATCAACTCGATTGTAGTAGAAGTCAAGGAGGTAGAGCATGTCGTGGTGGATAAGAGACAAGTACAAGAATGACTTGTGCAAATGCTAATGCTGACAAAGAAAACCAAAGGCATGGAGATTACAAGACAAGACTTGGACTGTGACATTCTTTCTTTTGGATGTTTTTATCTAGAGACAGAGGTTGAGAACAAGGATAAAAATTACTTGTTTGAAGGCGAACAAAGAAAGTTTGCAGTTCAGATGGAGGATGCCCTTTGGACAAACAATATTGTTAGGTTGAGGATGTAGACTGTTTGATTGAGGACGAAGGTTGTTAGGACAATGGAGGATGTCATCTACATGAGAAAGCAAGATGTTTGGATAATGAAGGATGTCATTGCAACCTTGAGGACAACTATAGTTTAGGTAGTGAGGAAGCCAATGTAAATGAATCCATAATTGATGACAGACTTGGTGGGCCTGTTTTGCTCATCGAGACTCGAATGATTACAATGTGAACATGAGGAATTGCAATGTAGAATGAAGAAGCTTCAAGAATGACAATGCGGTCGAATTGCAGAGCTTTGAGAGCTAATATGATTATGTATGGGGGAAGGAGGAAATGAGGAGAATAAGTGATGACGCATTATAATTTTTAATAATTTTGATGATGGTGTATGTTGGAAAACTCATAACTAGACGAGCAAATTTGGAGAATTCTTGCAAATGAAACCAAAAAAACATTGAAGAAATAATTTAATTCACAAAAACGATACATTTAAAATAAAAAATTAGAGATCTAGGAAGTTGATTTTCTATTAGATTTTCATACAAAGAGTACAATTACAATTCATGATCATGAAAAACCAACAAAAGTACAAAATTCTTGAGGAGTTTTAAACTACTTTTTGCTTTCCCTTCTTTGCCCTCAAATTGGATGCTTGGAGAGGTGAACGAGACTCCTCAGATCTTCCTCCAATCATCAAGTATGTTCTTCTTTCCTCTCCAACACCTCGATGTCCTCCTTAGTGAACATAATATCCACATCTTTGACAATCCAATTTGAAAGATAATCCATGTCATCAAAGTCAATTGTGCCATAGGATTTGATTCCCTCCACTTGTTTGATGCGAAGTTGTAGATTGTATTACACAAAGATGATGCCATTGAGGCACTCCTGGATCAACCTGTCTTGCTTCTTGGTGTGTATGGTCTCAAATAGAGAATAGTTGTGCTTGTGCCTACGATTGCCATCCTTTGTAGATTTGGTGTTCTAGCACCATAATCTTCCCACTACAAGTCTGCAAAATATTTTTTATAGATTATAAACTTATATTTGCCCGTTGCAAGTAAAGTTCAAATAAAAAAGTTTAAAAGTTTCAAACTTTTACCTAGCTGCACGGTTGGTCCTTGACTAAATACAACGGGATTGAAACAACCTCCCATCAGCTTGTTGGTAGGCTTGCACCTTGGCAAGGATTAGGTGATGTTTCCTCGGGTCAGTTGATTTCTTCTCAATGCAAGCATAGATGCAGTGTTCCACGGGGACGCGTCCCCCACCCTGAGGGACGCGTCCCACCGTCCCCCGCGTCCCCCAGCACGAGGGGACAGCATTGGGGATGTTTCCCCCTGTCCCCCTTTTGGGGGACGGCTGGGAAACGTCCCCGGGGACGCTTGAGGCCTACGGCCTCCCGTCCCCGGGACGTCCCCTATTTTGGGGCATCCCTGGGGACGGCTGGGTCCCTTTGGGGACGCTCAGGCCGTCCTCGGGGACGTCCAGCCGTCCCCCATGGCTGGGCGTCCTTAGCCAAACGAAAAACAAAAAATAAAAATAAAAAATGAAAATTTAATTTTTTCTTTAGTACATTGTAAGACATTTGTGTTCTTCAATCTGTTCTTTAGTACATTGTTGAAAATGATGACTTTGCACAAATGAAGATTATAGCAAAAGTTACAGTATTCTAAAGCAAGTCCTCAACCAATCTGTTCTTTGAAGATTAAAGCAAAAGTTACAGTATTCTAAAATTACAAGTGAGGGATAAAAATTGTTGATATAATAAGCGGAGATCACTGAATAACATAAATAGTAACAAAGAGAGACCCTACTCATACTAGTGAAAATTACTTAGAAAGAAAGGAAGTTTCTTAATGTCCGCAGATGATCAAAGCAGGTATTTGGACTCAAATACTACATTGTGTAACAACAGTCTGGAGAGAGCTGGAAATAGTGTTCCAAAGAAAAACCAAGAATACAAAATTAATAAGCATAAATTTACAAAATCCCTTTAAACAAGGTTAATCAAAATCTTTTGAGAAGAAAGCTGACAAGGAAAAAAATAGTTAAATTGTAGGATGTTAAAAAGTGAAACAAGCAAGTTTTACAGGACTCTGAACAGCGTGCCTCTTGACTGCATTTTTGAAAACAGTTTTAGATCATGGCTTTGCATGTCTTAATTCAGGTTCATAATTCAGAAAATAATGTGAGGTAAAAACATGATGAAACTGTTGGCTAGTAGAAGTGGCATGATAACTCTTACTGGAATGGCACTTTATTTGGTGGGGAAAAGACCCTGATCCAAAATGCTTCTATTGCTGATTTATCTAATGTTCAAGAATGAAGATTTTGTAAAACAGATAGCATCCAATTAGATTCATGTTCACTATTTTGCTTTTATGTGTTTTCCTTTGTTGCTATAAATATTTTCTGCAAAGTGGCCTAAATTGTTCCTAAATTGTTTGCTTTGCATACACTTCCATTGAGAAAATACAGATGAAGAATGCTTGGCATCAACTTGTCTTATTCTTACAAAGAGACAAATTCCATTGAGTTTAGGACATTGACTTCAATGAGAAAATTCAAAATTGTAACTTTTGCTTTAGGACATTGACTTCAATGACAAATCCGCTTATTTTAGAACACTGTAATTTTAGAATACTGTAACTTTTGCTTTAATCTGTTCTTTATGTTCTTTAGTACATTGTTGAAAATGATGACTTGTAAAAGCTGAATAATGTGGCATTCATTACTTGAGCAATAGCAACTAATTTGGTTAACTATTAGAGATTGGCAGATTGCACTTGATATCCTTGGTTGAACCTTCAAGTTATATTTGTTGAAAAAATTAAATGGCTGCACTTAGTAACTAATATCAATATAAATATCCTAATATCATTTTTGTTGTGTGTAGAATTTTGAATGTGTAGATTATTCTAAATTTCTAAAAAATTTCAATTTTCATAGTATTATACCAGCCGTCCCCGAGCCGTCCCCTAAAATCGGCCTGCCGTCCCCCCATCCCCCAAAACCCGTCCCGCTGTCCCCCCATCCCCTTGTCCCCCAGGCTCGTAGAACCTTGCATAAATGCCCCCTTTGACTTCTTCATCATGTTAAAAAATGGGACTGAAATGAAAGTTGGGGTTCAACTAGTGCCCCGCTGAATGTAAGGGTCGATGGAGTTGCCTCGTCCATATCTTATCAATAATTTGTCAGATGGGATCGTATTTGCACATATTGCCTCCATAATAGTGTTGGAATGTCTCTGTTGCCCTATACATGACCTCATGCAGATGTACCATTTGCAATTGATCTCCATCTACAAAGGTTTGATCAAATTCTTCCTCTACCTAAGCTAAACTGATCTTCAGTCAAATTCTAAGCTGAGAGTTTGGCATCAATAATCTAAGGTTTGATCAAATCTATGGAAGGGCTTGACAATTGCTTGTTCTCAACCATCTCCTGCTTTTGCACTGTTGTTATTGGGAGCATAATTTAACGGCAGTTGTAAGTAGGAATCTGTGTTTCTTTTTTTGTCACATTTAAAAAGAAACAAGGAAACAAAAAAAATGAAAGCTTAAGTGGTTGCAAATGCCAGTGGACAGGTCTGAAATCCACCAAATATAAGTTTACTTGAGAATTATCCTCTGATTTTCTACATTTTAAAATTTAAATTTTTTGATTTGAAACATTATGGCTTGTAAATATGTAATGTTTTTAGTTTCTTTCCATCTTCATATTTGCAAATTTTATTCAACAGTGAGCAAGCTAACTATTGCTTTACTGTTAATATTTATTCATTGGCTCTATCAGGAAAATATACAATGTTGTTGATGATGATCCAGCAGCTCGTGCAGAAGTCTTTTCCTATGCAGTATCTTTACTTGAGAAAAAATGGCCCGGTGACAATTGGGAAGCCATGGAATATGGAACGCCAACAGGTAACACAGGCAAAGCGGTCAATAGCAACAGGACTCTTTCAGAAAAGAAGGTTTCCAATAGAAGACTGAAAGATGAGCTAAAAGTGAAGCTGCTTTATCCAACCTACAGAATGGGCTTACAGAGTATTATTGACAGCATGGAAAGATGAACATTTAATCGATTCTTTCTTCAATAATAAACATGATACTTCTGTGTCATATAGAAGTTGCATTGATATGGTGCTTACGTGCTTATAGAGATCACATTAAGAGCAACTGCAGAGCCTCACAGATGAAAACCTGCAGTACCTTAAGCTTTGCATATTTGAAAGATGATGCTGCCTTCATTTATCATATTACCTCTACAGAATGATTGACACTGGTGAAAGAGTCTCGGATGAACTTTATTTGGATGACAAACAGGCATTTTTGACCAAAAATATGATGCATGATGTTGTGTTTATGTATGTATGAGCCCGTCATGATATGTTCTTTATCAATCTTTTGGGTAATGTTCCTTGTTAAAGTTTTCTAAAAAAAACCAAAACAAAGTTCTTTCTTTCACTGCCATAAAGTAAAGATACAAAGTATTTTTTTTTTACATTGTGGTATTACAACAACTTGTCATTATACATGTATCTCTTGGGCAGGATTCAAACTTGAATCTTCTTGAAATTCAGAAATTTAGCTAGTTGAGCTCATGCTATTTGATAACTTGTCTCTGTAGGTTATTCTTTATTGCTCTATGAATATATTTAATCAAATCTTTAATTAATGTTTTGAAGTGCATTTGTACATCTGACAAAATCATTTATGTTTATGTTTTAATGCAATGCTAAACTCAAGCATATTAGAAATAAAATCAATGATCTAAATGATAGTTCAAAGTAGGATCGATCTTTAGTTAATGTTTTGAAGTGCATTTGTATGTTCAACAAAATCATTTGTGTTTTAATGCATTGTTAAACGCAGGCATATTATAAATAAATAAAATGATTGTTCAAAGTGGGGTGGATGTTTCATAAAATGGCTAGAATTTTAAAGCATTTAGACCTGGCTTGTATTTCAAGGTTCAAATATGGTTGAATTTAGGTTCATCCTATTTCAGCATATTTTAGACATCTGAAATTTTATTTTACCATGTTTTAGGTATCTCTAAGCTTTTCCATGCATTTTGAACTGTTATAACCATATATATGCTATGTAGACAGCAGTTCTAGACCCTAGGACTGGCTGGCACATCCACCACCAATTTTGCAATGTATATAAGCATTTTGTTTATGTTTATGTTTAGAAATTCTGGAAAATACAGCCAATAGACGTCAAGGCTGAATGTAAACGCATGTGGCACTACATGACAAAAGTAGCCGTCATGTTTGTAGCACTAGACGGGTGAATTAGACGTCTAGTTAGTGTTGTTAAGCTTGACTAGTTGTTGACGTCTAGTTAAGGAATCGGTTATGGAACGGTTGGGGCGGTTCTAGGAATTGGTTGGAGTAACCAACTTCCTGCACCTATTTAAACCCCCCTCTTCAAACATTGTATTGATCCTATCCATGCTGTAAGAGCCATGTGCTATTGATTCTACGTAATACAAAAGGTTGTTATACTGTTCTACATTCTGCGTGTATAGTGAATGGATGTTATGTTGCAGGTTGGAAGCCATTAATGACTGTGTTGCAGGTTTGCCAAGTCTGAGATGTTATTGCAGGTTTTGCCAATCATATTGTTGAGCAGGTGCTGAAGCAGGGAGCAAGAAATGTTGTTTGCAGGTTTCTGGACGAGACAGAGGTCTGACGTCTAGCCCCCTGACGTCTAGTAACCGTCGACGTCTAGCCGTCCACTCCTCGACGTCTAGGATCAGCCTGACGTCTGTCCCACTCCGTGTCTAGATCACCTGACTGTCTAACACCCTGACGTCTGCTCCGGACGTCCGACCCTCGTCACTGCACGTACGCCTCAGACGTCTAGACCCTTGACGTCTAGACCTTGCCGACGGATGCCAGAGTTAGACTACTGAGTTAAACCTTGTACCTTTGTTCGACTCCTGATTCCAACTGTCATCACCCCATCTCGGGAATGTACTCACCCCTGTCTACATTTGGCGTCGTTGCCTAAACAAAAACCCGGAGTTTAGCGACAAGTGATAGGAGGAATAGGTGAATGACTGGTTTCAGGTCACAGAATAAAGAACAAATACCGGTGAGAAGAAGTGCACGACTGGCGAACTTAAGGACACACGAGGCCGTGGAAGTATCTCTCCCGGAGGTGGAGAGAGTATGGAACACTGAAGAGGAAGATAACGTCAGTATAGAGACTTGGTTGGTGACTGCAGAAAACGAGGGAGAGCAAATAGCTGAGGAAGAGCCCATCATTGAGGACTGGACGACAACACCAGAACCAGCGGGGGAAGGGTGGCCAGAGGATACTGAAGGGGAGAACCTGGTATCAAGGCACCGACGCGGGGGTTCGTGGGGAGGAAGGCCGGAGCCAAGTTTGGTATATTCGCGAAGGAGATCGCAAAGTAGAGACCAATTGGAGACGGGAAGAAGGCTATTTGGACATAACTTTGCACCACCAATAGTAAATAGACAATCAAACCAACCACTACAACCACTAACACCAGGAAGACAGAATATCATGGCGAATCCCGCCAATAGAACGATACAGCAGAAATGCCCACCCTTCTCAGGCGAAGGGAAGGAGGATCCAACACAGCACATGGGGACTTGCATTACCATTTGGGGAGCTAATGGAGTCACACAGGACACACAATGGTTGCAATTGTTCCCAGCCACATTGCGAGGCATGGCGATAGACTGGTACTTGAAAAGACAAAGTACGCAAGCATTTGCACAATGGGACGACCTTAAGAATGCATTCATAGAAGAATTCCGACCCATGAGGGATGACACTGACATAATTACAGAAATCTGTGTCACTAAACAAAAAACGGACGAGGATGTCAAAAGCTACAATAGAAGATTGAAACAACTAACAGATAAAATGGAGATGACACCTGTCGACGGTATGGTAAAGCGATGGTTTTTGGATGGGCTACTACCAAGGTTCAAGAAGAAAATGAAGGCAGTACCATCCTCAACGTATGCAGAAGCACTGGAGAAGGCTAAAAACTTCGAAAGTGAAGGCAAACAAACGACCGCAGGTATTGGTGGATACTTAAAGCACATTGAAGATTCGGACAGTGAAGCTGAGGACAAAGTACAAAACACGATTCATACCTTCAAAAGAGAGTTTGATAAAATTCTAAAAGAAGCAAAAGGGGAAGGTCGGAAGGATCGAAAAGAAATTTGGTGTTCAGACTGCAAGGCAGAGGGACACTCAAACATAGACTATCCAAAGAAGGCATACTGTAATATATGTGAAGTTGCAGGACATCCCGTCATTGACTGTCCATTCAACCTAAAAAGTAAGAGGCATCAGACATTGGCAATACAACAGGAAGAGCAACCAAACCCACAAAGGAATGGACAAGGAGCCACTAGTGGAGGATACAGGAATAATCGCCGAGGAGGAAGACAAGGAGGTCAGAGCCGATTGCAATACGACTCTGACGGTAGGCCGATTATTCAGTGTCGGAATTGTCAAGAATGGGGCCATTTTGCGAAGAACTGCCCCAAACCCCAGAATGCAGGTAATAATAGTGGGAACAACACCACTCAAATGTGTAAATGGTGTGGTCCGGGAAACCACAAAGAGGCGAACTGCCCGAACAAAGCCAGTACCAGTGGAACACAGAATATTAACCTCATCGGAATTGGAGAAGTGACTGAGGTAGAGAAAGAAGTCTTGGAGGTAACAAGAGCACAGAACAAGAAAAAGGAGGATTACCCAAACCCTGCCAAGGAGAAGGAACGATGGCAGGAAGCCCAAAAATTGATTGAGAAGGAACTAGCAAAGGAGAAACAGGGACTAGTTCTGGAGAAAGTGTTAAAGAGACCAGAAATGACGAAGAAGGCATCAGTAGAAGGCTTGGTAACAGAGGTACTAAACACAAAGGTAGAGATGAAGGTCGCCAACCTGTTTAGTATAATACCGGAGTTGTACACTACGATCGGGGAAGTCATCAAGAAAAAGGATGAACCTCGACAGGTAGCAGCTATCAAGCAAGGACAATTTATGGACCCAACAATCCTGATGATTGAAGTCGGGCGGAGGCCAACTATTGTTCAAATGGAAGTTTTGAACCATAGGCTGAATCAGGTGATTGTAGATGGAGGGTCTAGTGTGAATGTGATGCCAGAGAAGACATGGCGGATTCTAGGGCAACCCGCCTTACGGTCTCCAAATTTCAAACTATATGGCGCTGATCAATATGGCATTGAAACAATAGGCGTTTTGATGAATCAGAAGGTATGCATAGCCGAACAGGACTTCACCTTAGATTTTGTTGTCATTGCTATGCAGAAACCCGCATATGATGCACTGTTAGGACGCGGATGGTTGAGAACAGCAAAAGTAAACCACAATTGGGAGAAAGAGTGACTATCCTTCAAACAGGGGCAGCACAAGTATATAATTAATCTGAAGAACCAAACAGTAAGTCAGGACATAGCAACTTCAGATGATTCAGGATCCTCTTCGTCAGATGGTGAAACGGGACATGAACCAGATGAGGAGGGAGTGTTGCACCTTGATGACTGCACGGAAGATGAGGGTGACCAAGATAAAGGGTTACTACACTGGCAGTTGGAGGATTATGAGATCTTCCCTCCCCAATGTCTTTGTATAGATGCGGGAAAAGAGATTCAAGAGGATGAGATACATGAACCAGAAAGAGAAACCAGTAACAAGAGACAGACAACAACGAAAAAGGACAAGGAAAGAGAAAAGTGGACATTTCCCAAGAATTTTGCAGAATTCACAATGGGGGAGGCAGTCATAGAGGATAAACCAGCCCACCCCATCGCGGCACTAAAAGCAGCAGATGAACCTGAGTCAATCAAATATGAAGGTCCGAGGATGATTCAGGTAAACTTGGGAGAAGAGGGTGAAGAGAAAATGATCAAATGTGGAGATGATTGGGATCCAGTCCTCAAAGCAGCAACAATTAAGATTTTTATGGACTATAAGGATGTTTTTGCTTGGACGTATAAAGATTTGAAGGGAGTACCACCCGAACTCTGCGTACACAAGATTCCTCTGATAGAAGGTGCGCAACCAGTAAGAAGGCGTCCTTACAGAATGAATCCCAAGTATGCAGCAAAGGTGAATGCCGAAATCGAAAAGATGCTAGATGCAGGCATTATATTCAAGGTTACGACAAGCGAGTGGGTTTCACCAATTGTAATCACTCTAAAACGGGAAGTAGATAAAATCCGAATCTGTGTGGATTTTAGAAGTTTGAATGTCGTAACTGTAAAAGATCCCTTCCCAATCCCATTCACAGACTCCATACTGGAAGAAGTAGCCGGCCACGAGATTTATTCATTTTTGGATGGATTCTCGGGGTACAATCAGATTAGCATAGCAGAAGAAGATAAGTTGAAGACTACTTTTGTGGTAGAGAATGGAATATATGCATACAATCGCATGCCATTTGGCCTATGCAATGCGCCCGCTACTTTTCAAAGGATCATCTTGTATATCTTTGATAAAATGTCCACAGGGAATTTTAAAGCCTTTTTAGATGATTGGTCACTGTATGGGAAGACACAAGAACATTTAAAGGCCCTGGGAGAATGCATGAGTTTATGCAGGAAGGCACGAATAGCACTGAACCCAAATAAATGTGTCTTGTTGGTGCCATACGGGAAGCTGCTAGGGCATATAGTATGCCAAGAAGGGTTGAAACCCGACCCAGATAAAATACGGGTAGTGTTACTGATGGAGGAGCCACATGATGTGAGCTCGGTTAAAACTTTTCTGGGAACTGTCGGATACTACAGGAGGTTTATCCGAAATTATGCATTGACATCTCATCCACTAGATGCGCTTACACGGAAGAGTGTTCCATTCAGATGGACAGAGGAACACCAGGTGGCATTTGAAGGATTGAAAGGGCACTTGGTGAAAGCACCTATCCTGGTTTACCCTAACTGGGAGAAAGAATTCCATGTGCATGTGGATGCCTCAAATTTTGCCATCGGATGTGCCTTGGCCCAAGAAGGCCAATACGGGTTGGATCAGCCCATATACTTTGCAAGTCGGCTACTGTCGAGAGCCGAGAAGAATTATAGCACAACGGAGCGAGAAGCACTGGGAATGGTGTATGCAGTACAAAAGTACAAACACTACCTATTGGCTAACCCCTTTGCTTTTTATGTGGATCATCAGGCTCTATTGTACTTAATCAATAAACCTACTATCTATGGACGAGTAAGTCGATGGCTCGTCACCCTGCAGGAATTCGTGTTTAGAGTGGTAGTCAGACCAGGGAAGAAACACGTAATAGCGGATCAGTTGTCAAGGATTCGCTCAGGAGAACCTGCAGAGGGAGGAATACCAGATGAATTTCCCGATGCACAATTGTTCATGATTAATGCCATACCAGGATGGTATAAGCATATAGGGGAATATCTATCAATAGGCCAGCTGCCAGAAGAGTTAACGACAGCTGAGCGGAGGAAAGTGATCACGAAATCGGCACCTTTCACCTTGATCGCAGGATTGCTTTACAATATGGGGGAGGACCAAGTCCTACGAAGATGTATAATGGAGGATGAAGTACAACAAACCCTGAAGGAAACACATGAGGGATTGGCAGGAGGACACATGGGACCAGATGCAACAACAAGGAAAGTGTTGTTGGCAGGTCTATGGTGGCCCACCCTCTTCCACGATGCTAAGAATTTTGTGGTAGCATGTGATACGTGTCAAAGAACAGGGAAGCCTTTGAAGAGAGACTTCATGCCATTACACCCGTCACAGCCTCAGGAGCTCTTTGAAAGATGGGGGCTGGATTTTGTAGGTCCTCTAAGAACAAGTCGAAGGAGAAGATGCCGATACATAGTGGTTGCCACAGAATATCTCACAAAATGGGTGGAAGCAAGGGCCTTACCGGACAACTCGGCAAAAAGCACGACTCGCTTTTTGTACGAACAAGTAATTACAAGGTTCGGAATACCTCTACAGTTGACAAGTGATAGAGGAGGCCATTTTGTGAATGCAATTATTCAGAACTTGACAGAGGAATTCAGGATTTTTCATTCCTTATCAAGCCCGTACTACCCAAGAGCAAATGGGCAGGCGGAGGCAACAAACAAAGTCTTGGTTTCAATCATGTACAAGACATGCGGAGTAGAAGGAGCCGACTGGGAGGAACGGTTACCAACAGTTTTATGGGCATACAGAACCACTTTCAAGCCCACTACAAATCACACACCCTTTCAACTGATGTACGGACAGGAAGCAGTTGTCCCAGTTGAATTTCTTGTACCCAGCCTAAGGGTAGCAGTCGACAATCGCTTGAATGAGGAGGAAAGTATTCGGGAACGACTGACAGCATTAGTACAATTGGACGAAAAGAGGGTGATGGCACAATGGGCAACGGAGATTGCACAGAAAAGGAGGAAATTCTGGCACGATAAACATCTCCGAAAATTGGATCTTAAAGCTGGTGGACTAGTTCTCAAATACAATGGTAAGCGAGAACTCAAGCCAGGAAAGTTGAAAACTTTGTGGCTTGGACCCTTTCAGGTGGAAGAAGTACTTGAGAACGGGGCGGTAAAATTGAGAAAACTGGATGGAACGTTATGCCCCGAGGTGATAAATGGTTCCAAGCTGAAGGTGTATAAACCTCGTGTACAGGTGAATATGATCAACTTGGAACAAACAGGAACTTCTAGAATAGAAGAAGAAGATCCAGGCACACAACCTTCTAGAAATAACGAGCAGGGTAGCGTTGTTCGAGAGGAGGAAACGCATAACCTGGATTGGTTGTTTGGGAGTGAAGAAGGGCAGTCAATGGAACTCTCAAGTAACAGTGAAGAGGACCGACTCCAAGTTGTGAGGGAGGTCGCTCAACAGGAGGTTCTGGAAGAAGATGAAGAAGATGGAGTTAGACTTATGCAACGAATGAGAACGGAAACACATCGGTTGCAAGAGGAATATGAAACTCTGAGGCAGTACAACAATCAGCTACGGGAACAGGTGATCCAGGAGTTGGACACAACCATGCACAGGGTAAATGAAAGGCATGAAGCTCGCCTAGCGGAGTGGGCAGAGCTGAATCAGGGGGAACTTAGAAACAATGCAACAGGGAACTCTTCGGAAGGCAGTTTATTCTCCTTGGAAGAAGAACAGGAAGACGTGACGAGTCCAAGGGAAAATAGAAGAGGAAAAGCAAAAATAACCGACACACCTTCTAGGAGTTCTTCTTCAGCCTCACTAAAAATCATGTTAAATACAGAAGAATCCTCAGGTGGAGAAGCAGCGAACCATCAGGAGACAAGAGATTCTCCAGAAAGACCCAGGAGGTGGGAAGCAGGACAAAGCTCGACTGCTAAATATCAGATAAGTAGGGAGGAAGTGGCAGCAATAATATGGAAGGATATAGAGACGGTACCTAAAAAACCAAGAACTGGAGGATGGTTGGAAGACTCCAACAGTGACGACAACCTACCATAGAACCCAGATATCCCAGTTGCCAGTCCTAACCTAGACAATAGAAGACAAAGGGATGAAGATCGTAGTCGACAAGCGGGTGTTAGATTTCTAGAAACTACGCAGATAATTGAAGACGATGCTTCACTCAGTCCACAAGATGAATACAACGGAGGATTGAATGAGGATGTTATACCAGAAATACCACCGCCTCGTGCATGGAGAACACCTTATGCTGGAGCCATGAGACGCCCAACTGAACGGGAGGAGGTAGCTAGGTATCGGATGGCTGCACTAGATTTACGACAACATAGAAGAGAAGTACGAAGATTGCAGCAAAGGGTTCAAGAAACTTCAGTATGGCCACTCAATACGGTAGGAGATGGAAATGACTCAAGTACCAACTTAGTATTTTTAGAGGAGTACCAAGAGAATTTAGCTCATTGTACCATGCAACGACAATTTGAGCAAAGGAGATGGAGACGAAGACTGATGAGAGCCGATAGGAGACTAAGGATCTTGCAACAACTAACACCTGAGCCAGGACCACAACCTACAAATGAGGCCCGTAGCCGAGACAATTTAGGTACCTTCGAGAGACCGCAAGGAATCTCGAGAGCACCTGACCAAGGGAGGAGCGTGGTTGACCTCCGTCTCGATAGCTTGAGAGGAAGAAATTCCCTCCCAGCTACCAATAGGTCGACTGGTTCTCAGCTTGGACCGCAAGGCCCATCTGAGAACCTAGTCCAAGCCAACCCATCACTTCGTGCTCCTGAGAATAGACCGAGAGGTCCATCTCAACGAGCTCGTAGGAACCAAAGACGTCATCAGGAACGACTGAGGGACCGACCGAATCTTGGGCAGCTGGGAGTACAACAACCCAACATTAGAGAGATTCAATCGAAAAGAGGCCGAGGACGCGGTAACCAGGTCCACGAAAGGAGAGATTGGGATAGAAACCCCAATCTAGAACACAGGAATCAAGCACGGGCAGTTGCAGGAAATGATCGAGGTCGAGGACGAGGCCTAAGAAATAGACGACCCCACCAAAATAGGGAACAACAGAGAAGGCAACACCCCAGGCCACATGAGCTTGATCAACAGATACAAGAAGGGGTGATATATAACTATATGGATGACTATTTAATAATGCGTAATGACGGAAGGACTGAACAAATTCCACCTGGTGCCTGCCCATCCAGAATCCCAACGAATAACAACCACCAAGAAGTAGCAGAGGATAATATTGCCAGGCCAGTGGATGGAGAAGTCCGATTGGCCCAAGAATGGATGGAACAAACGAGCCTGATAGTGGAAAGAAATGAAGAAGTCATTGATAATGTCAGACGACGGCCCAGTATAAATCAGTCTCCGGAGCCAGAAAGAAGGCAGCAGACAGAAGAAACTGAACAACGAGACTAGCGCATTATGCCAAGACAACAAACAAAAACCCCTCCAAGGAATAATCCATCAAAGGAAATAAATATGATAGTGATGATGATTTTATATAAGAAATAGCCTCATCATCAAAATGAGACAACAGATGGACTATTGGCTTCCATACGGTTCACCCGTTACTAAAAGGAGACGTCATGGTTTTGAAAAAAAAAAAAAAAAAAAAAAAAAAAAAAAAAAAATAAAAAAAAAAAAAAAAAGTCAAAAGAAAAAGACAAAATAGAGAAAAAAGAAATAGTAGACAAAAAGAGGGACACCTAATTAGCTAGTAGCGACGTGTCGCATGCACATATTTGGTTAACTGTGTTGTTGCATAACGGTTTGGAGAAGCTATAAAAGAAGGAGAGCCTTCTCATTTTTCACATCCTTGTAGACACAAGGAAAACGAAGGAGAGGAGGAGAGAAGAAGAGAAACCTACCACCACAACCAGACAATCAGAAATACAACAAAACCAACGACTATGGAGACTAGACGGCTAGGAGGAGAATAAGACAGATGGCTTAGAGGTCATGGAAGATTCCAGTCCGAGAGCCAGAATCAGTGGTCGCCAAAATATTAAGGCACTAGCAAGAGATTGAAATGAAAGGGCACGACAAAAGCTCAGAAGGTGGACAAAGTCAGATTAGAAGAGAAGCGACTGAAGTAGCAACCCGCAAGAATAAGGAGATTCATCAGGGCAGCAAGGCACCCGTAGCAGTGGAGGAGATCACGTGGGTGTGCCCGATAGGAGAATATTATCACCAATGGTGGGCAGAGGCACTGGATAGCCACCCAACAAAGAAAAAGCTGAAGGAGGCGGAGGTGCACTTCATTCTACAAGCTCCGCACTTTGATAAGGGAATTTTTGAGGAGTACCTGCTACAAATGCTAGAAACATATGATGCAGGAAACACAACAGTTTCATGGAGATAGCTGGCTCTGCACTGATAGTAGATTTTTCTCCCGGAGTGTTTCAAAGCACTTTTGGACTTCCCTTGAGAGGCAGGCCCATGGTGAACGAAAGGGTGGACCCGAAGAGGTCACCAGAATTAATCACAAATGTTACCACTTTGACAAGGGAAGAGGTGAAAGTGATGCTGAGTGTTCATGGGGGAAGAGGAATTAAGCAGGGACAACTTCAGAATGACGGACTGGAAGTGGGCATGAATGTCATAATGGCAAGGTTATCAGGAGAACAACGAAGCTCAGATTTGCCCATATGGTTGATTCCGTATCTGCAAGGGATAGTGAAGGGTATACAGTATGATTGGGCAACATACCTATCAACACGGATACAATATTTTCTGATGAGAACAACCAAGAACTTTTTGATGACCTTTCATGCCATTGGATTGATCCTAGATGGTAGCAAAAGCAGAGATTCCGATCCCAGATTTTGGTGCTCCAAGGCAACTTCCACCCTTAGCACCATCTATTTGCAGGTGGATGGGGGCCCACACAGCTAAGAAAATGACACCAACAAAGAAAGCAAGGGTCAAACAGATTTCCCATAAACCAAGTCAGGAGAAGCTGGTGGCAGCATTAGAAGGGGAGGATAGGAGAGCAACACAGGTTCGGGAAAAGGAACCACAAAAACAAAAAGAGGCTCAATATCCAGAAGAGCCTAAGCAAAAGAAGAAGAAGGGGCGATTTGATATTCCACCCCCAAATTTCTCACAAGAAGCTTTGTAGAAGATAGCGAGAATCTGGAGAAAGAGAGTAGGAGAGAGAGTACACAGGAAGAAGAGAATTGTCGATACAACAACTTCACAATCCGGAGCTGGGAAGTACGACTGAACGGGTTGGACACTAAATATTTAGCTGAGGGAGATATAAACCGATTGGGTACAGATCGACAGAGTTGGATTTGGCAAGACCGACCTCGCTGACAGCTACTCTGAGCACATTCTCGGTAGATGCTATATTTGATGAAGTTGCTAGGGGAACAAACACAACAGAAGCTCCGGAACTTAGCAAGAACCATGGGGTAGAGGAGGGCCTACCACCACAGGTTACACAGGAAACAGTAGGGATGGAGGAAATGGTAGAGAGGGCAGAAAAAGAAAACCCTCAAGATAAAGAAAAACAGCCCCCGGAGGTAATAGACTTAGACAACTTGGAGGAACAAAAAGAACAGGGTAGCAAGAGTCTTGCACAGGAAATAGTAATAAGAAGACCACCTGTTCACCAGGAGGAGAAAGGAAAAAGGGTTGCACAGGAAGAGGATCAGACAGATACTTGGTCCCAGGAAATTCTCCTCAAAATACCGAATTTTATGGACCCTTCGGATGAAATGGATGAACAAGCAGCAATATGTTTTGACAAATTGGGTAAGGTTATGAATAGCCTTAGCTTGCAGTTCAGCAGTGCATGCATGGGGCAGTGGAAAAAGTGGCAAGGCATGGTGGAGGAGGAGCTGGACAGATTGGTTAAGTGGGCAGCCCAAGGCCCATGGAGGAAAGATATCTCGAATATTTATGCAAGGCAGCCTTGGTTATTACCCACTGGCCAGGTGCAGACAATGGAAGGCAGGGACACATTGCCAGAAAAGACACCCAGTATTTATCTGGAAATAGAGCCGATATATGTTTGTGGCCATGGCAGAAATCCCCAGCTGGGCACACAAGTGGAAGTCGTGCCAGAATTACTGCCACTTTACACACAACTAAATTTCCTCGCACATCTGTTGATTTGGCTGGGCGAAGGAATAAAGCATGTGAATTCAGCTAAGGATAGCATGGAAAGAGAAGTCACAGAGGCTTTGTTAGCCAAGGACAAGCTCTTAGCTGAAGGAATGGCCAGAATGGAAAAAGTCCAAGAGGAAACGCGGAAGGTGATGGGAGATTTGAAAGCTGAATTGGAACGGAAGACCCAGCAGTTGGAAGAATCAGCAGAAGAAATCGCCCAACTGAAAAATGCAAAGGAATTGTTGATTAAGCAAGCAGAAGCATTTTCAGTCACCAAAAGTCAGCAGGAACGGGCTTGGGCTCAGGAAAGGGAAAATTGGGCTCAGGAAAGGGAGTATTGGACTAAGGAAAAGGAGACTTGGCAGCAAGAAAAGGCAGCCCTACAAGCAGAACTGCAGTTGGCAAAGCAACAACAAGGTGCAACAACCACATCAGCTTTAGAACAACGGTGGAAAGAGATATTTCAAAGAAGAGAAACATAATTGCTCACCACTCTAAAGCAGATAGAAGACAGAGCTAACACCTTGGGCGTAGAGTGGGCCAAATGCTTTGACTATGCGAAGAGACTCAAGGATGAACGGGATCACTGCCGAGAACAATTGCAGGAGTACAACCAGGCATTGCAGGCTGCTAAGCCACAGAGTTCAACTCCAACGGATGCTGAAACACCAGGAGCGGAGCGGAGAAAGTCGCTGAGGACATCGACTTCTTCGAAGGGGAGGATAGATGTAGACAACAGTTCTAGACCCTAGGACTGGCTGGCACATCCACCACCAATTTTGCAATGTATATAAGCATTTTGTTTATGTTTATGTTTAGAAATTCTGGAAAATACAGCCAATAGACGTCAAGGCTGAATGTAAACGCATGTGGCACTACATGACAAAAGTAGCCGTCATGTTTGTAGCACTAGACGGGTGAATTAGACGTCTAGTTAGTGTTGTTAAGCTTGACTAGTTGTTGACGTCTAGTTAAGGAATCGGTTATGGAACGGTTGGGGCGGTTCTAGGAATTGGTTGGAGTAACCAACTTCCTGCACCTATTTAAACCCCCCTCTTCAAACATTGTATTGATCCTATCCATGTTGTAAGAGCCATGTGCTATTGATTCTACGTAATACAAAAGGTTGTTATATTGTTCTACATTCTGCGTGTATAGTGAATGGATGTTATGTTGCAGGTTGGAAGCCATTAATGGATGTGTTGCAGGTTTGCCAAGTCAGATGTTATTGCAGGTTTTGCCAATCATATTGTTGAGCAGGTGCTGAAGCAGGGAGCAAGAAATGTTGTTTGCAGGTTTCTGGACGAGACAGAGGTCTGACGTCTAGCCCTGACGTCTGCTAACCGTCAGACGGCTAGCCGTCAGCTCCTCAAGCCTGACGTCTAGGACAGACCTGACGTCTGTCCCACTCCTGACGTCTAGGATCAACCTGACGGCTGCCTCATCCCTGACGTCTGGTGTTCTGACGTCTGCCCTTGCCGACCTGACGTCTAACACCCTGACGTCTGCTCCAGACGTCTGACCCTGTCACAGACGTCTGCACCTGCCCCTCAGACGTCTAGACCCTTGACGTCTAGACCTTGCCGACGGATGCCAGAGTTAGACTACTGAGTTAAACCTTGTACCTTTGTTCGACTCCTGATTCCAACTGTCATCACCCCATCTTGGGAATGTACTCACCCCTGTCTACATGCTATGGGATTCATTACATAATAAATTTGGTTTTAATTAAAGAAAAAATAAATAAATATATAGCTACAATCAATATATCCCTAAATCCCTAGCTTTTAAGGTGGTGAAGGATTTACTTCTAATGTAGATATTTACAAGTATTGGGGAAAAAGGAAAAAAATCATTTCGCAAGGTTGTGACTAGCACGATAGCGCTGTAGTTTCTTTATAAATTTTTAATGAATGCACCTTAAGTTTATCATGAGTATATTTGGCATGGTACTTATTTTCTTTAAATCTAAATCAACTCGTGTTGTTATAGTGTGTAATTGAGTTAGTGCATTGCAACTTTTGCATTCCCATATTAAACAAACAAAAAAATGGGCATGACATGTTCAAACCAACAACAAGGAATTTGTAAAAAAGAAAAAAGAAAGACTATCACGTACAAATGAGTATGTATGGTATTAAAAAAAATAGGTTTGTGTTTTAAATTGAGAATGAGTATTAATAAGGTATGAATGGTAGAGTATTGGAGGTAGAAGATAAAAGTAGAGGTTTTCTTTAATATCTCACAAATGTACATACTATGCTATAGGTCTATAAAATAAATATTCAAAGATAGATGTGAGATAAGGCCTATAAAACTATAAAGTGCTCAAAAATATCATGAACTCAACGAGCTCAACTTGTCTAGCTGAATTGTGGTTCCAATGGAAGATTTGAATGGTGTTTTATTTTTTATTGTATAAAGATGCATTAAGATGTTGGATAATGAAATACAATCTACCATAGCTTTCCATAGAAGCTTAATTTTTCATTTAGTCTCTCTCTCTCTATTAACTTTTGCAATACATGTTTTATCTAAATGGAATGATAACATGGTAAAATCTGAACGAGAGCAAATATCATGTAGTCCTTAAAATTTGCCATAGTAATAGTGGAATTAGTGTATAGTAAAACCTAAAAGAGAGTGAACATCAATTAGGCCTCTTTGTGTGAGGGGGCTAAGACCACATTGATACTAACTTTCAAGAGATTATAACACATTACAAGATATATAGAAAGACATTAGTCCATATCCTAGAAAAACATAGTTAAGTCAACTCATCTAGCTGAATTGTGGTTCCAATGGAAGATTTGAATGATGTTTTCTTTTCCCATTGCATAAAGATGCATTAAGAAGATGTTGGATAATAGAATGCAATCTACCATAGCTTTTCATAAAAGTTTAATTTTACGTTCTCTCTCTCTCACTCTCTATTAAATTTTACAGTTCATGCTTTATCCAAATGAAATGATAACATGGTAAAACCTGAACGAGAGCAAATATCATAGTCCTTAAATTTAGCAAGGCATATTTTATCATCTAGGCCTCTCTCTATTGAAATAACTACATAGTAAAACCTAAAATAGAACAAATATCATGTAGGCATCTCTGTGTGAGGGGGCTAACATCACATTGATACTAATTTTTAAGAGATTGACAAATTACAAGTTGTACTTTGGTCCATATTCCATATTTGTCCTAGAAAAAATATCTACCTTTCATAGAGCAAAATAACTTATTTTATCTAATAATTAAAAGATATTGATAGTTACCCAGGTGTTGTAGGTGAGTTGGAGAGGAGAGGGAAATCCTCCAAGAGAGGTCCCAGGTTCAAATATCCACCCTACCAAAAAGCTGAATTGGGTATCCAAAATCCAATTGATAATGTTGGTGCGGGCAAGGTCGGGTGCGACTCTCGGGTGACTTTGACGGTGTAGAACCCCCTATTCGTGGTCTCTCAGACCAAGGCGGCCCCGCAAGGGGTTTTTCGCTAAACAAAAAAAAAAAAAAAAAAAAAAAGATATTGATAGTTTCAAGGAGAAGTGGATTGATAGTGGAGATAAATGAGTGTGAATAGCATGTAGGCCTCTTTGTGTGAGTGCTGATGCCACATTGATGCTAAGTTGTGAGAGATTACACTACATTACAATTTGCATTGAAGGACATTAATTTATATTCCATTTTTATTCAGGAAAAAACATGTCCCTTTCATGGTGAAGAATAGTTTTACTTATTCTATCTTATTTTTAAAATAAAATATAATAGTTTTAAGGAGATGAGGTGGAGTGATGGTATTAAGTATTTCATTCTTCCTTTGAGTCTTTGAAAGTGTAATTTAACACTAAATTTCCTCACCATCTTAGTTGCTATGATTGTGAGGTATCTTCTCATCAAATTTGCATAGGACTTATGCTTGCACCTTGCACCTAGATCTAGATGCAATAATTTACATAATTTTTCTTACATATTTTGACAATTATGCACCTATTGAGGTCTTCACATTGGGAGCTCACTTTTCTAACCACCTACACTCATGCCATTCAATTATTCCTTACATTTGATCAATGATGCATATATGACGATATCCACATTAGGAGCTGTTGGTCAAGAATCCGCCATAGGTATGGAATGTTTCATCCATGCGCCCTAGACCCGACCAACATTGAAAGGTCGAAAAGAAGAAATGCCTCCCATGCTAATCTCCAGAGAGGGCTGGTTCCCTTACTACTTTAACTTGGGGATTGAGATTAAGGAACATGAAAAATATTTAGAAATTATTGAAAGGAATGGGAAATATGGCCTTAGGCCAAATTAACAAGGGTGATGAAAAAACAACACGATAATTAATTATAATTTGAACCAATAGCACTCCACACAAAGAAAGTAACATAAATTAAATCCAGATAGCTTATATGTGCAATCTCCAAAATTATTCTAGTGTTCACCATTTATCGGAAGCTAAATCTAGACATAGAATTATAACCTAAAGACAAGCAGAGAATTGATAGAAATATAGGATAGAAGACATAAACACAGAGAGAAATCCAGAATAAAACCAAGGTTTCTTTGTATTGATAGCAGAATTGAAGAACACAAGCTTATACTGAGAGGGGGGTGAACAGTATAAGACCACTTTTTACTTTTCTTTCCAATTCAATATTATGTAGTGTATAGACAATAGTATCAATAGCAGTAATCAAGCAATGCACAAAACACCATACAAAATAGAGACACCACAATTTACGTGGTTCACCCAATGTGGGCTACTCCATGGAGAAAATATTTTACTAAAACTTTCTTAATCAATCTCTTTGGAAATCACTCCCAATTACAATGCTTATGGATCTCTGTCCAAAGGAGATGATGATCCCCTAATATCAAGTTCGTGGATATCTTCCACAGGAGAACTCTTTCCCCTTCTGCTCTGGCTAGTGATCTTCTAGAAGACTCTGTCTCTCTACCGCACTGACTGGTGGATCTCTTTTCACTTGAAGACTCCTCACTCAGATATGTATTCAATTGTGTTGGCTACTAGATATCTATCCACTGAGACTCTGTCATCTGTACTATGTCAGCTCAAAGGCTCTATCAATAGGCTCACTCAGAACCTGATCAATAGGCTCACTCAGAACCTGCTTAACAAGCTCACACAAAACTTGTCCAAATCTTCTTAACAAGATCATACAGACTTGTCCAAATCTGCTCAAGCAAGCTCACCAAAAACTTGCCCAAATTTGCTCTAGCAAGCTCACCAAGAACTTGCCCAGTAATTCAATCTCATAGAAGCATAAAGAGAATTTTTAGAGACTCAATATGTTCTATACTCAAATTCCAATATCAATTCAAATCAATATTATAGAAGCATAAAGAGAATTGCTAGGGACTCAATATGTTCTATCCTCAAATCTCAATCTCAACTCAAATCAATCTTATAGAAGCATAAAGAGAATTGTTAGAGACTCAATATGTTCTATCCTCAAATCTCAATCTCAACTCAAATCAATATTATAGAAGCATAAAGAGAATTTTTAGAGACTCAATATGTTCTATCCTCAAATCTCAATCACAACTCAAATCCAAAATATAGAATAGTTTGTTTCATGGAACTTGAACAACCATTTCACACAATCACTTGACTAGGTTCAATCAACTCTTCTCAACCAACTACCACAAGAAACAAATATTTCTTGCAAACCCTAGTCCAAACATGTATCAACCAACTCAAATGTTTCCAACAATGCTCAACCACAAATCTCACATAACAATGATACTCATGTTCTTTTCAAGTTCAAGTTCTTTGCATAAACAATGGGCTTCAACAACAATGCTAATAAAACATTCTTCACATAACAATGATACTCATGTTCTTCTCAAGTTCAAGTTCTTTGCATAACCAATGGGCTTCAACAACAATGCTAATAAAACAAGGTTTAATAACAACTCTCAACCCAGAAAACATTGAAGCATACAACCAACCACTTTCGAAAAGGAAACCACAACTAATCCTTTTCTCTCCAATGATATTTCAGAAATCAACCACCATAAACAATCAATAGGAGAATGTGCCCATACCTTTTATGAAGATGAAAAAGCCTTTTGGTTGTCCAAAAAATCTGTCTCACTCAACACACTTTCTTTTTCAAGTTTCAACAAAGATTAGAGATCTTGATTAATAACAAAAAAATAACATCCAACTAACACCTTATTACTCCTACTCAACAACATATACCATGTCCCCTCATGAAGGAATTAATTACCTTTGAAAAATAACAAAACAACCTTCACTTTTGAACCCCTTTATAAAAATAGAAATATCTCTTTACATACACCTTATTTCTCCCTCTAAGAAATTTAATCAAATAGCCCTCATAATAAGCTTTCCAATGATATATAATATGATATACTTCTAAAAAATAAATCACCAGAAATCTCTCTTTTTCTAAACATGCATCATAACCCTTATTCCTCCTAGGGCAACTTTAGAAAAATAAAATATATTAAAAAATTATTAACTTGCCTCTATCCCTAATGGGTTTCGATCTTGTGACCTTCCTTGCTCAGTGCCTTAAGCACAGCCAACCTGTCGTTGGGCCACACGCCCTCAGGTGCTCAAAAGGAGCACACAAAAACTTATACCATGAAACTCGGTGCCCTTCGAAAAACTCAACAACGCTTCAAGCACTTCCAACAAAGCAACCAACCATGACGGGATTCGATCGTAGTACTTCCTACGTAACACACAACACATGAACCGCTAGGCCAAAGGTGCCTATGCATACTATAAAACTCCACGAACGAATTTTCAATAGATCAAGGTCACGCTTCACACTCTTTCGCAATTCATTCTCCACTCGAAGGCATTTGATATAATTGGCGTTATCCACACTTATTTCTAAGCTTTTGTTGGCACACACACACACACACACACACACACACACACACACACACACATATATATATATATATATATATATATATATATATATATATGCCTTCTTATTTTCTTAGGACGTCGGTGCTTGTAAATTAAATTATGCCCTTGTTAGAATATATTTCAATATTTCATTTGTTAATTAATTCAATCGTAACGATCTTATATTTTTAGATTGATTAATATTAGGCTAGTTGTTATTTGTTACAACTCCGCCTATATTTGTCTCGGGTGGTTCCACAACCTCCGGGCTAATCCTGGCCCTATTGTTTGTATTTATTATTTGTCAAATTAATCATGTGTTCTGCTTCTCACATGGTATCAGAGTAAACACCACTCTCTCCGCCACTCTCATTTTTTTAAATGATCTCGTAGTAGCGTTGAGAATCGCCACTCTGGAGGCACAGCTTGGGAGTTTGAGAATTTTTTTTTTCTCAGAATTTGATAGGCTAGGGAGGTTGAGAATGTTTTTTTAATTTCTCGTTTATTTTTCATTGATTTTTTTTTTCGACCATTCGGTCGAAGAGGTGAAGCATTCGATCGAAGTTGAAAGAGGATCGAAGGTCGACAGAGGAGATCGAAAGGGCAAAGATCGACCACACGGTCAACAATTGAAAGGGCCTACATGTCGTGGGAGCCAACACCACGGCTACCCCACGAACCTCTCGGGTGAGAGCCTCTCCCCGAGAAGAGATACTCCATTGTGGAGTAAAGGGTCTAATAAACCCTTTTAAGATTGCCCTTCCCATCCGTGTCAGATAAAAGACATCGAAGCCTCCAAAAAAATGAAATCAAACCAACACAACACACCATTTTCTTCTCTGTCACTTACGAACTACGTCAAACCGGTATTGCACCTCTTATTTTCGTTAACTGTGGTCACAGTGCCTTCGAAGGAGGAGTGTTTTTTTGGAAGGTAGAGGCCAATCGGAGAACATTGGCTAGATCAAAATTTGATCCAAGTCCTCCAAAACCCTCCAATACCGATTTTCTTCACACACCGGGCGTCAAAGGCAGATATCGAGCTGGTTTGTTCTTCCCTGTTATGTGTTTTTTAAAGATTTTTATTGGTCTAAATGCTATTGCACAGAGCTTTGAGTTGAGTGATTTAGCTAGGTTTTTTAGCTCACTGTGAGCCCGTCACCTCTTAGCCACTCGTGCGTCACCACAATGCCTCCTCTGTGCCACCTCCGAGCTGTCGGTGGATTCGCCCGAGCAGCGCCACCTACGCTCCACCCGAGCGGTGGTGGAGGAGGGAGCGCCACCACGGAAGGCTTTACTCCTTTGAACACAGTTTAAGGTGGAGGGTGCCGAGGATTACTCCCGGATCAGCCCACTGGCTCACCGGTTGTGAGCCAAGTGGTAAGGGCTCCGGGAGCCCTCAGGTCGCGGGTTCGAGTCCCGTCGACCCCCCTGCACAAAGGTATAATTTTTTTATTTTTTAAGTTTTTTTCTTAATTCTTTAATTTTTAGTTAAATTAAATGCAACTTTAATTTTCTTTAAATAGTTTTTTAAAGGTTATTTTTTTGAGTAATATTTTTTTTACTATGAAAATTAAAAGTTATTTTTTTTAACTATTCATTATAAAAGAATATTTGAAATTTTTTTTATAAAAGAAAATTTTAAAGGGAGGAGTGTTTTTTTTTTTGACAAATCAAGGGGGGATTGAGAGTGATTTTTTCTCAAAAGATTGAAGGGAAAATAATGAGCAATTTGTTTTCAAGCATTTCTACAAGAAACTTGGCAAAACTTGTAATAGGTGCATTCTCGGTGGTATCCGACACCTAGGGTCATTTTTTATGCTTTAATTTTGTATGGATGCTTTCATTTTTCAGCATTTACTTCTAAAGCATAATGCATAAAAAAAATAAAAAAAATAAACCCATTTTGTTTTGCAAATTCACATTCAGCAGAGAGATACAGAAAGTGCCAGTTTCTTTTGCTATTGTTTCACTCCATCCACTACCCCAATCACTCTCGTGTTTAGGCTTAAATCTAGATGAAAGTTCGGATATCCAAAGTGTTGAGGGGAAGTTACGCCCCACGCATGTGGATTGAAGGCTTTCGAAGGTCGGTGCCATCAATGAGGTGATTCCATTTCAGTACCGCCTAAGTACCACGTATCGTATAATCATTAAAATTACCTATATTCTCCCTCACGTAAGGGCGGGTAATTTTTTTGGTTTTTAAAAATACCTATAGTCTCCCTCACGTAAGGGCGGGCATTTTGTACGGTATAATGCCCTGGCATTAAGGTATATCGAAGGGGCGACCATTTGGTGTTATAAGGAACCTTCACAATGTCTGCAAAAGTAATGACTGATGCTCATCAATTATTGAAAGGTCTAAATTATACACCATGGAAAAAAAAATGAAGGCAATCCTAGAGATGGATGATCTTTGGGAAATTGTTTCTAGAACAACAACAAGACCTTCATCTACAGCTAGAGCAACAACTCTAACTACTGATCAGAAAGACTTTGACAAAAAATATAGCAAAGCAAAGGTGCTTATTTTGCTTGCTATTTCTGATGAAGTTCAACCTCATATTGTTGACTGTTCAAATAGTAAAGCGGCATGGGATGCCATTAAAACTATATATGAAGGGAAGAATGACTCCACCATTTTATTCCTTTAGTCTCAATTACACAGTCTAAGCATGAAACAAGGAGAGACGGTTGAAAAATTTCTTTGAAGAGTGTTTGAGTTGAAAGGAAAATTGAATTCCTTAGCAGCACCAGTTGATGATAAGCTCCTTACCTCAGTGGTAATGAGAGCTCTTTCGAATTATTTTGGAGTGTTTATTACCTCCATTCATGTATCATAGAGACAAGTTACCTATGTTGAGTTGGTAAATATGCTTCAAGAAGAGGAGGCACGCCAACTATAGCGAGATGATTCTTCTAACACTGCCCTATACACCAACAAGAAGGGGCAAAACAAGAAGGGTAATTTTTAGAAGGGAGGTAGTTATCAAAAGGATTCAAAAGGGAAACAAACTCAACCTCAACAGAAAAAGAGATATTGCAAGATCTGTGATAAAGAAGGTCATGATACAAACAGATGTTGGCATAAGAATAAACAATCAAAACAAAAAGGCCAGAACAAACCACAAAAGAACAAACAACAAGTGAATGTTGATGTTGAAGAATCTGACATGGATTCTGAGAGAGCACACAAAGTGCTCATGAATACCACCGTATCCAAGCATACAGATCCTATTTGGTATGTCAATTCTGGAGCCAATAATCACATGACTGGTGAGAAATCGTGGTTTGAGTATTTTGAGGCCAAAGAGGGAAAATCTGTCACTATTGCCGATGATAAAACCTACAAGGTTTAGGGAGAAGGAACAGTCTTTGTTACTCTTCCTGATGGCAAGTGCTAGCTTGAGAAGGTTCTCTATGTTCCAAGATTGGCGAACAACTTGTTGTCAGTCACACAAATTCTGGACAAAAATATGGTTGTAAAATTTAGTGTTGAGAGGGGCAAGAAGTGTTGTTCTATCACCAGGAGGGGTAAGAACATTGCAACCGCTTCATATAAGCATGGCTTATTTACCCTAGATACTATCTCTTCTCTAGATGTAGCCATGATTATCTCTACAAAGGAGGCAACTTCTCTATGAAACAAGAGATATGGACATATGAGTTTTGGTTACTTACTTGAGTTAAGTATGGAATGGTAAAGGGTCTTCCTTCCCTTTCTACCACATTGCCAGTTTGCTTTGACTACTTGTCAGGAAAGCAGCATAGAGTGCCTTTTGAAAGGAGCTCTACACGAGAAAAGAAACTTTTGGAGTTGGTTCACACCGATCTGTGTAGTCCTTTAAGTCCCAAAAATTATGGGGGTAAGAGGTATTTTTAGTTATTCATGGATGATTACTCACGAAATATGTGGGTATTGTTTCTTCAACTGAAATTTGAAGCATTTGGATTTTTTTAGCAATTCAAGAAATCTGTTTAAAAGGAGTCAGGGACTTCTATTAAGACCCTCCACTCAGATCGAGGGGGGGAGTTCACCTCTAAAGAATTTTATGAGTTCTTGACTAAAAATGGGATCACACGATAGTTGACTACTGCTTATACTCATCAGCAAAATGGTGTTGTTGAAAGGAGAAACCATTCCATCATGGAAATGGTTCGTTGTATGCTCACAGGAGCTAGAATTGGGAAACAATATTGGGCAGAAGAAGTCACCACAGTAGTATATCTATTGAATAGGGCACCCACTAAGGCCTTATAAGGAATGACTCCACAGGAAGCATGGAGTGGAAGAAAACCCTCCATATCTCATATATGCATTTTTGGTTGTAAAGCATTCATGCACATACCAAAAGAAAAGAGGAAGAAGCTAGATGAGAAGACATTGAAGTACATTCTTCTTGGGTATTATGAGCACTCCAAGCGTTATCGATTGATTGATACCTTAACCAAGAAGATACACATCAGTAGAGATGTAGTTTTTGATGAGGCTTTCACATCAGAAAACACATCATATGTATACCTAGACCTTGTGGAAACTAAGGTTGAGAAGTCTCCTTCATCCAAGGTTGGAGGTTGTTATTCATCTTCTTCATCTCCACAGAAGAAGAATACAAAGTGGTATACAAGTATGATTAGAGACTCTAAGCTATCCACTCCACCAGATTTGACATTGGATAGACCTCGTAATCGCAACATGGCTTGACAGGAGAAAGCTACAATAAAGATTACTGGGGTTGATGATATGTGTCAGTTTTTTGAGGAAATTTCTATAGATCCAGAGAGAGATACAGAAGATATGGATATTGATGATGATAGGGTGTTTATGTCCTCAATAGATGAACTTGAACCTGCATCAGTACGAGATGCTCTTGGTGAGCCTTAGTGGAAGGCCACTATGGATGCTGAGTATAAGTCTCTGATGAAAAATAAAACTTGGAAGCTTGTCGATCTGCCATATGGAAAGAAGCCCATAGGATACAAATGGATGTATAAATTCAAGTATAAGGTATATGGTACAATAGATAAGCATAAGGCCCGACTTGTTGCAAAGGGCTATGCTCAAAGAGAAGGCATTGACTATGAGGAAACTTTTGTACCTACTGCTCGGATGACAACCATTCGAGTTCTTTGTGCTATGGTAGCACATTATGGCTGGAAAGTGCACCAAATGGATGTCAAGAGTGCATTTCTAAATGGTGATCTCCAAGAGGAAGTCTACATGACTCAATCGAAAGGATTGGAAGTGGAAGGCCAATAGCAGAAAGTTTGCAAATTGGTCAAATTCTTATATGGTTTGAAACAAGCCCCTCGGGATTGGTACATAAAAATGGATAATCACCTACTGTAGCATGGATTTAATAGATGTCCATTAGATGCAAAACTCTATTTTAAGAAGCAAGACTCTGAAATAGTGTTGCTTGTACTCTATGTTGATGATCCGCTCATAACAGGGAGTTTAGAAACAATGATCTCTTTTGTCAAATAGGATTTGAGTGAATCTTTTGAAATGACAGATATCAGAATTCTCCATTACTGTCTTGGCCTGGAGGTGAACCAAAGGGAGCACTACATAAAAGTGTCCCAAAAAAAATATGCCAAGACACTATTAGAAAAATATCGCATGACTGACTGCAAGCCGATGGCAACACCAATGGAAACAGGTCTTCAGTTATCGCAATATGACAAATCACCTTAGGTAGATGCTACTCTCTATCATCAGCTAATTGGGAGTCTCATATATTTGACCAACACTAGGCCAAATATCGTATTTGCTGTCAATTATCTTTTGAGGTTCATGCAAGAACCTAAGACTACACACCAGAAAGCAACAAAGCGAGTTCTTCACTATGTCCATGGCACAATGGCCTAGAATATAAGAAGAACAAAAAATTCTTCTTACAGGGATACACAGACTCTGACTATGCTGGATCATTTGATGATCGTAAATCAACTTCAAGATATTTGTTTAATCTTGGATCTGGTCCTATTTCTTGGCACAACAAGAAGCAACAGGTGGTTGCTATCTCATAAATAGAGGCAAAATACCGTGCCACACATGAAGCTGTGTGCGAAGTGATATGGTTGCATCACATCTTGACAAGTATAGGTCTTCCATCAAAATCTCCAATACACTTGTTCTGTGACAACATGGGTGTTTTAAACCTTGTTAAGAATCTAGTGCATCATGAACGAACCAAGCACATTGATACACAATGTCACTTTATTCGAGACAAAGTACCAAGGCACCACATTTAGCTTCAACACATCTCCACCAATGCTCAAGTTGTAGACATATTCACTAAGGCACTTGCATGTGTCAAATTTGAATTGTTTCGCAATTCTCTATGTATTTCAAAATAATGGGGGGATGCTAGTATAGCTAGTAGTTACATGTTTCCTGAAATATTGTAATAAGGGGGGATGTTAGAATATATTTCAATATTTCATTTTTTAATTAATTCAATCGTAACAATCTTATATTGTTAGATTGATTAATATTAGGCTAGTTGTTATTTGTTACAACTCCACCTATATTTGTCTCGGGTGGTTCCACAACCTCCGGGCTAATCCTGGCCCTATTTTTTGTATTTATACTTCGTCAAATTAATCAAATGTGTTTCGCTTCTCACATCCCTTCCTCATTTCTTAGACGTTGGCGCTATAATTAATTTATTAATTTTAATTTTTTAATTTAAACTTAAATATTTAAAATTAAATATATCCATCATTGGGGCACATTTTTCGATGAAACGAAAAGCCAAATTGGGTTTTAAGAAAAACCCATTTCAAATATGCCATCCATGGTTTTAAATAAAACATTTTATTTTGCCTACCTTGGTTTTCACAAAAACCATGTATATATCCATGCTCTCCAAACTATCATAAATGCTAATTTATGAAATGCTTTGGCCACCAAAACTCAATGTGATCCATGTGACATCAATGAAAACATAAAATTACTCAAATCACTCAAATTTCCAACAATCTCCCCCTTTGTCATTGATGGCAACACCTCTACTCTAAAACACCACAATAATTGAAAAAACCATCTCTGAGAATCAAAGCTGCTCCCCTTGACTCAATACTCTCTATGGAGGCTACCCCCCCTAACTCAATGCTATCTTTGGAGGCTGCTCCCCCTAACTCAATGCTCTCTTTGGGGTTTGCTCCCCCTAACTCAATGCTCTCTCCCTTACTCAAATATCTCCCCCTTTGACATCAACGATAAAAGGGACACCTACAAGGCTAAAAGATATGACTCTTAAGCTTATCCCCCTCACCACATTCCCTATTGAGGTGATTATTTTTGGGGTGGGAGTACTTTTAATACCAGTTATTCTCTCAAATGCTCAAACATTTCTCTTGGTAATGGTTTTGTAAACATGCATGCAATCTGATCTTTTGTAGGAACATATTCCAATTTTACTTGTTGCTCTGTAACCCGCTCTCTTAAAAAATGATACTTGATTGGAATGTGCTTTGTTATGGCATGCATTATAGGATTCTTCGAGATACTTATAGCACTAGTATTATCACACAGAATAGGAATGGGATGATCATGTTCTATATTAAAATATTTAAGAGTCTGTGTCATCCATAATACTTGTGAACAACATGCTGCCGCTGCAATATATTCTACCTCTATTGTGGAAAGTGACACTGATGGTTGTTTCTTGCTTAGCCAAGAAACTAGGCAATCACCAAGAAAGAATGCTCCTTTGCTTGTGCTTTTTCTATAATCAATATTTCCTTCTCAATCTGCATCAGTGTAAGCTGTGAGAGTGAACTTGCTGCTTCTAGGATACCATAGACCATACTCCATTGTTCCTTTGAGATATCTGAGTATTATTTTCACTACTGTCACATGTGATTCTTTTGGAGCTGCTTGAAATATTCCCACTAAACCAACTGCCTATATTATATCTAGTCTTGTAGCTATAACATATAACAGGCTACCAATCATAGATCTTTATAGAGTTTGATTTGCATTAGCAGTTTCATCATATTTACTTAATTTGTACCCTATAACCATTGGAGTGCTAACTGGATTACTATTTTCCATTTTGAATTTCTTCAACATCTCTTTTATATACTTTGTTTGTGAAATAAATATCCCTTTTTCTAATTGTGAAATCTGTAGTCCAAGAAAAAAGGTTAATTCACAAAGCATAGACATTTCAAATTCATTAGTCATGTTTCTTGCAAATTCTTGGCATATTTTGTCATTGCTACCCCCAAAACTAATATCATCCACATAAACTTCCACAATTATCAAATCATTTCCCTTATTTTTAATATACAAATTGCTATCAACTATTTCCTTTCTAAAACCTTGCTCTCGAAGATATTTATCTAGTCTTGAATACCATGCTCTGGGAGCCTACTTTAAGCCATAAAGAGACTTTTTCAATATGCATACATAATCTGGCTTATCTGCTTGATTAAACCCATCTGGTTGTTCTATGTAAACTTCTTCTAAGTGACCATTCAAAAATGCTGATTTGACATCCATCTAATATACTTTGAAATTCCTATAGCTTGAAAGTGCCAGAAACATCTATATATTTCCAATATTGCAACTGGTGCAAAGGTCTCATCAAAATCAATTGCTTCTACTTGTGCATACCCTTTACACACCAATCTTGCCTTGTTTATGATGACTTGACCATATTCATTCAGTTTGTTCTTGTAGACCCATTTAGTACCAATTACATTTTTTCCTTTTGGTCTTGGAACTAATTCCCAAGTATTACTTTTTTCAATCTGATCTAGTTCTTCCTTCATTGCTTTAATCCAACATTCATCAATTTTTGCCTCTCTGAAATTCTTTTGTTCTATTTTCGATAGTAGTGAAACATTTGCTTGTTATGTTGAGCCTATGATTCCTCTTCTTGTCCATATTATATAATGCCTACCAATGATCAAGTCCTCTGGATGATTTTTCTGAACATATCTTGATGAAGTTTTGGAAGGTATATTCTGCACATCTTCTTCATCTGAATCTTCACCCATTTCTTCCTGACAACTTTCTTCTTCTTCAAGAATATCTTCCTAAGGTGGCTCATTTATTCTTGTTCTTTCATCAACTTTGAAATTTATAATTTCCATAATGGTATGTGTTCTTTTATTGTAGTATCTTTAGGCCTTACTCTTTGTAGAGTATCCAAGAAAAATACCTTCATCACATCTAGGATCAAACTTGCCCAAGTCCTTATCCTCTCTTTTGATATAACACTTACTTCCAAATTTTTTGAAGTAGTTTACTATGGGAGGTCTTCCTTTCCAAAACTCATATGGAGTCTTATGTTGCTTTGTTCTAACTTGAGCTCTATTCATAACATAGACTGTTGTACTGATTTATTCCTTCCAAAACCCATCTAAGATTCTTGATTCATTTAGTATTGCTTTGGCCATATTATCAAGAGTTCTATTCTTTCTTTCTACTACTCCATTTTGCTGAGGAAACCTGGCTGCTGAGTATTCTTTTATGATTCCATGTTCTGCACGAAACTCAATGAATTTTGTAGAGATGAATTCCCCTCCTCCATATGATTGCAAACACTTGATATTATTTCCTGTTTCATTTTCTACCATTTCTTTGAATACTTTGTAATGCTCAAATGCCTCTGATTTTTCTTTCAAAAAAACAACCCAATTCATTCTAGAATAATCATCTACGAACAACATGAAGTAGCTTTCACCGTACAGGCTTTTGGTTCTCATAGTACCACATAAATTAGTATGAATCAATTCTAAAACCTTGGAAGAGGAATATTATTTTACCTTGAAACTTGATCTTGTTTGCTTTCCATACTGACACTATGCACAATTTGCATTTGAAGGTCTTTTTATCTTTGGTAGATATTTGGAAATTTATTTGTTGCTTATCCTTACTATGTTGTTGAAATTCAAATGGCACAACCTTTTATGCCATAACAAAATTTCTTCTTCTTGATATAGAAGACATTTTTCCCTTTTTATTTCATTGAACATGTAGAGATTGTTATTGGTTCTTCCTGCATTTGCAACAAGCTTCCTTGTTTTTGTTTCCTTGATTTTACATCCTGTAGAGGAAAAAGTAATTGTGTACCCTTGATCACAAAGCTAACTTACACTCAGTAGATTATGTTTTAGACCCTCAACATAGAGTACACCCTGTGTAGTAGTTTTTCCATCATCCAAAATTAAAGTTCCTATCCATTTGATTTTGTCTGAAGCATTATCACCAAATATCACAGATCCACTGTTGTTACTTTTTAGAGAAATAAACTTTTCTTTATACCCAGTCATATGACTAGAGCATACACCTTCAAGCTTGTTAGTATTTTTTAAGGAACCTACTTTGATACCAATTGAAGAACACAAGCTTATAATGAGAGGGGGGTGAACAATATAAGACCACTTTTTACTTTTATTTCCAATTCAATATTATGAAGTGTATAGACAACACTATCAATAGTAGTAATCAAGTAGTGTACAAAATACCATACACAATAGAGACACCACAATTTACGTGGTTCACCCAATGTGGGTTATTCCACGGAGAAAATATTTTACTAAAACTTTCTCAATCAATCTCTTTGAAAATCACTCCCAATTACAATGTTTATGGATCTCTGTCCAAAGGAGATGTTGAACCCCTAATCTCAAGTTTGTGGATCTCTTCCATAGGAGAACTCTTTCCCTTTTTTCTCTAGCTAGTGATCTTCTAGAAGACTCTATCTCTCTGTTGCACTGACTGGTGGATCTCTTTCCACTTAAAGACTCCTCACTCAGATCTATATTCAATTGTGTTGGCTCCTGGATCTCTATCCATTGAGACTATCATCTATACTCTATCACATCCAAAGATCTATCAATAGGATCACTTAGAACCTGCTCAATAGACTCACTTAGAACCTGCTTAACAAGCTCACACTAAACTTGTCCAAATCTACTTAACAAGCTCACATAGAACTTGTCCAAATTTTCTCAAGCAAGCTCACTAAGAACTTGCCCAAATATGCTCTAGAAAGATCACCAAGAACTTGCCCAAATTTTCACTAGCAATCTCACCAAGAACTTGCCCAAATCTGCTCTAGCAAGCTCACCAAGAACTTGCCCAATAATTCAATCTCATAGAAGCATAAAGATAATTGTTAGAGACTCAATATGTTCTATACTCAAATCCTAATATCAACTCAAATCAATATTATAGAAGCATAAAGAGAATTGTTAGAGACTCAATATTTTCTATACTCAAATCTCAATCTCAACTCAAATCAATCTTATAGAAGCATAAATATAATTGTTAGAGACTCAATATGTTCTATCCTCAAATCTCAATCTCTACTCAAATCCAGAATATATAATAGTTTCTTTCATGGAACTTGAACAACCACTTCACAAAATCACTTGACTAGGTTCAATCAACTCTTCTCAACCAACTACCACAAGGAAAAACTCTTTCTTGCAAACCCTAGTCCAAGCATGTATCAACCAACTCAAATGTTTCCAACAATGCTCAACCACAAATATCACATAACAATGATACTCATGTTCTTTTCAAGTTCAAGTTCTTTGCATAACCAATGGGCTTCAACAACAATGCTAATAAAACATTCTTCACATAACAATGATACTCATGTTCTTCTCAAGTTCAAGTTATTTGCATAACCAATGGGCTTCAACAATAATGCTAATAAAACAAGGTTTAATAGCAACTCTCAACCCAAAAAACCTTGAAGCATACAACCAACCACTTTAAAAAAGGAAACCACAATTAATCCTTTTCTCTCCAATGATATTTCAGAAATCAACCACCATAAACAATCAATATGAGAATGTGCCCATACCTTTTATGAAGATGAAGAAGCCTTTTGGTTGTCCAAAAAATTTGTCTCACTCAACACACTTTATTTTTCAAGTTTCAACAAGGATTAGAGATATTGATTAATAACACAACAATAACATCCAACTAACACCTTATTACTCCTACTCAACAACATATACCATGTACCCTCATGAAATAATTAATCACATTTGAAAAAGAACAAAACAACCTTCACTTTTGAACCCCTTTACAAAATAGAAATATCTCTTTACATACACAATATTTCTCCCTCTAAGAAAGTTAATAAAATAGCCCTCAGAATAAGATTTCCAACGATATATAATATGATATACTTCTAAAAAATAAATCACCAAAAACATCTCTTTGTCTAAACATGCATCATAACCCTTATTCCTCCTAGGGCAACTTTAGAAGAATAAAATATATCAAAAAATTATTAACTTGCCTCTGTCCCTGATGAGATTCGATCTCATGACCTTCCTTGCTTAGTGCCTTAAGCACATCCAACCTACCATTGGGCCACATGCCATCACGTGCTTAAAAGGAGCACACAAAAACTTATACCATGAAATTCAGTGCCCTTTGAAAAACTCAACAACGCTTCAAGCGCTTCCAACAAAGCAACCAACCACGATGGGATTCGATCGTAGTACCTCCTACGTAACACACAATGCATGAACTGCTATGTCAAAGGTGCCTATGTGTATTATAAAACTCCGTGAATGAATTTTCAATAGATCAAGATCATGCTTCACACTCTTTCGCAATTCGTTCTCCACTCGAAGGCATTCGATATAATTGGCACTATCCACACTTATTTCTAAGCTCTTGTTGGCATATATATATATATATATATATATATATATATATGCCTTCTTCTTTCCTTAGGACATTGGCACTTGTAAATTAAATTATGCCCTTCCTCCTTTCTTAGACGTTGGAGCTATAATTAATTTATTAATTTTAATTTTAAATTTAAATTTTAAATAATTTAAAATTTAAACTTAAATATTTAAAATTAAATATCTCCATCATCGAGGCACCTTTTTTGATAAAACAAAAATCCAACCTGGATTTTAAGAAAAACCCATTCATGTAAAACAAGTCTCTAGCAAAGAGTATATCATATTACATTAGAATTACTGGCTTTTATAGAGGATTCTGCATCTGAAACATAAATGCACACCTACAAAACATCGCGATGGCAGGAAAGATTTGATTTGAGCACCATCAAATAGTAATGAGGCATGACTCAAATTGGATGACTCATGGAGAAGTGGCTGCACGGCTTGAATGTGACCATATGATTCACCTGATGCACTGCATCCTCACTTGCTGGAATCACTTCAACGAAAGATCAGATTCTGAAATATAGGAAAATCAAATATGGAAGCTTCTCAGATCGACTACAATTCAACTGGTGAGGGCACGCCTTGTTTCACTTCTTTCTGTCATTTTTTTGAAATACTAGCTGAGGCCAGAAAGTTAGACTGGAAACATGCACTTTACGAATGCAGCCCCACCTATGTTTCGCCTATGCAAGCTCCGAAAAGGGCTTACGCTCCTAAGTTTGAGCAAAATTACTTGGGCCCCACTGATGTTTCACTGTTATCTAACCCGAAATGAGATTGCACTCCAAAACTACAACGAAACAACTTTACCATCTTGGGAGCAGCGTTGGTGTGGAAGAGTCAAAGGTGCTTTCTCTCCCACTTAACCTGAAACTGTCTTGCATTAGAAACTTTGAGTGAAACACCTTGCTACATTGGGAGGTGTGCCAGAATGGAAAAATCAAAGGTTCTTGTGCTCCTCCTTAGGCCAAATTTTATTTGCGCTTGAATATTGGAGCGAAACACCTTGAAGCCTCGGGAGTGTCGCTAGAGTGGAAAAATCAAAGGCACTTGCGCTCCTCCTTAGGTCGAATTTGATTTGTGCTTGAAGGTTGGAGAAAAATGCCTTAGGACCATACTTAGCATTTTTTCCTTAAAATTGCTACTACACCTTGGAAAAGTCAAAGGCGCTTTCACCTTGTCAGAATCTGGAAAAGGATTGTGCTCTTGATGTGGGATGAAACATAATTGGGCCCCACTTGCAACTAAAATTGAAATGTGCTGCACCCTGTGAAAAGTCAAAGGATTTTTCATTTAAGTTAACCCCGAAATTGCATTGCGCTCTCACACAGGGGCGAAATAACCTAGGCATCAATTATGTTTTCTTCTCCAAAGCTAGATTACGCTACTCTCTATCTTGAAATGGGCCTGCACTCTACCTTTGTTCTGAAACTAACTTGCGCTTGGAGACCTGACACAAAATGAATAGTAAAAAATACACAGAGGAGATCAATTACAGGGATGCCAATATATTTGGTGGCTCGTAGGTGGATTGAGCTCACCTCAATGTGAAGATACCAGGCCTTATCTGTTGGGCTGAGTCATCATCACTGTCATTTTTTGAGTGCTCACTATTGGAAATGGACTCTTCCTCCAACTTCTCCCTTTTTGCTTCTTTCTCTTCTCTTTGGCACACATGGTCCTCTTCTTCTCCTTGGCCTCCTTTCTGTTCTTGATCCCCATGCTGCGCCTGATCACCATGCTGCTGGGAGGGCTCAAATTATGATTATGGGAGATGCTCCTGAATACATTCATAAGTTGCTTGGACCAGGGCCTAGGTGTCTTCTTTGAGTGTGCCATGATATTGGATCTTCCTGACCAGGTACCTAAAAGTCTTAAGTTGATCTATGTCAGTGTAGTTAACTCTCTAGATAAGGTATACCAAACAAGATTCAATCCGTGCAAACCTGGTTATTAACTCCATTACCTGGCATTCTAAAATTTGCTCCTCCCAACAATCAATCTCCAAAGTATCGCTTTAAAAGGTATCCCAAACTGGCTTCAACTCTCCCTTTATCAAAATTGCTTCTTTCTCATCAATGAAGCCAAGGAAACTGAGCTTTGCGAGAGCTTCGAAATACATAAAAGAGATGCACCTTTTCCACTCAAATACGTCCATAAAACTTCTTGTCTCTTGGGTCATTTCCATTTTAGCGAAGTAAGCCCACAGTGTTAGCTTTGTAGTTGCCCATGATCGAGCAAGTGGGTACATGGGAGTAAGCTCGAGGTCCATTATTTCTAGGGTTTGCACCTTCATTACCAGTTCCATACATCGATCAATGTATTTTTTGGTATCCTCCATGATAGGTGCATCATAAGCGACTGATTGTTTAGCCTGCCAAATGAATGTGAGGATTGCTATTGCTTTGCATGCGCTTATTTGGAAGTTTACTAGGAAGTGATGGAAGACCTTAATACGGTCTCTTGGGAAGACCTATGATTGCACCGCTATCTGAGCCAATTGGGCCTGCAATTCCTGGACCTGAGAATTCAAAACCTGCAAATGACTTTCTCCTTTTGCATGCACTTTGAGGTGCTATTTAGTTTATTTTCTATACTTATCCACCTCCTGCTCCAGACTGGTCACGCACTGCTGCAACTCCTCAAATTTGGACTACCCTTCTTCGAGTTGCACCCTTGTGAGCGCCAGGGTTTCTTCAAGCTCTACATTTTTGGCCTCAACTTCATAGAAGTGAGCTTTGTAGTGCTCCCCATGGAAATAGATAGAGCCCATATTAGCCTGGATATTTCCTATCTTCTTTGCCTGATTGAACATCCTCATGTCTTCGACTGTATGATGGTAAGAATAGTCCATTGGCATCATCTCCTCTAATGGCTTTTGGACCTTGGGCACTTTCTCCATTTTGTGGAGTTGCATATTCTGCGGGTCAAACATAGCCCTCTTCTCCACTTGGGATATAGCCTGCACATTTTTTATTTTGATCCATAAGCCAAGTCAAGGAATTTTGCTGCTCTCGACATATACTCTCCGTAATTGGGCCTTCCTGTAGAACTTATAGCTCTATTTCCATTGGTTCCTACACTCCAAAGAGTGGCATGAAGGGGAACAAAGTTTGCTATGGGTTAGCTTTAGCAGCCAAATCAGGAATAGTCAAGGAAACAATTGCAACAACTTTGGGAGACACTAGGGTTTAGCTGCCATAGGTATAGAAGTAAGAGAGAGAGATCAAGAGATGCACCTGCGAGTTCAAGCACTTGCCAAAGCTAAAACGATGAACTATTGCATGATAGGGCTTGCTCCTCCCTCTTCTTTATCTAATGGTTTTTATTCTAGGTCGATGAAATCCACCCCTTAATATGCTTGCTGCATTTGCTACGTTGGAATAGAGACTTTAGGGGTGCTTGCTTCCATGGTTATCGATGCTACAAAAGGGTTTGTACCAAGAGATCGGGTTGGACTAGACCTAGGCTTATTTGTAGCATGGGGGAGTGTGAGCGCTATGCAAACACTCCTATTTCTTAAAATGATCTCTTCTTCAGAGAGTAACTGCTTGCCCTTCTCCTTGACAAGTAGATATTGTTCAGTGTGCTACCACTGTTCTTCTGTCATGTATTCTACTCTGCTAGGGCTTTGAGTACTTCTAGGCATAATTTTAGTGAACAATATGGGTCAATAAGTGTCACAATTCACATCATAGGCCTCAAAGAAATTATCATCTAGCATAAGCAATTGATCGAATGTCTCCTTTTTATTGTGGACCCTCATGATCCACCAGTTAGCAATTTTTTCATCCGATCAGTTGGGTATTTTGTTCTTCATCACCTTAAACACTTCTTCATTGGGGGCATGCACTAGATTTTGAGTAGGGTCATACTCAATCTCTATTGTGTAGAAGTCATGCCATGGGGTAAGTGACATCATCCTCTCCACGTGCCACTCTAGGTCATGCTCTGAGGGATTGTTACGGTGCACTTCGATGTTTGGGTATGGACATATATGAAAGCTTTTTGCCCTGATATTCTGCCTGAAAACATCCAATGGGTCGTACTTCTAGCGCTATGGGATATTGATCTTGCCAAACTCATACAATGTTACTGCCAAAAAAGTGTTCTGCTCATTGATCGACACCTTAATGTCACCGAAGTGGAAGGGCCAAGTGCATGTGTGTAGTTTCCTTTACCTGTGACCATACGTGTCATTAGTGAAGTCACTCTACCTGGTGACCTCGAGGGCAAACATGTACTCAATGGTGTAGTACGACAATAGGAAGGGTTTGCTGATATATTTAGAAATTCTAAAAACAAGGTCCTGCATTAGTTGGAATACGTCACCCAACTGCTCCTACACTATGTATTCTCTCATATGCCTTGAAAATCGCTCCTAAACACCATAAATAATTTTCAAAGCTAGATCAAGGAACATCCTGTTAAAATTGGAGTAAGACTCGCATTTTGATAGGCTTTGAGTTCACTGATAAAGTGGGAGGGCTTTGCCTTCTTTGTTTGTATGATTCTTGGCGATGAAAATAAAATGACTATGCATGTGGTAGAAGAAATACCATGCAAGGAAAGAGCAGATTCAGAATGACATGTCCCTTTTTCTTTGTACATCACTTAGCTGGATATGCATCTACCGCCCCACCCAATATGCCTAGTCAAAAAATATAGGCTTTATCCCCGGTGTCATGGCAACGGGAGAATAGAACTCACCATGCAAAATATATTCGGTAAGTGAAACCTACCACTTATACACCAAGGCATCCATGGAGAGCCCCATAACCCGTGCCATCATGGAGTATATATTGGGATTTTTGAATTATTTCAAGGGATTGGGGAGGTTTGGCAATATTTTGTGCATTGGCTTCTCTAGCAACTATGTCTCCATGAGCTACCACATCTGTGACATGTTAACGTATCTTTCATTTTGTTCAGTGTTATTGATTTTTTTGGTTACATAGTCAGTCGAGGGCTTTTCTCCACAAATGAAATCCTCTCAAATGTCCTGGGTAGAGATGGCGAATAACTTATTCTATTTGGTATCTTGGACTATCCTAGTTTATAGGTTGTAAAATTTAGCAATTGCGCATATCAACTCTGGGTAATGATGCACAGGCGTGCACAAGTACCAGTATAGGTGGGAGTGATAGGCCACTGTCTGATAACTTTTGACAGACACCTTGATCATCATAAGATCAACCGTATGGTGTAACTTATCCACACTTATCTTGGTTAGCACACAATCATGAATTTTGCTCAACCTATCTTTAGGGGGTGACGACGATGCCTTATTTTTTCTTTTTTTGGTTTTTCTTGCCTTCCACCTTCTTTGAGGTCTTCTCCTTCTTAGGTTTAGTGCTATTCTTTCCCATTATTTCTAGGCACTAGCTTGAGCACTTGCTTTGAAAAGGGTAACGCCTCAACATTGATTAACGCAATGTATTTTATCGGTAACTCTCTCACTCTAATTTGACAAGGTATATGGCGTTGCTACAAAACCCTCGATAAATTTTTTCAATTCATTTGAGGTGCAATAATGGCCTTTTTATAGCACTACGATTTACCCACCATATTAATTATGCCTTAGATGGAGTAAATGCCTAGAGGGATTATGGGCATAGTGGAAGATCTTCTGCATGTTAAATAATGGTGGAGCGCACCTCCCAATGCTAGCCAAATGTCTGGTCCATAATATTCCTTGAAATATGGGACACACCACCTTTTTTATGTTCACTTCATGCTTCAACGACCTTCTTCAAGGAGTGTGCTTGGCAGGTTTTATCTTGGACTATGTGCCCGTGATATTGGAGAGAGCGAGATTATTTTGCTCTAGCAACGACTTCATCATTTCCAAGAGCTGAAAATGGATTTCGCTTGAAAATCTAAGCGAAAGGCCCTTTCACACATTTAAAACCCAAAACAGGGAAAAAGTGTTGTGATTTAAAACCTTGTTGATTATAAGATGACCGTGCCTATCAGCATAAGATGATCGAATATAGAGGTACCGATCGACATTCGTCTATCAGTTGCAGAGGTGTCGATCAATTACAAAGGTGTCAATCAAAATCAACCTAATGGTTGCAGGGACTATCGATCGACATTTAGCTATTGGTTGCAGAGGTGTCGATCAACATTAGTCTATCAGTTGTAGGACTGTGCCTATCGATATAAGATGATCGACTATAGAGGTATCATTCGACATTCATCGATTAGTTGCAGAGTTGTCTGTCGGTATAAGCCAATCGATTGTAGGTACTGTCAATTAATTTTTATCTATCAATTGTAGAGGTGTCCATCAATATTGGTATGTCGGTTGTAGGATGTGTCGATCGACATTTATATATCGGTTGTAGGGACATGTTGATCGACTTTTGTCTATTGATTATAGAGGTGTCAGTTGGCATAAGCCTATATTTTGCATTGACTATCGATTGGTATAAGCTGATCGATTGCAAATAAGTGTCTATCGACATAATCTGATCGATTTCAGAGTAGTGTCTATTAGCACAAGGTTGCAAAGACACATTAATCGGCCTAAGACGATCGGTTGCAGAGGATTCATGACTAAAAATTGGTAGAGTATTCTTCTTCCATTGTTATTTTATCCAAATATTGTTTACTTTAGTTTCATAGGCACTATAGGTGAACTATACACAACTGTGGTAGATAAATATCAATGTCATCTAGTTGTGTGTCAGAAATTTTTTTCTTGTCAAAGACTACTTCTTGTCTTTTAGAGTATGTTTCATAGGCAGTGTAGAAGCACAATCTGCAAATGTGGTAGATAAGTATCAATGTCATATTGTGTGTTAGGAGCATTTTCATGTTAGACTACTTCTTGTCTTTCAAAAGTCATTCTACAGGGCAACATAGGTTCGTCTTGAGGGATGTTTGTACTTCAATTTCATATACATTTCCTTATATCTGAAGGTTTTTATTTCCAGATACAATATCACCTACTAAATATGGAAAGAAGGGAGGCCAATCTTATTGTAAAAAGAAAATTTTGAAATATTTTACACAAATATCAAAATGCAATGAGACATCAACTTGTAGGTACAAACACATTTTACCATAAATTTTTTAATATTTCTGTTCTTCTTAAATATAAAACATTTCTCTATTAATAGATAAATGGTTTTCTACTTATCTACCTTTTTTAAATACTTTGTAAAACTTTATTCTGTTAATTCTTTAAAATAGTGCCTTTTTTACTTCAAAAAATGATAGAGAACACCAAACATTGAATGCAGTAAACATTGTCGACCTTGATGTGTGTTCACTCGAAGATATTCCAGCAGATGAGATGGGACCACATGATAATTTTTCTAATAATGACATTCAACAACCACTTTAGGAGATTTTAAATTTAGACACATCAACCAAAAAATAAAATGATAGTACAATTAAAATTTATACCTCTGGGTAATCTTGTAGTCAAAAATCTAAACGTCAAAAGAAAAGTGAATGGACTATTGGAAGGGATTTTAAAAATGAATGGGCAAGGTTATACCCATTTATTGAGCAATATGAGAAACTAAATGTGTGTAAATGCATTATTTGTACATGAAAGCTGGGAAGGGATCATTTATTGCAAAATAAGAAAGACATAATATAAAAACATTGTGGGAAAGTTTACATAAAATAAATACGAGTTGATGGAACAATTAACAAATTTCATGGGTGGAAGGATGCAACATAATGTGTGCATGTGAGATATATACTTGAATATGAAAAAGCAATGAAACAAAAACAAACTCTCATTGAGAAGGGTGGAACAATCGAGGCACAATTTCAAAAAATTATAAGACTACATTAGCCTCAAAGAAATTGCAGTTTGCTATTGTATATAATATTCTAAAAAAATTTCGACCCATGTCTGATTTTACTGATTCTAAGGAAATACTTCAACTAGCCGATGTACAAAACCTTACTAGTTCACATTGGTCAGATCGAAGTGGTTGGGAAATGGCAAAATGTCTATCACTGGTTGAGAAGGAAGACCTTAGAGAGAATGTGAAACAAGCCAAATTTATTTTACTTTCCATTGATGAGGTAACAACTATTGACAACACATCTTGGATTTGCATACATGTTTACACATTTAAAAATCATTTGAGACAA